>JAOXNO010000001.1:59821238-59854005 GCA_028565335.1 Limnodromus scolopaceus
AGGTAGACCTGCTCCGGTGGGGGGGTTGGACTAGATGATCTCCAGAGGTCCCTTCCAACCCCGTATGATTCTATGATAGGTATCTGTCCTCAACAGCTGGGGAAGTAAAGACCCTTTCTCTCAGATTCAGTTTTTTTAAAGGCAAAAGGATTCTGTGTAGGAGCCAAGACCCTTAACTGTAATATTTCCATTGTCTTTGGCAGGGCAAAATATAGAGTGAAAGAAGATCAAACTTGGGCAAAAGGTTGGTGACTTGTGCTGATAAACTTGTTAATATTTAGAATATGATAAGAATCTCTTGGCCCTTGTTCAGTCTCCTTTATTGTGACACTTTCTGAGAGGTTTGCATGAAACTGAATACACGCTGGAGAACTGAGATGCTCACTTTATTGGGCAATTGTCTAAGACTCAGGATTGTACAGGTAAGCTGAGGATTGTTTCCTTAAGGCCTTCTTAAATTTTATATATTGTGTTTACATTCTCATTAAAGACCACCAGTCCCTATATCTAATAATAAACACTACTGATTCCCTTGGTAAACTGCTGGTTTATCCCCTGGTTTCTAGTCCCTTTTCTTATCTGATGTCTGCTCATGCATGGTAGGGGTTTTTTTCCTCTGATCTCGCAGTTTCTCTTTATTACACATCTCATGGGTTACTGAATGAAGGCGGATCTCAAATAACACTTGCTTTTGAAGGTTTGACTGCTTGAATTGGGGACCTAAAAGCTCTTGGCTGTTTATAATTCAATGATTGGGTGGTTTTTATCTCCAATATTACATGCATTTGTGTATGTTCTTTCTCTGGTCTTAAGTACAGTGATATATTTACACAGATAGTATATTTCAGAAACGCTACAATGGGAAAATTTGGATGAATCTTACAAGATACTGTACACGGATTTGTTTATCTGTGTGTATTATCACAGTTTCCAAATTGCTCAAAAATTTCTAAAAGTTCAGTGAGTGTGATTTTATGGATATGGTTTTATTTTTCTATCAATGAAAAGAAACATATGAATAGGTGCTAACATATGAACAGTTACTAACATATGAACTTTCATATCACCATGTTATTACTATTGGTAAAAAACCACAAACAATTAAAGATCCGAAATTATAAGCAACTGGATGCTTTACTAAGCTAACAGGTATATCAGACACTGCCAACAACATCTTGTCCTAGCAGCTTTTGTCTGGGCAATTTCCCATAGAAATTTGAATGAGAAGGGTTTGTATGTGACGGTAGCAGGCAGGAGTTGTTTGGTGCAGAAGAGGGTAGTGATTTGGTAATTCAGGTTGGGACTGTCTCTTCCTACATCAAGAAAATGTGGGAAGACAATGTCAGCAGTTGTCAGAGGCGTGGACAGTTAGGGGCCAGGTCTAGTTTTGCTGGTGGTGCTTGGAGGTTGAGAGGCAATAGCAGGTAAGGGAAAAAAACTGTCAAGACTGGTAAAGTTACTTTGATGACAAAACCCTTGAACTTTATGTGGAAAGACAAAATGGGGCAAAAGGGTATAAAGATGATCTTATTTGCTGTGGGGATCATATGAAAACTTCCTGGCCCTGGCCCTGCAAATGTGTAAGGTGATGTAAGTTGGTGCAATTTCGATGTCAAGGGACTTTAAACAAAATTCCTCTCCTCTTCTTTCCATTTTTATTTTCTTATGGTCTAGTACATGTAAATCACAGCAATCCATTCTCCACTATGCATAGGCAGGGCAGATGCCATGTTGATTTAAGAATGCTTACCTGAGTCTAGAGACATCTACCTTGCTTTAAGAAATCCGACCCTTATACATCCCTTTGAAATTAGTCCAGTGTCCAATAATTCCCCTCTTTCATTCTGATCCATACATTTGCAGGTTTGCTGAGCAACTTTGTATCATTCTTCTACTAAAAGTATTTCCACAACTGTCAAGCTGCATAAACTGTTTCTGAATCCAGTGCAACTACTGTGCAAATGGGAACAGAATCCAGACTCTTAGGCAAATATCTGAAGCTTAATTATTATCCTGATCCAATGAAAGTTGCTGTGAATCTGATTATAATAATTCTGAATTACTGGAATAGTACCTCTGAAAAAACATGCTAACACTGCAGGTCCACGGTCACTGTCTCCTATTGTATCCCCATTTTTTATGCTGAGACTGACAAAGTAATTGTTAAGACTACATGGGTATAGTTTTCGTTGTGATTAAACAAACTCTTCCTCGATCTTTTTGACATTCAGCTGTTGCTGAAGATGTTAAAGCAAAAGTAAATGTACTAATCATTGGTAACAAAGCAGCCTAATCCATGCTGACCTACAATTTGTTTAGGATCCTTTGGAGCAACAAAGAGATTAAAGTATATAAAAAAGAAGAGGTAAACAGTGGGTCAGAGATTAGAAGTGAAAAAGGAAAAGGCTGGTTTCCCCCAGACCACACACTGATAGTGGACCTTTGGTCAGTGATTGTTAGAAAATGTTTCATGTTTCATTTTCCCCCAGAACCTTAGAAACAGAAGGTTTGATTGGCACTTGTCATGGCTGATAGAGAGACGAAGATGCTTTGGTAAAAAGAAGAGGGAGGCAGCCGTGTCAAAAGCAAAAGTAGTCAAAGGATGATTCCTCCTTTCTGTGGTTTTGTCTCTTTCTAAATTATTCAAATCTGGGTGGCATCTTAGGATAACTGGCATTTTGACACAGCTTAAAGGATTGTCTCACTAACTCTATTGAACTAAGGCTGCCATCCTTTTTAAAAAAAATTATAAAGAGGCAGATCTTCTATAATCTGATATGTATACAAACCAAAGGCAGCTTGATACAGGCATCTTAAATATTTGGGGGAGGGAGGGTCCAACAATTTTATCCATTTTGTGACTGATTGTCTTCTGCATCCATCTGCAAGAATGCTACTTATTGGTTTAAAAAAAAGCCTTTATTTGATTTTCTTTAGAATATCCATAGTTGTTTGCAATGCATCTGGTGGTTACAAATCCAAGTCAGACCAGCTGGATTAGAATCAACAAACATAGGGAATTTTCTCAGTCGAAAGAAGGTACCTCACCAACAGGGAATCTCCTCTATTGATGGTCATCCTGATTATGGATTTTTCTTTTAGGGGCAATTTTCTTTCTTTCTTTCTTTCTTTCTTTTGAGAAAGGGACCGTGTCCCCTGTTAGCGCTTTGTCTGAACCATGCTGGCTGGCGTAAATGGGCTCCCCAGGGTTAGGAGCTCCTCTGTCATTCTAAACTGCCATTTTATGCTTTGGTGTCCTCTTCACTTATCTATAACCAAAGCCAAATCCTGCTCACTTTATTCACAGGAATCACCCACTGAAATAAATAACTGCATAAATTTAGCAGGATTAAATATCCAGTGGTATTCTGTGCTTAACTTATTAAAATCATTCAGCAAAGCCCGTGCTTCCCACACGGTTACAACCATTGCAATTGGCCATAGCTAGCAGGAAAAGTACCATCTTGGTCCCTGTATTGATGTATTTGTTTTGAGCTTCTAGCAAGCCAACCATGAGCCTTCATTGTCTGGCTCAGTTTTTAATTCCTAGTGAAGAAATTCTTTGGTTCTGTGAAAGGGCCATTGGGCAGACTCCTTGCATGTAGGGTGCCAGTGTGGTTTCAGAGGTCCTTCATCCCTACCCAATAATGGCTGGCAAGCTAAAGTCTTCCCAATGGACAGATTAAAGTGTCAAATAAAACTAACTGGTTAAGCACAACTTTTAATGAAAAAAGGCTGAACTTTAGACAGCTTTGGCTGATTTTTTTTTTTTCCTAGCAGCCAGTTTAGCCCAATAGATGAATCTTCCAGACTTTTATGAACAGGGAATGCACATTCATTATTCCAATAATGCAAACCAAGAGAGTTGTGCAAAGTTTCTGAGGAGACAGCTGAAATGAGAGTGCTCCCAACACTTTGAACATGAGGTAAGCACCTTTTTACTAGACAGCAGGAGTAGGAACACTTGGAGCTTTGAACTGTTACATCATGTTTATCTTAACTGTTCACCAGGGAAGGGCCAAAAGAGATGCAAACCTAGTATCTAATTTTTTTTCTCTAATTTATTTTTTTTTCTGATTTGTAATAATTCTTACTATTCATACCTTTATGCGTGATTTACCTTTTCACATTTAGCTTTATAAGAACCAGTTGAAGAGTCACACAAAGACAAAGATAGGTTTTGCACTGAAGGTGGGATTTCTGAACTCTGCAGAAGGTCTGAGGGGACTCTTCATGTGGACTTTTGTAAACCTTCCAACATGGATTACAGGAACCCCCAAGATGCAGAGCAGTGATAGGAAGAAGAGGAGGAAGAAGCACAAGTCTTTCATGTTAATTTAAAATTCAAGCAGGATTTGCCAACGTACTGAAAATATGACCCCTCTGGCTTCCAAGATGGTGAGTTTTTATGTCTAAGCTTGTGTTTGATTCCAAGCACAAAGAGAGTGGCTGCACTATTAGAAACAGAAACCTGCCCCCACCATTTTCTATTATTTTGCCATATTTAAGATGTGATTGTGATTATCAAATAACCCTTAATCATCAGGAATACACTTCTGAAGATTATGTCCTCTGTAAAGTGCTATCTTTCACAATAATAGAAGAGAGACAGGGGTCTATCTTCAAAACTAAATAATACACTCAGAACCTGAGCAAGCCATCCTTCTACACAATTGAACCTATTTGTATGTATGAATTAATTGGATTGTCATGTGCCCAGAAGAAAATCTGAATCTGCACCAGTGATGAGCATGAAAGCTACAATTTTTTTGCATGTGCAGTTTAAGCTGCTCTGCTATATAATCCTGACCCAAAGAGTTTTCAAATGCAGTGTTTCATCTGATTAGAATTAAAAACTTCCTTACTGATATTGCCATGTGATGGGAAAATAAGACTTATATCCTGTAATGTATAGGTCTTCTCTGGTATTGGGTCCCAGATTTAAATTAGACAGCAACAAATAAAGCAAATTGCTGACTGACCAAAATATCCTAAACTGGAATCATTTGTCCAGATTGCTGAAATCAGTGGCCTTAAAGTGCTGACTGTATGATCTGTATTTCCCTCAAACTGTGAAATTAGATTCCTTTTACAGATCCATCATGGTAGTATTGAGCCATTAGATACATCATACTACACTTGTCAGACAGCCTTTCCTGTTCATTGGGACTGTAAAGCATATTAAGCAGACAATAATAGTGCCCTTCAGGATGATTAGGTTGTCACGTTTTCCAGTTGAATAATGTACTTTGCTCCTGTATCCCACAGGCAGCAGAGGGCTTCTTTGAAACCCAGGTCTTCCGTGCCCTACCTGCAGAGGGTGGTGCCAGGGACATTTCTTCATCCTCTGCCATCGAGTTTCCTTCTCCAGTTCTTCCAGTGTGGTATCTATGAAAGTCAGCACAGATGCCAGTTCTTCATCCAGCCTCACTTCACCCTGTGGTGCCAGTTCCTGGAAAGAGGCTGAAATGTGCTGGCAGGCTGCAGAGTCACAACGCAGAGTGAAAAGAGAGTTGTTCAAACAACATCTAATGGACTTAATCCCCACTTCCTGCCCTTTCAGGGTAACAACCGAGTTTCAAAGGCAGGGCAAACTAATACACAACTCCTAGGAACAGTTTGACAAAGTTAAAACATCCATCAGACTGAAACTGGTGGTAAATAAAAGTCTCTCAAGAGGCTAGAAAGGTGAAAGACAAATTTCTTTTGAGAGTGTTTCAATCTACCCAGCGACCTGCAGCCTGGTCATGGCCAGGCATGAAAAACACAGCCTGCCCAGGGCAGTCCCTGCCCTCCTGGCCTCAGCAGCCCAATTTCCTTGCTGTGTGTGCCAAGGCCTGGGCTGCTCTGAAGCCATTTTGGTGTCATGCAGTGAAAATTGCATCTGGGTCCTGTAGATGTTAGGTTTAACTTAAGTGGGGCCAAACTTGCATCCAACTGTGTTTCCTGTTTAGAGTCAATAAGTATTTCAGTGGCCAATTTCAGGTTTATCATCCTTATGTTTACCTTTTCCAGTAGCTGCTTCCTTTATTTGGTTGTATCTGTACAAAAAAAATACACAGCCCAGACCCCTCTGAGATGAGCTCCCTGTTGTTTCTCTGGAAACTCCCTCCCAAGGCAGTGGGTGGATAAGAAGGTGTCACTGACTTTAAGCCTCCTCCTGCTGTGTCAGAACTACAGTGGCTGTGGTGCAAAGTCATGATCTGTTTTGATGGGTCAATTTTGTACTTACCAACTTTATGTCATGTAAGGTGATGATCCTCTGGGCCACTTTTTTCCTGTATCAGACCTTTTTTACTTTTTTATCCTCTTTCAGGTGGTGTTAAGCCAAGATGGGGACATTTGTGTTGAATAACTCCATGTTGTACCTTTCTGGCTTCCTCAACAGAAATACAACTGCATGTTTATGCCTGGTTTGGATCCCATTTGTAGAGCTGGGGACCTGCTACAGCATGTTCTGCTGTTAATGATCATAGTGGTGTCACATAAATATTTTGAGGTGTCGGCATCAATTCGAGCTTTTCCACTACCACAGGGATACGTGTGTGTGCAAATGAGCTGGGGGGGTTTCCTTCCACATTGTCAGCTGTGCGTGTTGTGCCAGTGCTCCTCTTCTGGGCTGGGCCATCCTTCTCCTCTGAGTCACTGCTGACAGCTCCTAACAGCACAAGCAGCGGCCCCGCAGCCACTTTTCCCATCCATGCTTGCTGTCGGCAAGACTCACGCTGAAAACGCCAACAAAGCAAATTATATGCTATTGTACAATCATGCTACAATCATTTCTGTAGAAAATGTGCCTTTAATAAGTGCATTGTAAGAAGTTCCCTTCTCTTTTGTGTTTAGCATAATAAACCTTCAGACAGCATTTTAAAGAAAGCATAGCAGTCACTAAGCTCCCATTTCTGTGTTTATTTATCCAGCAATTTACATTAAGCGACAAGTATAATTAGCTTTTCTGGATAAACACTAAGCAAACTGGGAGTATTTTAAAAACATAATAGGGCACCCTGCAGTGGTTATCTTTTTTTAATATTTTATTCAGAAAAGATTCCCAGATGCCACAGATTCTCCTGTTTGGCACTGCTTAATGGCTGGTGTTTCAAGACCCTTGCTGAGCCTTGTATACAGGGAGGCGGCTGCCCTCAGGAGTCATTAAGGAGCCTCATCTAGGAGAGGATTTAAAGGTGTGCTGCTGGATAGTTTGGCCAAATTAGCACTTTTCAAGGGTCTAATCAAAGCAAAGCAACTGGGCCTTGACTCAGTCACATCACAAAGAGGACTAACGAGGTGGAGCAAAGGCCAGCGAAAGCCCCAGGTGGGACTATGCAGGAACCACCCCAGCAGGGTTGCAAATACCAAGGGAGGGCTTGACGCTGGTGTTTTCGGTGTGTGTAGATAGCACAGTGCAGCTCCTGGCTGCAAAGCTCCAACAAGCTGGTGCTCCAGGGTCTTTGTGCCTAATCCTGGGGGGTTAGGTGTGGAGCTGCTGTCTGGGATCGTGGCATGGACAGCTCAGAGGGTTTTGTCCCTGCTCAGGATGTTATAGGTAATTTTAATAATGATGTGCCTTTACTTTCACAAAGATGATCATGAATCCAGGGCTGGCTCCTTGCAGCTCCTATGTTGAGCTTCTACATGAGAGATAGGTCGTATCTGTTCTCTCCTGCTTGTCTCATATCATGAGACATCCTGTTTTTCTGTTGGTTTCTCACACATGCCTGACATGTTTCCCTCCTCTTGGCAGAGCCCGTTCCTGAAAACCAGTGGTTCCCCTGTGATCTTCAGCACAATCTGAACAGGAGCATCCATCCCTTGGGACCTTGTGTAGCGTCTGCACTGCTGTTCCTGCCCAGGTCCACACAGAGGGAAGTGAGCAGAGTGGAGACCTCGTTTGCCTGTGAAACTGTAAGTGGGAACTGAGTCTTTACAGCCTGTTTCTTTAGTTGTCAGAGACACATAATTTGTGCTACCCGTGTGGATAAACCTGCTTCTCTCCATTGACCAGAGGGAGCTTGAAGTGTCTTAACTTAGGCAACTTACTAACACGACCTAGTAAGAAGAATCTTCCTCCTTCTGTGGGCTGCAAAGAAGCTGTGGCAAAGCCCTCTGGGCTGTCCTCTTAGGAGCTGTTAGCTACTGCTTTGCTCTGGTGGGATGCTGGTTGTACCTGTGTGCCCTCTGTGGTGGAGTGACAGCATGAACTCCACAGTTTTGCAGGCTTGTAACGAGGCAGTGGCAGTTCCTTTCACCAGAAGAACAGCAAGGGGAAGTAGGAAGGAGAAAGTGTTTATGCATCAGGCCTTTCCTCTTTCACACCTCTGTAGTGAACAGTTGGATGTTGCGTATTTTTGGAACAAACAAAATTCAGCAAACACCATCTGCTTCTGTCAAAATGAGCAACACTCACTAAAATGCAAACAACAATATGCATTAAAATACCTCTGGAAGAACAACAGGCCCCATAAAAATATAACAAAGGCTGAGTTTTTGTTCAGTGCCAAAAATATGGGTAGAAAGAAATGTTTGTGTTAAATCTGAAATAGAACTGTACCTAACAGAATCCTAAAATAAGCCAACAAATTTACTTTGGTTTTCTTCTGCATTAAGTCAAAGTCAGAAATTTAGCAACTGCTTATTAACCTGTCTCCATCACAAGGCGTCTGGGATACCACACAGAAACTACAACAGCAGTTTGAGTGCATCTTCACTTCTGTGGTGTCTCAAGCCTGTTTTCCCCTTACACAGAACTGAAAGCAGTTCAGCCTGATGGGCAAATTCCAAGTTGTCATCTCAGATGTTACTTGTTCAGCTTTGTCTTTCTGGAAATGGTGCAAGCCAGTGAATATCCGCTGACCTAGTGGAACAATTCACTAAATGAAGACCCTTGGAGCAGCTTTCTAACTTCATGCTAGGAGGGTGTCTTGGGGCTTTTCTGCTTCTCAGAGTATGTCTGGTATAATCATCACTCAGTGTCACAAAGAGGGACTTTTTGGCAATTATGTGGTTAAGAGCATTGTTCTGCTAACGTTGCATGGCAAGGCTCTTCTCCGGTCCCCTCCTAAGTGGACTGTGAAGAGAGACTTGGACAACTTTTCTGTGATACTGGCATCAATATCACATCAAGGCTATGTGGACACTGCTCACTTCTGAGAGCTGCCTCTTTGAGCCTGTCATCACCTGAAATATCATCCATATAAAAGACTCTTAATGTGTCCTCACTACTCCAGGCCTCTATCCCTGCTGGACCAGCCAGGTAACAAGATGTTTATGCAGGTGTTGCTTTTGGAAGACCTTGGCAAATCTGTAATGCCGTCTCTAGATTTTGTATATCATCCATATGGAGAAATGGGCATGGGCCTCCTTTTGGGAACAGGAGACAAGCCAGGCCATGGGCTCCTAGGGATCTCAGCAAAGGAGCTAACCTCAGCAGGATCATGTTCATGGAAAACTGCACAGCCTGTGGAGCAATGTGGGTGGATGTGACCTTATCCAAATTGGGCAGCTCCAGATGGAAACAGTGGTTGCTGGGTAGTTGTGCTGAATAGTGCAATAAGAGAGAGATACCATCCTTGTAGCCCTGCCTTCCATACTGCCTGGGTTTTGTCAGGACACTTGGGGACGTATGGCTTTATGCTGGAGGGGAGCAGATTTAGATTGGAGATTAGGAGAAAGTTTTTTACTGTGAGGGTGGTGGAGCACTGGGGCAGGTTGCCCAGGGAGGTGGTTGAGGCCCCATCCCTGGAGATATTCAAGGTGAGGCTCAATGAGGTCCTGGGCAACCTGATCTAGTTGGGGGTGTCCCTGCTGACTGCAGAGAGGTCAGACTAGATGAACTTTGGAGGTCCCTTCCGGCCTGGACGATAGAATCTAAACGATTCTATGATTGAGTCTGTTCAGTGAATATAATTAGGGAATTAGGCCCTGAGAGGACCTCTAGGCACTCCAGCCAGAAGTAATGTAACAAATCTAGGCCTCATGCATATTCTCCGATTTATTCACGTGAAATTGTATTAGAGCTGTTGGCCATGGTATTGACCTGAAAATTCATGTTTAGTGGACTATTCGTTATGACCAGTGGACTATTCATTATGACCCTCGGATCTTTCTCTTAGGAAGTCCTTACATCTGGTCACTTCAGAGCTCATATCACTTTCCTGTTTTCAGCTAGCTAAACCACCCAGATTACTCTGGATCAGCAACAAAACTGCTTAAAAATTTACCATCCTCTTGAGCAACTGAGGGCTACCTCTGTGGTCATCTTTAGTGACAAGTTTTTCTTCTGCAGTGTTGACAAAGATGTTAAATAGGAGTAGGCCAAGATACAGCTCAATAAATGTTCTTCGTTTGTAATTAAATTTTAGACCTGTCAGCCAGTTTTTAACTCACTGAGTAGGTAGCGGGATAGTTTTGTGTCATTTTGGTGCCTTAATCAAAATTCAATGTGATACCAAGTGAAATACGCAGTAGAAGTCCCAAGTCTATTACCTATATCAACCAAACCAGTAATCTTATCCAAAAAAGAAATCAAGATAGTTTGACAAGATCTATTTTCATAAACCTGTGTTGACTGGCATTAATTATATTTCCCTCCTTCCATTCTTTATTAATCAAATGCCTTATCAGCTGCTGCACTGTTTTGCCTGGGTTTGATGTCAAGCTGACAGGTCTATAATTACCTGGGTCGTGCCATTTACCCTTTTAAAACAGTGGCACAATATTAGCTTTCTTCCCAGCTCTGGCAGTTCCTCAGTGTTCAGTAAGTGAGGAGTCAAAGAACTGCTCCAATTTCTGTTAAAACTCTTGGAAGCAATTTTCCAGGTTGGCTGATGTCTGACTTCTGTGTTTGCTTTTTAATACTGCTCTAAACAATGGAAAGCACTTTGTGATGGTCCTATGATTTCATTACATCAATGAGCTCAGTATAGTAGTTTGGTGGTTTTTTAATTACATCAAAAGGCTATATATTGACCAATTCTGCTTTTTCTTTATTGCTGTTATTGACATTTATATCCCCTTTTCTTACTGTCAATAGACTTATGCCATTGTTAGGATTTCTTTTGTTTCTGATATAGTTTAAGTCTTCCATTGTGCTTATTTACCTCAAAGCACTGTATGAGCTTTAGGTGAACAGACTTTGAAAATCAACCACAATTTGACCACGGAGCTCAGCCCCATGGAAGTCAGCGCATTTCCCAATGTCCTCCACAGCACACCTAGATGCTGCCACCATGCCCAATGCGATATTGTGTGACTCACCCAAAAGAGCCTGGGCAATCAGGTCTATGGAGGCTCAGCCCATGCTGGCTCCATGGTGCATCCTTTCCTTGGGGGAAAAGCAGCAGTAGTGGTGGGGTTTGGTGGACTATACTGTGTACTAATTGACCCAAAGACCAAATTAGTCTTTCCATGCAGCCCCTGCAGGACACCCATTAGAAATATATTCATGACCTTCAGAAAAAAAGATAAAGAAGGAAGGTGTGAGTATACAATAATGAGGTGGAGGAAACTCTCAAATATTAAAAAGAGGGCAAAAGAATAATTTCCTTGTCTCGGTGGTGTGGGTGGTAGATACGGGAAAACATGGCATAAATCTCTGCTCACATTCCTCCCGCTTTTTTGAGGAAACTTTGTTTT
Source organism: Limnodromus scolopaceus (assembly GCA_028565335.1). Classification (NCBI taxonomy): domain Eukaryota; kingdom Metazoa; phylum Chordata; class Aves; order Charadriiformes; family Scolopacidae; genus Limnodromus; species Limnodromus scolopaceus. The sequence goes on from JAOXNO010000001.1 coordinate 59,832,873, forward strand.
TCCTGCATTTAACCATTAAAGATGTCTTTTTGGGAAGGAGAAGAGAATGTGTTTTCAGACAGATTCCTGCTGTAGATTACCATTTCATGCTACACTGCATATAAGCAAGCAACCTGTATCCTTTAAGGGGAAGTGTGTGGGGGTGGGCAGGGTGCTGGTGTTGGGAAAGGGGAGGCACAGGCAAGTGCTAAGTATGTAATCAGATAAAACGAGCTGCTTGGTATTAGTCTGTTAGCTTTGTCCAAGCTCCTAGCATCTTCAATGGGCCAAAGCGCCCTCTTCATTTGTCACCCCAGCGCACCTTTTGTGTGAATAATTTCCCATTGGTATTACCCAGAGCTTGGAGTCGATAGCTGACTAGCCTCTTTGCTTGTACTATTATTTCCAGCAAGCTTCATACATCTGCAATAAATCCAGGAGGATTTGCAAGTGGGCTGAGGAAGTATGAGTGACAGAATGAGCTGATAAGGCCTGAGTCCCCCAGAAACAAAAGGTTTCCCATTTTGTCCTGACATGACAGGCGCTGCCTTGGAATTGATTTGATTTCATCAAGTTTTTGCCAGCTGACCCCAGAAGTTCATGCAAGTGAAGAATGAAGCCCCCAAGCTCTCTCACACTCACTAGTAAACCTTCACACTGGTGCCAAGGATGAGAGTATCTGTTGTGAGTTGTGTTGCCTGTTTTATTAAAGCAGGATCACTTTTTTCCTGCTTTTTCTGTAGACGCTTTTTTTGATGGCAAGAAACTGAAAAGTGTCCAATGACCCACAGCTCTATGGACAGAGCATCTTGGAAGAAAAATTACTTGTAAAGCCAGGTATCAGGCTACAATGTTATGAAACTGTAATATGCTTTGAAAGGTTAAGACCTAATGAGGTAAAGCATAATAACCTTCTGTAAATCCTTATTATTATGCTTGTGTCTAACCAAGAAAGCATGAGACTGCTGGATATTATAGAGCCAGATCATATTTGAAAGTCAGCAGAAAATCTTTAGGGAGGTGTAAAAAGGTGCAGTTCTACTTCTGCTTTGGTATAAGTGAAGAAACTTGGTATGTTGGGCTTGCACAAAGTATGGCAGAAAAGCATGACTGGACTGAGCAGCTGGGCTAGCAAAGGAAAAACCAGTCTCAGATAATTAAACCTTTCCAAAAAGAGTGGGGTCTTGAGAGAAGTGGATTTTTTCATAACAGAGATCATTATTTGAGCTACAATGCAATAATGCATAAGTTTTGTCAAGGGCTACATGTGCTGTGAAATATATTGTCCTGCCCATCTATTGGGCGTGTGTGAGGGATACATATAGACCTTCTTCAGTTTCATCCCACTTTATTGAGAATCTTCTCTTACTTGCGCAATCTTTATCTAATTGGTTGCATTTATATAGTTATGCCCAGGGAGGCTGAGTTTGATGATATACGGCTGAATTTTTTCCCTCTTGGTGTTTCCTATTACATGAGGGGGATTTAGGAATGGCAGACTGGCTGTCCCTTGCCGTTACAATGACATTCACACCCTTATTTGCAAAGAGTTAGTAACATTTGCATAAGCTAGGGAGAGGTGTCCAAAATCAGAGCATTTTTGTGTTTATGTGTGTGAGAGAGAAGAAAGGGTGAGAAGTGAGGAGAAACTAGTCTCAGACCAAACTCTCAATCTTAAATTTATAAGGTGTATTTCTTTTAAAGGGGAAATAAAGTGTGTTATTTACAGTGCCTCATGGATGCCACACCTGGGAGTTACAGGAGCGTCTGTTGGCCCTGTAAAAGAAGGTGCCCTTTGGACCCCCTTACCCTAGAAAAAATGTCTCCTGTTTCATATGAAACTGTTGCTGTGTGCCTCAATTTGCTTTTACCTGTGTAGCATGGCAGTACAGACTTTACAGATCCTTGAACCTATTCTATGCTTTTATCTAGCAGTGGTGATGTGTTAAATCTAGCTCTGCACGCAGTTCCTGGCAAACATCAAAAACCTGTAAAAGTGTTGGAAAGCCTCATTTAGGAAGTATTTTTGGTTGAATGAAGTGTCAGATTTGTCTTGTTACAGGGTTCATAAAAATAATTTATTTTGGTTAAAAATACTAACAGGAGATTTTGAAGCCAGTCAAATGCAAATTAGAAAATAATTCCTTTGCATTTGCAAAATACTGATGGGCTTTCTTTAAAGCAAGCTGATTTTGGGGAAGTTTATATCTTTACACATATTTTTTTCAGTTTATATCTTTACACAATATTACTCTGCCCCCTGGTTCCATATGAAACGCTTCATTCTGAAGAGCAACTGTGTTAACTGCATGGGCAAATGCAAGGAATTGCGTAGAGATATTTCAAAATTATTGCTAGGAACCTGAACGTTTGGGTTCCCAGCCCGTATGTTTGAATGGTCAAGTCCCAACACAAGGTAGTTTCTATTCCCACAAAGGTTCTTCAGCTCCTTGTAAGCAGTATACTGATTTTAGTATTTAATTGAGCCCCTGATTATTCTTTCCCTTGTAGTTTCCTTTCTATCTGTCTCATAAACATCTATGATTGCCCAGTCATCAGCATTACTTAATTGGCTGAAGATCCTAATCCAGCTTTCCTGAAAGGAAAAGCATCGTAGACACAGTTGCCAATTATTCCATTATCTCTATTGACAGCCTGGTGTAGTTTGATGTCCTTCAAAGCTCTGACACAGATATCCCATGGGAGACCATTGTCTCCAGTTAAAGCACGGTGCTGGAGAGCAGTGATTTTCTGTGTCTGCTACCACCATGTTTCCTGGCTTTGGAAATGTTACTTAATCTCTTGATTTCCCTATCTGTAAAATAGGAATTATGTGTTGTTCAGGGAAGGTTAAGAGGGTTAATCCTTTGATGTTCATAAAATGTTACAAGACTTTATAGTTTTAAGAACATACAACAAATATAATAAAAAACGAAGTGGAAGTTATGGAGCTGGATAGGAATAGAGGTTGCTACTGACTTCAAGTTACAGCTGCCTTGGTTTTCCTCTTGTTTTGAAACGTTTTGAAATGCCTAAGCTAAAGTTTCCAGTATAGTCTGCCTTCTACCCTCCTTCTCACATCATGATGTGGCCTTTTGGAGTGCAGTACAGTAGTATTTTCCATAATTTCCTAGTCTTTAAGTACTTGACTTTTCAATTTTAATATTCTTTTAATATAAGAAGCTTACTGTGAGTATGAGATTTTTAGTTTACAAAAGCAAAGTAAGCCACCTTCCCCTCCTCGGGAACGGGGTGTGCTGCCAAAGCTGACATGACCCACGAGCTCTGTGTAGCCACAAGGTCCCCGTGCGAGTCTCCCTCAGCCTGGACTCTCCCCCTGGGTGTGTCCCGATCCTCTTTTATTTCCCTGGGATCTTACATGTCCTTTCCCTAACTACCCTTGTTCATATTCACCTGCCAAGCCCTTTCCTTCTGCAAACTTGTGCCTGTTTTCATGGGACATGCCCTGTGTATTCTGTGCAGCACACAGGGGCAGTGCAGAAAGCAGCTACAGAACCATGAGTGTGCATGGAGTAAATGATACAGGTGGTGCACAGCTTGTGAACAAAAGAGCAAAAATTAATTTTCCCGTTCTCTGCCGCAGTAATTTATCTTATTTTTCTCTTAAGTGCCTTTTTGAGGTACAATCTTAGCAATACTGGACTAGGAAGAGTGTTCTAGTACTAGCTACTATTTTTTTTTTCTTTTAAGGGATTAATTTTAGTTTTGAAATCCTTTCTGAAATATTTGTTTGGAATGATTTCTGATTTCAGTAAAAACAGTCCTTTTATTCCTCAACATTAGGCAAAAGTGTATTATTTTACCTGTACCTGAGGTACAGGTATGGTACAGAGTGACTTGACATTTGGTACAGAGTGACTAACTAGACCAGCCTGAGGGACGTATCTCTCACCATCCCATAAACCTGGCCACTTCATGACGCTGTTTCAGTACAGACATACTCAGTACAGATTTGTTTTGAGTTTGGCAGCTGTTTTTTCTTAAGCTTTCCTCAGCTCTGTGCAAACCAAATGGCTACAGAGAAAGGGCCTGAGCATGACTTTGGATGCAAACACTTCTGCCACCAGCTCTGGGCTCCTCGGTAAAGACGGGGAGTGGAGACAGAGCCTGATGGCGGTAGGGCAGAAGAGTGTGCCTGGCTGTAAAGTACTCAGCAACAGCATGACAAATATGGCAGACCTGCATTTGGGTCTGCTGGAGCCCAAAGACCTCTAGCAGCCTTTTAGGGCTAGGTATTATGAGAGGTACAATGCACGTGGGGCCCAGTTTCCCCTGACCTCAGTCTTCATGACTCCTACTGGGGGCACTGCAAGCAAGCTTATATTGAAAGCTATGGAGCCGTTTTTAAACGGTTCTTTACGGCAGAGAATAATTAATTAAACAGGTGGTTCCATGAGCGGTGCTACTAATGATGGCTGCTTTCCAGGGTCTCTCTCTCGTGTGGATTTCCAGGCTGTAACAAAGGTTGAGCTCATGCTGAGGTCTTTCCCTCAATGAGGGAATTAATAGGGCCTCCCTCCCTCCCTCTACTCTGCTGCCTATTTTCATGAAACTTGTAGGTACTTAATTCCTGTCAAACCTCTACGCCTCCGTCGCACTTGGTCAAAATTGATCGACGATTTTGAAACTTCCTGGGGATGGGGGGAATAAACAAAGAGAAAGAAACAGATGCATGAGGAACATGGCTGGAGAAAACCCATTCCCTAAAGTCGAAATTATTGCTCAAGATTTGAATGGCAAACTGCTCTTTGTTTGCCCCTTTGGCCATACTGGAGGGAAAAAATAAGTACAAGGAGATCTATGCTCCTGGTGAGGCTGTCCACACAGTTTTGGTGTCTGTGTTTTAAAAAAAAAGTCAACCTTTGTAGAGGCAACAAGAATCACCAAAAAATCCATTTTGGAGATCTGACAGAAATACTGACAGAGCTCCACTTAATTTCCTTAGAGGGTGAACTTTACCACAGCACGTAAGTAACTTTAATGGAAGATATACTGGATATTGAGGGGGTTCTTAAATCTTGTGAAAACTGCTGTTGTTGAGACTAAGCACAATTTCAAGTGTCATGCAACCCAGACATTGATCTTAGAAATAATATACTATGTAGAAATATGTACTATGTATACTAAATAATGTACTAGAAATAATGGGATTCTCCAAATTCTGACAGCTTCAGATCAACACAGGACACTCTTCCAGAAAACCGTGCTCTAGCTAGGTACAAATAATTGCACTGATTACACAGGTATATGTGACATCCTTTGGCTTTTGTTATGCACCAAATCAGAGTAGACGGTCTAAGAGCCTAACCTGACCTTAGAAGTTGGTTAAATAAAAACAAAAGCTTGCACTCCTGATCCTCCGTTTCCGGGAGAGAGATGACTTTCTCTCTTACCCCTCTTGAAATTGTTACAGGGCTATTTGGTTAGCAACTCAGTAGAAAGTGAAGTTGTAAGTTATGAATTACTTGGTGAGAAGAAACATCAAGATCTTATTAAGAGAAAACATGACACATTTATTCCTTTATGGTTTGATATTTTCCAGGATCACCAGATGGCGCCAATGCAGATCATCCTATAAGTGATGTTTCACAGAGGGTTGGAACATCTACATCTCTCAAGCCCGTGTCAGTGCACAAACAAAAAAGGGCAACTTCTGAAAATTTCTTGTGGGGAAAATAGGGGTTAGATCCTGGGCAAGTGCTCAGTACTAAGCATGGTGCAATTCTTTTCCAGAAGTTACGTCACTAGTGCAGTTGATTCTCTTTGACTGAAATCTTTCTTCGATGCTGTCAGTAAGATAAATATGTGCAAAACTAATTTTGTCAGAAATTAGTTTTCTCATTCCTTTCAGTATTGTAATTTAGTTTGGATTTCAAAAGCACATCATGCAATAACGACAATCTTGGAGCATCTGTCAATTTGTATTTGAAATAGAAACCTCTGTTGCTGTTTTGCCATGGAAAGCCAAGATATTTTTGCTGTTGTTGTTATTGTATAAATTTGATTCATCTGGGGTGTATAGGATAAGAAACAATGACATTTAGGCATCTTTATTTGTCCTTTTGTACTGTTTAGGACACAGCTATAAACAAACAATGAGCCTTCCCTCCCAATAGGAACCTTTCTTGCACATGCCCCAAAACACAACCTGAAGACAAATGACTCTTTTTAAAAGAAGGAGGAGATTTATGTTGTGAGCTTGTTTAGGTACCAGTCAGAATACTGCATTGCCACAACCCTGTGAATCACTCCCTTTCTCTTTACGGTAAAATAATGTTATCAATAATAATGATGATGATAATATTTTTTTTTTTGGCACCATTTTGCAAATCATTACCTCTGTTTTCCAGTTCTCACTCTAAATGAACAGGAAATTAGAAGAGCTGAGTCTCAACACTTCTTCCTCATCAGGTCCTGAATTTGCTGGCAGTTTTCCTTGAAGTGAAAATGGACTTTCTTTCATAGGAAGGTGATGATGAAGTGATAGAAACAGCAGCCTGGGGACACGGAGAAAGAAATTAGAAGGGAAGAAATAAATGTTAGGAGGAGTTTAAACCCAGAGGTGACATAGTCTGTACCATCCGCAGAACTCATGAACTCAGCCTGTGTTTGTGGCATGACCTGACATTTCCCTCCAATTTCCTTATCCCACTTCCAGAAGTTTTTCATGCTGTGCTAGGTGTGAAGAAGTAAAGACAACTTCATACAGCTCCATAACTCACTCAAGGTCCTTGTCTTCTTGGATGATAGACCTGGAAAAAGGGGAAAAAAAAAAAAATCTTGACAAAAGGGAATCACATGTGATATTTTTAATGGTCCAGTGTGTCCTACTTGATCTTAATCAAGAGAGAGAACTAGGAAAAAAGGCGTGTCTTTTCTGCAATATAGCTACTTAATACTGGAAGAGAAAAGTTTCTGTTGGTATATCTGTCTTCTGACTGGAACAAATCAAAGGAGTTTGGTTGCTGTTGGTACCTCTGGACTTGGGAGTATATATGGAGGATGCTGCTCTGCAGAACTTGAGTCTGAAGAGGTTCTTTTTTGGGACATTTAAAACAAACAACAACAAGACCTCGCCACGCTCCTAGACTACTGCCTGATCAGGATGGAGCTCTTATGTGTTATACATGTTAAACATCTCCTATTCAGAGCTAACTTTGACTTTGTGCCCTGGGCCAGGTGAAAAGACTTTTCCAAATAAGAAAGAGTAAGGAAAAATACCAACCAAACCACAAGAAACAAGCCATAAATTGAAATTTTTACCAGAGGAGGTTTCTGTGGCTGATGTTGTTGTGCATTCAAAAAAAATAGTTTTCTTTATGGCAATTTAAAAAAATGCTTAAGGAAAAGTGAGGAAAAGAGTTCTTTTATGGGCTATTTTATCCCTTTTTTTTGTCTGCTCTTGCAGTCGACTTTTTGGCAAAATACTGCATCTTCAGCCAGGAGAAGTTGGCGAAGCACAAAAGGGCTTTTGAAGCGGTAAGTGTAAATTCAGACTTCTTTTCTTTTCTTTCTTCCTTTTTTTTCCTCTCCCTCTCCCCTCTCCTCCTGTGTCTGTAGACAGTTAAGCAGAAATAATAAGCGCCATTGCTTGCAGTACACGTCCCATGAATTACGCTCACATCAAATGTAACTTTAGAATGGAGGCACGCTTTATTCTTTTCGACGAACTGTTCCCCTATCCATTCTTTATTTACATGTCGTGAGCCTAAGCGCTGCACAGCCAGTCAGAACACACACACAAGAGGGGGGAGAAAAAAGGAGGCCATTAAACAAATTAAAAGGGATGGGGATGACTAATACAGTACTCTTGGAATCTGCAATTTGATTAGTCTGAGTTTAATACACAAAAGCAGCGCCGAAGCAGGAGGGGAGTCGAAGTGCTCTTTAATAACCTTCTACAATTAAATTATGGTGATGAATTTAACTATTCTGTGCTTCTAAAGGGGTCTTATTATCTGATTGACTCTGAAAGAAAGTCAGTATTTAACCAGGGTTCTTGAGTCCAGCTATTGGAAGACATACAGTAGTTTTATGCATTAACAACTATTTTTTTTGTTGTTGCATGCCTCTTCCCATTTGAATTCATCTGTGATTTGAGAAAGATGGCTCTTAGGGTTATTCCCACTGCTTTTGATGGGAGCGTATGCTAGCCTTTTTAGTGTACTGCCCAGAGAGTTAAAATGAAAATTGCATGGTTGGGTTTGTCTCCTGTTCTGTATTTTCACTTGTAATTTGTAATTTTCATTTATAATTTTAGACTGCTTCCCTCTGCTGGCCCTCTCCATTGTCTGACAATGCATCATTCAAATGTAGACAGTGTGTAAAGCATGCTGGGATCTTTGAAAAAGACTTTTGCCATTAAATGTCAGTAATATCATTCCACAGTTTATCCTGACTTCTGGTTTTCTCTCCATCCTTCCCCTTACATGCTTTTACATATGCTGAAGGTGGAGTAAGATGCTTAACAAAGTATTAGTAGAGAAGGGAATTGAATGCGTTCCTTAATATGTTATATTTCTTTTATTTTTACTAGCAAGTATGTCTCTTTCAGTTCTTTGATCTTTGACAGAAAGAGATAGAGAGAAGGGCAGAGACTTCATGATTACCTTGATGTTGAAATCAGAGAGCTGATTTTATTCAAAATAGAGGGATATGATAGAGACAGAATCCAAATGTTCCAGCTTTTACTTTTAATGGCCAAAATGCTGGAGCTCCTTTGCAGAATTTGATCTGAATATTTGGAGAGGATATGGGCTGAGGGGATGAAAAGAGAGAATTATGCAGAGTACTGACTATTCAGCTACGGCCTTATTCTGATACCTATTTTCATGCTAAGTTGTATCTTTCTCTGCCAGTAGTTTCGCTAAAAAAAAAAAAAAAAAATATACTATTTCTGGTGCTAAAATACCATGCGTTTGAATGAGGGTGCTATCTCCAGCCCTCGTTTTGTTTCTGTGCGCAGTGCCCAAGCAGGAGGCTGGGTGCCTCTGCTCCACCATGCCAGCTGATGGCCCTGGAGCCGGTCCCCTGGCACGGCCGAGGGACAGCGCTGGCCCCCGGCTGCCTGCACAGCCCCCGCCCGCGCGTGGGGCCGGATTCGGAGGTCTTCATTCAGCTTTTGCGCAGCTGGCTGGCTCCGGTGAATGAGGCCGGCGTGTAATTTAGACCTCCGCCGCTGCGCAGGGGAGGGAAGGGGGTCTCACCCTCTCCCTCTGCGTCCCCCGCAGCATCCCCTGCTCCCTGGCAGGTGAGGAGGAGTGGGTCCGAGGGGCTGCCTGCTCTCCTTTTGTGGCATTTTGCAGTGCTGTTGTTTCCCAGAAACGTGCGAGGACAAAGTGTATAGTGGTATGCAGCTCTGCAAGAGCTCGCCGCGGACAGCAAAGGAGCAGCTGGCTCAGCCAAGGAGTTTACATCTTAAGCCATCAGCGAGTGCAAAGTGCAGGCTACATCTCTGGCAGCCTGACGTGGGTGCCCTGAATGGCTTAGAGGGGTTTGAAAGTTGCTTTAATTTATGTTGGCTGCCCTGGGAAATGTGAAAGCACGTGAAGATGGTCACTGCAGCAAAGACGAGGCCATACCCCTTCCTTCCTGCCAGGGCTGCCTGCACAGCCTGCGGAGAGGAGGTGGGAGCCTGCGCTGTGCTGCTGGTGGGACGGTTCCCTCCGTCCCCCTATGCCAAGGGAGTTTGTTCACCCTGAGGGCTCCTCTGGCCCCTGCCAGGTACTGGGGGTCTCAGCATGGTGAGTCTGTGGGCTGCAGGTACCTGCTCCTTGCTCCTGCTCATGGCTCTTGGGATGCTGAACTGGTGGTCTCTGTAGCTCTGTTAACCAGGATGGAGCCACAGGCAGTTTTTGTGCATTCAGAGGCTCTGCTCTTTAATTTTTGGCCATGATTTTTACTCATGGTGATCTATTTTTACCTCTCCAAAGGGTTAGTTAAGACCAAGTACTTTAGACTGAGAACATTGTAGAAAAATTGTATTAGTGTTTTGATATTGCAATTTATTGTTTTGTCTTAATAGTAAAATCCTTCCTCTTGCTTATTAAATCACGGCAGAATCTTCCTCGAGAGCCAATGATGACAGGCGAATATGATGTCAGTTTTTAACAAGATGCCAACCAGAGGTTTAGGAGAACTGATTTTTATCAGAAGCTTTTATACTACTTGCGTAGTAAAAAAAAATAACATCATGAGTAGCATCCGCGGCTCACCCTTGGTGAAAAGGGCAGCACACTGCATGAAACCCAGGGATGCTGGGCTGAGCAACGCTTCCTTTTAAGAAGATTGTGCTCCCAAATTAACTTGTTCTGATGCTAAGCATAGCAGAAACAGTGCTGCTGCTAAGCAGAACAATTGCTTTTCCTTTGTAGTCTGCCTGCTGGTTTGTTCAGGCCTGCTTTGTGTTCAGCCTTGGCTGGGTCTGGGACAGTGGTTCAATAACTGTGAAGCTCTGTGTTTAGATTCTAGCCAAATCAGTGACACACAAAATCAGGGCAGGCAGTGAATCGCCAATGTGCCAGGTTTGGGAAATCAGCCCTCTGAAGAGATGAGCCAATATCCTGTGTTTATTTTGCTGTTTTCTGTACCCATTTCTCTTGCATCTGGGTATTTAATACATATTTCCAACCAGCAACATATCAGCCTTAAATTAAATTCCCTACTAGGGATAGCAAAAACCAGGCCCTTCCTTCCCTGTGCTGTTCCAGCTGTGTAGCAGCCACCAAATACAAGACCACACTCCCCCCAAACCCCCTCCCTCTTCTCTCCCTCCCCAAAAGCAATTTTAAACTGCTTGACTGAAAGCAGTATTTGAATGAGGATTTCAAATATGGACTCAGGCTTTCTCTTTAGCTCACCCTGAGAGAACAACGCAGAGTAAATGGTCGATTGCAGGGAGCACGCCGACCGTAATTAACTTCAGTACGCTAGGTAAAGAAGGGAGAAAGGAATCAGACGCACCTAAAATGAACGTGGTAGCACTAAATATTAAAAAAAAAAAAAAGGGGGTTAAAATGAGGGAAAATTTTACCAAAAAGATAAATGGGGATTTCTACCTCCTTCCCCTTAGCCAACTGTGGTGCAGCTGCAACGCCAGGAATACACAGTGTGGAGAAGGGAAACAAGGCAAAAATATGGTGGTGGAAAGGCAAGTTAGAAGAAGGAGCTTGGTCTGCACAGGTACCCCCTTTCCCAGCCTGCTGCCAGCCTCAGGGGTGGGCTGAGCGTCACTGTGCTCCTGTAGGGGTTGCCTAAAAGAGACCTTGGGTCTGGCCCTCACTCTCCGTCTTCAAATAATCTCTTCCATGAGCTGCTTGGGCTCCATCTGAAAGTTGTTGTGCCTGCTTCCTTTGCACTGATTAACAGGCTTTTAAAGACCCAGACTTGGTCTTTCTTTGGTGGCAAGAAATCTGTGCCTAATTTCCAGATTACATGTGTTTTCATGCTAACATTGCCTGCTTGTTTAGCTTGTTCCTCTTTCTGTCTGCTTACCTCGGAGATATTTATTGAGACAGTTTGCAAGGCTGACCAAAGCAATCCCCCTTCAGTCTCCCTCATGCTCCTCTCATCACCCTGAACCTGCTCCAGGGTGACTGTCTCCTCCTGCATTGAGGTGCAGCAAGGGCAGGGGAGCCAGGAGTCGAGGATGAGGGTAGGGTGGGCAGGACAGTGGCCTCGCTGGCAAGGCCCCGGTCCCACAGCGCTGAAGCGAGGTGAGCAGGGCACGTCCACTGGCAGTCACCAGGGTCAGATGCAGCCCAGTGATTGCAGACACATCCATAGCAATGAGGCAGGTCTGAGGTCAAGCCAAGAAGTCAGTCCACAGGTCAGGGTCAACAATGGAGCTCAGGCGGGGACCAAGGGCAAGTGTTGGAGCTGAAACACAGCTCCTGTGCCGACGGGTTGAGGCCTTAATGAGGCTCCTTGCTTTCCTTTCCATGGTAATCAGACCAGCAAGGTTAGCCAACGGTGCCGTGTCAGGGCTGACCCCTCACTGCAGCCCCCAGGAGCTGGGGAGCAGTGGCAGAGACCATTGGGGTAATCAGGGAAGCTCTGACAGGCTGGAAGGGGGGTAACCAGACCTCCAGTCATCAGCAAGATAGTCTTTCCACTGCTACTTACTAGTGATTCTCTACTGGAAATGTTCTCCCCTAACAGACCTTACATCACACCTTTCTCATCTGCATTGTATTTCTGGCTCATAGTTCTCTCTTGCTTGGCCAGTCTCATGTCTGCCTCCTTTGTCGCCTGCATTTGGCATGCCCTGACCTAACAGCAGAAAATCCTATTATTAATCCTGAAATACGTGCCTTTGGACATTCACCTGAACTTTTCCCCTCCAGTCCTCAATGACTTCCAGTTCTATGAGAGACTCTGATCCTTCTCCTTTTTAACCTTTTGCTAGTTGAATGACTGCTTCTCCTGCTAGGTATTTGCTCACCTGAGTCTGGTGCTGCTGGCCAGGAAGAGGAAAGGGACTACAGGATTATTTCATCCTGAGAATATTTCTGACTTTGGTAAATCTAATACGCATTACGACACAGATGTCCTTCCTTCCTCTGTTTCCTTTTATGCCCTTCTTTCCTCTTATCCTCTCAACCTACTCTTTTAAAGATGGAACAATTATAATTGTAGGAGTCACTTTTCATTCAGAATTTTGAGTCTGGAATTGCAGTTAGGTGCTGATTCATATAATTTGGGCTGTGTTTTTAAGAAAGTGGGCCTATTAGTAATAGCTATCCCTTTTACATTAAGGTGGGCATACTTTGTTGAGTTGTATTTTGAGTAACTAAGGTGTTTTTACCTTGTTGCAGAGGTAAAAGACCCTTTGGCAGAAGTGTAAAATTATCACAGTTTGCTTTAAGAAAACAAGCTTGTTCTTTCAAGAAAACAAGTTTGGCTCTAAAATGTCAATTGTTGATGGCATGGATGATTACTTATAGAAGATTTTCATCTCGCAGGTTGGCAGTTTTGAATCTGATGAAGTTCTTTAGGTGTGAACATTTACTCCCATGTTTCTGATCCTTTGAAAGCTTTGGGTGAGATGAATTTGGACACTGACATTTTTCTCAGGTGAGATGCCACTGCAGATTTTCTGGGACCTTCTGCTTGTTGGGGGCACTTGCAAGAAGTAGAAATATTGTATTTCCCACGATAAATGTTTGTGACACCTGACAAAACTTATGTTGTTGTACATTACCTAAGTTGTGAAAGGTGTGTATTTGTGTGTGTGTCTAGGGGAGAGAGAAGTTGAACACATAAAACTAAATATAGCAATATACCAACACTTTTACCTTCCCCCTGCAAAAAAAAAAACCAAACAAAAACCACCATGGCATGCTCACAAGACTTCTGGTTTTGGAGGGTCTGCTTTAAGACATTTTAATGTTAGGAGTTGGCAAGCTGATCCTAGTGTTTTCCCAAGTTCCCCTGCAGTTACTCTTTTTCCATGATATTTTGCTGAAAAGACAGTGTTCACCAAAATGGTGAAAAGCACTGTGGTGACTGCATATGAAGAAGGGACTATGTTTTCCAGGCACACAGTGACATCAGTTTCCACTCTGACAATTGAGCTCGCTCAAACACACTTCCGAACAACGAGATCTTTGTGGCAGAGTCTAACAAAAGCCTTAGTCCCTAATGTGCTGCCAGACCCAACTCATCTGTGTGCAAATGACCCCGTGGTGCTGCCAGTGTCATTAAGACCTGTGTCAACCTGTGGTTGGAGGGCCGTTTGCACAAATTTGTCTAGCTGGGGAGGGCAGCTCTGGGCAGTTTGCTTCTCTTTCAGAGTTTTTAAGAGGAATGTCCTTGTACTAATGGTGACAGCCCCCCTCTTTTACGGAGCCCTGCTTTGTTCACTGCATGTCTTGCTGGTGCACAGAGAGCAGGCAGAGTCCCATGGGGGCACAGCATGATCCCCCAAGCTCCCACTGGTGTAGGGTACCCCTGCTTCGCTTGCCTTAAATTTTGCTGAACAGAAAATCGTGGAGAATTTTGATTTCTCACCTTCCTAGGATGAAAAGTTATTGGAGCAGAGAGTGTCCTGTGCAACAGTGCCAGAGCTGTTAATCAGTCTGGCTGTGTAAAGTGTGCATTCCCCTGCGCTGCTCAACACTTACTATATAACAAATTCATTAGCAGTGGGAAGAGGTGTAATTGTATAGTAAGAACCTGAGCTCATCACCTGTGAGCAATTATGGCATCTTTTCCTTTCTGCTACTGTACTTTCTCTATCAAGAGTTTGTGAAATGCACTGGTAGTCAGCCATCAAAATATTTATTGGCTTGAGCAGAAAGGAACACTGGCTATGTATGCAGGTTCTCAAGGCAGCAAGTGAAGGAACTGATGTGATGGGACGTGACAGCTTCTCCATTGCTGATTTTCAGTACTAAACCTGAAGTGCAAACTGCTGTCTGGAAAGATGTTGAATGAGGGCAAAGATCAATAGTCCACTTACACTCCGAAAGGAAAAGAAGATACAAATCCCCAATTTTTATGATGGCAGAGCAGTTATTTGCTACTTGAGTATATGAATTGCTTTTTTTTTTCTAGTTTTTTCTCATGCATTACATTATTCTACACCCAAATTAAAACGTGAGCTTTAGTATCCTGAGATTCTCCTCAAAGTAAGAAGCCAACTCAATTAAGGAGACTTCATGGGCATTTTTAAAAATGACAACAGGCTCTTAGCGTTATTTGTTGGTAAAATTGAATGAGAGTGACCTCACCCTGGACAGGATCTTGAAAATCCTTTCCATTTCCTGACGATCTCATTCTTGCGTGTGAAGAAAAGTCGCATGTTGCTGGAGAGGGGCATCCCCGTTCACCTCTGCTGCAAATCCCAGTTCCCTGGTGATTCTCCCCTGATGCCTTGACACATCTGTACTCTGACATGCCTGATGCAGCTTCTTCTGTGTGTGTAAAACAAAACAAAAATAATCCTCGTTGCTAAGCTACCAACCTCTGGAAGATAAATTTTAACCGAAGGTTGCAACCTGCTGCTTAGCAAAGCTCTGGTTTTGAAACTCCCATCACTTTCTTCCAATTCCCTCTGAACATTTTCGCCTGAAAATATCTGTCACTGCTGTCACAGGACTGCTCACCCTGCCGGGAAGTCCACAGCACGCTGCCTTTGGGGCTGCCTGGCGAGGGCAGGCTACTGAGCAGGCAGCAGGGAGTGCTGATAGTGCAAAGTGGTCACCTCCCTCCCTCCCTCCTGCCTCTCCTCTTGCCGCCTTTCACTTTCCTTGGAGGGGAGGCACAAAAGGAAACTTCACTTTTCAAGACTGTTCAGTTTGCATCGGCCGAAATGTGTTTTCGACTGAACAATCACTTTCTCTGCAGACAGTGACAGCTCAATTGGCCCAAGGAGGGGGGCGGGAGGGGGTGCTAAGGTTTTCTTTCACTTCTTGTAACGTTAGACCATGTCAAATGAGACAGTTGAAACAACACCCGGTTTGTTTGTCTTGTGGCCTGGACCGGAGTGTGAAATATTAGGACAGCAGCAAAGTGTTTGCATCTCTCCACAGCTGGGGAACACCTCCCACACAGCTTCTGCCCTTCTTCTCACTCAGTGGGGACCTGCAGAACACCCTTCTCCTGGTAAAGTCTCCCTTGGGTGCCAGGTTTCTGGCCCTGGACTCTCCCTTGAGCATCTGAACAGATCAAAGGCATATTTGAAGGACTTTTCTAAGCTTTCACCCTTACAAGTTCCTTACTTAGGATATAGAATTGATTGAAGTAGGATGCTCAAGTTTCAGGTTATCCCTGAGACTATTATTTTACTCTAGGCTGCCTTTCTGTGCTTCGTTCCCTCAATGCTATTGCTACATTATGGTCTTGATTGAACCACAAACATAAACCAGTGCAGCTGGTGAACTTGAGAGTAGGGGAGAAAATTCACAACTTTGTGGTTATAAGAAGTGCAGAGTTCCTTCCGGTTTCCTTCTCAATCTCTCTCTTTCCCCATAAAATAGAAACTATGCTATTTTTGCCCAGTCTCTGCATTACAGCAGTAGTGTTTATACCCTTTTCTACAAAAGATTTTCATAGATTGTGAACAAGACATGCTTTAACATGGAGTGAGGGTTTGGTTTCTTTCTATTGTTAGCTTGTTTGTTGTTTTTTTGTTTTGTTTTGTTGGTTTTTTTTTTAAATTGCCGTTACTAATTATCTGGGGAGGTTCAAAGCACCAGCAGAGGCTGATAAAAGTCTCTAAGATGTCAGTCCTGCCCCTACTTAAGCTATTCTTTAGGAAAGTCTTTCCTTCTAACCCTACAATGACAGAGCGTTGATCTCAGTTCTGCTCTAACTCCCGGAGAACCAGTAAACAGAGGAGTGAACACAAACTTTTAAGAAAGCTCAAAATCCCAAACCATGTCCTACTCGAACTATCGATTCTGAAGAGGAAATGTTTTATATTGATTCTATAAGGAGCATATATAGGTCAGTATATCAGTCTGACTAAGACAGAGGCTTCAAGTGTAAAACAACACATGCCATCAATGTGAACATATTTTCTCCACTGGGCACATTCACTTATCATAATTCATGCAGTCTTCTAAATAGGACGTGTAAGGATCTGTGGTCCAGAGGGAGCAAACGCAGCTGAGTGTGAAGCAAAGCAGACCCAGAAACTCAACAGCTTTGTTAAAAGGTGCACAGCCTAATGTGTCCTGTCGGGGGTAAGGTCTGTGGATTCAAGTGCACGGTCATTGGCCTGGCTGTGGATCCTTTGCTCCCAGACTTATGCTGGTTGGCGTAGATTGCAGCACACTGGAACATGTGGGTACAGCAGTCCAGGTCTCTGTCAGCTGTGGGATCTCTCCCTCCAGTTTGCGATGCAGACATGACTATCATCTCCTGCGTGACTTAGATCTTTTGATTCTTTTAAGAGTGCTGTAGATTATTGCAATGTCTTTTCCAGGCAAAAGCTGGATGCTCCTTTTAATCAGGCAGGTAAGCACTGGAGCTTTATGACAGGAGTTACGCTGTTTATTCAGGATGCCCCGAGTTATTCTAGACTATCAGGTACTGTCAGAGTTTCTTTCTCTGCTAGGAGCTGTGACCAGGCCCATTAGATTTGTAGAAGACCTTGAAAGTTTTGTTGAAAAGGTGGGGATGGCACTTTTTGAAGGCTGAGGAAGGCTATCTAGGCTGTAGAAAGAGAAAAGGGAAGGGGAGGGGAGGGGAAGGGAAGGGAAGGGTTGCGGTTCAGAAAGGGAAACATCAGAGGGGACATAAGAGACCTCTGACTTGTTGGTTTGAGAGAGTGCACTATGAGAGGTGCCTGAGGTGACAAAAAAAAAAAAGAAAAATGTAATAGCCTTGTATGTGAACCGATTTGAAGTAAGAAGGGTTGGTTTGGGTAAAAGAGACTGAAAAACATATCAGTTCTTGCTTGTTCAAATTTTTTTTCTCTGTCTGCATGTCTTCTCCAGAAGATCATAAAGCTGTTTAGGCTCTGCAGTGCCTAGACATACCTGATACATCATCTCACTGAGAAACTTAATGAACATTAGTGTTTCTGTAGAAAGACTGTAGGGTTTGCAGTGTGTATTAGCTCAGTATAATGGCAAGTCATAGACAGATGTCCACTCCCTCCTTTCTTTCAGCATTTCTTCATTTTCACAGGATTTTTTAATTTGCGAAGTTCTGCTGCTACTCTGTTGTATTATGTATTGGGAAATGGCTAATTGGTGAAGAAGGTGGTGTGGAGCCAAAAAAAGCTTAACTACTGTGCTTTCATGCTCAGTGGAGGGAAAGAGAGAGAGGTTTTGAGGGTTTCCCTTGTCTTGAACAATAAAAGCAGAACTTAACTACGTATTGTCAAAGTCACACTTCTGAGACTCTGGAGTTCTGCCCAGAGGCAACTAGTTAATTTTCTGAAAATATTGTGAGTGTCTTTCCAGGCTGATACTGATGGAGATCACTACTTGAGCCACTGGCAAGTTTTGATTGCCCCTTCAGAAGCACTGACTTCCAGAGTAAGTAAAGCCAACAGATCCATTCCTGGAAAGGTGTGAGAGGGCATGGCAAACATTTCCAGTATTCTTACCTTCATTTATTTGTGATATTTGGTTGGTCAAAAGCTCCCCTTAAATAGAGGAAATGTACCTGACCAGCAGCACCACTGACATGTGAGATATTTCTTTATTAAACAATTCTGTACGTAACTCAACTAATAAATTAAATAACATAAATTTATTTTTCTTCAGTTTTGGGAGTAACAGTAGTGTTAACGGTCTGAAAGTGCTGGGGAGAAATCAAAGCTCTGAAAGAAGGGGAAGGCCAGAGGTCAGCAGTGGAAATGGGAGTTTTGCCTTGGTTCTTTTACAAGCAATTTTCACCAAGTAGTTGAGACAGGAACAAGAGACAACACTAAGGGTGCAGTCTACTCGTGCTGCTCAGTGTTATGTCTTTGCACAAATTTTGTTCTTTTTTCAATTGGTAGTTGCATTTTGAAAAGTGGCAGGGGATTTGGGATCTGTCCCATTTTGGTCAGCCAACTTGGCATAATGTAGAGGAGTCTAAATATAGCTGTAGGAGATGTTACTCATTAGACAACTGAAACCACTAGACAAGATAAAAATATGTCAAATACTCTGTGGATTTAATTTCAGACCAAACTCGTCTCCCTGTATAGCAACTCCGCCTCTGTGTTAGTTGCTTCTATTTACTTTCTACAACACAGACATTTATCTAAATGTTTTGTACATGCTCAAGTATTAGTAAATTTTCCAAGTTTCATAGTAGAGCTGAAATATTTTCATGTCCAGCATTAAAACATTTGGCTCCTCAAATGATTCTGGTTTGTAGCTGATGTACATCAGTGGAGCTGTGCCAGCTTCCTCCAGCTGAGACTGCGGCCCTTCACTGCTGGCCTTTTTGCGGTTCTCTTATCATGATCCTGTTTGAACCATCCAGACATACAGCACAAACTCTGTTAATACAGAAAACCGGTACTAGGAAATACAGACATCAAGAAAAAGAAGTATAAAAACCCCCGTGATTTAATCCAAACCTTACAAAGGCGTTGTTTCTTTTGGGCACTTTCTTTGAAAAGACTACCATTTCAAACAAAACAGAAGGAAATTAGTAGGAAGTGATTATGGAGACAGGAAATCTGAAAGCCATGAAACTGTAAATAAAGTGTTATTTGTACTACTGTACTTAGTGCCCTGCTTTGCATTCCCAGCACGAAATGTTAGACAAGGCTTTAGCACCAGAGCAGGGACCAAATTATTTGGATGCTTAAAAAAAAAAAAAAGAAAGAAAAAAGGCTCCAATCATGTATTTTATATGATTAAAAGAAGAAAGGCTTTTGGACAAATTATTTTGCATGGTATTCATCTGGACAGATTTTTATCTGAAACTTGGAGCCCTGCAGCCAGTCTCCATTGCAATTTGTTCCTCTCTGCAAAGGATGTGACTTGTTTAGACATCAAACACATATCAAGTGGCTTGATGTTAGTATTCTGAAGCATCAGCTCTACAGCAGGCGCCAGTGCTAACATCATTACACGACTCATGTTGCACAGTGACAATCCAGTTCAGCAGCACCTGCATTTATTTTTTATTTTTATCAGACCTATAGAGCTCATCTTGTCCATTCGTCAGCATTATTTTATGTGATCCATTAATACAGCTAATAGGGATACATTACACTAAGCACTTGCATCTCAGTTAATGAACCACCTTTCCCTATAGTAGCAACAATGAATGAATGAGCATAGATTTTAATTACTCCCATTTTGATGTGTTTGCTTTGACAGTGGTTACTGCCATATGAAAAGTTAACCAGCAAAGTTATCCCTCCATCTTTAGTTGTTCATGTATGTGCATTCAGGAAACATCCCTTTTCTCTCCCTTCCTCATCAGCCACAGATTGTGTCTTCGGCTATATTTTAAAAATTATTTGCAAAGCTCAGAGGGATAATAAGATAAAACACCTGAGCCAAAGAGCAACATATGACTCCAATTCGGTCTTTAGAGATGCTCTGAAGCATATAAACTTTACAGCAGTTAAGATCGTGTGCTTTCATGTTGTGAGAGGCCACAGAATCTCTGTGGACAGCAGTCAGCCCCTGAAAGACAGAGGCCTCACAAAACCAAAACCAAAAGCCTGATCATTGTTTCACATTGTTGTTCAAGCAGAAACAACTGCTTAAAAGTGCTATAGGACCTTCAATTCCCAGTAGTCTTTCGTTTTCGTGGTAAGTGAGTATGGGGGTAAAATTTGGACCTTGTTGTTGAATGGACTTCCATTTGGAGGGAGTTCCAAATCTAGTGGTGAGACCTTCAGTGGATCTAGACTGGCACATCCTCATATGCGAAGAAGACCAAGACAACGTTAGCATTACGCTTATCGCTGGTAGAGTAAGCTCTGCAAGCGTTAGCAAGTGGAGCAAGCATAAGACTGAGCTGAGCTGGACAGAGCAGAGAAGTCAGCTCATGGTAGGAGAGTTTTAATACAGCTGGGTGGCTCACCTGGCCAGTATTATTGCTAGTACTATTTCAATTGCTGCAGAGGCAGTTAAATGGATAATACGTCTCCCGAGAGCGTTTTGCACTGGATATAGTTAGTGCTGTTTAAAATGTGGACATGTGGCAAGACAAATGTGAGGTAGCTGGGCCCCACTTGCAAGTCCTCACCATTCCGATGCCTTAAAAATCAGCAAACACCTTCTTTGCAACGAGGGGGAAAGGAGGAAAGGACAAGGAACAGAAGGAAAAAACCACAGTTACTTTCTTGTGGTACACCAGAGAGTGTGTGGTATAATACCAAGAAACAAAAAGATTTGTCATGAGCTTCTTTACTGATTTAGAGGGTTTTCTCAAAGAGTCTTCAGTGCTTAGTTGTGTATGGCAATGCCTAAATTATAGCTGTAATATTTCAGGGCCTCCTTCAGCTTTCCTGCCCCAAAGCATTATTTTTTTTTCGCAGCAGTCTGATGCCCTTGTCAACTTCCTTGGTGACTAGCGTTAATATTTTGGGGGGTTGTTTTGCTGGCTGTGCTAATTGAGCTTCACTCTGCTTCCATTAGGGCTTATTATCCGGCCTTCCCCCCATCCCCCAGCCACCCACCCCACCAAACAAGGCAGCAAACGGTTATTTTTAAGCCCATAA
>JAOXNO010000001.1:59860868-59872225 GCA_028565335.1 Limnodromus scolopaceus
AAGATTATTGGTTTGTGGTGGGGTGCTGTGTGGGTGGGTTTTGGTTTGGTTGTTGTGTTTAGGTGGGTGGGGTGGTGGTTTTTTTTTTTGGTTTTTTTTGTTTTTTTGTTGGTTGGACTCGATGAGGTCCCTTCCAACCACTACGATTCTGTGATTCTGTGATTCACTGCATCATTTGCAAAGAAAATAAGAAAGAAAAAACCAACAGAGAAAATCTGCCATAAAGAAATAAAAACCAGATAAGAACAATGACACATTTCTTAGACGATATGGTAGCATGACATTGTTATTTCCTTTAAAAAGGCTACTCCCTTGAACAGGGATGAGGAGGGAAGAGATGAAAGCAAAAATTTGTTTACTTGGCAATTACATTCTGTGATGACTCAGAAAGCCTCTGGACCAGGGTTTGTATTAGATGCTATATGGAGATATTTTAAGAGTCATATACTATAATCCTGTTAGATTATATGCATCATATTGCAGAATTTAATATAAATAATGAATAATTGCTAAAGTGAGTTTCTCAACAATCTGCAACGATCTCTCATCATAGCAATGATCTACCTCCCTCTCTACAATAGCTTTGTTCCTTAAAATGTGCAAAAAAATTATAAATTTCAGAATAATGTACTATTATGAGTTTATGTAATCTTATGTTTTCTTCAAGAAACATATTCCTAGTTCTCTGTGTCATGTATATACATACACTCCTACATAACCCATTGTTACCCCAATGCCAAATAAAAATACAGTGCCAAATACTTTTATCTTCACTATTGTAGTCACAAATATACATTTCATTTTTTTCACCACTTCAATCCAGGGGGGAAGAACTTGTACAAGTGCCCTGGCCTGTAAGCCTTTAGGCACAGCATTGTGTATTTATGAAGTATTTATAGATCACCATAAGAATATATAGTCAAGAATAGTTTTCAGTGAACAAGATCTCTTATAGGAAATCAGACTTGTGCTAATCCAATACCCTGTTGCAAGAGGGGGCCGTACATATTATTTCACAGAATGATGCAACCAGCCCAGAAGTTGGTGATTAAGAGATAATGTGCTCTTCTCAAGCTGGCGGATGGGGATGATGCCCTCAAGTCAGAGAGTTCATTTCTCGTTCTGACTTTTTGCTTCTAGTGCTTGATACTTTGATGCTGCTTTCTCTTATTTTCCCAGATAAGTATTCAGTGACTGATCAAGGAAACTAGGGGTTCAAGTTATAAGGATGGAGCAAGGTTGAATGAATAAAGCATGTTAAGTACTGGGGAGAGAAGCTGATGAAAGAGCACATAAAAAGGGTGAGTGGTAGTTTCCTTACGGATTTATTTCCAAATGTGTTAATAGATGTGTGATTCTTTCTGCTGTTCTTTTTTCATTTTTCTAATGTGAACTTTTCTGCATACAATCTATTTTTAACACAGGGTTATTTTCATATTTGCATAAAAAATTCTCTGGTACTGCCTCAACACACAGTCAGGATTTTTTATGGTTAGTGAATATACGAATGAAACAAAAATCAATTTGACACCCGTCTGTACAGCACAAAGACCGAGATGGGGTGCAAGCTTGAGCTTGCTCAAAGCTGAGTAATGCTAGACTGTTATCTTGTCATTAAGAATTGCTTTGAGTCCCTATCTGTTCAGCAACTCTAATTAATGATCATTTAACTGTACTGTCAGCCCCGTTTAAATCTGAGTGTTGCCAGTTACTTCCTTCATGCAGGCAGCCAATAGGTGCTGGGGGAGTCGTTCATGCATAGCATTGCCCCAGTGGCGCTGGGCCTATAGCATCCCAGTTTAATAGGGCATTCAGGGCTCATTAGCGAGGAAACACATCAGGAGTGACCGCTCCACTGCCACACGTTGCAACTAATAGCCTCGCCGAACAGAATCGTTTCTGTTTCTGCTCACTTGTTTTTGAATCCTTTCAATGTCAACAAGTGGTCATGTCGGCAGGAGCCCGCCATTCTCCCCAACAGTTTTATCCGTTGCTCTCCTGAGCCAGACTTGTGTCCTCCTCCATTGTTCCAGCCACAATGGAGCCTGAGCAATCACAAAGGCTTCACAGCCATTCATCATCAGCTCACGAATTCTGGGGTTGAGATTACCCGCCAAACTTTTGGGCCATCGTTTTGGCATGATTTGTGAATGCCTGTGAAATACAAATAGTTTCTGAAGTTTACACTTTTGTTGCAAATGCACAGAATGGTGGTTGGGGGGGGTTGAGGCGAAGGGGCTGGATGGAGGGAAAGAAGAGGAAATAAAATCTGACATCGCTCTGGCTAAAACAAGAAAAGATCCTGTGGAGGGGAGATAAGAGACAATGAGATTGCTGCTGGAACAGGAGGTGTAGAAAGAAGCAACCAGGGAAACAGAGGTGTGTCCAAAAAAGTGTAATCACACCTTTGGCTCATGGATTTGGAAATGGTCCCTTGGCTTTGTGGGGAGGCACAGGCAGCTCTTGCGTTGCCGGGCTCTGGGAGATGCAGGGGCAGAGTGCCCCTGAGCTAGCTTCCCAGACCCTGTCTCCTCCTTCCATTCATGGGAATAACCACCATTTCTTCCTGGTTACTGGAAACATGACTGGCAAAAAGCTCATTGGAAGTGTACACCTGCTGCTTGTTATTTGTGTTAGGCTAGCATTTAGCCCCTGTTGTGCTAAATGGAGTGAATGGATGTTTTACACCTGCAAACCTGACACCTGAAGATGTAATGACTTTATCATGGTCACACTGCAAAGGTCAGAGATGAGAATCACAGCTGGAGCACGTGTGTTCCCATTTATTTTGGTGTATTACTTTTACAGTGTTATGCTCTTCCCTGCATGTGAAGTGACTGGGCTGAATCCTGCCTGCTTGACCGCCAGGCAAAACAGACATTCATTTATTGTGCATTGGCTACTGTCTGGACACGCTCAATACACCCGAAGCATCCTCCAAATGCTCCACTTCGGGTGATGTGGAAACAGTGCATTGTGACCACAGTGCATAACAGTGTCGTCAGATGTTTGCTCAGCACATGGCAGAGAGCTGGCTGGACACTTCCACCTCTTCCTTACTGTGTGCTGTTCCAGGGACTTCACATTGTGTTGATTTTGCCTGAGGCTGAATCCTAGTCAGAAGGATTTGATTTTAGGATCATTTGGAAATCCCTCTGAGTATCCGACAGTCTCTTCCTAGTCATTTTAGCAAGCTGGTGACAAAGAGTGTTCACAAGAAAGGCAAAGGTGATTTTTTTTTTGTTTATCACTGGAAGATTAAGTTTGTCACAGACCACAATTATAGCAAAAGATGCTTTTCAGTACAAGTGCCAAGAAATGCTGTCCTATTTCACTGTCTACTGTATATCAACTAGAGAGTTCTTTTGTTGCCTATAATCTGAATGAAAAAAAAATAATTAACTGCTTTACTTGTTTTTTTCCAATGGGACAGTATCCATGATATGGCCTGGGCTGTTATAAATGTACCAAGTATTGCATGCCTATCAAGCACATTTTCTGGCAAAAGTTTTGGGTATAGAGCCACAGCTGCCTTCACCACAAAGGTAATGGAAAATACTGTGAATATTTTTATGCCTTGTTTTATGCTATCATTGCCACTCAAAACCAGTCACAAACCACTAATTTGGTAAATATTGGGTTTCTTGTCATCACATTAAGACCTTCTGATTGTGTAAGGGAGTAACTCTGAAAAGCGGGCTGTGTGTAATTCCTGGTTATCTATTGTTCGTTTCTCTCTTGATTTCGGTGTAGTTACACCCAAGTGATACTGCAGCAGGGCAGGTGTTTCTTCTTGCCTCCCATGGTGTAAAGCAGGAATACTCAAAGCAAAACAATTGTCTACAGTATGCTTCAGTGCTGTTTAAAGTTTGGGTATAAATTAATGAGCCTGATCTGGTCTTACTTTGAAACTAGGCTGGAATAATCCCATTGATTTCATTTATGTGTGGTATATACAACTGTGAGGAGTCAAGCTCTTACATGAAAATCTTGAGTTCTAGTTGTTCTGGTAATTACCACATATAACTGTTGGGTGAGTCATCACCTGCAGTAAAATTTTTATGAAGCACAGTAAAATAAATACCATGAAATCAAAGTCCCAGCTACAGCAAGTCCCCGTGCAGGGATTTGTTGAGTGAAGGGCTCACAGATATGTCCATAAACTGTACCGTGCACTTTAAGGGCCCAGAATATTCATCATCTAGGGTCATCCACAGCCCAAAGTTAGATGCTGAAGCTGTGTAAGTAAGGCTGAGGAGACAAAGGCGGGCAGGAATGGAAACCGAAAAAGCTAAGCAGGGAACCATATAGGCTAGAAATACTCCCTTGCTGCACTTTGCATGTGGCTGATCT
The DNA here is from genome assembly GCA_028565335.1 of Limnodromus scolopaceus. NCBI lineage: Eukaryota > Metazoa > Chordata > Aves > Charadriiformes > Scolopacidae > Limnodromus > Limnodromus scolopaceus. The sequence goes on from JAOXNO010000001.1 coordinate 59,865,222, forward strand.
AGTAGATGGGCACAGAGAACACAGATTTTCAAGTCTTGCAGACAAGATAAGCAGGAGAACATCACAACAAGAAATCTCAGCAGGTTTAAATGTAATCTAAGTGCCTTTCAGCTGCCAGGACTTACATGGGCATGCCCATGCTCAACACAACATCTTTAGGGATCCCTAGAAATACTAGCACAGGGACCTCACCTGTCCCTGGGGTTAGGCAGCATCTTTGAAAACCTTCTGTGCAGATGTGTACTGTGGAGCAATGGAGAAAAATCTTGACTTTGGTAAATCAGGCGGGGGTTTAGCCTGAATATGTTTTCAGGTACTTGCCCCAGTCACTCTTACCAGAGCCATAATGGTATGCATCTATTCAAGCTTTTCAAGGACAGAATTTTTCTTTTTTCTTTTCCTCCTTTCCACACACCCCCCCCTCTAAAGCAGCTTATAAAAGAGGTAACTGCTCCTTTTCACAGTCAAAGTAGGATATTCTGAACTGAATGCTAACTAGACTTGGGGCCAGACTGAAGAAAGGTTTGAGCAGTTGTTCAGATCTGGGGTTTTCAGTATCATAAGTAATATCAGAGAGGGAAAACTGTATCTGGAAAACATATAAATAGCAGCCTCTGAAATTTCTTTAGTTTTTCTAAAAGTTGGAAGTTTTCCTTAAGGGAAATCATTGCATGTAAAAATGTCTTTTTTTTTTTTTGTTGTTGTTGAATTTTGCAGAAGCTTTATGAGATTGTTGATTAGCAGCATGGAATTGGAGGCCTTGGAATTGAAAATGTGCCAGACTGGGTAGTTAAAGCACTCTCGTGATTACTAGTATCAGATATCATGCTGATATTTCAAAATGTCACATCTGCACCATGGCTTCTTTTCTTGTCATCACCAGATTCAGTGGTAAGTAAACTGGGCACCTGAGGTCCAACGTAGGTATGTAAGAACCTAAGTCTAAGTCTTGTATTGCTTAATGTCTTGCTTCACATTCCACATTTGGCTGCAAGTGTTATTTTTAGTCCCAAAAGCTATATCTAGGTAGAGTCAAATAAAAATCTCCCTTAACTCTATCACGGTGCAGAAGTTCATTCTACCTTCTTTTGTCAAAATCTCTTCCATGCCTCACAACTGGAGCTCCTGGGTTTAAATAGCAATATTTATGCAGCAGGGGTAACCAAAGGTATAACAACAGTGTAATACAGCAGAGACTGGTGGTAAGAGGGAAAGCTTAGGCTTCAATACCAGTCCCAGGGAACTGATAAAAGGGTTAATATGTTGATCAAACATGAGCCAACCCGGTTTTCAATGCTGCGTGCTCCTCTGAAGACAGGGGATTGCCTTTGGTACAGAGCTTTTATTACGGCCCCAAAAGTGCAATTTCTTTCACACTAGGGACGTGATTTTGCTTTTTCTGACTTGGGAGTAACTCCGATTATCCAATGAAAAACTAAGTGAGCAAAACCAAACCCTATATTTCTAGTGAAAACTTTGTTGCATAGCTCTTAGTTTCACTGCCCCTTTTTTTTTTTTTTTTAAGGGCAAGTAACTTAAAGAATAGCCTTTCCTTGTTGATTGCTCTACCATTCATTGGACAGCATATGGTTTTTGTCTTGGGAATCATCCAACATGTCACAAAGGAAGTGATACTGGACAGTTACTAGGCAGCTTTTGTATACTTTGGGGATGGGGGAAGATGGTATTTTAATAGATTTCCTTGGGGATCTCTTAGAAGGGTAATTTAATTGTTGAAATCAAATTTTGGACCCCTGTCACAAATCATTACCTTATCTTTCATCCATCTATTCCCTTGTTGTTCAAACTAATAAAACATGCACACTGCCCTCCATTCATGTGAATCCCTTCATATGTTTTTAACTGGTAACCCCAGCTAATAATGAGTAGGTGGCCTGTTTCTGGTTGAGGATTTTTTTGAAGGAATGGATAGTTTCTCTAGCTACCACATCAACAAGGGTGGCAACACTCATTCACTCAAAATGAAAAGCCACAGAACCACATGAGTGTTAGTGAAATTCAAGCAGGAAAATGACTGAAAGAGGAGAATGAACCAAAGCATCTCCTCAAATATTCACATTCTGATCACTTTCAGACAAATTCTGGGTGAGTGAGCCATTGGCAAAGTGATCTCAAGACCCTTCTTGGTGAAACTGTTTGTCACTATTGCTATAGTAGTGTTTTATCAGTTCTGGCTTTCTCTCAGTAGCGCTTTCAGAAGTTAGTTTGCTGAATTTTGTTGCAGCTATTTGATTGAAGTATCTGAGATGAGGGGCACTGCCTTCTTTCTTTCTCATTTTCTATCTTCTTCTCTCACCCCAGGACTCTCTGACTGCCCTGCGTTGGGGAAACAGCTTGTTGTCCCACTGCCTCAGCTGCTCCTCGCCAGGAAGACCACAATTCTATGGTCACTTCTTGTTTTTCACTACAACATCCTTTCAAATTCTGTTCCATTTCACCTTAAGCAATATTCCCTGAGCTGTTGTGAGCTCAGAAAAAATATATTTAGAAACATAATGACTGTCTTAATAATGACAATTTGGTGTTTTTTTCACCTGGCTACAATTGCTATCATCTTAGAGTGAGAATAATTATGCAAGTTAATAGGTGAGCTTCTAAAATAAAGGGATTTTTTTTCTGGTTACTTCAATGTAAACAGGATCAAATCTAGTGCTTCATGCCTTCAGGAGCTGATGCCTGCTAAGTGCAGTTCTTACACATGTCTTTATTCCCAAAGCTAAGAAAACCCTAGCTTTTTTTTTTTTTGTTTCATCAAAAATGTTTTTCTGGAACAAACCAAAACAAACAGAACCCAACCGGTCTTTTGTTGGTCGCTCTGCTTCCCAAAAGGGTCCCGGGCACTTAGTGACACAGCATCTGTCTCAGATGCTATTGAAGGCATTCATCCCCTAAATGCTCTTCCACTGACATTCTTTTATACTGTGGTATTTGACAAACTCATACAACTGGGGTAGAGGAAAGGAGAAAGGCGTCTTTTGAATAGGTGGAAAATATTTAATCTTCTCTCCATCTGATTATCAGTTAAAATTCTCAGGAACCCTCGTACGTTCTTTCTACTTGTTTTCTAGGTTGGCAGAAGACAAGCATCTATGAATCTTTTCATTATTATTAAAATTATTGTTGCTTTTGCTATTAACAACAGCAATTGGAATAATCCCTGTAGGATTTAAAATTGGAAGCTGGTTGAGGTCTCCAAGCTTCAGTGCCCTTTTACTAGATGTGTGTTCAGGGTTAGACCCTAGATTTGTGCTGCTTAGTTTGCATTATATTTTCACTGATTTTAAAGGAAAAAATGACTGAATACAGTTTCTTCAGTAGTAAACCTTCTAGATGGAGCCTAATGTTGGTCTTTTGAGGACTGTCCCTTTAAACCATCCGAGGTGTTTATTTTGTATGTGAAGAAAGACTTTACTGCTCTGAGTAACAAAATCCTGGCTGTGTGTAGAAATGGTGTGTGTATGTGTGGAAGGAGGAAGGACAATTGTTCTTTTTGTTCTTAAAAACCAATGTTCCTTTTTATAAAGAGATTTTAGTGTAGCCCTCTGTATTCTTCCTCACTATAGAGAAATCCTGTGAAATAGTATCTATTTCCTCAGATTGCTGTCCTAGATACCGTAACACCACATGGGTAGTAGATGTGCTAAATTAGAGGGGATTTTTTAATCACCTTTGTGGAAGTGTTTGTTCTTGTATCTTTTCTTTTTCCTCATAAAAAGGAAAAAAAAGAAAGAAAAAGAAAAACTTCACAGAATAGTAAACCTGAGACATGGATTTGAGTGCCAGACAGTTGAATGAACAGGATAATCGGGGTATTTTTTTTGACAGGTGCGACAGCCTGCCTATGACTGGCATTATAATCATTACCATTTTAATAAGGCTCTAATAGGGGGGCCGATAATTCAATGGGGTGTGAGGATCCTAATTCAACTCCCAATCCCACATGAATGTGCTAGAATTTGTGGGCTTTGTTTTCCTCTTTTGTACCCCTGAATGCAAATAATTACTGGCTATAGATTCAAAAATTCTTAGAACTGGAAGCTAAATTAGCTCTCCTAATACTGCACAAGAATGTCAATACTCAGGGGGGAAAAAAAGGAAGTAAGTGGTTTTTGGTTGTTTTTTGTATTACACTTGTGGTACTGCAAAGGTTCTGTAGCTTAAGTGGTTTGGTTGGCAGCATGAATAATACCAGCACTGTTTCTAAAGGACGTGCAGCTCGCTTTCCCCCCCACCTCCCCAAAATCAAAAGTAAACGTATTTGTCTGAAAATAATTTCTGAAAAATCATATGCTGCTTTCTACCTGCTATTTTTGTTGACGTTGCCTTGGCATCCGCATTCTGGATGTGTCTGTCTACTCTGTGTTGTTTCAGCGGTGGCTTGTGGTATGTTCAGCATCTGTGACCATACTTTCACAGGAGCCTTTTGGGCTCTAGTGTAGTCAGTTTATCCCAGTCAGACGATCTTACAAGACAATTTCAAATATTGTGGCAGTGCCTCCCACTGCAGTTTGAGGCTGGGTGCTGAAGGCATTCTGTTCTTGTAGGAGCTGCTCAGCACCTGAAAAGAATTGGTCTTTAAACTTAGGAGCTGACACCAATCTCTGCTCAAGAGAGTACTTACATTTATGCTCAATAGATATTTGAATAGCTGTTTTAAAACCCAGGAGGCAAAGGGGTAAGCAGCCCTTCTTCTTTTCTCCTGCTGACTCCTACCATGTGCCCGGTTCTCAGGACACAGGACCGGGTGAGCAGGAATGGACCCCTCCTCGCCCCTCTCCCCATTGACAAGCAGAACAAAAACCAAAGGGTCTTATGCTTTTTTTTAAAAAAAAAAAACTCAGCAGGGATGTGCAATGAATTTCTCCATTCATTTGTAATCAATAATACATATTATAATTTCTAATTAATGAACAAAAGTGCTACGTGGGACAGGACTTTGAAAAATGGAGAGGGATATTTCCATATAACCCCTTGCAGCTGGAATCAGCTTCTCCCGCCCACTATTTCTGATCCCAAATTAGCTGTGGAGTCTTGCCATGATTTCAGTCCTCTTGCTCTTTTTGCCCACACATTGCCTGATGTATAAGGAGTCTGAGCAGCACCTGATGTATAAGGGAGTGAAAGATAAGCAAATGCACTTTATACCATGTAAGAGCGGGAAATAACTGAGGTGGACGAACTGATCTGGGAAAACCAGCCTGAACCTTTGCCCCAAACTGAAATGCAGAGTTTTGGAGGCTGGCCAAAATCTGGTTAATTTTTCTCCCTCTCTGTCTTTTAATGGTATTTATGGTTTCGCTGCACTTCCTGGTTTCAGCTGGGTCCAAAAGCAGGAGACTGAAATATCATTGAAGAGGCTATTCACAGTGTTTCCAGCTGGCTAGGACCATGGAATGAAAGATCTCTCACAATAAGGTCTGTTCTAGAAGGATTTTTGCCCAATTTCTATCCTGAAGAGATTCTGATGAGCAGCCAAACTGTTAGAAATTTATTCTAATTAAGCTGGAACTTTGAAAATATGCCTATCCACTAAATAACCAATGTCCTTCACCTGAGAAGCCTGTGTACAGAAAATTCAATAAATTTCTCTTTTGCCTCTTTATGCAGAAGACATTATTCTTGCTTGACCTCAGAGGCTCCTCACTGAATTGATACGAACACAAGCTATTTGTGTGCCCTTCAGGATAATTTTTTTGATGCATTTCAAGATTTCGTGGACACTAGCTGCAAACCTAGATAGCTTCTATCTTGATTCAGACATTGAAACTCATTCTCAATCCCATGGTCAATGTGAGAGTGGGAGAAATGAACATTTTATCTAATATGATGAGGGCCTGTCACTCCAGACTGTGACCTCGACAGGTTGTACAATCTTACAGGCTATCTCAGTCAACTAATGACATTTCAGTTACCTCAGAGAGCTCTAGAGGGGCAACCTAGACATTACTCAGCACTACTGTATGAAGATTTTTTGTTTTCAGCTTTCCCTGGTGGCCCCCAAGGCATCCACTTTGTCTTCTGAGTGCAAGGAGTCAGAGAAGGCTTCTTACCATCTCCACAAATGTTTTGTTCTTCTGCCTTTTGAGCCCTCAGCTCATGTTCTGGTAACTGCTTGATTCAGAGGAGAAGGTATCACCATCCATAAGCGGAAGTGTTACATCAGCATTGACTGAAAGGCTCAGAAGCATGCTTTAAATATTGTGCTGTAGCTGCATGGAAAGAAAAAATCAATTTATTTTTTTTTATCCATTCCTATCATCCACAAAATCTTGATTAGCAGATTTGATCTGAACATTGGACATCTTGCTTAAACCAGATTAGCTGGTGCCAAGCAGCTATCATTGTGAGGAAATACCATGTTTCTTCAGGCAGAAAAAGACAACAGTTGGAAATGGCCACTGCCTTTCTGCAAGTATTATAAAAAATATATGGAGATCCATTCTCCATTGCATATAGTTGGATTTAGGCTAGGTGTTGTCACAGAGCAACCCAAGATGCTGGGGCAGGCTGTGCAGAGCAAAACCCATAGCTGGAGAGGTTAATCTTTCCCTCTGTTTTGTCTTACCTTTAGCTGACAATGCAGCTGATTATTGGTCCTGTATAACAATTTTCCTATTTTGGCTAAAAAGATTGTTGAGAAGTTTGTGAAAAACTGCCTGAAGATGTCCTTCTTTTCCTTAGGCCTTATTCAGTCTCTCTGTGGGTTTAACATGAGTAGCCACCAGGCTGGAGTTCGTGAGGAGAAACGCAAGCCACCAGTGTGAAGATGCTGACTTTCCCTTTCCCTGATCAGGGAACTAGGCAATATTTAATTGCCTTGTTGATCTTTCCACATGTTTACTGGGTAGCAAACTTTTTTGCAGGTGGAGAATTAGTTAGTTAAAGGAGGGGGTAGAGAGATGGGGATCGGTCTCTTCTCTCAAGTCACAGGCGACAGGACGAGAGGAAATGGCCTCAAGTTACGCCAGGGGAGGTTCAGGCTG
>JAOXNO010000001.1:59872325-59889907 GCA_028565335.1 Limnodromus scolopaceus
TTGTCAGTTAGGTTGACGGTTGGACAAGATGATCTTTAAGGTCCCTTCCAACCTAGAAGATTCTGTGATTCTGTAAAGTTCTCCCCAAAACACTGAAAGAAAGCAAACACCACCCCACTGGTAAATTTTAGTGGCATTATCCAGGCCCAAAGGATTGTGATACAGCAGCTAAAGATTTTGTTTCTGCCTTTACCACTGGCTTTCTACCTGGCCCCAGCATTTTGCTTGCTTCTGCCATAGCTTCCCCTTGTCGAAGCAAGATCTAACACTAAGCTGTGTCTAGGTGGGTCCATTCATAAAGTGTTTTTGGAGACGGAGCTGCTGCTAGGAGAGCTGCTGTAGAAGTTTTGACCGTTAGCGCTCACTTTGATGTGCCAAAAATAACCATTTTCCCTAAGGTGCTGGAAGTTTCATTGTGTGGAGAATTTAGATTAACATTAAATACAGAAGGTTTTAGAAATCATTCACCTTGAAGATTGGCAAAACTGGCATATTCACAGCAGAAGTGAAAGACATGTTTTATCTGTGTTGTCCTTTGTAATTATGCTGCTGAATAACAGAAGTATTATCACACCAGGGTTAGTGCCAGAGGATTACCCAAAGTTTTTCAAATGGGATGGTAAAGTGGTGCAAACAGGTGCACAGACAAAGAGCAAAAGGAGGGGGGAAAAGTGAGAGAAAGAAAGCTGAAGCCTTCTAGTTTCAGCCACATAGTAAAATTAATGGTTTCTCTAAGTGAATAGCGTAGCTAGATTACTATTGAGCCTGTAAAATTAGAGGAATGAGTCAGATTCTTCATTTCACTCCTGTTTTAATTTAAGTAACGGAGGTCAACCTTAATTGTGCTTCACCTAAAAAAGAAATATCTTTTCATTGGAATAATTTTGCAGCGGACAAAGTGACTTGTAAGAAGAATATGGTCTCTGAAATCTGCTTGCCAATAGCTCCCTTCACAAACTGGATCTTCCTAACCAGGACTTCTCTTTGAATGTCCTGCACACGTGAGAGAGGCATGTCTAAATGAAGCTAAAAATGTCACTACAAGCAAAACAGCCAACATAAGCACACGATCCTTGCCAATCTTTTATGGTGTTGCCTTTTTAATCTGTCTTTGAGTGTTGATTTATTTTTGTACGTTAGAGCCATGTGGACATTTCCTCATCTCTTCATCTCAGAAAATAATGTACTTTTGCACAGTTTCTTTGCAAGATTAAACTAGGAGAAGGTTGTTGGTGCCACTTTTGAATATGAAACACTGTGTATCAAGAGGTCTGTTTCAGTATTTACTGTATATTACCACAAACATAGTTGTTAAGGGTTTAGAATTTGGATGTGGACATCTAAAGAAATTTGGAGAGGGAGAGAAGGGGGCATTTGGGTCTTCCTCATGGGAAGGTCTCTTTTGCATGGTAGCTTTGGGAACATTTGTGGTGGGAGGAAGCAGGGCTTTGAGGATTTGGGTCACTGGGGAAAGTGTCTCATCTTGCAGATTTCTGTGTTACCTCCATCTGTTGGCTGTCACTGAGAACGGGGACATATTTGTACTTATTGATTGACCTGCTTTGGAGGGAGGCCTGCAGGTAACTATAGACTTGTTACTACCACTTTGCTTGCCACAACACCAGGAAAAGTCGCAGAAGCTCTGTATGGATGAGAATTGAAGGAGGTGAGACAAGTCTGGGATGATATATTGATGTTTCCCCTGACTAATGCCCTGTGTGGGATTTCTATGATTTTAAGCGAGACCTTGAAAGCACCTATGGCTTTGCTTTGTAATTAGAGTGTGGTGGTCCCCGAAAAGAGCCCTCCTGAGAATACTTGCTATAAAGAATTTTCAGTGTAAAATCTGAAATTGCTGGTCCCTGAGTCACGTGGTAAGAGCAAATCATGGGCTTCACAGCTATGCAAATAAACAGCAGCCTTGCGATGCCCCATCCCCTCTGCTCTCCTGTCGGCTCCGTTCTTGTGCATCACTAAAGAGCATTGAAATTGTACAAGTCAGTCCTCTCAGCGGGCTCGGTGCCCTGCTGGCTCACAAGAAAGGGGACAGCAGGGAGTTTAGGGGCAACAGAGTACACATGTATGTGCTCGCTCCACATGCATGCCCTGCCTGTCATCCCAGCAAGACCCGTCACCCTCCTGATTGTCGTTTTGATCCCACTTCTTCAGCTGACACTCTTTAAGTCCTCCAGCCAGGGTTGTGAAGGATTGACACTTTCCTGTCCCAGAAAGAGCCCTGAGACAACACACAGTAGACTTTGTGGTGAATCAGATCTGGTTTCTATCTGAATTTAAAGTGGTGGTGGTGATTTGATGACAGTAACCGACCATTCTTGTCTTTTTTTTTCTGTCATAAAATAGCCAAGAGGGGACATCTGAGATCAGGTCTTGGTTTAGAGAAACTCAGAAAGCAGAAATTCATTTTCTGTGAGCAACTTTATAATTTCTGTGGATAAATGTGAATAAATAGCACTTCCTTATGGTTTGGAACTTTACTAAAACAAAATTATTTTTTGGTTTTGTTTTTTATTTTACTGTTATTTGTAAAAAAATTCAGCAAACAGATTTATTTGACAGGGTCTATATTGCCTAAGGGGTTATTATTTAATTTGAAAATGCAAGTTGAGTCCAGTTGCATGGTTCTCAGGAGAATGTTTCCTGTTCCTGGTGTTCAAGCCCTGGGTGAGTTTTCTATTTCATATGTGATACTGCAGTACCTGGGATCAGCTGAGGTGTCTAATATAAGACATTGCTTCACTAAATAGGGCTGACAGCAGAGCTCACCATGTGAGGCATTTCTGCCTTGCTAGTTTGCCTGAAGTTTGATATACGGGTATGGTGAGGTTGTTCTGTATTCCTCCTTTTTAGTTCCATTCCCTAGGAAGTGATGCATGGGTAAGCTGGCTATAGGTCTCTACATATCAGCTCTAATTTTTGAACTTGGCTGCTGGCTAGAAGAGAAGCAGCCAGGTGAATGTTTCTTGTGGGAAGAAAGTCTGAAACCTGACCTCAGCTGTACTGTTAACAACAGAGGATCTACAGAGGGGTGAGGGAGGTGCAGATCCAGGTCTCCACCTGGTCTGCTGGGACAGCGCTTCCTTCCTTCGACATCTTGTGAGGCATCGTGTCTTGTGGGGGTGTTTCACTGTGAAGGATGACAGCAAAATTGAGTTTTTGATCAGGCTGAGGTGGTCATTCCCAATCTTTTCTGCAATATCTTTTAAAAAACCCCTTTTAATCTCATTTTGTGTAAGATTGCCAAGATTGTATAAAGCAGTGGTTCTGCATGGATGACCCCACTTTTCTGTCAGCAACGGGTCTGGCCCACAGAACTTGCCTAGATTTTGGATTAGTGTATTCATAGGACTGACCAAATAAGTTAGGAGAGTAAAGACCCTGTGGAGAAGTTTTTTTCAGAGGCAACCCTCTCTCCAGCTGTTAAACACTTAATTTGTAATTGAAGCTCAGACACATTGACCACATAATGACCCATTTAGAGCATGGAGAATTTCTCCTAAATAAATAAAGATCACTTGGTCAAGCAAGCTGACACCTGCCCCTTACACAGCATGTAAAAAATTCAGGTAAATTGTGCTTTGTAAAAGTGCTGCATGAAAGGAGTACGTACGGTGTGTAGAGCACAGTGCTTGTCACATCAGTACGCAGAACTGTGTCCAGCAGTAATGTGAGAGCCCAGGAAAACACAGCTGATGGATAAATGGATCCTTGGAAAGGAGAAACAGTTGTTTATTGGCTGGCGTGGCACAAAAAGTAAGGTGTCTCAGCTGCTGGGAAGCACAATGGAGGTATCCTTATGCGATAGCACAAGCCTTGCTGGCAGGCTGATGGCTCTGAATATTGTTTCCACGGTCTGCTTGGAACCGCAGGCTGCTTGTTGTTCACTGTGTGTGGGGAATACCCTGCAAACCTGTAGGGGTCTGGTTTTCAAACTTGCACGTGAAGCAAGGTTTTCACTCTTCTGTTCCAAGGGAGGGGGGTTACAAAGGAGAGAAGCTGGTTTTAGCTTTGTTTAGTTTTGTTGGGGTTTTGGTTGTTTGTTGGTTTGGTTTTTTTTAGATAATTATTCCTCACTTTAAAGTTTGGTGGGTTTTTTTGAGCCATTTGAAAGAATTCTAAGACTTCTTGACAGTGTGTTTATTTTAAAAGGCACAAAATCTAGAAAAAGCAATATTCTCATCATGGTCCTCTACCTCTCACAGCTGGTTGGAGCAGAGCTGATCAGGGAACTAAGCAATATTTAATTGTCTTGTTGATCTTTTCACACATTTACTGGGTAGCGAACTTTCTTGCAGGTGGAGAATTAGTTGGTTAAGGTTCTTCTCCCCAAAATACTGAAAGAAAGCAAACACCACCTGACTGGTAAATTTTAGTGATGTTATCCAGGTCAGCTCTGTTCAAGCTTTCAGGGGATGAACCAGATGAGAGCTTATCCCACCTGCACATGATCAGCTATGATGGTGATGACCACTCTACCTGGTGTGTTCTGACCATGGGGATTGTGGCCTGGAGTTTACAATTGGTAGATACTCCCCTGAAAATCATAGAATCATAGAATCGTTTGAGTTGGAAGGGACCTGTAATAAATGTACTCCTCTGTGCTGTGAGCAATGGAAAGCACAGGGGGGTGGCTGAGGACCCTAAAAACAGCAGGATAGAGGAGACTAAAGGTTGATGGGGTTAGAGTAGTGGCTTAATGGGGCAGTCTTTATCTTAAAGTGGTTTGAAACATTGTGTTGCCCCATACCAGGCTCCAAAGGCATGAATCAAAGGGTGATGTGTGTGTTGAGGGACTGTGCTCTGGGAGTTTGGCATCATCCCCTGACCTAGCAAAGTATTCATACTCTCACTGGCAGGTTACATTTGCTTTCCAGAAAAAGTTTCCTGATAAAGCACTCCAGACTACTTCTATTTATTACACTCACTCATGCCACCCTCCTCATCCTCCCTTTAAGCATTCTCACAAATTTGCAGCAGGAGAGACTGTACATCGGAAATGACAAGTGAAATGCAATTTTCTCTCTTTTAAATTCTTCTTTTGTCCATCCCAAAGAGCACACTGCACCTGCAATGTCAGCTTCCTCAACCAGCCTCATCAGTGACCCTCAGCCTTAATTTGGAGGGACTGAACCCTGCATGGGGGAGAGGTCAGCTCAAGTATTGCCTAGGCTTGTCCCCGCTTAGCTATGAGATCCCATGCTCTTTTTGAGCTTAATGGTCTCATCAGTTTCAGTCCCCTGCCGGCACACAAGGCTGGAGCTTGTAGGGAAGCAGGGGGATGTTACAGTGTGTACCCATGCATTTTCTCCCCATGCTTAGCAATCTCTCAAAGCAAGCTCAACTTCCTCCTTTGGTTTTATACAGGTCATTCAGCTTGGCAGCAAGAACAGACAATGAGTAAAGAAGTATGATACAGGGTGTTTTTCTCTCTTTTGAAGGTGATGTTAGCAACCATGTAAATGCTGTTGTCAACATGCTCCTTGATTTTTTTATTTTTTTTTCAGGCTGAGCATAGGGTCAGGAGAACATGAAGGTAACCACTGGACCTTAAGTTCAGAGGTAACGTTCTCTGAAACTGTCAGCCAGAAATCTGTGCTCCTAAATTAAGTAGCTGGACTACAGGGCAAGTGGATTTACTTAAACAAATGGTTTGTTCATTTGCAAAGGCAAAGACTGTTGCACACATGCATGCCCACACCCCCTACATGTTTGCAGGAGTGAATTTAGTGGTTGGACTGAAGTCCCTTAAAGACTCTGGCACCTTAGCGATTCTTTTACCTTCTTCTTCTAACTTATTGTCCAGATGCTGTCACAATTTCCAGTGCTTCCTAAGCATAGATCTGTGTGCTGCAGTATAGACAAGATATTCTCAAAGTAGCTCTAGCCATGGAAGTATGCAGGACAGAAAAGACTTTCCTCCTTGGCTACTTTCCTCTACAGCCTTCAGGCTACCAGACCTCAAACACTCCTGTAGCCTCAGCAGATATCTTTAAAGCTCTCTCTAGCTGGTGGGAAATAGAAAAGTGGATTTTATCTACAGGGCTTTTAATTACAGAGTATGTGACTCTGTCATAAACTGTCACTTCTTGATGCACTGCACACTAGAAACAGGAGAAGGTTCAGGACCTTCTGTGTCATACAGAGACAGGAGGATGGGGCACCCTCCACTGCTTTCCAGGAGGAGTGTGGTTTGTAGGTGAAGGGCTTAATTATCCTTCCTAAAGCCTTGCTAGTATGCCCTTGTCATCCTCCTTTGTGAACTGGTATAGAATTGGTGATCAAAATATCTTACTGGAAGTCCTGCAGCCCCTGTTCCTTCTCCTTTCCCTCCTGTAGGTGCAAGGACAGTCCACGGTTCCTGGTCATATCATTCCTTTCGCTCCTGTGTCAGTCCTCAGAAGCATCTTCCTATAACTTTTCCTTATGTTCTGCACAATTTGAAACTAGAACTTTTGCAAAGTATGAAAAAAATAGCCTTCTTCCCTCACCCCACGCACTCCTTTATATGCCCAGAGAGATATAAAGCTATTTTTTGATATTGCTTGAAATTTGAATGGTGAAAGTTGTGTACCCCTTCAGTGGGAGCAGGATGTTAAGTTTTTGATGCAGGTGGATACGGAGCATTTATCCCACCACATCCTGGTGTGGAGAGTTTGCATCACCAAAGAATAAATTACAGCAGTCCTGTGACTGCTCTGTCTGGTGCAGAGGGATCATCTCACCCTTGGCTGCCCTCTGCATTAAAGGGATGAAAATGAGCCTGCCACCCTCCACCACGCTGGGTATAAGCTGTGACTTGCACCAACACAGCCTCACAAAAAACAGATGTGGTTAATGGAAATCACAAGTTTAGGACCAGACAAAGCTGAGCAGAAACTGCTAAATAAGGATAACCATCTCTGTGTTTTCCATCAATCATTTCTGTGCAACATTGACATTCACACAGCTCGGGATCAGTTCTGAGGAGAGCTGAATGCAGGAGACAGAAGTGAAGGACGAGGGAGCTGCAAGAAGGGCACTACGACACATCTGGCAGCTGGGTATCCCAAATTTCCTAACCTGTTTGCCCCTCATCCTTTGGATCCATTGCCAACCCACTGGGGGATTTTAGGACAATGTGACAAACTAACCCAGTGTGAGTAGGTGGGAAACCAGAACATCTTAAGGTTCTGGTGTAGTAGCACAGAGGTTGTGAAGAACCAAAGCTAATTGGCAGCTCTTGTTGTGGTGGCCTGCAGGAGCTCATCTGAGAGAGGCTGAGATCTGGGATAACACTGGCTTCATATGAGTGTACATTTTGAGAGAAAAGGTGTCCCTAGAAAAAGAGTTCTGTGCGCTTACAATTTTGAAAATACACCTAGGAATTAAACATGTCTGTGAAGGCACCAAAAAAAGATGGGAGCTTCATACAAGACTACAGAGATTTCAAAAAAAGCTGTACAACCACACAAGAACAATTGTTCTTGGTCTGTGTATTTTATTTACATGACTTCATGGAAATATCCTAGGCTCTGAAAAAAACAATAATGTATTATCTGCCACTATCATATATATTCAAACAAACAGAAAGCTATTATAGAGAAGGATGATAATGCTAGGAACTGACATCTTCCTCCTTCTCCATTTATCTCAGCAATGCACTCTTAGTCTGGTGACTGTGATATTGAGTATTGCCGGGTTGGGTTTCCACTAATTAATGAAAAACAGGCTGAAAGCACAAAGGATTAATTTGGCCTATTCAATCTGATCACAAACATTTTGAGAATCTGTTTAGCTTTTTTTGAATGGCATAAGGTAAACTGAGAGAAACAACATCTTGTTTCGGCTAGTCAGCCACAAAAGAAATGTGGATTTACCTAATGGGGTCAAAGCTAAGAAAAGCAGAGTGTTGTTCCCAGGAGCCAGACCAGGCTGTTATCTTAGGGACAAGGCTGATACTGGGGCTCTAACAACTTTAGAGCTACTAAATATCCCTGTGGATTTAAAAAGGAAGCTTTGCTCTACCTTCAGTGGAAATTTTGCTCTGCCAGTATCAGGTGCATCTAACAACACCTCCTGTGCTTTCTGGCAGCCACAGCTCCTTTTACAAGGATTTTGTTGTCTCTGTAATACAAGGCATCTGAGTCAGGTTCTCAGCTGGTGAAATCAATGTACTTGGCCAGTGAAGAGACCGGCAATCTATATTCAGGTCTTACTTGCATAGGTGTCTTTGATTAAGCTATAATCAGAAGGCAGCAAAGAGATAATTGGCATATGTATTACTGCAAAGCACACGTAAAACAATTCTCCTAGGCTTAGTCTATAAATATGTACCTAGGCTGGTGCATTAGCAATGAGAGGCTTGCTCGCTCCAAGGAAAGGTGTACACTGACTTAATTACATGTTATGCCAATCAATGAAAGGTCAAAACATTTGCATCAATATTTTATCGCACTGTTGTAAACTGTAGTTATAGCATATTAGACTATGAATGGCTGACAAGTTTAAAAGCATGTAAGTGAATCAAAGTCTGGGTAACAGCTATGTGTGCAATTTAGAAACAGTTAATACCTTCCAATAGAGAGGATTTGTTTCTAATTAATATAAAAGCTGTTTATTTCAATCCTAGGCAGGCAGTATTTAAATACAACAACAAGTCACCTGGGAATTCCATCTAAACCACTTTGTGGAAAGCTGTTATGTTATGCTGAAATAAATCCAGCATGAAGTAACTGTACCCACTTCATTTAGAGCATAGAGTTGTTCTCTGCATGCTGTTTTCCTTTTTTTCCTTCTTCCTCCTGAATATGTTAAAATATTCTTGGCCTCATTCCTGATTAAGGAATGATGGAAATTACAGTGTGGCTGCAGTTTCCTGTACTTTGGAAGAGTGTCCATTGGAAGGTCTTGTTTTGAAGAGGTATTGTGTATGTATAAAATGAAAGACAAGCCCTGGAAAAAGGAACACATAATGTCAACAAATTGGAGAGGTGCATGGAGACACATGGTATGTTCACCAACACCTACAGACTTAACAAATACTAGTTTCTAGAGCTTCTAGAAAACATGAGACCCTGGATTTGTTTTCTTGATGGAGCATTTAAAATGGACTTGTTATAATATTTTTAATATTTTTGTGAGGTTTGGAGGGTTTATAGGTTATGGGGATAGTAGCATCAAGAGGTGTCATAGCCCTGTCACCAGAACAGTCACTGATTTTTCTTGTTTTGTTTTGTTTTTTTTTTCCCCTTGCTTAAAAGGGTGGTGTGGAATAAATAATGCTTTGATATTTTTTTTTAAATTTAAGAATACACTCAAAAGAGTCTTTTTTGCATAATCTGGAGTGAAATAGTATGAAAAACCTTCACAGTCTCATGTGAGTCCATCTTTCACCAGCAGTACATTCCTCATTAATTTCCACCAGGTAGCCTCATTTTCTTCCCTCTGTTTTTTCCCCATTTCATCTAACTTCTCCATTCCCTATCTACATGCACTATGGTGACAGAGACCTGCAGCTCATCCCAGATCCATCTGGGCCCAAAAAAAAATTCAGCATTACTGGTGAAAGGTGGTATTGGTAACTCTGTTTCACCTGTAATTCCTAGAATAGGTTGTAAATCTTAGCAGTTTTCTATGGGAGGGGGAAAAAATAGCTTGTTTTTGCTGTCTGATGGCTTGGGCTAGATTTTTTACTGATATTTTGGCAGGGTTTGTTGAGTGGATCTGAGTGAGGAGTCAGCAATGACCAGTCCAGTTACACTGTCACTTTTAATCCCTTGAAAACTTAGGGATACCAACGCCTTTGCTTCATTTTCACCTGGCATAGTTGCAAAATTAGCCTCAAATTATTTCCCCTGCTTCTTAATTGTGTGCTAATAGGGTGTTTATTGAGTGTTTCTTCCTTCACACACCTTCCTCCAACCCTCTCAGCCGATCTTAAGCCCCAGTACTGCTTACAGCAGCCGATGCTTGCCCATTCCCACCTGCCCTTACCTTCCCAGCCATACCCTTAGGGATGGCTGTGCCGCAGGTAAGTGCGGGTGACGTAGAGGGGTTTAACTGGAAGGACTTTCAATGGCTCGTAGCATATTCCTCCGAAAGATAACAAACCGGTAGGTTAAGCATGGAGCTCTATTTCTGCAGGGGTTCCATATCACAGGTGGTTTCCTAGCTGTGTGTTGTGGCACCTCCGTAATGTACAGCTTTGAAGTGTCTCAGGAGAGTAAAGACTGCTATTTCAATCAGTGGGGAGGAATGGTATTGTATCAGGACTAGGGAGCAAGGAATCCTGTGGTCCTGGCTTATGGGAATGATTGCCATGTAGATGGTTGTAATTTACAGGGAGCAAATGAATCAATCTACATAACAGAAGAATGAGGCCAAGCCTCATCTGTCTCTTTTTTTTCTTCCCTGCATAAAAGCAGTTGTCTTGCCTCCTAACAAACTTGCTCCTGCACATCTGTGTTTTCCTGTCTGTTGTGCCTCTTAGCAGTTGCCATTTTAGGATGGATGTGTTGCTGAGCAGTAGAGAGTAATTTCCTGTTAAAATGATAAATCCTACCATAAATTGAGGCCTAGTCACTGGGTGAAATACTTTTGGATTTTGACTACTCACTGAAACATAAGCACAACATTCATCAGCTTTCAGGATGCCTGGGTTCTAATAATGAGCCGGGTAGCTGGTGTCATGAGGGTTATTGGGAAGTTACATGCCATCTTCAGCAGCACTTGGAATAAGTCCTCCATAAACCACAGGTGCACTAAATCAGGTTAGGCCATTTCAGGTTGGACTGCATGCCTTGGGGTGAATCCAGAAGGAATCACTGTCAGTGATCAAATATTGATATATTGATATACCCACTGATGTTACTGTAATTTGAGTCATTTATGAGCCTTTGCTTAGCCGAGACTCAGAACTACATTAACTTAGAGCCTGAATTATCTCTGTGCCTGAAGAGCAGGTGGCCAGTCAATGCTCAGGTGGGGATTATTGCTGCAGACGGTGTTAGAAAGCTTGCTTTGCACCTGCCTCCTCCTTATAATAAGCACACAGATAAAAAGAGTCCGGTTCCCTGGCACTGCCAACCAACTCCTCCAATCTTTCAAAAGCAAATACTCAACCTTGACTGTAAAATAAAATGGAAAATGAGAGTTACCACTACCTTCTATTGACTGTTGATTGACCTGAGCACTCTCCAATAGCGAACATAAAAGATTAGATATCACTTTCCATACAGGTGTTTAAGCAAACCATTTTTCGTTTTACCAGGAGACTGAATTGTTCAAAGTTCTGGAAAATATCTCTGTGAGGCTTTACAAGTGTACTTAGTAAAAGGAAGGCAATTCCTTATGCCTTCAAAGGTGGTGATTTACGATGTCCTGTCTAGTATTTCCAAAATCAAGAGTTTTGTTTAAGCTTAGCAGAATGTTCTGAAAGGAGATTTCTGACGTGGTGTGTGTATTTACAGTGCAAATACAGGGACAGGCTTTTTATAAATTAATTACTCCAAGTGATCTTGTAGAGGAAACAGCCAACACTACAAGGGATGTGGAGTCAGAGTCGTCTTCTTCCTAGAGACTGACATAAGCCAAGAGAAACTCCAACAAATAGTAGATTCCATGTCGTTAAGTCAGCCTGGTGAGGCAGGGATCAGGGTGAAGACACAATTTCTTCTCAGAGGAGATGGACAGCATCTTTGACTGCCATGCATAGTTTTGAATCCCAAATTCACTAATGGTCTTTAGTAAAAAAATTATAAAAATTTAAAAAATACATATAGAAAATGAGACAGCATTTCTAGCAAGGAAAAATTCCCAAAACTTGGAAACAGTGTTGAAAACAGCTCATGAAAATTTTAAGATAAAAAAAAAAAATAATCAATAAGTACTGGTCATTTCTTTCACTAAAGACTGTGCTATATCCTTCATATCTAAACCTAACAATTATTTATGACACGTTTCTTAAATGGTTTGCTATTCCCCAAAATATGGGGTTCCTTAATTTCTCCTTCAGTGCTACTGAAAGCAATCTTTTGCAAGAATTAGAGAGAATTTTTGTCTCATAGTGATGGGTCACTATTGAACAGATAACACTGCAAGTGAATTGCAGTGCCAGAGAAACTTTGCTTGGACAAATAAGGCTTTCTTAACTGCTAGTGAAGAATTAAGGAAAATAATAAAAAATACCAACTTAGTTTCAGTCCCTGGCATCAAAGGGAAAGGATGTAATTTCTTAATGAGTGGTGAGCCTGCAGCACTTAGCAAAGAGAAAGATTAAATCTGTCCCTCTTCTTCTCTCTGCAAGAATGAGTTCTTTCAGAGGCTAGCTGTCCTAATCTAAAAGCGTTTATTCATTTAACAGTTGAAAGAAAAAAGCTACGTTGACATTTCTACCTGGGCAAAGACAGCTTTTTTTCAAATTGAGACAGATTGTTAGCTGGCTGCTGCTTTTGTGATCTATATCTTAGTGGCTACTTAAAATCAAGGACAATATTCTCCTTCACTAGTGTTTTCACAGAGTGTTCCGTGAGGAGATGCTGTGTTTTAGTTGCTGACCTGTTTCAGGGCAAGGCCTTGCAATGGTCAGGGTGTGGAGGGAAGTGATTGAATGAGTTGTGGTGAACACAAGGTTAAGTCCTCACTGCCTTTTGAGGGTCTCCACGTGAACATTCTCAAGGTCTGGCAGACCATATGCATGGACAGATGTGGGATGCGTCTGGGCCAGATATGAGCTCTGAAGGCCCTCCTACCTGTGCCTGGCTTCTTGCTGCTGCCACACATGCATGTGGGGACAAGGTGAGTGGACAGCACGCAGCAACATCACAGCTAGTGTGGCAAATACTTTTCCATACAATATAAACACAGCAATTTTATCTGGTCCATTTTTCAGATTAATTTCAGATGGCTCTACCTAAAATTACATTTTTTTCTCTTCCACGTAGTCACTTTCTGTCTTACCTTGGGGGACAATATTCCTTCTTCTTTACTGGATGTTGATCCTAAAAAAATTCACCTCCTTTCATGATTGTTTTGAAAATTATTTTCTATGATTGTTCCTTTTGTGGCCAGTTTCTTGGCTAATGATTTGGGCTCGGTGATTATCATTGTCTTTGAAGGCCTTCATAGCTCTTGGTCTCAATATTTTCCTTTCAGTGAGCTCTACAAATCACAACTGCCCATACACCCTGAAGAAGAAAGGGTTATGGCCTCTTCTGGAGTTCACTGCAGCATCTGTACTCAGGAACTACATAACTGTTCTTCAAAACAGAAATGCGTTTACTAAGTGATGACCAACTGTGGGCTTTAGCCTGTCTTAATGTGGGGTTGAGCTTCACTTTGTATATGGTACCTATACTGTAGGCCACTGTTAGCACCAGTCAGGAACATGACTTTATTTTTT
Source organism: Limnodromus scolopaceus (assembly GCA_028565335.1). NCBI lineage: Eukaryota > Metazoa > Chordata > Aves > Charadriiformes > Scolopacidae > Limnodromus > Limnodromus scolopaceus. Next base: position 59,885,722 of record JAOXNO010000001.1, read on the forward strand.
GTGATTATGCTGTTTTAATTGCCAGTGATTTAGCTAAGTAGGAACAGATTGGCTTGAATCATTTCAGGCTTTTTCCACTCTTCAAGCTGTAATATTAAGGGTGTTCAGTCCCAGTCAAGAGGTTCAAACTGTAACTGAGTGTCCTGCTCACCAGGCTGCGTAGGATCTATACAAATATGTTGGACATGTCAGACTCTGTATCACTAACCAGCTATTCACCAGAGCAGAGAGATGCTGGCCTCCAAGCTTATTTGTGCATCTGCTCCTTTGCCTGTTGGAGATGCGTGTTTGATTCTCCTTTCCAGTAATGCAGAGCAGAGATCTGCCTCTCCGGTTTCTTATATTTCTGTGGAATGTTCTAACCCTGTACTAGTCCAGGGTGGCTCTGCATCAGGGGCTGGAGCCCTGACTGCACCATACCCTCGTGTGCTGCAGCAGAGAGAAGATAAGCTGCTTAAGGGATTGGGCTGCTGCAAACTTGCTTCCTCTCTGGGCAAAGGCCAGCTTGGGCTTTCCAGGCACACACTCCATCCCGTGCTGCCCAGCTCTATACTGCCCGCACTCAGCCCCTGTGGGGATGCCATGAATTAGACACAAACACTAGGTGATAGCCACAAGTCTGAAAATAAAAATGCAGTAATAAAGCCAGTGCCTATCTGGGACGGTGTTTGTCATGTAGGTATATTGCAAAGAAATCTAAAAAATTAGGACGCGGCGATAAATGATAGGAGAAAATAAAAGTGTCTTTCCCTGTTTCAAACTGTACCTCAAAAAACAACCAGAAAGCAAGAAGGGGGAGGGACAGTGAAGGGTCTTATACTCTGCATGCTTGGCTGAGCCTCAGACAGGGTGAGAGAGATCATGGCTGTATTGTGAGGCAGTTCAGTGAAAAGACACCCTGTTGGCTCTGAACTTGCTGGTCCGAGGCTGTGTGTGTGCTGACAGTGCTGAGAGCAAGCAAATACTCCTGGCTGAGAGGAAAAGCCCATGTGTGCGTCAGGCTGATAAAGCTGCTGATCCTGCTGCAAGTGTGCCTGCATGGCACTGTGCTCTTCCACGCAGGCGTGCAGCCCCTGTGGGCACTGTGGTCTCCTGGGCTCTGCCTCTCTTTCAAAATGCCTTGGGGAACAGGCAGTTTGATTGTTCTAAAAGGGTGGCTGCAAAGTTTCCTTTCTCCCACCTTGTGCCTATTTAAACTGTCAGATCTGTTACAGCTGTGAAGGGGTTGGATCTGGCATATATGCACCCTTATTTCCCATCAGCATTGCTAATTCAAGAGTTTCTGGAGGTGTTTATGGATGGCAAAACACCACAGAGCACTATGAGGGGTATCGTGACCAATGGACAAAATTTGTGCTTTGCACAATGCACTCACAGAGACCCAGAATGCCCTTTCTTTTAGACATATTTTTAAAATCTCAGAGGACTGACCAGATGCAATATCTGAGAATCACAGTTTGTGTATTTAGTCCCACAGCCATTGTCCTACAAGGCTCAAGGGTTGGCCACATGAATACTGATGCATAGCATCCAAAATGTGTTGCTTTTTGTACCAGAAAAGGTGTTGTTGACATAGAATAGTGTTTTGATCAATAAACATACTGATTCCTTGATGTCAAAGATGTTAGATTAAATTTTGCACCTGAAATCTGTGAACCTGACACTACATCTAAACCAATGCAGTATTAGCATAGCATACAGCCAATCACTCTCAATCTGCTGAAGTCTTTCAGACCTGCCTGCCAGTCATGGAGCTAATTTCTAAATATAGACTCAGTGTCATCCTTCAAACACACATGAACCTGCTTTTTAAACCATCACCACAAGGCTCAGCTCACTTAATCTTGCTGTTGAAACAGCCTCTTTCTTGGCCAAGTAGTCAGCACTGAGACTTGGTGAACTTCAGCTGTTGCATCTAGTTAACACAAAGCGTTCTTCCACCATCACATGTTCAGCAAGAACCACAACTGCATTCACCTGAAAGCTAGGAATGTCATCTCAACCAGGCCATCACTTTTGAAGGCTTCACTGGCTAAGTAGCTGTTTTGTGGCTGTGTTCTGGTGCATGAGGGGATGCGCTGTTGTTATGGCCCGTATCATCGTGCTGGATATGAGTTATTAAAAACGTTCATGAGAAAGCGTTGCCATTAGAGGGAAAATGCCCATGTCTTTACTGTCCTGTGGTGCAGTGTGGAAACAAAGTTCTTCTTGCTGTGCGTAGTTGTAAGAATGGTTTCCGGGTAGGTGCATTTCCCAAGTGCTTAAGCCAGGTGATTCTAAGCAAAAGGGGCTCGGCAGGGATTTTTGGCTTGAGCGTTTTACCGGGAAATTGAACTGGGCCGGACTGGGCGCGGGCGGCGCGGCGGGCGCTGTCCGTGGTGCTGCCCCGGCGGCGGCTCAGGGCGGGGGGCGGAGGGGCGAGCGTGCGTGTGTGCGGTGAGTGTATGCACTCATATGGATATATACGGACACACATATGTCCGTGTGTGTGGACGTGTATGAGTGTGAAGGGGCGTGCAGGTGTGTGCATATGTGGCTGTGTGTAAGATTGTGCGCAAGGGTGCCTCGGAGTGGGTGTGCATGCAACATTTGCATACATGCCTATATATTTAAGTGTTCGTGTGGGGTGGTGTGAACACATGTATGCAAGTGTGCATTTATTTGTGCACGTCTATGTGCATAGATGTGTGTGTGTGTGTGTGCTTGATTGTGGGTGAGTATGAGTGGATGCTTTTGCGGATGTGTGCACATGCATAGGGATACATCTGTACATGTGTCCACTCAAGTGTTTATGTGTGCATGCAAGTGCATGAGCACCCATAGAAACGTGTATGGTGGGTTCATGTTCTGAGGTGTACGTGTTTATATGCGTGCACGTATGGCCACCACTGTGTGCAGGGATGCATGCATACGCATGCAAGTGTGTGAGTGTGTCTAGGTGCGCATATGTGAGCATGTATGAGCACATATGTGCAGGCTTGTGTACAAGTGTACTTGTGAGTGAGTGGCTGTCTGCAGGTGTGATGTGTATATGTGTCTGTGTGCACAAACGTATGTACATCCACATGTATTAAGATGGATTTGATTGTATGTGTGTGGGGGCAGAGACAGGTACAGCTCTACATGCTTGTGAGTATATGGGCTCCTTATCTACTCACAAACATGTTCTTGCTCACACAGAAGGCTGATTAAGTGATAGAAGACTTTCCAGTGAGTAGGCATTTTAATAGCACTTAAAATGCATAGTTTGTTAGCTGTGGATTAACATCTTTGTCACACTCAAAAGCATATACTGAAATGACAAAATAGTCAGTTGTTAAAATTGCAAACAGCACCAAAAAAAGTCATCATCTTTGTTTATCATAATGGCAGATCTCTGTAGAAGCCAAAACATTCAGTTCTACTATTAATATTTAAACGTTTTAGTCTTTTTTTAATCTTATCATTATAGACACAGAGTAAGCCTCTCAGTGCAACTCTTAGAAGTTCCTTATGGGCCTGCAGTTTCCAAACCCCACACAAGATAGAGAAGTCAGTATAAGCCAGAGGAAACCGTATAAATTACTATTGCCTTCAAATCCCTCAATTTCTCCTGTTAGAAATACCACACAGAGACTGTTTTAAAACAGACTGAAATATTTCAGAAACCTTTGAGTGATTCTGGTGATAATTTTTTCTCTGCTTGATGTGAGTGGAGAGCAGAATTTATCTCATTAGTTGTTGTAGTATTTCAGCCACATAATAGAAATGTTGCTGGTTATTTAACAACTTGTTGAAACAAAAAACAAAGCTTTTCACTTTATCCTTCCAAACTTGATTAACTTCTGTGAATACAGGCACAGACACCTGTGCCACTTGCAGCCCAGGCGTGGAACTGAATATTTAAACTGTTTCTGGGGTACTAGAGAAACCAGCCAGCAAAGGGAGCCTGGCAAAGCTGTTCAGTGAAACCCATCTTACAGCTGATGAGATGTGTCCCATTCCTTCATCTCTGGCCAGCATTTTTTCTGCTGCCCATCAGCTAGAAATCCATTCCTGGATCTATTTGACAGAGCCGTGGCCTGCTTAGTCTGCTGTGTGCTGTTGGTGGTACTCACCTCTTGATGCTCATAGAATCATAGAATCATATGGGGTTGGAAGGGACCTCTGGAGATCATCTAGTCCAACCCCCCCACTGGAGCAGGTC
>JAOXNO010000001.1:59906241-59921755 GCA_028565335.1 Limnodromus scolopaceus
CAGTAAAGTCATTGTCACTGCTGGGGAAACCTCATCCAATAGAGGGAAGATGTAAGGTAAAGTCAGGATTGGGAAAGCAGTGTGGTACCCAACTTATAGTGAACTTCAATGGGCTGTGAACATCTCTGAGCTGCCCACCCATTATATACATGCTAGCAGTGGGTTCATTTCCACTGCCATGGAGGACAACAAACTGATGCAGCATCAGCGACATGTCTGGAATGATAATCTGAAGTTTTCCCACCTGCAAATTCATACCGGTTTTCCTGCTGTGACCTTTAAAGCTTCAGTACACCAACATGACATCCTGGCCTGGGAACACATTTCTTAGCTGTAACCTCCAAGCTGCTGTGGTGACCCCAAGAACCGAGCTGCACAGAACCATGCAGGAGGCTAACCTGAGGTGGCTCCCCACAGCGGGAGTGCCACGGAGGCCTTTGGAGCTGAAGTAAGCCCCAGGAGTGAAATGGGACTGGTGCTTTTAGATAGCCTTAAGGTCTGAGTGACAGCAAAATATTAGGTTGCCTTTTGCTGCTCTCTTTTCAGAGTAGATGACAGAGGTCAGAATTGCCTGTCTGTTTGTGGCTGAGAAACTGTAAATATTACACACATGCTATTCCTTCTGCTTGTGATCTTGGGCTGTGACCTTCTGTGGTGAGCTGTGTGAGGCTTGTAGGAAGGTCAGACCATATAACAACACAGGAATTCTCTTTTAAGACCTGTAACTATGAAAGCTACTCAGTCAACGGGAGTGTGTTCTTACTCCAAAATGACATGCACTTTTTGTGATAATGTATCTTTTCCCAGGGATGTGTGCTGGTGTCTCCACAGAGAAGTAAAATATAGCATACCCATCTATCTGCAACTGGCCCCTGTGCTTCTGCATTCCCATCTGCCATGGAATAGTTCCTGCTCTCAGCTTGGCCTTCAAAACTCAGTTTTGTTTCTGTTTTATAGAAGTACTGTAATTAGAAGATGCTACATTTCCTGTGTTAACATATTCCCCTGCAGAGCTTGACATTAGAGTGAATGTAAATGGTTTCATGAAGTGCAAGATTAGGGCTGTTTAAATAATTGTTGTAATTGAAAATATGTGTATTATTATCTCTCAAGATGTTTTAGATTAAATTAATGAAGTTCACATCTGGAGGTGCAGATCTTAACCCTTTATGTGATTCTGATCTCTTAACTAGGTAATCTGAAGCTCAGATTTTTGGTTCAGCCTTCATAACAACATTTCTTAGCTTTTAAAAATACTCTGTCATAGGCCTTGCTATATAGTCTTTTAATACCTGGATTACAGTGCTCATCATAAAACAAATATGACAAAAAATAGCAGTTTGATGTGTGAATAGTCAGACCCATAGTCCCTGTTAAAACCAACAGAGTACACAAGACCTGATAGAGATGCCTGTCTTGCCCTGCATTTAGTTAGCAAGCAAAATGAAATATATTAGAGGGGCAAAATTTTAATTTCTGGAACATACACCATTGTGCTTCTGCACGACCACAGATAGTGTGGAAAAGGGACATTCCTATTCCTTGCAAAGTCTCACCCAGACTTTTAGCTCTTTTAGCCCCATGACCCCAACCTACATCTTTGGCTGCAAAGGTGCTTAAATAATTTAAAAAGAGGCATGGAAAAGTGGACTCCCTCTAGAGGGGCTGATCACTCAATACTTTCTATTTATTTACAAGGGTTAACCTCTAGCTCCTTTCTTTGCAACTGACTAATGTGCATCCTAAAGGTGATTCTGTAAACTGGACAAAAATGATGGTTCCCAAGTGAAGAGAGAGATACAACCCTGGGCAAACTGTTCTTCTGTGGGCAGACTTTCTTAGAAGTAGCTGTGATCATCCCTGTTTGCCTCAAATTCCCTCAATTCCCTCAAATTCTATACTCGTGACTTCCAAAAGATCCTGTGAAAATGGTGTTTGCAACTGTCAGCCACAGTTTGCCAACAGCCAGCATAATTGTTTTTTACACTCATTTCAAAGAAGTGATCTAATAGCTCAGATATTCACTGTGTGTTAGTTTTGCAAATAGTCATTGATATATATGCCAGTGCTTGAAGTAATTCTATGTGATTCTGGGGCAGATTTTTCACCTTCTGATGAAATTCATAGTTTTCTCGGTGCCTTGTGAAAAATTACACGCTTGTCCACATTCTTGAAGCTACAATACTTTAACCCAAACTCACTTTCTCTCTCATCAAAGGAGAGGTCTGGCTTAAGTCACTCTCAGATTCCAAAACATGTTAGTATGTGCCTTGCAGCCACGTGTAAAAATCTCCTTAAACTTCCTTAAAACTTACATCCCAGCTCCTGAACTCTGGCCCTCCAAGAGTGCTGAGCCATCAGTCAAGACCAGAGTCTTTTCTCCTGGAATACCTGGACTACAAAAAGTTGCCAAGACCAAAGCTGGAGTGATTCTTATTTCTCCTGTGTTCATATGAAAGTCATTCTTGGAAAATATACTGTGTCTACCAGTTAAATTTAATATGTATGCAAACTGGTGGTGACCCAGTATGATATGCCCATATAAACATAGTTTCTGTCTCTTTCATGCTACCAGCTCATTCTGTTTTGAAGAGAATGATTACTTTTCTCTGTATTTTTTTTATTGTCCATCCCTGTGGTTTTTTTGTTGCACACTGAGTGGTACGCACAAATGTATGTACGCAAGCACCACGTGGGAGTTTATGGTTTATGAAATGCCTTGGGATGATAATGCAGAGGAAAGAAAGCCTGCCCTCTCCCTGGTTCTAGCAGGCTTCCAGTCTGACTGGATCCAAGGTGGTGCGCTAAGAAACCTGGTGGACAAGTCATTTTCCCATGCATAGTACAGTTCAATTTTGAGACATACATGGCTTATATCAAGTGTGAAGTTGACTTATTCAAATAACTGGCCATCTGACCAAATTTGCAGAGAGAACTTTTCAAAGACTGACTAGTAGTTCTGAGTGTTCAGAGCAAGATAACTCAAAAGAGCTTGGCTTGCAGAAAGCATTGAAAACATCCTTCAAGAAAATGAAACTCCTGAAATGTTCCCTCTTGTCCCTCTTGCATATTCAACCACTGTGGTCTTCAGGCTCATTCATGACCTCTGAAAATCTCAGTCCAGTTCACCTTTAAGCAATAGTTCACAGTAAGGTCAGTAAACACAAGGAACTGAGAGGTGATGACCAGTGTGAAATAAGGTTGACCTTATCACACTGCCTAGCAGGTGGTTGTCTGCCTCACGGAACACACGTCCCACATTTGAAACAGCTGGTTCCAGTAGAAAAGCCAAGGACGTAACTGTTGTGGGGACTACATGTCTCTCCCAGTGCTAAGCTTTCCACGGAGGGTGGGTGGGGGGGGTGATGCCAGTGGGGATCCTGTCTTGTTCCCATCCGAGTTACTATTCCTGTGGCTGTGGACCTGCAGAGCACGCTCCACTCACACAGAAAGCAATGAAAGATGCTTTTGAGTTAGCATTCATTGTTTGTTGACTTTCTCGTTCTTTTCAGAGTCACCTGTGGGCTCCCAGAAAACCATTTCCTCTGAATAGACCTAGTCTGGTCCTTTTTTTATTGTTTTGTTACTTTTGCTGCTTCCTGATGTACATGGAGTCAAAGAAGAGGAGTCCGAAAAGATTTTGGGTACACCATTCACCTGAGCTGACAGGTACTGATTTTCAGAGGCACAGGCAAGGCTGGCAGCTAAAGGCCATGGCATCCTGAGAGCAAAATCTGAAAGGTTTAAGGGCTCCCCGCTGCTGCCTTGGCTTCACTCCCTGAGTCAGGAGGAGTGGGTTTTTTTGCACAGGCCAATGATCCCGCTGCAGCAGCAGGTTTTTTTCCTCTCTGAGAGGCAGTATCTTCTAGCTACTGACGAGCTCTTGCTGTCCTGTGTAACCTCTGCTTCAGGGCTGATAACCACAGGCCAGCAGAGCACCATTGAAAGGTTGTTGACCCCGATCTAGTCCATCCTTTTGCCCTGAAGGCAGTGTCAGCTACACAACCATTCATAGACTAATAGACTTAAACCCACAGCAGCACTATCATGGCTGTACAGCAGTGCGCTCACAGCTGATTTTATTTATTTACGTATGTATTTGAGGCAAAGATTAGTTAAAAACCTACAAAATACAACCTTCAATGTGTTCATAGCCAGAGGTTTCTTACCCCTTCCTCCCCATCAGCAGGAAACCGTGAGAGCTCTGAGCCTTCGAGTAACATATTGTGTATTTCCTATTTGTATTCAGTATTTAAAATGTTTCTTTAAACAGGCACTAACACATTGGGCTTTGAAGCCAGAGCGGGGGCGGGGTGTGTGGGGGGTTGCTTTTGCCTACAGTGGGCCCAGAGAAAGCCCTTCCGTCCCAAATGGTTTGGAGATGTCTTGGTCTTCACTCTGGGCGTATACTAAAATGTGATGCGTTTGCTTAAGCCTGGATGCAGAGAAACCCTTATGCTTGTACTTAAATCTGGAACCGTGAAGGCTTTCCAAAATCAGGGTCCCAGTGCATCACATACAGGATTGAGAGATACCTTTCATTATGAGGGTACAATATTCCTATGAAACTTCAGTGTTAGCACAGTGGAGCTCCGTCCTTGTTTAAAGCTTTCAGGCACTTCCATAATAATGTTGATAATAATAATAATAATAATAATACAATGTACAGAATGGATCTGCTATATGCCTTCCAACTCCCTTCCCTTCAAGCCAGACAAAAAGGAAACTAAAGGTGAATGATTCATTAAAGTGAATGTGACGGCAGTGAACTAATACTAGAACTCTTTTGGTTATGACTAAATTATTTGGACTACATTTAATAATTAATAATGAAAACATGAACATATACAGCTTATTCTGTAATTATGCTTTATAAGAGAGTTGATATCCTTCTGAAAGACTGTGCTTTTTTCTCTAGCTTTGTCCTCACTTTTCCTATTTACCTTTTTATTGAAAACAACCTCACAAACAAGAACTATGGATATTCCAAGATGACTCTCATCAGGACCCATGTTTTGAATGAAAAAAGTTTATAAAGCAGCTATTCTACAGAGAGTTTTTAACTGGGTACAGATCCAGTTGAATCTATAAGTAAATCCTCATAACCTATTCCTATATGGAAACTGAAATGAAGACAAAGCTTTTGCTTAAAAGTCTGCTTAGATTTTCAGATTTCATTTATGGCATGGGTTTCTAAAGATTAACTTTTCTCTTTCAAACTGCATTAATAGCATTAGGCCTCAATTAATCAGATTCAAAATTTGGAAACAAAGAAAGTATTTTGTCCGTATAATCACTGAGAGGCCATATACCAGGATCTTTTCTTACCAGCCTTTTTAATGATTATTTCAGTCCAGAATTTTTTTTTTAAAGAACCGCTGAAATCTAGGCTTTGAATTTTGTAAATGAGCTTGCTGCCCAACGCACTTCTCAGCAAGATAAGGACAGAATGGCATTTGCAGAAATGCTTAGCTATCTCTCTAACAATCCTGCTTGGTTGTGGGCCCCTTGGTAACAGCTTGGCAAATCTGCAAAAGGAATGCGACTATATAGTTTGTGTGTGGATTGTTGAGTCATTATAGCCTCCAAATTGCACAGCAGATCATTAATCATAGGCCAAGATAGGCAATCACTGCAGAAACCTGATGAAAAGGCTCCAGAATAATGCCTGCTAAATCATGTTTAACATGCAGACCTTGCCTGTGCAGATATGGAAAGGGGGAGGTAAGGAAAAAAATCATTCCCCTTTTAGGAAAGAAAACTTCTACTTATCTTTGATTTGCATTCAGCCCTCCCTCAATAGTCCTTAAGCCTGTTATTTAATTCATTTTGGTGCCAGGTCCCATCACAAAGCGAAAACCCTAACCAGGACCTATGCAGTCTATGACCTCCAAACCCCCTGTCTTTTCTTGTCAGTTCTATGTCATTTGTGCAGTTGAACTCCACCAATTTGAAATGCTGACCTCTTCCATAGACAACCTTATTCTCCTTGAGTGAAAGAAAGGGCCAAGGCCTACAAACCACTCAAGCGAGAGATGGCAAGAAAAGAGAAAAGTGGTTGACTCGTAAATCAATTTCCACAGCCCACCCAAAACCCACACGGACAATAACGATGGTATTTTTTAAAAGTTGTGTTGTTGTGGTTTTCTTAATTGAGATCATTCTCTTTAGAGAAAGTTTCGCGCAAAGTAAAATTGTTTGTTCAGGGTGGAAAATTAGACTAGATCCTGCTCACAACCCACTTCAAATCAGGGTATGTTTATATCAGACCTCCATTCCCACCTGTCATCCCCACAGAAAAGGAGCGCAGTCTCACAAACAGGTCTTTGTCCATGCTGGAAGAGGTGGCAATATCTACAGAAAGAGAAACATTTGGGGCACAAATGCACACTCAGACCATGTACTACCAGCAGGTGGGAAGAGCGATGGTACCTGGCTTTGTGCTGCACCATATGCCCACGTGATTGTAGCTGTGCAGCTCTGTCTTTGGGCCCCAGCAACCTCACATGTGTGTCTGTGGCCTGTACCAAGCCCCTGTCGTGCTGTAAGCAGGGAAGGAATGTGCACACGTATGGCTGCACTGAGCCAAGCACATGCATTGTGCTCTAGAGACACACGAGCAAGCATCCAGGCACACAAACACACCAGAAACCTGCCACCACCCAGTGAAGTAAATTTTGAAAGACCCATATTTCACTCCCTAGGGGTCTCATTCTGTCTATGTTACTCATTTGGGAAGGTTTCATACTCCTCAGGTGGTCTCACTGAATTCAATGATTAAGTCTTTGAAGAACAGCTGCAGAAATTGTCTGGAGTGCATCATGCCCCAGGCCCCCATCCCCACTAGCAGCTTTCCACTTTTCAGAGCCTGGATTTGGCTGTGCTCTTTCTTAATGGAGAGTCAAGTCTCTGGGTTTAAGGCTGGGACATCCTTCATCAGCATTACCCATCTTCCCAACGGGAAAGAGTACCCCTCCCCTGCCAGGCTGGTGTGTCTCAGTCTTGCTCTCCCAGGATCATAATCCTCTGGAGAACGGGATAACTAGTTAGCCTCTGTCAGAAGGGGCAGGTCCAACCCTTAGGTTGCACATAAAAAATGAATCTTTTAAGATTTCTCATTGATTGGGCTTAGTCTTAAATACACCCAAAGCTTAGTGCTGCTTGCAACATATTTAGACAAGTCAATGGCAGAAAAAAATCTCTGGGAGAAATTAAATGCAATAGCCCTGCCGTTGGCTCTGCACATCCTTGAGCCGTACATCACTGAAGGTGGTATCACCACACGCTATGCTTTTCTTATTTTTTTCCTTCAGTCTCTGGCATCGGCCCTTTCTGGGCTGCTCAAACTCTCCCTCCAACTTCTCTTTCTTGGAAGAGAATAATGGTACCTTGTTATCTAAAAACCCTCATACCTTACGAGTGAAATACAGTGTGATGTGTTGTTATGGAGGTAGGAAAGTTACTCCACCAGAAGAGAAGTACCTACAATGGCAGACTAACTCCTCCAAGGAACCTGGCCTATTGCATTGGATTTTCTCTAAATTTCTGTGAAAATGCTGACGGGAATCAGTCAATGGGAGGGATTCCTCATCTGGGAGAGCAGATGCTCCAAAGGAATCTGCCTGTGGAGCCTGCTCAGCCGATGTGCCCCCACCGCGTCTGCGCCTGCTTGCCGTGGGGCTTACCGGCTCCGAGCCCTTGGGCAGAAGGGAGATTTGGAGCTGTTTATACCACTTGACCCTCCATCCAGATGACCTTCCATCATCTGGGGCCAGCTGATGCTAAGCAGTAAATTAAATTCAGCGGCATGCTGTCTCACTGCTCAATGGCGTTTTAGTGTGAGAGCCGCAGTCCATAGAGCAGGGCTCATTACACGCTGCTACAGCAGCTGGAGCTAAGAGGACTGTCAAGCTCATTACCTTTTATAATATGCCCACCGATGGAGCTAGGTGTGCTGTAGATGGATTTGTCAGAGGCCAGCACTTTTGTTTGGGGGTGAGGCACTGCGTTAATCTGACAGGCAAGACTCCACATTATGCAAAAGGAAGAATTCAACAGGAAACAGATGCATGTGGATAAAAATAATCAATGTTTTCACAACCTGCACCTCTGAGTGCGGCAGCAGCATCTGTAGCAGTTGAAAGGACATATCCTCTCCTTCCTCGTCTCTTTTTGACAGCAGACCAAGGCTTATGGCAAGCAGGCTGCAAAGTTTCACACTGGTTCAATGAAATCTTTAAGTTACCAAAGTTTTCAGCAATAATTTTGTTCACTTTCTTAGTCAGTTCTGTGTATGTCCCTGTCTAGCCTTGTAAATCAGATTTTTCTCTTCAATGTCTGAAGTAATGCACCAAAACATACATTTAACTATGTTTATTAGTATTTTAGCACACACTTCCATGCAAAGCTAACCTTGCAACACCATTTTGTTTGGAGTGCAGTGCAGCTGCAGTTGTTTCAACAACCAATGTGGATTCACCTAATTCACCATAATCCAGAAAAAAATGTCACATGCCTGTAAAGGAGAGAAAATGGCAAAAGTAGAGAAGAAAACTGGCCATGCCCAGGCTCCCTGGTCAGATAATTCATATTGTGAATCTATCCATTATATGTAGATCTTTTGGGAAAAAGAACCTCAGGTGTACAATGATGATGAAGTGAGAAGAACAAGGACTGTAGCCTTGCTGGCTTCTGTCCACACAATACAGCAGCGGACAGCCAAACTGGCAAATGTAAAAATAACCCATTTTTCAAGGCAGGTCATCTTCCTGGGAGATCTGTTGCTTACTATCGTGGAGGATAAGAGGATGTTTCTGAATTTCTGATCTTATTATCTCTCTTATGAGGAGAGGCTGAGGGTCTTGGGTCTTTTTAGTTTAGGGAAGAGAAGATTAAGGGGAGATCTGATTGATGCTTATAAATACTTAAAGAGAGGGTGTCAAGAGGATGGAGCCGGTCTTTTTTCAGTGGTGCCCAGGGGTAGGACAAGAGGAAATGGGCACAAACTTGAATATAAGAAGTTCCACCTAAACATGAGGAGGAACTTCTTTAGTTTGAGAGCACTAGGGCAGAGCACTAGAACAGGCTGCCCAGAGAGGTGGTGGAGTCTCCTTCTCTGGAGACATTCAAAACCCACCTGGATATTTTCCTGTGCAACCTGCTCTAGGTGGACCTGCTTTGGCAGGGGGGTTGGACTAGATGATCTCCAGAGGTCCCTTCCAACCCCGTGTGATTCTGTGATTCTTTGTTATTAGCACTTATTGGTTATGGCTGCCGATGGTGTGCAATGTCTCTCCTAGTGGATAAAGAGCAGTTTACAGAGCTAGGAGGAGGTGGACTTAAGGGAATGCCCTGACATTGTAAACCTTGTCCTTTCTGTGCCCCTTAATTCACATTTCACACGCCCCTGTTAGAAGAAGTAGGCTGTTGTACGGTAGATGGGAACCTTACACAGGCCCATCACTGAGGTAGCCAATTTTAATTTCCTGCTTTCTTAAATAGGGAGATGGCAAGGATATGTGCGCGTTGTCTCAATTACAGCAGTAGCAGCTAGCAGGCGTGCATTTAACAGTAGTGTTAATAAGGCACATGCTCCTGGTTGTGTCTCACAGAAGTAGTTGTGCAGCCCTTGCTTCTTTTCATGCTGTGGTGGCATCTGGCACAGCTAGATCCTTGTTTGGGTTATTTAATTGCTTCTTTGCCTGCCTTATGCAAACTACATTTGTAGCTAGGTCTGACGTGGGCTTTTGGGCACTCAGACCCATGACTGCACTGCATTTAGTAAGCACTCTGCTCTGTCCTGTAGGCAGTATTTCACATAGTCACCCAGTGACTTTATTCAGTTCACTGGTCCCCAACGTTATTGTCACTACATCATTTACCAATACAATTTTCACAAACAAAATTAGACATTGCAATGTAGGTGTATGGAAGCTGTCCCACTCTGGAAGGATTCATTAAAATTCCCATAATAGTCTCCTTGTCAGGACTCTTGCCTGCTGTCTGGGAAGTATTTCAACAAGTCTGTCCTACTGTTGTGTTAATTAAACATTGTTCTATTTATAAATGCTCCATTGGTCAGTAGCAGTTCCCCACACAGAGAGTGAGAAGGAGTAGTGGTAACTAAAAGTGATGTGCCAAGAAGACGGGATTTGGCCATGCAGAGAAGCCAAGGGACAACCCAGACTGAGCAAAGTGCCCCTCGTGGACCTGTCATTGTCTCCATCACCTGCCCCTGCAGCCACGGTGGTCTTCTGACAAGAAACTTTGGAGCAGAGAAGGAAGGGAGGAGGTTTACTCACTGCTTCTGCCAGCAGCTATTTTATTTCTGTTTGTCTGTACATCATAATCCCTTCACGGTGATTGCCATGGGATGTTGTAGAAGTCGAAAATATATCTGGGTTCAGAAAGAGACCAGGTAGGTGAATGGAGGATAAACCCATCATCCTCCTGTGCTTGTCTCACACTGCCACCAGCCTCCTCTACTAGCCGCTTGCACAAACACATCTCCCTTCTGACATATGTGTGGGCACGAGGAGAGAGAGCCACAGGAGCCCTGACATGCTGCTTGCTGCTATGGGGTCATCTCCTGGAGCTGGCACTGCCTTGGTCTCGGGGGTGCCTGTCCAGTGCTGCTCTTTCTGTATGCTCCTATGTGGCACAGCTCTGTAGTAGGGAGCCTCTCTCCCTTTCATGTTTCCTGTGCATTTCTGCTCTAACATCTTGTACTGCATCCTGTGATACTGCGGGGCCATGCTGTCCCCCTTTCTGCACAGGTCGGGGCAATTGCCAGCATTTTTACCCATGTCCTACAGGCTTTCTGGCCTCAGAGAAAGGAGAAGTAGGCCACCATTCCCACCAGCAGGCCCCTCAGAGGCAGAACCCAAATCTTTGGTGAAGCCCAGGGAGATTTAGAATTCAGGCGGGTAGTGTTCGCAATGAGATGCTCCTGAAAATCATGTCTGTGCTTTCTCCTTGGTTTGCTGTTCTCTTTCTGCCCCACGCTTGTTCTCAATATACTGTGCTGGTGAGGGATGTGAGAGTGCCTGGATGAAGATGTACGCAAATAGATACTTACCATGGGAGCTGGTTCAAGGTGTAACTCTTGGGCTGCTAGAGTCCTAGGTATGAGAAGCAATAGAGGCTAACGAGGAGACCAAACTTGTCCAGAAGGAAGCAAAAATTCATCAGCAGAAGTGTAAAGTGCTGCCAGGTTTATCCATAGACATACACTCATCCAGAATATTACTTGGGTGCTCAATTCCAACTTCAAATCCTCAAGCATGCAGAACCTCTGAGGACCACATGAAACACTGGTGTTCATCTGAGTAGCAACACAGCCAGTAAGAGACGTGAGAGATAAACTGAGCTTCCTTTTTTTGGCAGTACCTCAAGTTCGACAGATTATGAAACACTGTAAGTCTCCTCACTAAGTCAGAGCCCTCATCTGAGTAGACCAACCTGATGTTCATTGTAGTAACCTAAAATGTGGTTTGCTATAAAATTTAAAACAGGGTGAAGAAGAAGGTGTCCCACTGCCTGTTCTTCAGCCTCAGCTCCAAATGCAGTTTGAATGGCATGGAGGAAAACACAGGCACAGATTGGAAACTTGATGTAAAAGTCTCAGGTCTTTGAAGAACACCCTTCATCTGAAAGGCTCAGGGGCTTACTAGCAACCAGTGACCTTTTGCTTGTAGACCAACAGTCTGACATTACCCCACATGTTGTCTGAAAGCTATTGGTGTCCCACGGTGACACAGTAGCAGGTATGTGAGAGGCTGTGGGTTTTGTTTGGACTGGCTACACCGTTGTTTGCTGGTGTACCAAAAGAGGCGCAACAGCAAAGATCTCCCGTACAGTGAAGCATTTAAGCACGTGCTTAAATGTTACCCGCACTTAAGCAGGCAAGCTGGCCTACTGCCTTGCCCAGGTAAACCCTTCATCACCCCCTTGCAGGGTGGGGAACCTCTCCATGATATTGCCCGGGCCGTGTTTGTCCTGGGTACGATTCAGGACTTTGCTCTCCCGCGCTGTCAGTCGGGCGCCTTTCAGGAGCACCGTGTTCACTTCTCCGAGTGCACACGTGAATTATTGTTTACTCAATAACAAATCAAACAAATTCCCTCTCCTATTCAAAGCAAACCGCAATGATAAAAGAGGGCTGATTTCCAGTATTATTAGCGTTGATTAATGTCTTCCCTTCACTTTGCTGTCTTTATTTCACATACAGGTGGCTTTTTTTTCTTTTTTCTTTTTTTTTTTTTCATTTAGAAATGTCATCTCCACTTAATTAGCAATGTGTTGTTACCTGAAAGTAAAAGCAAGCAAGCCTATCTTAAGCCATATGGTCAAGGTTTTAATCTGCACTGTCACGGTATAATCCTGTCGAAATGGCTTCCCTTTTCAGTCAAAACTGCATTTCACACTTTACTAATATAGGGCTTTTCCTTTCCTGTTCCAGAGTAATATAGCCCTGCCCGTGCAGCAAGTGCAAATTAAAATAGCTCACAGCTCTGGCCAGCAGCAGGAGGGGAGAGCGGGTGAGAGAGTGGTGTGGCTGTGGGGGAGGGAGAAGGACCCCAACCCGAAAGGGGAACATGGACTCTTTCTGTGATCTGCTTCTGTGAAATTGGACCAAATGAGTTTGGGCTTCATTTCAGAAGACAATCCCCACCCTCATCGCAAAGGCCTGGACTATGCCAATAGGGCTGGTTATAGAGGTCTTTGTGATTTTTACCTTTCTTTTCCCAGTGCTACTGGGAATATATAAAACCAGAAAGCAAGAAAGCAATCTGTTACTGCAAAGTAGGAGTGACCAGCAGAAACCTTGGGCAACTTGGCTGCTGCAGTTGTTTGTCGGGTCTAAGAGGGTTGAAACACACAGCCTGGTTGGTCACATTTTCAAAGGAATTTTTCTCCCAAGCAGCTTCCAGGTAACATATAGGATAATATACAGGATAGCATACAGAAGTTTGCTCTGATGTCTTAGGGGAAGTAAAGCTCTTCTGGGAAAAATATGTAACTGTCGCCTTCTGAGGTGGTAGAACACAAACAAGATTGAATCCTGCTTATGGTGGGGTGAAAGGAAACATGGATTGTCTGTCCCCCAGAAAAATAAAGCAGACAATTGATATGCACTGGCTTTTCCCACAGCGCTTTGCACAGGAGCAGAGTCTGGAGCAGTGACACCCTTGCTCTTGCCAGCTTTCTTACCTTCTCACTGTGAGGAACTACTCTGTTTAGCATTTGTGGGTCTCAGGCTAAAACAGATTGAGACAGGACCAAATCACAGCCAGCAATGGATCTGGATATCTTCAGTCCAAGATCTGTGCCTTGCCACAAAAAAAAATAAAAAGCAGATTTCCCTTAGTTATCCTTCCCTGCATTTTTACCCAACCTCTCCCCTTGCTGTTAGTATAGTCAGTAGCAGGTAGAGGAAAAAAACTCATGAAACTTGTCCCCTCTCCTACTGCTTGTTTGTGTTTGCCCAGGACAAAAGTGTCAGAGCCAATGAAAGTACCAGTGCTCAGTGGGTCTCTTCCTTTGCTTACGTCCTTCTGCGGACGCATCTGGCTCCAAAGTCACAGGAAATACCTGCTTTTTCTGAAGTGGGACAGCAAGCCATATTGCCTGGATGCACTGTGCTGCTGAAGAGGGTGTGTGGGATAGAGGGTCAGTGCTCCCATCCCGCAGACCAGAGCTCCTTCCCTGTGGGATGTGTAGGAATCACTCAGCTCTCTAACCATGGGGAAAGTCTGACTTGTGTTTCTTTCACATGTTGTCTGAACTGTGTTTCTGCATCCCTTTACTGGTATAACTCCCCCTAGAATGCATCAGATGACATTTGGAGATACTCTTTTTTTCTTCAGTTACTTGCTGTAATTTCATTTTTTCAACCCACAGGCAAATATTACAATACACATCAGTACTCTCTCCTGCTCATCTCTCTCTCTCTCCCCAGAAGCAAAAGGCTGGGTATAGAAGCTGCACAGTAGTGATCTGGTCCTTATCAGATGTTAACATATACTTGTATTTGCAATGGAACAACAAAGGCAACAAGGGAAAAAAAAAAAAAAAAAGAGAGATTCAAGTGATGGTCTGAGTTTTACTTACAGTAAGAAAAGGAGCAGAGCTGTCTTGTGATTGAGATGCTTGGGGAAAATTCATGCTTTGGCCAGGAAAGTCGAAGCTGAGATGTTCACTTACAGGCAAGTGTAAGGAAGAATTTAAATGTTCTGGTGTCCTGTCAGTGGGTATTTCACTAGGGGAAAGGACTCGAGCA
Organism: Limnodromus scolopaceus; assembly: GCA_028565335.1. Classification (NCBI taxonomy): domain Eukaryota; kingdom Metazoa; phylum Chordata; class Aves; order Charadriiformes; family Scolopacidae; genus Limnodromus; species Limnodromus scolopaceus. The sequence goes on from JAOXNO010000001.1 coordinate 59,920,523, forward strand.
TGTGGGCAGCAGGTCTGGGTAGTTAAAGCTGTACATTTGAAATATGTTTTCCTAAAAAATCTAGAGAGCAAGATGCCTCTTGTGCTACACATGAGCATAGCTCATCTGACATGAAGTGCTTCAGCCCAGCTGCGGGTCAGCCACACTGGACATCCGCGTGGCCACAAGACCTGGAAATTTAGAAGTGTGACTTTGGAGAGAGCAAAAGGTGGTGACAGCTCTGCTGTGCCACCGTTTCACCAGGTACCTCACATGTGCTTTGCAGGATTGATGCAGGAAAGGGTTGAAGATGCAGAGTCAGTGTGAGTGTATGTGATGGTCCTGAGAGGAGCATGAAACAGAGGGATGACTATCAAGAGAGAACATCCAGCTGCAGGTCCTTTCCCCTTCTTTTTCCAGCTTTTGGATGAACTGCAAAGCCAAGGGGGCCTGTTAACAGCCTGGGCCTGTCCATTTGTCTCTCTCTCTACTTCTCTGTCCCTAACCCCCCTCCTCCCTCTCCCCTCCCGCAGCTCCAGAGGGTGGAGGTGGGATTCGCTATGCCAGTTTTTTATTTCCAGCACGCTTGACAGGCTGGGCGAGGAAGGCGTTAATGTTTTCTGACAGGCCCCCTCTAATTGTTGGAGCTTTTCTTCTCTGCCTTTTCTGTGAAATTCTGACTTAGGCGAGCAGCATAACAAAATGCTCTGGCATTGAAATGTGCGCTTGCACTACACTGGGCTCGGGAAACAGCATTATTCATGAAGATTTTCAGCTGTTTTTGTCTTTTAACTAACCTTTGAGTTTGATCAGAGGCTAGCCGGGCTCCCTTTCTCAAAAGGCGGTCTTGGCAACCCGACAATGGAGCCAAACTGTTTTCCCTGTTAAAGAGATAACTATGCCGTTGAGTTGGTACATGGGGGAAATTAATCTTCAGGCGCATACAAATGATAGCTTTACCTCGGTCCGCAGTCGCCTGCATGGGATTATTAATAGGACGGGGGTAAGGAGCAGGAGAAATTCAGTCTGGGGCAGGGAACTTTTAAAAAAAAAAAAAAATCCCAACCCCAAACCCATCATCCCTTTTGATTGCATAAAGCCTGCGATTGATTCCTCACCACTTGCCTTTTGCAGCAGGAATTAGCCCCGCATTGTGCGGCCTGACACGCTAAAAGCCAGCTCGCTTGGGAGCAAGAAGTTGCTGGGCGCTTGGGACGGACCGGGGCGGCAGCCGGGGGCGGGCGAGGGGACTTT
>JAOXNO010000001.1:59936405-59964314 GCA_028565335.1 Limnodromus scolopaceus
GATGGCTTTGCTTTGCTTGCTCCACTTTAAATACCTTTGCACAGGGTTCTGGCCACTGTGGTAAGGTTAGAAGGCTTCACCTGCAGCAGAAAGGGGGTCTCCCTGTGTGGGCATTGCTGCATCTGCAACATGGATGCGCAGCACTGCAAAATGAATGGTGACCCTTTCCAGGTAAGCGGTGGGGTCTGTGTGCCTGCTCTTTGCAGGGGAGGCTGTATCTGCCCTTCTCCTGCTCTTTTCCCCACCCTCCCCCCTCGCCGTGCTTGCAAATCTTGTCCCCTGCTCTCTGAGAGGCAGTGCCATTCAAGAGAAAACAACGTGCCTGTCTTGATGCTTTCCAGTGTCTGGTTGCCACCGTTCTTCCTCCTGGCAGCTGGCATACTTGTCTGTTGTTAATTGTGCTTGCAAAAGTGCAGTGGGAATGGAAATGAACATTGCAACAGTATTCTTGCATATAGGGCAAAGAGAAGAAGAAGCAGAAAAGGCCAGCAGTTAATTAGAGGTCTTAAACCTGTGTGATGAAAGCAAGCCATCTCCTCCTGTGAAAGGAAAGCAGCTGAAGCATGCTTTTCTGGTAGAGACGTGTTAAATTTTGGGACTCTGACATTGCCTTTTTTTAAAGTTTGCTGACTTACTTTGAACACTTTGCTTTAGGAAATACAGGAAAGTACTGAAGCCCATGCCTTTCAATTGCACTGAGGGGCAAGTGATGTAAACTGAGGCCAGCATGGTTAATTATTAGGGCTAAATTCTGTATGTGTGTGCCCTGTGCAATGCTGCTGAAGCCAGAGACAAGCTGTAGGTGTGCAAAAAAGGGCTTCAGTTTCTAGAAGCCTTCTCAAGAGCGGAACAGCTAAGGAAGCCTGGTTTCCTGTGGCTTCATGTGCTGAGGCTGAACTCCCGCAACAATTCTCTAGGGTCTCACCTTGCTACTTTTCCGAGTTGTATAATTGCTTGGTCCCAATGACACCTATGGAAACATCTAAATGGCTTAAGAAATCTGACTTGGAGATTAGTTCCATTTTCAGAAGTAATTTAGGAATCTTATTTCCTTTGAAATATTATTTCCCCTCTTTTAATTTTTCTTTTCCCCTACTATTTTATATATCTAGTAAGTCTGGAATTTATGACACAGAGGTGAAACTTTCCTCTCACTGAAACTGCAAGCAAAACTTCTTCTGGCATAAACAGTGCTGGAATTCATTCTGAAGGGCTTTATCTAACCAGCTCAGAAATAGATTAGAATGCTGAAGTGTGTATTATTGACCTCCAGTACTGCTGCATGTGTCAGAAAGGCAATATCAATCTGTGTGTGAAGTGGTTAATTAAAAATGCAGGTTGCATTGTGCTCAGGTAAACCCATCCTTGCTTCTACACAACACCTATCTTTGAGATTGTACTGTGTCGAAGCATGGATGTTCATGTTCATCAACTGGTTCTTATTTTACTTCCTGAAAAAAAAGGAGCTGGAAGAAAATTAGAGCTTAATTTATTCCACACTACATTTATAAATCACATATACATGTCATATAGGCAATATTTCAATGACAATGAAACAATTTATTCATAATAACAGTAGTAAGAAAAGAGTAGAACTACCCCAAAGCTGCAATTCCTGTCTATATGTTGAAAAACAAGAAATTAGAAATAGAATTGAGAATGGAGAAACTGTAATCAACAGTTAAACTATGTACAGGTACTACAAAAAGCTCAGCAATAAATGTAGGTGCCTGTGTGTATGCATATTCCATATATTCACGTATATTACCTTCAGTGTATATGTTGATGTATATTGTCTGCAGTATATGTGGATGTATATTGCCTCCATGTATATTGATAAGAACTGGGTTCTGGAAAAACAGTCATCTTACTCTTATTTTCTCTTGCAATGAAAGCTGTCATCTGTGTGGACAGACTCAGGCACGAACTAATGTCTGTACAAAGTCCTTCCAGTGAACTGACTGCATATGTGGATGTGCAAGAAATTAAGCAAGTATCACTCTGTTTGCAGAACTGGTGCCGACTCCGTACTGCAATGTGTCTAACTTTTAAACACCAACATAAATCAATTTACAAAAGTGGGAAAATGAGTGAGAACAGATTGAAAGTGGCTGATCTCGACACATCCAGGCTAGTGACCAATGAGAATCTATGTTGTAAAGAAGGTTTCTAAGGCCTTTTTGGGTAATCTCATGGTATAAAGAGATCAATTAACATCAGAATTACCTTGTGGGACTTGAACCTTGCATAATATCCCCTGCGTGTGTCCAAACCACAAATTCTTCCTTTGTCACACAGATTCAAGTCAACCTGCTGGTCCTCATGGCATGCCTTGGCAAGGGTATTTTAAATGCATAACTGCATAGCTTTTAAAATGGTTCCAGTGCAGACCATGAAAATCAAATTCTCGGTCCATCAGGCAGACACTGGTGTAGCACAGTTCTGTCCTTACGATCAGTTTCAGTTGTGGTGGGGGAAAACAGAAGGGCAAAGCAGTGCATGGACAGTATTTCAGATCACAGTTCTGGTTAGACTATCATAAAATTTCTGGACTACTGACATTTGGTTTGCCTTCTGAATGATCCGTGTTGTCATTTTCCCTTGTGGTTGCCTGAGGTGTCAATGGGTTTCATTAGCCAGCTGCCACATCACTCCTGACTGCTTTTCCTCTTAGTCCCCACCATGTAAGAGCTGGGTCAGCTCCTTGGCTGGATGAGGACCCAGGAGATACAGAGATGCTGTGGGAAGTGTCACAGTTGAGCAGGTGACAATCTTTCCTCTGGTCCGTAAACCCAGTATTTCTACTACAGTTCCCACTAGAGGTTCCCCATAAAGGTAGAAAACATCTGGATAACTTTTGCAACCTCTGGAAATAAGGTCAGATAGAAAAATCTGCTGCCAGTCTTTGGTAACGAATTCTCAGGTTAGCAGCAGCCTCAGAGACAGCCTGAAGAATCAGCAATTACTTACTTTACCAAAGACGGCCGTTCCTTGTAACACCGCCTCAGAAAATGTAGTCCTACCAAGAACTTTATGGCTTCAGGACAGCTGGATTGGATTGTTAATTTGTCTGCTACAAAGACTGTCTTTTCTGAGGACAATATTTGGGAACTGGGACTCTTTATACTCTGATTTATATGTTAAATTAAGCAACAGCTGTAACGAGGACAGGCTCTGACTGAAAATACCTTGAGTCAAGTTTTGGCCCAGGACTTGTTACATCAGTACCCATCTGTGTTGCAAATGTCTGATGTGATCTTTGAAATACCAACCAGGGGCAATTTGCCCAAGGCCGGGAGATGTTAAAAAAAAAAAACCCCAACAAATAAGGCATTAATGTGACTTCCAAAAGTCTGTGATGTTTGTGCATCAAATTTACTTGGACATCGGGAAAAATTAAGCTATTCTGAAAAATCTCAGCAGGCACTTACCTGCCATGTCAGGTACCTGAATAATTTTGAAAATCTGGCCCCACTCCAGGACTCAGTTTCCTGTTTCCAAAGTGGTGAAATAGCGCTTTCCTACTTAACAGGGGGTTTGTGAAAAGAAACACATGCACTGAGACATACTAAAACATTCTGTTAATAAGAACCATGAAAAATATGAAAACTATGAAAATAATTAAAATAAACATTCTCCTTGCTTGGGAATACTGGAAATAGCCTTTTGGACTTTGCAGAGCAGAAAATCAATAAAAGAAAGGGAGTAAGCGTAAATAAAAACACATTTTGCCCCAACTGAGTCTTTACTCACTGTGGGATTTAGGGATGTTGATCAACTTTAGGGAAGGTCCAAATGCTTGCTCCAACATCTTCCCTCTTTTTTTTTTGTTGCTGTTTTTATTTTGTTATTAAATTACTTTCCATATCCCTCTTGTGAATACTACCTCTCCTCAGACTACCTGGAACTAGCAGAACTGAAGGGAAACACAGATCATGGCCTGCATCTCTGCGCAGAGCTCATCTACCTTGCTCTGCTTAATCCTGAGTGTTAATGAAAAGAAAGCCTGAGGGAAGGTCTTAGCACTGTAGCTGAAACCAAAGTGCAGTAATGTTTCCAGTCATCCCTGAGCTTGATGCATTTGAAAGGTGAAGCAAGACAGAGATGATATTAGACTATTTTCATGTTCTTTTTGACTACCTGGCTCCCATATGGGCCCTAGTTTGAGAGAAGGGTTTTTTGTGCCTCAACCATTGTAAATTGGAGCAGAGCCAGCGATGCTCTACTTCTGGCAGCAGCAGTTGCCTTGATTCCCACTTCAAGCAACTTTATACTCTCTTTACGTTGCTGATGCTGTGCAAAAGGGAAACAGAACAAAGCAAAACTGACTCCTAGGGTGAATGCAAATTTTTTTTTTTGTTTATTTTTTCTTTCAGGAATCTATGTACATTGAAGAGTCCTCAAATAAAAACGGTGTGATTTCTTTGATTTTCTCGCTGAAAGAAGAAGTTGGGGCATTGGCTAAAGTTCTGCGCACGTTTGAGGTAAATATTTTCCTTCAGGAGACCTGACCAGGTCTTTACACTTTTGCGTTACAGCAACATTTGCTTAGAGTGTGTGTCGTCATGTTTGTGATTCCACTTCATTGCCATAATGGGGGAAAGCAGCCTGTGTTTTTTTTCTTGGGTTGAAATATCTTAAAGTCTTGGAACAGAAGCAGCCCTTTTAAGTTAAAATTCGATTTCAAACTTTTAAATTAAAACCTCTACTTTTAACTGATATGAAGGTGGAGAAAAAAAAAAATGCATTTTCTCCACTTAAGAAGGAAATATTCCACTGTAACTGCTTGAGTAAGAGGCAGAAGGGAATTGGGCCATAACCTGACATTGACATCTGAGTACGTGTATGCATATGTGTATATGTATAGAAAGGCAAATATAAACTGCATGTGAGTCATGTGACTCATAATGCGCATGCTTCATGAAGTATTTCTACTGGGGGCAGCTACTGTCCTCTTAGTCCTTGTCAACCTCAGAAAATCTGGTATAAATAAGCCCACCATCTCCCACCAGTGGTACTTCTAGAGAGGGGATAGAGGGTACCTACAATGCAGCATCAAAATGGCAGTGCTTTATTTACACCGGAGCAACTTGTACTCCATTTACCTTTCAGGACATTGTGTGCCCATTTATTCTTTCAGAAATGTTTCCCAGATGTCATGGATGCTGTTTAAAAAGCACGAAATCCTTGCAATTCAGGATGGTTGTGTCGCAACACACACAGCTGTGTACTCTGTGCTCCCAAGCAAATACACTCTTATATTGGTTTTGTGATTTTTTTTTTTGTTTTTTTTTTTTTTTAGAACATCATCATGTAATAGTTGTGCCTGAAAGCAGCTCTTTCTATAGTACACTGTAAAAAGTTGTGGCCTGCATACTTTCCATTTGTAAACTGAATTGACTAGGAAATGAAAGGTTTGTGTGGTATTAGTACAAATGAAAGATAATTATGAGCTATAGGACATATTTGATTCATTAAGACGAAGGGAAAATCATACCAATGACAGCAGAGCTAGTCTAAATCTGTGAATTGTCCACTGTAATACAGTCCTGCAAAATGTCTGCATGTCGGTGGCGTGCATGTCTGCAAGTGAATTAAGGAGGCTGTTGACATTCTCTAGTTAAACACATTGCTGTCTACTAACCAAATTGCTGTCAGCTCTAAAGGAAAATCTGCAGGGGAGCTAGTTTAGGAAAGAGAAAAGTAGCCACTTCTTGGATGTGACTCTTCTTGCCCCAAAGCGGGTACCTGAACTAGACTGTCCTGGTTTTCTCCAGTGTCCCTGGTGGCAAATGAGGGGATGGGGCTCAGCTAAAGAAGACTGCAGTGGTGACTGGCTGGTTTCCCATCCCAACCAAACCAATTCTTTTTGTGCAAATTTGAAGTCTTCCCCAGCACCAAGGCCTGACAAGGGACCTGACATAGCTGCTCTTCTATCAGATTTGTGTCCTCTTGGCAATGCAGTAGGAAAATGGATGGGTAGCTGGAAGAAAGAGATTTGATTGTAGAAGCCTGACCTGCAGCTTCAGCTCCTCAGGGCTGTCATTAGTGAATTCATGAGTGTTGAGGTGTGTGAACCAGAGCAGCCCTTGGGCTGTTCTAACTCAGTACAAAGGACCTCGCCCCGTGTACAGCTGTGTAAGACTTATGTGCATGCACAGCTGAGATACCTCCACCTTTTCCCACCTGGGCCATAACCATGGTGCCTCAGAGACACAGGCTTTGTGCTCAGTGACATCTGCAGCAGAGGCAGGGAAGATGGTGATATGCAGGTGAAGGGTAGGGACCAGAAGGAAGATCTTGAGAGGACTTTTTCCTCTTGTACCCCTTCTCTGCTTAATAAAATAAACTGTGAGATGCAGGCTAGCTACAGGAGTTAGTTCAGGCTCTCTACTGGTGGGCTCCTCTGGGCAAGGAGAACTGTTGCCTTGTCCCCAGGGTTTCTGTTGCTGGCTCAGCCCTGGCCTGGGGAAACACAGTGGGTTTGTCTCAGGGGCAGCACAGGGAGGAGATGTGGGGATGGCTGCTCTGGCTGTTATTGCTTCACACGACCACATGAAGTAGGAAAAAGGAAAACACGAAAGCCAAAAAATATGATCAGTCTGTTCCCTGGAGCAAACCTGGTGCTGTAGTTGTCAACCCCCATGGAGGGACAGATCTTGTGTGGTCGCTGATGCTGATGGCCACATTTGGAGCCCCTCTGATCCTTACTGAGGCTGGGGGCTGGGCAAGCTGCTGAGGTCTCTCTGGGGACTCATGCGTGGGAATGCAGGCAGAAAGCATAGCTCAACCCTTCTCATTCTTGGGAGTGATTAAAGGACAGTGCCTCCAGCACTGGCTTTGAGGATTTTGCCTCTTCTCTAGCCAATCTGCAAAACTACTCTGGGACATGAAGGGAGGAGGAGGAGGCTTAAGAGAGCAGTAAGTAGGAAAGTCGTGAAAGTGCCTTTTCAAGACAGGGGAGAAAGCATGGAACAAGATCCAGACAGACACAAAGAATTGAGGGGATACTTAAAGGAGAGATCTTATGGTGCCATTAGCAGCCAGGTTGCCTTTCTGTAAAGATGCCTGCATAGACCTGGAGAGGTCCATCCTCTCCTTGGTTTAAGAGATGGAGAAAAAATTTCTGTTACTCTGGGAGGATTGTTCAGTCACTCTTGTGTCTCTGCCCGCGATGTAGGAGCAGGTCCTCACTCCCAGATTCACATCATGCCCATGTCCTACTTCTGTGCTGGGGTGAAACTTGCCCAGGCATTAGCCCTCACCACAGCTTGATCTCCACGGAGAGCAAGAACCCAAAGGGAGCTGGGCTGTGCTCCAGCCTGGCCCTGCACCTGGTTTACATGAGGTCCAGGACTGCTGGCTCATCAAGCACCATGGCTGCTCCACAGTCTAGATGTATTCTGTACTCACCCAGTAGGCAAACCTCCCAGGGAAGGAAATAGTGTCCAAACACAGCTGAGACAAACTAGGTAAGCCCTCATTGTGGGCCAGGGTGGACCAAAGGCTGGGGAGCCTCATATCCAGGTAGGTGGAGGCACAGGGCTGGTGGCTACAGAGAGAGTGCTCATGGCACAGAATTACATCCTGTAACTGAGACACCAAGTTTAAGAGAATTTCAATGTGTTTTGGATAAATATTAATGTTTGTCCTACTCAAACATCCCTCAGGGCTGCTCATGCGGTTGACAGATAGCTGCATGGTCTCACGCTTGTTTTTTTTGCTCAAAGACCCAAACTCTTGTTCTCTGTTCACACAAGTTGCACACAAGTATGTGCTTACAGTGACAACTGTTGTTTTTTTTTATGTAGCTTGAAGGCTTTTTTTCTGAGGAATCTCCTCTATGTACTCAACTTCTTATGTCTGCTGGCTTTATGTCCAAAACGTACTTGGTTATATCCCCTTTTGTCTTATGTTTACTCTTGATTCATATTCTCTCCAATGTGTTTCAGTGTTGAGCTGATTCATAATGTCCTAAAAGAGCAAGCAGTCTGAATGGAAGAAGGGCTGGACTCTCAGAAGGGCAGACACATATTTAAAGAAAGGCTATATGGCTTTTTAAGCTGAAAGCATTTCTGTCTCTAACAGCAAACCCAGACAATGTCCATGGAAGAGTTCAACATCCATTTTGGATAGGAGGAGAGTCCTTTCCTAGTCTCACACACAAAAATAAGCAGCACTCAGAAAGACACCCCTGACTAAACGTGAGGCTTCAGCAGGCTCCTGAGCTCTTCTGACCCCTGGGCCTTTCCCCACTCTGTTTTGCAAATCGCTGCATGAATCTGCTCCTCCTGTCCTGCTCTGTACTCGGAGTGCCCTGTGTCACTGTTGGCAGTACAGTCCCTGATGTCCCTTCTCCACCTTCCTTGTGGAGAGGCAGTGTCTGCAGGGCCAGACTTGCTCTCTGACATGTGCTGGAATGTAATAGCTGCTCAATCATGCCCAGCAATAAGCAGAGTGTTAAAACTGGATCCACTTTGCTTCTGCACTACCTGCTCTCTCTGTATATTGGGATGTGGTAAAGATTCACCTTCTGCTTATCAAACCCAATTATTTTGCACTTGAAAAGCCTATTTGTCCATAACCTTTATTGGTCCAAGTGTGCATACAGCTTCCTTATGTGTTCTGCTTGAGTAACACCTCTGTCCTCATTGCAAGTTTGAGGTTGGCCGCATAAACCCACCAGCAGAGTCCTTACACCAACTTCATTTTAACAGGACCTGCTGTGCCTAAGGCACTGCTTGGTGCAGCCGTATGCTGTTTATTTGTCTCGTGCTGTTACAGATGATAGCTAGGAAGTGAAACTCGAATAAATACCTTAGTCTGAAACAGAACTTCACACTTAAGTAAAATATCATGCTTAAAATCAGTAAGACAGAATAGTCACTGTGGAATTATGTTTCTTTTTTGATTCACTGAACGCATCAAAAAGTTACAGAGTATAAGTCCAGGTCAGGAAAAGACAGACATCTTCCAGGTTTCATTTCAAAACTGAAAAACAAAGCAGAGCATTTTGGGTTAACCCAAGTATTACACTTGATGGGAATGTTTATTTTTCTATGTAGTGATAAAAGCCTATTGAAATTGAGATCACTTTTTTTTAAACAACAGCAAAGTCCACTCTGAAAGAAAAACAGTGAAAAGAAAAAAGTTGCCCCCCCCTGAAAAGACTGGCATTTCCAAAGTTACATTCATCATTAAAAATATCAGAATTAAACACTTCAATATGTAAAAAGGATTGCCCTCAGTTTTAATTGAATTTTTCCCACGTGAATTTGTGGATACATTAATCTCCTGTGAAATTTTTTTACAAGTAGTAGAAGACACGTCAGCTGTAGTATGTGGCAAACATTGGGTTGGAATACATTACAAGCTTCCTCAGTGCATTCTCAGAGAAGACCCTTCCGTCTTCTCTTCACTGACTTAACCTTCCCAAACACAGAGCAGGACTTCAGTACAAGGTCCAGCCAACAGTGGTTTTACTTCCAGTGGGTAGGGCTGTAGCTCAAAAGCAGCCCCATTAATTTGCACCGAGCAGTACTCCTGCTCTCAGAGTAAGTTACTGCTCCGTTGGAGGGCTGGATGGGAGTAATGGGCTGTACTAAATGAGACCCTGCACTTTCATAATCAACAAAGACGACTGTTCTGTTTTTCTGTTTAGGAGCTTGCTTTATTCAACAGAAAGTCCAAAGTGACTGTTATCTCTTTATCCCCTGAGTGTTTTGGGTTGTTTCCAAATCAGGACAAGGGAGCAGCCACTTTGGCCAGGGGGTGTGTTACAGGTGTCCACAGTGATAGGTGAATGGGCCAGGCATGTCTCTACCAAGAGACTTGTTTTTTCATCGCCGTCTGCATATGCACAGCTACAGCCATTTTATTACACCTGAACTCACTGATCCAAATCCGTGTCCTTGGTCTGAGCTCTCCCTTTTCCAAGGCCAGGAGAGCAGGACTCCTTGATCTAGTAAACTAACATGAGTTTAAAGAGAGCACTGTCCTCTTGCTAGGTGCTTGTGCAGTGCCACATCCTGTCACATAGGGTTTTTGGTTTGTCGTGCTCCATGTGTTCCGTGGCTTGATTGTGCTGAGTGTCTCATACTCAACTTCAGGGTTGGAGCAGAATTGTGGAGTGATGGACACGAGGGGCTGCTTCAGCACCGGCTGCCCTCTGGAGCTGTTTGCTGGCAGGGGCCAGTTCTAGGTCCCTTTTCCTCTGTGAGCTTGTCATGTGAAGAATACCCTAGCAGATGTGAAGGAGAAGATGGGAAAGCACAGTTTTCAGCTGAGAAGCAGGCCTTTAGACAGTAAAGCTGAACCAGATGGCTGCCTTTGCCTTCACTTTGGGAAACCATGGTGAAAGTATTGCTGTCACTTCCTAACTCCTCTGATCTCCTGTGAAAATTAGGCACCAATTTCTACTTGTGCTTCTGAAAGTGTCCTCTGTCAGGAAGCCCTGAACTAGCCTGTGGCAAGGGTTAAAAGAACATGTCACTTTTTTTTTTTCTTTTTTTAATCAGGAAAGTGCAAGTAAATCCTTGTTTTGGGAGATTTCACACAAGTTCTCACTGAACGTCTATTAGCATCACTGTAGCACTGTGATCATTCTTCAGCTGGTAACAATATGGGGTCTCCTGATGAAGCCAAACTTGCTTAATGACAACAGTCATGAAAACAAGCTGGTGGTGGATTTCCCAGCTGTACTTAGTTTTAGCAACCATGTACAGGAGCATTTAGTAATGCTTAAACAGAAGGACATATGAATGCCATGGGAAGTACAATCCCAGAAAGTATCCATCCTTGCTGAAAGCTTCACTTTGTAGCTATGAAAACACAATTTTTCTTCTTCAATGATCAGGCCATTAAACCCTCTGAGGGTGAGGCTCTTGGCAATGGTAAATTCTCATGGCAGTGACCTCTGCAAGATTGCTGACATAGTGTAACACCAGGGTGGCTTGATCCCGCCCATGTGTGGCAGCTGTAGCACAGGAGATGCTCAGTTGAGATGACATAACTGGAATAACCTGGGGAGGGGGCTGGAGCTGCTTCATATCCTCTGAGAGGGAGCCAAGGCTGAGAACCAACACTGTGAGGTAAGACAGGAAGGGAGATGAGCAATCTCCTCCTGCATCTACCGTTTCCTCTGCTGTAAATTGGTATCTGTATTGCTAACCTCTGTCATTCAAAAATCATGACTTAAACAAAATGGACTTAATTCTAACTTGATTTTTGAGCTCTGAGAACATGTCTTGAGACTTCTTTCTGAATTGGGGAGAGATAGAGATACAGATAACTTGGATATTCCAATAATGAGAGTTGACATCTTTCACCCTCAGGAGTGGCGGTTTTAAGAAAAAAAAAAAAAGCAAGAAATTTGCAGTGACTTCTGCTAACTTCAAGGGATCTGGCAATACCATGCCCCTGTGATCTTCATTAGGTATTACATCTAATGCTTCCCTCAGTCCTTAAGGCAAATTATGTTCTGAATTGTTAATACTTGCTAAAAAGTATATTAGAAATGGTCTGCTTTGAAAGAAATGCAAGGTGAACAGCTACCCCTCCTCTAACCAACAGAGAAGCACTCCAGCAGATACATGGTTGTATGACCTCTATGCTGGTCATAAGCCTGAGAAGTAGGGAAGCACAAATCGGCCGCAAGCTCTTTGCAGCTGCAATGGGTGATAGGGTGAATTCAGCAAAGGCACATCTGATCTCAAGCCATGGCCTCATCTGATTCCTACCAACTTTAAAATAGGAAAGCCAGAAGACATCAGTGTTAATAGTTCAGGTGTGAATCCAGCCAAAAACATGCGACAGCCCTGATATTCAAAACCAGTCAGGTTAGGAGTTAGGTTCCATCACCAAAAAAATAGCTCAGAAATCGTGAAGTCCCATAAAATAAATGCAGAATTTTTATTAGTTTTCTTTTGAGGGCATACGTTATCAAGATCTCAAGCTCTAAAAAAAAACCAAACAACAACCCACAGAGAGAATGAAGACTGCTCAAAAGAAGCAACTAAACCAAAAAATTGCCCCCGTTCTCCTTTCTCAGGTAACCATTTGTCTCCAGAAGTTGGAGCTTTAAATAAAGCATCAACTACTGTGGGAAACCTGATGCAATTGCAAGATTCGGATACAAAAAAAGTTTTGAACAATTTGAAACTATGAAGATTAAACACTAGATGGAGTAGTTGGACTAGAATGAAATTGAGATTTGTAAGGCAACTGAGTAACAGAGCCACTGTAAATATTTTGAAATCAGGGGCTTAGTAGCAAGGCACAGCATATGAGAGCATGTTTCTCCAGGAGCGCCAGTTCAGGCAGTTGGACATATGCTGCTGAATTCTTGCTTTGAAAACAGTCACCAGAAGGGTTCTCCCTTCAGCTTCTCTGCTGTGAGGTCTTGAAGCCTCGGCACAAAGAGATAACGGGTCGGCTTGGCATATTGCTGAGCTGCAGGCACCCCTCAAATAAAACAGGAAACCAGCTTCACACTCTGTGGAAAGCTGTCCTGCTTATCTCAGGTGTAAGAAAGGAGGTGGCTCTCTCCATGAGTTCCTTCCTCCTTGTCTTTTTTTTTCCCCACTCTAAGTTGTGGCAATACTTCGGGAGGTATTGATGCTCCCGCTGCCTTAAGCATGCCTTGTGGCTACCCTGCAGTTGTCTCCTCATTCCCAACCCCTTCATCACTCCCTCCATTTTGTGTGCACTGCTGTTTGTGCAGCTGCTCACTGAGCCAGGCAAAGTGGAAACATCACCTGGTCAAAAAAACACAGGGTACAGTTGAGGTACCTGTGTGATCTCTCAGACATCTCTGCTGTCTCCAGGGGAGGGATGCTGAGGCAGGGATGAAGACTTGTGGGTGGGGGAAGGAAGCAGGGGATAACGGCCACCAAAGAGAGGTCCATGTTATCACAATCTCTGCAAGATGTAGAAAGCCCAGCTAGTGTCCAGGACCCCATTCCCCCAGGAGCCTACACAGGTACAGAATACAACACCCTGACACACCAGTGCAAGGTGAAAGCAAAGCAGCACCTCAGCGTGCCCGAGCCGAGCCTTTGACAGGGGGAGGTTTCACACACACTCCTCACTTTCGTGAGTGGCTGTGCACAGCCCCCAAACAGCCCCAGGCTCCAGCTGCCAGCCCCAGGTTGCTGCAGTGCTCCCCATGGCGCGGCTGCCACCGAGGGGCTGGCAGCCCCCCTGTGCCTGCTCTCCATCATCCCAGCCCCGAGCCATCTGAACTTCCAGCTCCGGGCTGCCCCCCCTCCCCATGCCTCGCCGAGCGGAGGGTACAATGTGCGGTCTGTTTGTGAAACGGGGGCTTTGGAGGCCTAAAACAAATTGTCCTCGGGGGCCAGGACAGTGGCGGCCATTCTCTCCCCCCGCAACGGCCCCACGAGGACAGCATCTCTCAAGAGGAGCAGTCGGCGAATGGGCTTTTGACCTTTTCAACTTATTGTATTGGTATCTAGCCAAACAATTTAAGTTCATCTGTAGCGTGCGACACTCAGGAAACAGAGGAATGACATGCATGCTGCTTCCTACCAAGTAATAAACTGCCTTTTGTGGTGGAGTGAATGAGGCCTTTGCCGCTGATGGCCAGATGCCCCCCCTGCGCTGTGCAAGCGCTGAGAGCAGCAAAGAAAACCGTAAAGGGCTTGAGAAGCTCAAACTAGAGGGAGGTAAGGGAAAAAAAAAGCTTCCCTCTTTCTTCCCTGTAGGTCACAAGTAGATCCTCGCGGTGTTTCTTCATGGATGAAATCCTGACCCCACTGCAGCAGGGGGTTTGACAGACACCAGCAGGGCCATCATTTCACCCCGTGTAGTTTGGGGGTCTTCTTAAGCCTGAAAGCAGCAAAACAAAAACTTCTCCAGGGCTGCTGAGTGCTGTGTGTCAGCTTCTCTGGCTCTCCTGCGGTTGATCTTCAGGCCCAAATTTCCTCCAGGGGTTTGTCTATTCCTCCCAGGGACAGACCTCTGTGTGCTGCCACGTGGCTCCAGTATGAGCCTGAGAGGAAGCTCAGGTGGTAATGCCAGCACTGACTGAAATCTGTTTAAAAGGTTCTTCTGGGGAAAAAAAAAAAAAGAGAATAATATTTTTGTATTCAAATTACAGTGCTCAGGAAAACATTTTAGCTCAGATAAACCGAGGTAGATTTTCCTGGACTTCTGCTTAAGTGACAGGAAAAAATAGCACTTATAGCTACTTGTTGCTTTACACATTGACATGGCGGCATCTCTGAAGTCAGGCACCCACTGGTCATAGTCGTCAAGACTATATTGCTAATGATCCCTTTCTTTAGAGCTAGGAGGCACTGCTGCTGCTCCGTAAAGATATTTGATGAGATGGAATTTGAATTTCTGTGCTAAAAAAAAGACTTGTTTGCTGTGAGAGTGATCAGACTCTGGAGCAGTTGCCCAGAGAGGTTGTGCAGTCTCCATCTGTAGAGTTACTTAAAACTCGACAGGACCCTGACTGAGCAGACTGTTGGACTAGACGATCTCCAGAGGCCCCGTCCAACCTCAGCAACTCTGCAATTCTGTGATTTAGTGATTCTGTGATTTAAAACACACATGTTTTTATTTGCACTAACCTGGGTTGCCTTTTTGGTGCAGATCCACATTTCCCGTTGGATGTCTGCCCAACACCTGCTCACAGCCCTGGAAACTCTGCAAGTGGCTTTGCAGGTGACTGTACAGTGGCTTGGCAGAAGCTTATCTAACAGGGTGCCCAGCTGCTTGCTTTTCCAATCTCCTTTCAAGATGCTCATTAATACAGCATTCACTTTCTCATGAGAGAGTTCTCTACAGGTGGAACGCTTACTTCCTGGGTTGATCCTGGGGGAATGTTCTTGTCCACACAGACAAGCTCCCATTATGTACTTGTGGTGCTGGAGCCATCATTTACAATACAAAACCTGTTTACAACTTGCACCATGATTCTACCTTTTGCAGAGGTTTATGTAGTGCACAGACTTTACGTTGGTGCTCTGCACAAGAATGAATCCTGGATCCTTCTCATTCTTCCTTTTTGTTTCTGTCCCTGTTGTGAAAGCCCTCAGTTCAGTGGCCACCAAAGGCAAGTTTCTACTTTTGGATTGTTATTTGGATTGTATAGGATGGGTTGTTGACTGACACAGGAATTTTAGCTAGTGTTTATGTCATATTTCTTCCCCCAAACCCCGTGGGACCAAAATCTCTCTTTCTTATAGGAAAAAGGTATAAACCTGACCCACATTGAGTCACGACCTTCCCGTCTCAACAAAGATGAGTATGAATTCTTCATTAACCTGGAAGGCAACAATGTTCCAGCGTTGGACAAGATTATCAAGTCCTTGAGAAATGATATTGGAGCAACAGTCCATGAGCTTTCACGAACAAAGAAGAAGGACACTGGTAAGGATACACTGACAAGAATAACATTGTCAAGGAATATTTATGTCACACACTTAAATTTCTTTTTCCTGTAGCAAAGGAGTTCCTCTTGGATCTGTATGGCTGCATTTCCTTTCCTCTGCCTATTTCACTTATTTTTTAAGCTTTTTCATTTGGAGATTTTCTCTCATTGTAAACTGCCATGCTCCATCTTTTGCCGTGTTTATGACTAGGTCTCCTAGGAACTGGTGGTATGGTGTTACGTTGTCATTTGTCTGGTTGGTTGGCAGCACTCACAGTCTCTTAAAGACAGCTTTGTTGTAGTAGCTTGTTACGCTACCTGCAGAAGTTAAGAGGCATCAAAGGATGATTGGAGTTACAGGCTAAGGGCTCAATTTCTAAATCCCTAAGCAATGGTGCAGGAAGTTGTAGGTACATCTATTTTCTGCTCCCAGTCTCTTCCCTATTTTATCTTCACTCTTCCCTATCCCAGGGAGCTAAGTTGTAATTCTGCCTTTGGAGGGAAATAAGGAAAGATTTGGTGAGTTGTCTGTGCTCCGAATTCTTAGAGACTTGCTGGAGTTGAGGCTGCTCAGTACAGTGGTGGCTGCACAGCATCCAGTCTGAGACATACTTAAATGCCTTCTCAGATAACAGATGTGATTTTAATAGGATTTCAGACTTTAAATACTTTAGGTCTGGATCTTCCTCTTCCTTCCTAGGAACAACATGAAAGGACATTAATACCTTCTTGAGATCAGTGCTGGTAATCCTTTTACTGTTTCCTTTGTGTCCTACCCATGACATTACATTTGAAGATGAAAAAGAAGAAGGCAGATACTCTTTGGAGTCAGTTCTCTCCATTCATGAGAAGAAGGGACAAAAGGTTGATTAGGTGATTTATGATCACATCAAATCAAAGAGGTTCTCTTTTGGGGGCTGCTTTATTTCCAGAAGAAAGCTATAGGCCCTAGCCAGGGCTTGCCATTACTTTAGTTTTTCTAATTATTATTAAGAAGTTAGTAATAAACTTTATTAAATAATAAAGCTGTGTATAAGCATAGACCAGAGTCGGATAAAGATACAGCTCTAAATATCAGCCAAGAAAGATTTGTGGGTGAAATTCTGACCTCACAGAAGTCAAAACTCCATGGTCAGCTGTAGGATTAGGATTTCACTGCATGTTACTCTGTTGATCAAAGGTTTTTTGAGCTAGATTATCCTGTCAGTGCTGCAGAAAGGGACTTGGTCCCCTTCTGTCTGAGAGGATAACTTGTGTTTGTTAGTCTCAGTAATTCAGAAGTAGTATAGAGTGGGAGCAATTTACTGACAAGAAAAGAGAGGAAGATTGGTATTTCTTTTTGTTCTTTCTCTTTTTCTTTTCTTCTTTTTTTTTTACAATTTCAACTTCTCTCATGAGTAGTAAGGGTCCAGTCAAACTGAAATCACTGAAGAGCCATATTTTGAAAGGTCAAACAAGCCCTGTATGGGGGATGAACTGTAGGTGACAAATTCTGGGCTGAGGCAGCTACAAGGGCAGAGTGAGATGAGAGCAGCCTGAGCTGTAGGAAGTATGGTAAGATGCTGTCCTTTATCAGTGATGGCATTAACAAATAACAGGCCTCGTGGTGCCTTTTAGGTCAGCTTGCCTTTCAAATGTATCCTCCTGGCAAATCTGGTCTTAATCCACAGATGTGCTTGTGTGACATTTTATTACTAATACAGAACTAGAGCAATATGCCTCCAGTGAGCAAAATCTCAGAAATATGGTTTATGAGGATATTGTCACACTCTTCTCAGTGGGCAGGTAAAGGCTGGGAAGATTTTATCCTGGAGGCAGTCTGGGCTCCCACAGGACCGATTCTTTCACTGCTGCCTAAAGATTTTCTCTGCCCTTCCTTGCTAAGGATTCATTTTGCTCATGCTCATTATTTGAGAAAAAACCTCCAAACATTTTGCTCATTTTCCTCTAGGAAGCACACAGTGCCATTCTTGGGGTACTGCTTTGTGGACAGTCAAAGGAAGTTCCTGTAATCTGCCTGTTCTGTATAGTTTGGTGTTAAACACGTGTGTATGTGAGTTATTGGGCAAGGCATAAATGAATGGCTATTTCTTTTTGTGTGTGTGTGTGTGTGTTTGGTCACTTTAACTGCTTTTAGGCTCTTTTCTCAATTAAATGCAAAATATAATTTTGGTTCCCCTTTGACAGATCCAAATAGTTTAAAAGACAAGATGGGGATCAACAGTGTAATTTTAGCTGTGAGCAGGCCAGCGAAATGCTTTAAATCCAAAGGTAGTTTTAGAGCTTCAGATGAGATGGAATCGCAGTCACTGGGCCAAAAGGCCTTTGCAGAGATGGAAGGACTTGTTGTGAAAACACAGTGCATCTCTTCATGGCTCTTTTTGGAAACAAGCTGAGTATCTGCAGTCCTCTTGGAGCCTATGAATAAAGAGAATTAAATATTATTCTGTTGCAGCATTAGGGAAATGCAGACAATTTATTGCAATTCTGAGACAGACTGGGAGCTGAGGTTCTGTAGGGGCCTTGTTTGCTAAACCCTGAGGCTGGTCAAAGCATTTGGGACTATTTAAAAAAGGGCTAAACCTGGGCCTCGAACTGCTATAAATTGCATAGACCTGTCTTTGACCCTCCTCACAATGGTCGGAATGGAGGAGTTCTGCAGAAGTTCTTGCTGCCCCTGCTTTGCTGCCTCTCATATAAATGGCTTATTAGCATTCTGCTAAGCATTTGACCCCATGGTAATTTGGTCACCACTTGGGTGTCCAGCACGATCCCATAAATGCTGCTGTTTCACTTACAGACAAATCAATATTTATTACTGATCAGCCCACGTTTGCTCCTCAGACCTTCACAGAGGCCCAGTGTTGCAACAGCTTGCCCTGGCAATTCATTAATGGCCATACAGACAGACAGCGAGTCTGGTGAGTGGGCTGGAGGAGGATGCTGCAAACAAAATATGGGATAGATTCAGCCAGGGGGTAATTTGATTTGATCTTTTGAATAGTTGCTGGGAGGGCTGGGGATAGCCTCCTGGCACACCACAGCTAGGCAGAAGTCCCCGTAGCCCTTTAGCACCCTGGTCCCTGATGTGAGGGCTGTATGGACTTAGCGCAGTGCGTGTGCTAGGCCTGTGCTCAGCCTTGTTTCCATGAGAGCTCAGAAGACTCAGGACTTTCCAGGACCCAACTTAACATCAGCTATGCTGGTGCAAATAGCACGAAGCAGCCTCAGGATTTTCTTTTCACAGCCTGTCCCTTTCACCCAGCTCTGTGAGTTCTGAGTTGCTGTCTCTTAGCTACCACCAGTATCTGGGGGGGCCTGGGAGGAGGGCAGGGATCTGCTGAAAATCGGTCACATACCTGTAGGGGCTGTGTGCCTAGAAGATAAGGTGCTGCTCCTGTGTAGGGGAGAAAAAGGCCACCCATCTCCATGCCTGGGACTGATACCACATCGGCCCTGGGATCAGACCGTCCCAGAGTTTATGATGAGCTCTGCTCCAAGTATTTTGGGGACAGTAAGTTACTATTATATATCCATTTTGTCCCTTCTTGAAGTTGCAATGATTCAAACCCTGCCTATCTAGACCTCTCTGATTCAGGGCAGCAAAACCCTACAGATATCACTGTTAAAATCCACTACAAATTTCAGCCCCCACCAATGAGTCTACACAGCCTGGACCCTTCAGGTCATGGTCCATCCCTGAGAATAGCAGTTATTCCCTCTAACACTGACAAATGCTTTGCTGTGGGGCTGCCAGAGAGTTTTTTTTTCCCAGTGCCTAATCCAAAAACATTTATCATTATGCCTCACCCCAATCTGATAGTGGGGAGTCTGAAGCACAAAACAGTGAAGCAATTTCCTCACCGTCACCCAAAGCTCAGTGGAGAGAAACCCAGTGCCTGGCTGCCCACATAGAAAGTAGAGGCAGGATGGCTGGGTGTGCTCCTCCTTCACGTGGTTACAGTAGTGGCTCCTCTCTAGGACACACGCACACCTTTTTCTGCTCATCCTAGTTTAACATCCACTAGTTTAACTCAAGGGGCTGGAGGTGGAGGACGGTTGCTGACAGCAAAGTGGGAAAGTATTTCTGGGGAAGCTAGAGAGTTGGCAGTACACCCGGCAAATAAAGTCATTTGGGGAAGATCTTTTTGGGACTGCTGCTGCCATCTAGTGACTTGTTCAGGTTTGTTTTTTAAGGGCAAAGCAGGAGGGTGCGCAGCTCGGAAAGGAGGGGACCAAAACCCACTTGTGCTGGGCGGGAGAAGGGGAGGCACAGCCAGGAGCGCTGCCGAGCCACCGGGCCGGGTCTCTGCAGCCCGGGGAGCCCAGGCAGCCCGGGACCTCTCCCGACTGGCAGTCACCAGGTGCCTGCTCTCCCTGGCCTGCCTGAAACAAATCTGAGGGCTTCCGCAGGAGCGTTGGAGGGAGCCAGGTTGGTGGTGAGACGGTAGGACAGGGGGAGTGAGCACTCTGCATGGGGCTGAGCTGTGGCTGCCCGAAGTGTGCCCTGTAAATCTGCTGTTGTTGCTCCGGCCCCGCTGTGCAGGTGCCTCACAGAAGCCCAGTGCCACAAGCATTGTTAGGCTCAGCAAAAAGCAAGGCTGAATAGTCCTGGAGACAGCGTGATCCTCTTATCCTGTAGGTGGTCCCTCAGATCTGGGATGAGCCCCATCAACAAGGCACTGCAGGGAGCTCATGCAGCAGCTGCTGGCTGCGGATTGGGTTTGCTTGGCACAAAACCCAAAATCAGATGGGGAGGTATGGCTGTGTGACAGCGCTCCCAGCTGAGCAGAGAGCCACACAGGTGAATGAGCTGTTTACCAAGCTCTGACTGAACAAGCAACACCCATTTGTCCAAGAAAGTCACTAAATGAACTGCAGATATTTTATTGATAATCTGTGCGCTTGGATTAGCAGATATTTGGGTGATATTAGCCTTGACGTCCTTGTTGTTGACTTGTACTCAGCGTGGGGAGCATATGTGACATGATTGCATGGCCTGAATATGGGGAACATCCTTAAGTTGAGGTCCTGTATCCTTTCCTTAGAAAAGGTATGGTAGAAAAGGTAGAAAATGTAGTGGTGCAGAGAGAAGTGATGAGAGTGCCGAAAGATAGCTCACCGTTCCTATGTCTGAAATACACAGGCAAAGTCCCAGCGAGAAAAGATGGATTGTAGATGGAGGATCCAACAGGGAGCTATAAAGTCCTAGGTGGCCTGGAGAAGGCGACTAAACAACAAGTGATGCTTATATACAGGAACTTCATCGAATGAAATAATTTTAAAACAAAAGAGAGTAATTTTTCTTAGCACATGTAAAGAAATGAGAGAGCTCAGTGCTGCAGTTTCCTAGAGGCAAATGTGTACGTGGGCTCAAAGAGCAATTAGTTGTATTTGTGAGAAGTCCATCACAGGCTATTAAATTCAGACAAGGTTGTAGCCTCAGACTCAGGCAGAAGGGAAGGGAAAAAGAAGAGAGGCAGCCAGCTAAGGTCAAAGAGTCAAAAATGTAAGAATGGGGCAGCAGAAGGAAAACCCAGGCAAACTGAATTCACCAGCACTGGCAACTCCCAAGGTGTTCCCAGCTGCCAGGGGTACCTAGTGGTGGTACCTACTGATGCACTTCCTGAAGCAATGACGAGGCAAGGGAGGAGAAAGGGCCCATGGTCCCTGCACTCCCTCCAATGAGGTTCCCTGTCTCAGTGTTGCAGAGGGCTGAGGTGGCCAGGCCCAGTGGTGGCTGACAGGGGCTTCGTATGGAACTGGACCCTCCTGGAGGAGATGAAAGAGAGGGCTGCAGCCTGGTACAAGCCTCTTGCTGTTGAGGGGACAGATGGCAGGGGGCTGCTTGGACCACTGGGTGAATGCACTCGTGGCTCCAGGAAGGACGTCTGACCTGGGATGACTGCTGCATGTACCTCACAAGCTGCAAAGAGCCTCTCCTTGTAGTGTGATTGCCATGAAGACACTTGCCTTCTGCTTTCCCCTACCTGAACACATTGCATCTGGAAAGTCCTGTGATTCTTCTTTGCCCTCCACCTTATGTCCTTCTGTAAAGGGAGGCCCACATAGGCATTACATGCTGTGTAGTCAGTGTGGTCCCATTTCATATCCTGGCTGCACCCTAGGCAGTGTGTATAGTATGTGAGTTACAAGGCAATAGAGAACCAGGCCCAGAATGTTAATTAAATGAATGCATTATTGTATAATGACTGCAGTAATACAATGCTAGTCTGAGGTATTAGGATGACATTTATCATTTTTATTTCATCATCCTGGCTTAAGTGAGGCCACCAAGTAGGTCTTGGAGATTTTCAGAGGGTCAAATAATTCTGTATCCTTCTTGTTGTGGCATTTCTTGCTGTTCCTTTGAAATGGCTGATTTTAGCTACTGTGAAAGGAAGGATACTCTGGAAAAAATCCTACAATTTGGTAAGCCAAGGGACCAAAATAATAAACAGAAAATCATAAACATTACAAGCCTGGTCTGTGCCAAGGGCTAGACATTCCTGGTGCTCTGTATTCTTCCAACAGTGCAAAACAGCCAGAAAATCAAGAAAACTTGCAGGGTTTTTTCTTGCTTCCTACTACAGGGGAAGGTCATTGCTGCCTAAAGAATTCAGCCCCTTGCATATGTTTCTTTATGATTAAAAGATAGAAAGACCAGAAGAAGACCCCAAACCAGGTAATGAAGAAGCATAACAGTCTATATTTCTTTTCTGTTTTGCAGTGCCATGGTTTCCAAGAAGTATCCAGGAGCTGGACAGGTTTGCCAATCAGATCCTAAGCTATGGAGCAGAATTGGATGCTGATCATCCTGTAAGAAATAGAGCTTTATTTTTTTAACATGCTTCTATTTATTGGGGCAGATGTTTCTCTCATTTACATTTGCTCTGCTTTAAGATAGATCTAGATGTCTATATAGGCTAAGCCTTTGTTATAGGACAAGAGGGTACCACATTTATAGGGTTAGAATCAGCCCAATCCCTGGTTATGAAATAAATCAGACCAAAGGTTGCTTTAATTTGAGCAAATACCAGCAGACCTTAAAAGTCATAGTGGTCATCAGATCACAGGGCCACCACAAGGACACCTCTAGTTTTCTCAGGTGTCTCTCATGTGATCACTTCAGATTCATTTTGTGAATCACTAGCAACAAAAACTTCAGAGGCAGCATATCATTTCCCAGATATAGGAAGACGGGTGCTTTCATTCTTGATTACATACACACGATTGAGTTTAGTGCCTTGTTATGTGGTTGTTAAATCTGACATGATTCTTGTATGGCAAGACACAACAGAAGACAAGGTCCTTGTTTCAAAAAATTTGTGGTTTAAATGGTACGGTCAGAAAGTTTCGTTCATTGGCTTAGCTGATAAAAAAAAATTATTCAGTGGTTTTTCAGCTCTTCCAGATACAAGAATACTTTCTGCCTCTATTCCCTCTCCAAGCAAACAACAACTTATTTTCATTTGTCAAAACACACTGAGTTCCATGCAGTGCAACAGAAATTGCTGCTATTAGTTTAAATGAGATAGGGTGATTATAAATAAATTACATGCAGCGCAACAAAAATTGCTGCTATTAGTTTAATTGAGATGGGGTGATTAGTCATTCACTACCTATTGCTTAATTCGAGATGTGTTATGTATCATGTACAATGATTCATGATGTTCAGTGTGGTCATATGAAAGGCAGAAAGAAGGGCGATACACTGAGTCAATGGCCCCCTTGTGTGTCATGCGGGAATAGACCGAGATTGTATTTTAAAAAAAAAAGAAACAAACAAAAAAAGATATTAAAAGGAATGAAGCATCTCTGCTCCAGTTCCTAGAATTAGTTAGTGAGCTGTTTATGCCTTAAAAAGGAAACCCAGCTGCTGGGGTAAATAGGTGTGACAGTACATAGAGTGCAGAAAAAGAGAAATTAAAGGAGCCTGTGTTTTTAGTGGTTGAGTGATAGGGGATTTAATTACAAATACCTCTATTCCTTTTTAATATTGGACAGCACACCTTTTAGGCCATTGGCTGCCTTTTTGACTCACACTCTTACATCTCCACTCTATGTCAACTGCTTCCTGTGCTTGGTTGTGTTTTGTGGCCCCTCAGTCCAGCTGTGCTGTGCACCACTAAAAGATGAATTCATGAGCTGCCATAGTGCCCAGTGAGTTGTTGCTATTTGCCCCACAGAAGTGTGTCCTGGCTTGGAAGGATGTTTCTCCGCTTTAGGTGGTGAAGATCCTCCTCCTAACCCTGAGGAACTTTTAGTCTAAATAGCAGGCACACTGGGATAGGAGAATGGTTACCCCAGATGAAGATTTAGAGATAATATTTCTTATCCCTGGTTTTATTGGTAATTAGCTGCAAAGGTCAAGCTCTCAACCACAAGGTCTATTAGACATTCTCTGTAGAAATTAAATCCTTTCAAATAGCTGAATCCGTAGTGCAAATAGGGCTTTTTGGCCTGCAAAGTGCCTACTGTTCTTCTAATAGTTTGAAAATGAGCACCTTTAAGTGTGGTTCATGCTGAAAATCCACCTAAAAAGTCTGACTGAGTTGATGAGTGTGTTTCTAATGTGGTTTAAACTCTGCTCTAGATAAGTGCAGCTGTGCCAGCAACTGCAGGAGGCTTCATGAGAAACCAGAAGGACATGGTTATCTGAGTGCCATTACTTCAGTGTATTGGTCTTGCAGGAGCACCTTGTTAATGCTCTTAAGGAGTGTGTTCCCATCCTTTTGTAGCCAGCGGAAATGAGGAAATGAAAGGACTTGGGGGGTGAAAGGTGCTGGGAGGCTGTGGCTGAATGGCTGGTCTGGTGACCCCGCAGACTGGGAAGGAGTGGTGCCCTGTGTGAGTGGAACCAGGCAGGATGGAGGAAACTTCCCCACTCACCCTCCTGCACTTCTTGGACTGCACCAGCCATGACCGAAAGTGCTTGGTGAGAGGAACTCTGTCCACCACCTACACTTACACAGGGACTGACAATCACTGCTTCTCTTTAGGGGTTCAAAGATCCTGTGTACCGGGCCCGGAGGAAGGAGTTTGCAGATATCGCCTACAACTACAGACAGTGAGTGCTTAGTACGTGGGCAGAAAGCAAGCCCACATCTCCTGCCTTCTCCTCGGGCTCCCACCCCACTGGCA
The DNA here is from genome assembly GCA_028565335.1 of Limnodromus scolopaceus. Taxonomy (NCBI): domain Eukaryota; kingdom Metazoa; phylum Chordata; class Aves; order Charadriiformes; family Scolopacidae; genus Limnodromus; species Limnodromus scolopaceus. The sequence continues at coordinate 59,960,947 of JAOXNO010000001.1, forward strand.
ATCCCTATTTTTTCCACGAGTGTCCTCCTGCTGCTGGCTTTTCCCTGCCATGTGTTTAAATCTTCCTCTTCATGTATTTATCCCCAAATAGCAGAAAAAACGAAAGTAAATTGTTCCAGGCACACATTCAGAAGAGAACATTGTCTGCCGCCTTTCCCCACAACACCCCTCTTCCCTGGCTTTGTTGTCTAATTGCGCAGCAGACTCCGTTGCCACTACAAAGACCTGAGCATTGAATAAAGCTGCTTCTGGTATTCTCCCCATTAAACCAGGGCTGGAGGAGGAGTGCCTATCATTTACATTAAAGCAGGAGCTGCACAGACTATTAAAATAATGAATAACTTATGGTTCTGATGCTAATCCAGCGCCTGATACTCTACTTTTATCATGTCTGACCCAGCTGCAATCAGCAATTTTGGCTCTCATTTCCCAAGAAAAATAAATGAATAGAGATGATAAATTCAGTTAGAACAGGCTTGCTTGATTGCTTTCAGTGATCAGATCTGGAGGGGATAAAATTCTGTTCCCAGAGCCACTTACACATTTACATCAGTACTACTGGGCCTGATTCTTGCTGAGACTGGTAAAAATTGTAATTGCAAAGGATAAAGTAACATATGTTGTACATTTAGGGCTCCACTTTGCACATAACTGTGATGAAAAGATAGTCCCTGAGCCAAAGAGCTAATAATCTAATCACAAATGAGAGACAAAATGGGACTGATTGATGGAAAGTGAAAGAAGTCGAGTGAAAAATGTCAAGAGCCCAGTTTATAGCTGGAAAATTTGGATAAGACTTTGTGGCCAGATGTGGATGGATGTTATGCCCATTTATAGGTATCCCACAGAAGATTTACCTTTCCTGCATAATAGATACCAAACTCTGGTCTCTAGTTTGCAGGCTTTCACCAAATTCTACATAGAAATAAAACAAAAAACATGTTAACCACCCCCCGCCTCCAAAACCCAAACCAAAACTGTCTTAGGAAGATGAAACCATTATATTCCAAGATGTACCTAATTAATATTTAGTTTGTTATCCAGATCCTCAGACATGTTGGAAACAGAGCTGATACAGACCTGTACCTATGGCCCAAAAGGATCTTTTTGGTGAAGTTCTTGGACTTTGCAATTAGGCCTTTCAGTAACAGAGCAGTAAGCACGGTGTGAAAGCCCACATCTGGGCTTCTGAGGCTTGTGGAAAGAAGGCACATGTGACTTTGGGCGTTACGTTTTTGTGACTTTGGGTGTTGATTCAGGAAGGCCCAAATGGATCTGTGATGCCTTTGCTCTGGGTACTAGGCCTGGTGGATGTGCCTTTCAGGTTCTACAATGGGGAGGAGAGGTCAAGGGGGTGTCTCCAGCACAGAGGGACAGAGATGCAGAGAAATGGGCAGGAGGAGAGGGGCAGCCAAAGTTATCAGTCTTCAGAGGAAGTATCTGAAAAGGCAAATGTGTTTAGCTTGTGAAGGTGCTACCCAGATACAAAGGTGAGGTGGGTCTGTGGTTGCTCATCTTGTACTCTTCTTCCCACCATCAATTTAATCTCTTTCTGTGTGCCTTCTTTTGCACCTATTTTGTCTTTTTTCCTCCTGCTGTTTATCTCTACTTTGCCTTTGCTCTTTTGCCTTCTCTCCCAATATATTTACCTGTTGTTTTTGTTGAATGCTCAATTTCCCTGACTCCTCTTTCCTTTGATTTGAGCTTGCCTTTTACCTCTTTCTTCCTTTGCTTCTGGCCCTGTTGATCCCTGATTTTTTTAAACTGAAATTTGAAAGGTTTTAGCTTCCCCCTGTAACCCTGGAAGGTGGTTGAGGATTACTTTGGAGTGCTATAGGAACCACAATCCCCCAGCAATCCTCATAATTCAACATGATGTTTAAAGCTCCATAGATCAAGGAGGGCTGATACAGAGAGACAGAAAATGACAGTTCTCCAGAGGAGCTGCCCTGAGGCTCGAGGAAAAAAATAAGGGAGTGGGAGATGGTAGGGTGTTGTCAAGAGTTTAACAATGGGTCTCTGGGGCTTGGAAAGCTCCAGCATTATTCCAGCAGTGATGTTAACCCTATTAAGTTACTTAAAACCCTTTGATTTCTCAAAGCTGCTGGATTCACCTATGGCCCTATCATTATTGCTAAGGAATTGACTATTCACAGGACGCCAAACTACATTGCTTGTAATTGTCTTATTCTTGCTACCTTCAACATGAGCTAAGCACATGGAGGCCTGAGGGTGGGATTTGACTCAAAATTACTCATTACAATTATAAAAAGTCAAACTGGCTGGAGTCTGCATCTATTACAGAATAAAGCACAGATCAGAATGTATTTACCCTTCCAAGAAACAGAGTTTTCTGATGGTTTCCCTGTTGTAACCAAACCAATTAATGTAGTGTGTATCAGAGCAAGAAACACAACAGCTGCTCCATGTGTAGAAATGCAAATAAATTGAAACTAACATCCAGCAAATATTTTTAGAAGAATATCTTGATGAGACAAATAAGCACGGATCTATTTTTACCAAAATAATGCAAGGAGTTTTCTAAAGGCCAGTATCTCAGCTGAAGTCGGTACAGTCCTTCCCAGCCTGTGCCTAGAGGCAAGTGAGGCTCCTTTTGCACCTGCGTGTCAGAGAAAAGGCATCTCTGCTCCTGTACCAGCAGCTCCTGGCCAGCCCACGTAAAGCTCCTGAGTATGATGCTAATGGCATAGGACATCATCTCTGTCGCTCCTATGGAGGGTATTCATTTTCTTTCCAGTGGCCAACCTATTCCTCGAGTCACCTACACAGAAGAAGAAAAGAAAACATGGGGCACTGTCTTCAGGGAGCTGAAAAATCTCTATCCGACTCATGCCTGTTATGAACACAACCATGTGTTCCCACTGCTGGAGAAGTACTGCGGCTATCGGGAGGACAACATTCCCCAGCTTGAAGATATTTCAAAATTCTTGCAGAGTAAGTTCGAAGCATATTAAAGAACCAAATCAAATGAAAGGCCTTAGGTGTCAGTGGGGATGGTGCTTCCAGAGACAGAAAAGCAGTCCCTGATATATCACAGGCTCCCTGTGGTGCTTGGGCATATCACTCAGCCTGTGTCTCAGGTCCCTCTAAAATCTTCCAGGTGCATGATGGTACAGACGCTTAGATACTGTGATGGTGGCACACATGGGTAGAAAACTCCCTGCTCCTTCACAATTGAACTCTGTTTAAGAAGGAGAGAAAAAAAAAAAACCACAATTAACAAACTTTTTCCACTGGGAGGAGTCCAGATAAGGATAAATCAAACCTCATAGGAGGTTCCACTCAAATATGAGAAAAAACTTCTTTACGGTGAGGGTGACAGAGCCCTGGAACAGGCTGCCCAGAGA
>JAOXNO010000001.1:59964414-59995462 GCA_028565335.1 Limnodromus scolopaceus
TGGGCAATCCTGCTTTGGCAGGGGAGTTGGACTAGATGATCTCTGTGGTCCCTTCCAACTCTAAAAATTCAGTGAAAAATTCAGTGAAACACAGTAGCTGTTTTTGAGATGCCATTTTTTTATCCTTTCAGCCTGCACTGGATTTCGCCTACGTCCTGTTGCTGGTTTGCTCTCCTCTCGGGACTTCTTGGCTGGGCTGGCATTCCGAGTATTTCACTCTACGCAGTATATTCGCCATGCATCCAAACCCATGTACACACCAGAGCCGTAAGTACTTTGGCACAGAGAGTGTGTAAAGTTGGAGCAGACTAATAGAAAGGTCAGTCCAACTGGTAATAACCATGTGGGACTGAAGCACTCTTGGGAATAGAGCTAATGGAGAGCGGCCAAGCGACTACTCTCTTCTAAAAACATTTTCGGAAGATTTCTAGTCTTTTTAATGAGCTGCATCCTGTTCTGCGAGTTCTTATGGGACTGATCAGACAGTTTTGCTACTGAAGGCGTGCTTGTGTGGTGGCTGGGACATGATAGAGCAGTGTACAAAGACATTTAGTTTAGCTATTAGCACCCAAACAGTGGTGTGAAATCTAGTGCAGGAATGACTCAACATGTTGCAAGCAAACTTCTGGCAGCAAGATAGAGGAAGCCCACATCATTGATCCCTTCTCTTTTTCACATTTATGCTGTAATGTTTCTCTCTGTCCCTGGCCGTTGTCCTTTTCCACTTGCCATTTTCAAAAGTTTTCTTCCTCTGCTTCTTGTTTTTACAATTCTTCCTCCCTTCCCTTACTGTGTCTTTGCTTCCTGCTTCTTCCCACAACCTCGTTTTCCACTCCATTTTTCTATCCCTCTTTCTTCTGATTTTTCTGCCCACTTCTGCTCACGCCATTCTCATCCTGCAGAAATCCAGGCTGAAATGTCTTGCACAGACCTGGCTTTCCTGGGAGAATCTTATCTCTCTCCTCTTTCCATTTCACCAAATCACTTCTCTATCTTTGAAAAATCTAGCAGTCCCTAGGTTAGTTCTTCCCCGAAGATGCCTGTCCAGCTGCCAACTTTGACATGTTATGAAAATAATCCTACCTGAGGAAGGGTGAGCTTCCAGTTCTCAGTGGGAGGCTGTGGGCCTGAACAGGGACTGGAGTTGAGCTCTTGAGGTATATGTTGACACCATGGCAAATGGTCTTAGTGGCCTGACCTTCATCTAAAGAGATGAAAAGTCCATGTTCTCTTTGGTGGGGTGATTTCTTTCTGGGCTTTCCTGAGGTGAGTGGGCAGTTGAAGGGGTGGTTTTCTTCCATGAGGAAAAAATGAGGGATGTATGATGATAAAAACACTGAAAATCCTGGAGCGTGCAAGCATTTCCATCACAAGTATAAGTTTAGAGCAAAACGTTTTCCTGTGAGTCCTTAGCATTGTTTGCTAGTAGGAGCAAATGCACTGCACTCCTGCTTACGTGCAGACTCTAGGGAATTCACTCAGCGTGGCTGGACTCTTCCTAAATTGCAGTTATTCAGATGTCATGTTTTCCTGCAGTGATATTTGCCATGAGCTGCTAGGACATGTGCCGCTTTTTGCTGATCCCAGTTTTGCTCAATTTTCCCAGGTAAGTTCATGAGTGGTTTTACTATTTCTATAATTGAACACACCAGAGACTAGGCAACTCAGAGGATGAACTAAGAGCTATGAGGGGTGGGGTGTTTGTTAGCATATTGTTTAAGAGTGGCTGAGCCTGATTAATTTATTGCTTGAAATCTTGACACAAATCACTTAGGTGAACTCATACACCCAAAATCCAGATGTCTGTCTTGTGTGAGTTGTTTTTTTACAGGCAAACCCTTTGTGAAGCCATCATCTAAAAAACTTTTTGTAGATGTTGATCCTTCTGAGCAAAGTTAAATGGCTCATGAGTCACATGAATTATTGCCCCACCCTGCAGTCCAAATGTTAGGGAAAGTGAATATATTTTTTTTGTTTTCTATTGAAGCCACAGAGGAGGCTGAGTAAAGTGGGGAATTGTCCCAGCTGCATGGAAGAAGGCTGAAGAGAAGGTTTCTCTTTGGTAGTGTTAATGAGTCTGGAAAAGAAGCCAAACCTTGGTGAAGGAGTAAAGTTTTGGCTGCATCTTACCAGAAGACATGGAAATACAGAAAGGGAGAAAGTCAGAAAGACGGACAGACAGAAAGAGAGAGAGATAGAAATATGGAAGGAAGGAAGAAAGGAAGGAAGGGAGGGAGGGAGGAAGGAAGGGAGGAAGGGAAAATGGACTTGATGTAACATCTTGCTCACAAGACAAAAATTGACTTGATGCAGTTAGTAAGCATTCAGTATTGCCCTCAGGCACTGTCCTTTCCCAGAACTGGAGTTTCCTTTAAGATAAGACCTACTGCATCTTGGCTTATTAGGATTTGACATGGTGATGGCTGCTCCCATGCTCTTGGTGTGGGTGTATGTGTGGCTCTGATTTTGCACTGTGAAGTCCTCACCGAAGCAAACCAAGCAAGGTACCTGCTTATATACAGTCTTCTGTGGTTGTCTTCTGAATTTAGCTATTGCATGCCTACCGGGAAAGTCTCTATTAGCTCCTAATGCACAAATTAGCTCTTTCAAAACATGCCTGGCCATTCAGAAAAAATAACTAATTCAAGGCTCCAGGAAAACTCCTGCAATCATGGCCCATCAAGCAAAGAGAAATATTTAAGGTATGGGGATGTGACTGACTTACCTACTTTTGACCATATCATTCTCATGGGTGTGCATTGTAGACTTAATCAAAAGCCTGTCAAAGCAAGAGGAAAATTTTATTTGACCTCAATGGGCTTTGTACCAGGCACAAAGGATCATGCCTTGTAAATGACATTTGGACAGGATCCTTTGTTCATTTCTGGAGAGATTTCTGGTTTAAAATTGATGTTGCACGATAGGAACATGGCCTGTAAACGTTTGTGTGTGGTAGTAAGAGATGGTAACATTTAAAATGTGAGAAATTACATAAGACGAGACAGGAAAAATGTTTGCAATAAACAGCTTGAAGAATAATGGTTTATTGTTACAGGAAATTGGACTGGCATCTCTGGGAGCTCCAGATGATTTCATCGAGAAACTCGCTACGGTAATTTAATAAATGAGGGCTCAATTTTCCAAAGCACCCTGTGTTGTCTTAATTCTGCTGCCACTGAAGTCACTGATAGAACTCCCATAGAGTTGAATGGGAACAGAGTGAAGTCCATGATTGGAAAACCCCACCCTGAAACAGTTGCATTAAAGGAAAATAACTTTGGCACCCCTTATTCAAAGTGACAGTTGTGATTAAACACAGAAGCCCAAACAAGATTTCCTCCAGCACAAACATATTGGGCAAGAGATTACATGTTACTACATCACCACAGGAAATTTCAGCAGGCAGCTTCGGTAGCTGTTCTACCTGTAAGCATCCCTTCTCTTCCACTCTGCTAGGCAGATAATGTCCTCTACAGTCAGTGTGGCTCACCTGAATTCTATTCTGAGACTACCGAGACCCAGAATTGCAAACTTCAAACAAAAACAAGGATATGCCTGTGAGATTAGTGTCTCCAACAGCAACTCACCTGGGAAAAGCAGTGCACTATCTTTGCTGTCTCTGATAGATGAGGTAGTTCTTCTGAGCCAGAGAAGGTATCCCTTCAAAATGAGAGACCAAAAAGTCAAGCTAGGCTACATGCCATCTTCCTTCAGTATTACACTAAGAGCCCATTCCCTCTCTTGCTACTGCAGCTAGATGTGAAACAGGACACAAACTTCTATCAACTAAGGTTAATCAGCTAAGGTTCAAGCTTTAACTGGATTTGCCAGCCAAAATGAAATTTTTCTCCTGTGCCCCTTCCACAGCACTGTGCCCCTTTCAGGAGAAGAATTTCAGTCTCTGGGGACATTTATTGTATTTATAGAGTTGATATTTTGACACGTGGCAAAATTTTAAATAGAAATGTGAACCTCAAATGTATTCAAATCAATGATGTGCACCTATTCTTTTTGATCAAGTAATCGTATGTTTCTAATTTTTTTGCTAGGTTTATTGGTTTACAGTGGAGTTTGGACTATGTAAGGAAGGTGATTCACTCAAGGCATATGGTGCAGGGCTGCTGTCTTCATTTGGGGAGCTGCAGGTGTGTTCTATAAAAGAGTATTTCAAAAGATGCTATAATTGCTCAAATTTCTCTTCTGAATGTCTTCAGATCCTTATTTTGCTTCATACTTTGTGCATAGAAGTAGCATGAAATGTGATACTTCATTGAAGAGCTCTGATAACTGTGTCAGTGTATAAAAACACAGGGGACTCATACCTGCTTCTTTCGTAGTAAGTGACATGGTCATTGTATTCCATAGGACCAACACTTTCCTGTCTGAAACTGGGTGGCGTTCAGTAGCTCTGTCTTTCTTTCACAGCAAATTCAAGCACTTTTTAACCAAAACAAATTTCTTGCCCTTTTGCTCATAGTATTGTTTATCAAATAAGCCTGAGATTCAGCCTCTTGTCCTGGAGAAGACTGCAGTGCAGAAGTACCCTGTTACTGAGTTCCAACCGATCTACTATGTTGCTGAAAGTTTTAAAGATGCAAAAGAGAAGCTAAGGTAATCCAGTCCTTCTGTATATCTTGTCCATTGCCAATACATTGGATCACATTGGCATAACAGGTCTTGGGTTGACAGTAACATTTTGGGAGATATTAGAAAAAGTTGTGTAATGCTTAAAGAGACTAAACAGTTGTTACATTCAAAATCTTGTTATGGGCAATAAGGGGAACATAGGTTATACAGGAAGCAAGGAATTTGTGGTTAGTCTAATTAAGACTTTAATCTGTATAACCAAAATGCATCAAAAAATTATTATTAGTCCCATTGTAATGATAGAATCATAGAATCATTTAGGTTGGAAAAGACCTTTAAGATCATCAAGTCCAACCATAAACCTAACACTGCCAAGTTCACCAGTAAACCATGTCCCTAAGCACTGCATCTACAAGTCTTTTAAATACCTCCAGGGATGGTGACTCGACCACTTCCCTGGACAGCCTGTTCCAGTGCTTGATAACACTTTCAGTGAAGAAATTTTTCCTAATATCCAATCTAAACGTCCCACTGGTGCAAGTTTAGGTCGTTTCCTCTTGTCCTGTTACTTGTTACATGGGAAAAGAGACCGACACCAACCTGACTAAAATCTTCTTTCAGGTAGTTGCAGACAGCGATAAGGTCTCCTCTGAGCCTCCATTTCTCCAGACTAAACTACCTCAGTTCCCTCAGTCGCTTCTCATAGGATTTGTTTTCTAGACCCTTCTCCAGCTTTGTTGCCCTTATTTGGACATGCTCCAGCACCTCAATGTCTTTCTTGTGGTGAGGGGCCCAAAACTGGACACAGTACTCAAGGTGTTGCCTCACCAGTGCCAAGTACAGGGGGATGATCACTTCCCTAGTCCTGCTGGCCACACTATTTCTGATACAGGCCAGGATGATATTGGCCTTCTAGGCCACCTGGGCACACTGCTGGCTCATATTCAGCCAGCTGTCGACCAACACCCCCATGTTCTTTTCTGCTGGGCAGCTTTCCAGCCACTCTTTCATGTAGTGCTGCATGGGGTTGTTGTGACCCAAATGCAGGACCTGGCTCTTGGCCTTGTTGAATCTCATACTATGGGCCTCAGCCCATTGATCCAGCCTGTCCAGATCCCTCTGTAGAGCCTTCCTACCCTCAACACTCCTGCCCTGTCATCTGCAAACTTACTGAGGGTGCCCTCTTCCAAATCATTGATAAAGATATTAAAGAGAGCCCCAGTACTGAGCCCTGGGGAACACCACTTGTGACTACTCACCAACTGGAATTAACTCCATTCACCACTACTCTTTGGGCCTGGCCATCCAGCCAGTTTTTTGCTCAGCAAAGAGTACACCCATCCAAGCCATGAGCAGCCAGTTTCTTCAGGAGAATGCTGTGGGAAATTGTATCAAAGGCTTTACTGAAGTCCAGGTAAACAACATACTTTCCCTCATCCACTAAGTGGGTCACCTTGTCATAGAAGGAGATCAGGTCTGTCAAGCAGTAACTGCTGACTGTGCCTGACCACCTGGTTGTCCTGCACATGCCATATGATGGCACTCAAGATGATCAGCTCCATAACCTTCCCTGGCACCGAGACCAGACTGACAGGCCTGTAGTTCCCTTGATCCTTCTTCTGGCCCTTTTTGTAGATGGGCATCACATTTGCCAACATTTATGGTCAAAGGTAGCTAATTAATGCAAAGCAAATCTTGTTCAAAATACTGTAGTTAGAAGTTCTTGTACAAAAAATCTCCAAGTATCTACTCCTTTTCCTCTGAAGATATGCTCACCCTTACACTTTTTTTGTGTGTTTTAAGTGAACAGTTTCAGTCTGGTGATGGGGTATGGAGTTGTCAAGTAGTCAGTATCTTGAGGTCCTCGGAGCAGGGCTGTGATGTTAATGAATGGAGTTTCTTCCTCTCTTCTGTGAGAAGGTGGATGGTGTTGATGCTTGCTTTCTTTGCTCTCAGCCCAAGGTTTCCTCAGGGCCATTTTTATGTTTTCTAACATGCTTTACATCTTGCTCTTTCTACATTGGTCTGCAAATCTGTGTTACTTCTGATGTTACAATTTATAATTAATATTTTTACTTTGTCCCTGTTGTTTCCTCTAATCTGTTTTGGTTTTTTTTTTTGGTTGTTGTGGTTTTTTTGGTTTTTTTTCTCCTCAGCTCCTGAGTTTGCTTTACTGTGTATAATTGGTCAGCAGGGAGTTGTTGATAGCCCAGGGACCACCAGCATCGTCCTATGCTTGTGCCTTTAAGGCCTCTGTTATCAGCCCATGCTGGTACTCCTTTATGCTGCATCATTGCTTTAGGGTCAGACTTAGTTCACTATGTACAGGGTCACTACTTGCTATTCCTGCGTGTATAAAAATTATTAACGATAGGCATTATAGCACACAGTTATTCAGAATTAAGCAAAACTAAAACAAATTAGGTAATAGCTACATGGTCATTAGACAGTTGCTATTACAGCTAAACAAAACTGCAAGCAAGCCTAATAAACCCAGTCCTGAGGCATGTGTGGTTAGCTTAATACAGAGCCTCCAGCTTGTTACCAGCAGTGTGTTTACAAGACTACAGGGCTACACAGTAAATCTTTCAGTCATCTGTGACTGAAATACAGATTCAGTTCCAGTTCAACAAGACTTTGAAATAATGGTCCAGGTTCAGTTCTTGTTCTTGAAACAGGAATGGCTCAGACTTTGTTTGGGATTCAACTTGGGTTCCACCTCGCAGCAGTATTTCTATTTCTGTTTAAAAAAACCACCGCTGTATTTCTGGATGTTAACCAATACACTAGGGGTTAGCCTTGGTTCACACTCCACAAATATTTCGCTTGGAGATACCACACAGGGACTTGTCTTGGACCTGAAGTCTCATCTCTCTCTCTCCCTCTCTCATTCACAGATAAACACATACTGAGACCCAAGATATTCTGCTGCCCCAGGCTTCCCAGCTCCAAGGTCTTCCTAACTACCTCCCCTGCTACTTCCTCAGTCATCATAAGCCTTGCCTCCCCTTCTGTCCTTTTCTCTGGGGTAATAACTGAGAAAGATGGCCTTCTCTTCTGGTTTGTGCTATTAAAACCCTGTATACAGTTTCTATCTTCTCTGTATACTTCCCTAACTGAGTAGCAAGTTCCTTGATAAAGCAGGAGATGGTGCCTTACTCTAGAAAAACAATCTTGGAGATTCTTTTATTTGTTTCAATGACCAAACTGGAAAACTGGCTATATTGAAACAGAGGTCTAGGGATTTTTCCAGTGCATGTGTCCATGGCTTGCACCTGGACACGTGTGTTTGTGTGTAACAGAAAACCTCCCTGTAAAATTATTCTGATGCTGACCTAAAATATTTTGGCTTAAGGCATTCATCTTCTAGCTAGGATTTTACCTTCAGCTGAGATTTAGGAAGACTGTCTTCAATTGTGGATCTCTCCCCTTAGAAAAACTGGACTGATGCCACTAAACGCTTTCATCCTAGCCAACATAATTTTTTTTTTCTGCTGTTATACCTTATGGCCTGTTCACACTGAACTCGATTTGAGACAATCTCCCTAGCTGATAATAATTAGGACTAAACTGAAGGAGCCGTGTGGAGGTGGCATCCAGCATATTCCACTGTTCTGGGCATATGGGATTTACCATGCTGAGTCACGGTCTGTATAGTGGGGCTCCATAATCAACTCCTGCGTGCTTTCCACCCTCTTTCAGCAATAACTTTAATCTGAAGCAGATATATAAGCCAATATCCTGCTGGGGTCTACAAGGAGCCTGGAACAATAGCTCTGACCATCTCATCCCATTCAGAGTCCTCCTTTCCACAGTTCTGTGGTTATGCAAATTAACGTTTTCCCAAGATACCAAAATCTTGATGTTTCTGCCATAGAATTAACTATTTTGCAGCAGGAAAGGTTGCACATAAGGGCTAGCAAAAAAGCTGCTTCACTCCATTGACTATCATCTCCTACCTTTGCAATGATCTGGAAACCACTACCAACCATGCCAGAAGTTAGCACTTTCCTTGCTCCTTGTTATGCCAGGATGGCATAGGTGCTTGACCTTACTTTCCCAGAAATTGCAGATTTGGATCAGGATTCCTATATTTTGCATTATGGAAAAGAAAATGACTTCTTCTAGTTTGGCAAATCTTCATAGCTACATAGTTGGCCTATACCAGGAGCAGTGTTGCCATGCCAATACATAATTAGTCCTACTTGGAAAAAAACAAAGGTAGTAAGGACAAATCCAGATTCGAGCGTGTTACAGAATGCTGTATGTCTCAGATCACTCAGCAAGAATTTCAGTTATTTCCTCTCTCAGATTTTTCTTGTTCCCCTCAGCAACAAATGCACACACCATGAAAAGAGTGAGTTACTGAAAAAAGGAGCTTCTCAAGTTTGTATGTTTTTTCTGTATTTTTGCCTCAGGAAATTTGCTCAAACGATCCCTCGTCCTTTCTCTGTTCGGTACAATCCCTACACCCAGAGGATTGAAGTCCTGGACAATGCAAAGCAGCTGAAGAACTTAGCTGACACTATCAATAGTAAGGAACTACAGATTTGTTACCTTAAATTCCTCAAAACTTGGATCAGAATAGCAACCATAAAGCAGATTTCTTCTGCTTTCATTTAATGCTCTGAGCCTGAGCAAGATCAAGTGGCACACATCCCCTTTCTGGTGTAAAAATTACTTCCTAATTCTAGCCAAGCTTCAAAATAGCTTTTCCACTTGTCTGCAGTTTCTTACATCTGAAATATCCAGTTTTAGTGGAGGTGCTAGGAAAGGCCAGAGGGCCTTGTGGTGGATTCTGATGTGTGGCTCTAACTATTCTCAGTAAGGAAGAAAAGGAATAGCTTGGCTTTAATCACATTTCCTTTTGCCATTCTTGCCTTTTTCCTGATCCATCTTACCCCTAACATTAGCTAGCCTGCTGAGAACCAGCATCCCTGGTCCTGTGAGCCATCCTTGTATGGCTGATGAAGGCAAAGGGTTGAGTCTGCAGACCTTATTCTAGTAATACCCTAATAAACGTGTCCAATCCAGCACCTCCTTGTTCATCTTATTGTTTCAGGGAATGGATATAAAGGGTAAATATATACAGGAGTGTTAGAAATGGACTAGCTGTAGGGTTAACTGTTCTGGTTATTTCCTTTGCAGGTGAGATGGGGATCCTTTGCAATGCCCTCCAGAAGATAAAATGAAGATTCGCTGTAACTTGTTAGTCACGGGCTACTGACTAAAAGTTGCCATATGCAAAAGCCAGTATTCATTTAGCCTCAGTCAATTATCTTCCTGTGTAGTGCATGAATGCTTATGTTATATATCTTAATTACTATAGATTAGCTGTTAGAGACATCTGCAGGTGACCCTTGACTCTTTTGGCCTTCAGACACTAATCCATTTTTTCTCACTAATGCTTAAAAATTACCTTAGTTCTGGGAATTTGGGGAAAATATCCGCATCTCTTGTACTAAAGCAGAAGGAGATATCCACAATGCAGAGCTACAGTCTGCTGTAGCTGTGAGGCTGTGTTTCCACTCTGGGCCCAGGGACAGGATGGCAATGACTTAATAAGCTAATCCACTTCACTTTCTCCCACAGTCATTCCTCCCTCAGTCCTTCACATTTGCGCAAGATTCCCATGGAGTCCCAAACTCTATACCTTTTGGGGGGTATAAATATACTGCTTGACCCTTTATTTTTACACACATGCACCTCTACCCTGAATTTTTTTTTTTTCCTAAAAATGTGATGTTGCCATTGATCCAAAGCACAGATGCTAGTGGAAAAGACAGTAAGTATGCCGCAGCCTCCTTAACAAAGATTTATCATCATGACTAAATATACTGTATTTGAATAAGCACCAATCCCAAAGGGGTTTGTGCAGGTCAGGAATGCTGTATGCTGTGACATGTCATTGTTTTGCAGAGCAAAGGCTCTGAGGCTGCGTATTCAGGGCATGGAGTCCTTGCCTCAATACAGTACCCACGAAAAAGCCCCTTCAGAGGAGAGTTAACTAAAGGCAAGTCTGTGTGCCTTTTTGCAGTTGGATGTGAAGTCAGTCTGTCAATACTTTTGCAAGCCAGAAACCACGCAGTTGTTTTTATTAATCCAGTCTCAGAGTTGTGCTGGCTGTAATGTTTAACGTCATGGATTCAGATCTGATTCAGGAGCAGCCAGCTTACGGAATGGGAGACCTCTCTTACTAGACATACTCAGCTACTCACTGGAAAGCTGATGTGTGAAGGCTACTTTGTTTTGTGTGTGTCCTTCTCTGGAGTGCTTTATTCAGCACTACTACAGGGTGTCTCCTAATTTTTTGGACTTGCAATCCAGAAGGTGGATACCAACAGTTTGGAAATGGAGAAGAAGTGGTTCTTACAACACAGCTGAACACATCAGAGCCTTCCAACTCCTAGCTCACTCTATCTGTGGCTAGAGTCCCCACCAAAGCTGGGTTAGCTGGGTCCCATTCTGAGTGCATTCAAACCCAAACATGGTATCTTTAAAGACAGCTCCTAAAAGTCATCATAATTTTTGGAGTCTCCTTCCTCTCCCACGTGAGCTTTAATCTCCCTTTTTTGTTTAAAGCAGTGTTATTTTTCCTGGAGTATAGCTCAACTGAGGCAGCAAATGGAAGCAAGGGTGATTCCAGCTTAACCCAACGGCTGAGCCATGGAGAGAGGAAACCTTTGCCATTCAGAAATCTATATCTGTATTTAGCCAATAATGTTCACTCAGAGCAGCTAAATGACCTCTTGCACTGGTCCACATCATATGTTGCCTCCCTGTAACTCCCTAGTTGAAGGAAGAAGGAGATCAGCACTTATACATCAGAACTGAGTAGAGCAGAGCAAAGCAAAGCAGAATAGTATTCCCAGCTTGAACCAATTCTGCGTCATGATACTAATATGATTCAGGAGTCACATTTCTGTTAGAAGATCCAAAGATAGAGAGGTATTTGAAAGTCCACAGATCTCACACCTACTATTGTACTACTCTTGTATTTATAGTTTGAAAATCAATGGCGTTTTAATGTAAGCATCATCCTTTAGGAAGATGGGAAGTACAGCTGTTTCCATTATATTTATGGTGGGTAATAACGTTAATCTAAGGATACCAGCTGGAAGCCTTTTCAATAGACATATACTTATGCAAAATGGTATCATTTTGGTGCTTTGAAGTAAGCTTTTTAATCTCTGTATCTTTTTTCTTCCTTTTTTTCTCATGACAATATCTGTGTAGACCTTTCAGTCCTGCTTGGCATGTATTTTCAGTGTGAAGTATCTCATCTTTTTCTCTCTTAATATAATAGGACCCAGAAGGTAACTGTGTACCACAAAGAGACAATTTCATCCCAAGGGTGAAGTCTTTCAAACTAATCCTCAGACAGCTCTCCAAGCTCCTCTGCTTCTGGCTGTTGTTATGACTGACAGCAGCAGTAAATCTATAACAATATAGAGAACCCAGGATTCATGGTTGTCTTTTATGTGCAAGTGGAATGACTAAAGAATACTGATGCCACAAGTCTGATTCTGTGTCCCTTAATGCAGACTTAAATGAGAAGTAACTCCAGCCAAAGCAGCATAACATAGCTGTTCAGCAAGACTGAGAGATGAGAAAAAGTTAAATGCTCAGTATTTTAAAAGCAGATGAAATATATTGAAAGTAGATTTTTTTGCAGAATAAATTAGTTTGTGCGTATGTGTTTTAAATAGTACAAATAAGTAAGTTGCATTTTAAATAGTACTTCTTGATGGGTGACTTCTTATTTCCATGCTAAAGAATCATAGAATCATAGATTCTATGATTCTAATGGCTTACTTCTTATTTCCATGCTAAAGAAAATTAAAGGCATGAAGCAGAATGCTTTTTGCATTATCTCGTCAGTGTAACTCCTCTTTGTAAGGTAACCACACAGGTTGATCAGAATTAAATAGCCAGGTAGGAAGAAATGACCATTTGAAGTGGGTCCTAACTCAAAAAAGGGTGTCTTGGACTGGTTGAGTATCACTCATCCAGACAAGATCATGGAGCTTTAAAGTGAAACCGATATTAAAAAAATAATAAATCTCTTGATGTGTGCAATTACCTCGAAGTGTACAGCAAAGCCTTGATTGCTCTACCTTTGCATACTCTACATCTTTGTATGCTACTCTGACCTATCCCAAGCTACCTTTTTCAGAAACCTGCCTTTCTTCTATCCCACTATGATCACATTTTTGATGTCTTCGTCTCCAGCTCTGTTTCAGGGGAGCAAAAAAATCCTTTCATGAGGCCCTTTTCCTTTGCAGTGACCTTGGTCAAGGTCAGTGATGGTGATGGAGGAAGGAGTTGTCAGTACAGGTTACACAGAGAGGTGATCTCTTCTGGGTGTTTTAAGTTGCCTAGATATGACAGTAGCCTTGGAGTAGGGATGCTTTATTCCCCAAAGGATGCAGAAATTTTTGGAAGAGGGATTAAGCACAAGAGAACTCCATGGCAGAGCATTCTTTTAAAGCCTGTCTCTTCATTGCTTCAAACCATGCTGGCAGTTGGCAGAAAAGACTCTTTTAATGTTCAAATGTAATCATTTAAATTAACCTAAATAAACAGAAATATTAATGCTTCTCGAATATTACTGTGCTCATACAAAGTGAAGATATTTGTAATGGGAACTGATTGAAAATGGGCAGGCTGTTTGTGGCCATCAGCCATCACCTTTTAAAGCACCCACCCCAGGGACTACACAAGAATGCATGAGCCTGTTCTTGGGATGGGAGATCCCCCCTTTCTGCTGGGAGAAGCTGCCTGTCCCAATGGGAAAAGATGACACACTGTGCTCCAGTCTTTGCATAGACCTTTAAACTGCAGCACCCAGCCTGAGATCTCTCTTCCTGCACTCCAAGAGGTCCTCAAAAAAGATGAAAGCAGGACTCTGGGACATCTCAGCAGAGCTGAATTACATCATGGGTGAGACCTTCCTGGGCCTGCCCCAAGCATGGGTTCAAGGTGGTATTGCAGTGTCCACTGGCTGGGGAAGGACATTTCACCACCTGGAGAGTCAGGACTCTTTGTGCTCGTCTGTAATGGTCTGCAAAGCTGTAGTGTAAGCTCTAACTAGACTGCTTCAGCTGTCACACTAGGTGATGAGTCCCGTCTGGCTCTAAAGAGAAGCCTCAATTCACATACAGGACCATTGTGCTTAGTGCTGTACAAACATGTGGAGATGGGACTCTGACACTAGACCATAAAGACAGCCATTGGAGTCTGATGGTCCTGCTCTGCCAGTATTTGTGACCAGTGGCTTAAACGTGCGTGGCAAGCCCTAGGGCTTTCACCTACATGTCTGCATGTAGCTGGAGCAGGAGACCTTGGGCCATTTGTCATTCGTGCCATGCCTGTGGGCTGGATGTGGGGGTGCATGCACCCACCCTTCACAGCAGAGGTTCAATCTGGACTCAGTCATACTCAGCTCAGACTTTTCTCCTGTGCCCAGTCTTTCCATCACTGCTAGGGGAATGTGGAAGTGAGAAGAGCCTCTTTCCCCGCCTTAAAGCTTACTTCTCCCCCCCCCACCCCCATTCAGCTTGCAATTGCAATTCTGCCCCCTTGCCCTCTCGGAGACCCCCAGGATATGAGTCGGGCCGGGGCCGGGGGGGGGGTGCCAGGGCAGCTGGCGAAGCGGAGGGTGAGCAGTCCCTTGGCTGGCGGGGTTCAGCACCGCGGACAGCGGCTGCCCCTGCCCTGCCCGCGGGCGGCGCCGGGCCCCGCGGCGCCCCGGCCCGGGGGACACCTCTTCCCGGGCTGGCATTCGCCACGGCCTGCAGAGCCCGCAGTACCCGAGGTCTGGATGGGTGGATGTTCTTCAGGACGCTGAGACCCGCCTCCTGAGCACAGTGCTCCAAAATTCACCTTGGGTTTTTCTGCCTCAGCCAGGCAATAGAAGGGGAAATTGAAACCTTCTCAGTGTTCTGTCTTGGACCAAGGGAAAACACGGTGCTGTCATGGTCTCTACAGAACAAAAATTTGGTTGCACTGTCATCATCTTCCCTGGCCAGGGAGAATGCAAGAGCAATACATCACTGGGCTGTGTGACCCAGCCAGGATCAGCTAAAGGGGACATCAGAAATGGCTCCACCTGCAAAAGGGGGATAGAGAGGTGACCTCCCCTGTGGGCCTGCAAGATGATTTTCACAGGGGTTCCAGCATACTGTAACTTGGGGTATGAAGATAGGGACATCCAGAAACATGTTTATGGTTGTCAAAGGATGCCATGCCCTGGCAGGAGAAGATGAATCCTCCCTGAGCTTGCCCTGACACCTGTGAGAATGACAGGACTGGATTTTTTGAGAGTCTACTTCACTGGACCTGAAATCACGACAGAAACAAATTCCAAGAAAGGAACGCCTGGAGGTAGCACTCAGCTCTTATGAGACTAGGGTAGGACAGGCCAGATCCTGTGGGAAGGAATAGCTCAGAAGTAGGCAATGAGCTTTGACTGTAACTCAGGTGTCTCTGGCATTCCCACAATTGTGTGTGTGCAGAGGGGACACCACTTGGATTAGACTAGGAGTTGGAGGAAGACCCGCTTTGTTCCTTAGTGACATGGTCAACACAGAGAGCGCCCCAGTGAGATAAGAGAGGGTGGGGAGGAAAGGCAATCTCAGACATTATGCAGGGCAATCCGGACTGGGTGATGTAAATGGGGCTGAGGCTAATTGCCTCTCCACAAAGAAGCCCATCTCCAGGGGTGAATGGCTTGCAGACACCGTCAAACAGAACAGGAGGGCCACACTTTGAAGTTACCTAGAGGGGGAGGGTTATCTTGGGCTCTTGCGCATGTCCTACGCAGGCAGCTTCCCTTGATGTGTCTGGAATGGCCAACATAAATGTCCCTACACCTAACACAGTAGCAACCAGCTTGCTTTCCTGCTGTCTGTCAGCCCTGATCTCACCATCCACATGGATGCCCTGCATCTTCAGTTCCACCAAATCCCCTGGCCATTGCTCTGGGAGAAGCACTCAACTTCCGGCAACTGAAATCTGCTCTACTGTCTCCCAATGAAAACTGACTTGGTGGGGATCTCAGGCCAAAAGGAAGACGCCAGCAAGGAAAAAAAGATGCATGGCACAGAGTCCTTGAACAGGCGAGGCAGCCTGAACTCCAACAGGGAGGAAGGCAGAGCCACTCTCATCCTGACCCTCACCCTCTGCAATGTCAGGAAAACCGAGCTCTCTAGGGCAGCCAAAGTGTTTGAGGTATGGACCTTACCATTCCTTTCCTTCTACTGAGCCCTCTCGTCTGTGCCTATTGCCTTCACCTCCCCAATTCTGCATCTCCCCTTCTCTCACCCTTCGTTTGCTCTCTGCCTAGCATGCCTCCAGCTGCCTTCCTCCTTTCTTATTGACCCTGATTTGCTACAGCTGCTCAGAGAGGTTGGTTGGCCATTCTGGGTGAAGAAGGAGAGTGCTCTTTAGGGAGGGAGCAGCTGGACAGTCATTTAGAAGAATCACCATTTTATATAAGGGCTGTTCAAAGCAGATTCTAGTCTATTGTTTCTTTCTGTTAGCTGTGGTGGCTAGCCACCTCTAAACAACAGGCCAGCATTTCAAGTATTCAGATTGTGGGGATTTTAGGAGCCAATGAATTTTCTCTGCGTATTTGGCAGGAGATATAGAGAATACAAGAGCTGTAAACCATACAGGCATTATATATTCTGGGCACTTGAAGTATCCCTACCAGGTGCGTACTCTCATCTGTAAAAATAAATAACTCAAAAGTATTGTATTTGTTACTTATTTTTAATCATTCTCAATTATTTAATGATTATGGTGTTATTATACATCAATAGATCTGCTTTCATTCTGCCAGGGTCTTAAGAGCTACGCAGCCAGTCATTTGTTATTTCTGCACAGATTAAATGCTGCAGTCAACTGTATTCTATCTTTCATCTCCATCTATTTCTAACTAATTCTACAGTGTCTAGTTTTTAGCTCTGCCTGTAGCTCCTTCTAAACTGGGCGTTACTACGCATCATTGCTTAACATGCGCTTCTTGTTAAGGTCTCTTTTAGTCAGCTTTTTAAGGACATTATAGAAGTGTATCTAGACTTACTTGGATTTTCGGTCTTTGGAGAAGCTTCATCATATGAGCATCTGGCTCTTGCAGATGCTTGAAACTCAGATCCATCACTTTGAAACCAGAGGAGCCCAAAAGCCCAACAACTCTGCTGATGGTCTTGACATTTTTGTTGAATGCGAAGTCCGCAGTGCTGATGTTAATATCCTTATCACGTCCCTAAAAAGAGTAGCAGAGGATGTGAAAACTAGCAGAGAAGACAAAGGTAAGAAATGTATCCATCTGTTGGTGTTTTGTTTCTTTCCAGAGTAAATTTTTTAGCGTTAGCTTCATAGTAGTAATTTAATTAGTCTGTCCGTAAAACAGGTGAGTGTGCATTCAATTTTCTTCACTGCATGACTGTTTTTCCTGAATTGGGACCATTCCCATTGGTGTGGAAAGGGAGGCACTTCATCATAGCCAGTGGAACTGAGATGAGAAAAGTGTTCCAGCAAAAAAGGAGATGAGAAGGACAGAGCAGCAAAGCAAGAAGCTGAGGAGAAAGTGTAAACTCCTCAATGATAGGAAGACTGTAGGATGAGAGCTGTGCAGAGAACTGACCTCTCTGAAACTCTGCAGCGCGAACACAAACACATGATGGGGACGCAGTCATATGGCAGAGGGTCTGAATATTTCATTTGCTTGTAGCGTATTGCATTGCCTTTGTTAAAAGAAGCAGTAGCTCTCTGTTTATGGTGTCCTGGCTACTGCCATCTGGGTCCAGCAGGACTGTCTGAAGGTAGATTGCTCCTTTACTGAAAAGAGCTAAATGCATCAAGTGGTAAGAAGCTTTGAGAGTGCAAGAGGGAGAGAGGCTCAGCAGAAAGTCTAGAGGTACTGGGAGAACCAGGAGATGAACTTCTTGTAGAGAACAGACCTGCAGCCAAATCTGAAGTAACAGAGTATCAGTCGTTTTCCCGGGCATCTGAAAAGCTTGTTTGGAGGTTATGCAACTTCAAAAGCTGAACTTCAGGAACAGTGTTTCACCTGGCAAAGAGCTGCAAGTGGCTACTCGACTGCCTGTGCTGTATTTAAGTCACCATCTTTATCATTCAGGAGCACGAGAAGTGAGTTTGCCAGTGGCAGACCGATATTTTTCCCGTTTACAGGCAGATAGGGGATTGGTGAGTACAACAAGCTGTTAGAGACCCGTAATACAATCCTGAAGGTGCCTGGGGTGCCCGTGATAGATGAGAGGGCTCAGAGTCCAGCTCATAGGTTGAGTTCTCTGAATACAGAATTGTCATGAGGCTTCCCACCCTTAACAAGTCCAGGAAGAAATCCCCAGGGAGCTTTTAGCTAATACGGTCCTGTTTGGATGCCTTTGGGTGTTGCTTGAAATTCACCTTCAGGCTAGTGATGAGAGGCAGTCCATGCCAAGCTGGTATCAGGGGCTGAGGGGATATCAAAAGGAAAACTGTCATCAGGAAAGCTGGAAGGCCAAAGATTTGGAGCTGAGGAAGCACGTTTTTAGGATTTCCTTGGGAGTTGAGAGGTTTGTGCTCAGAAGTAGAAGTTAGTTTCAGGTGTGCTGGGACTGTGATCTACAATAAAAACAAGGTTCTGTTAAAAGAGGGTGTGTTTATGATTAAAGCAGAGGAATATTAGGGACATAATTTTCTTCACATTTTACTTTTTCTTATGGTTTTGAACAGACATCATAAAAGTCATCAGGCTTATTTCGGATGTAAAGATGCTAGAATTAATACACTTGGCATGCAAATGGCCAGAGTCTTTCTGTTTCTAAGTAAGCTCAGACTTACACACAGCACTCCTTAGTTTGTAAAGAGTCTTTTTTGAGTGTTTCAGACCCCAGAATTAAGTAATGCCCTGAGCAATTAATTTGATTTCAAGAAGAAAAGGTCAGAGAGTTGGTATTTGTGGCCCACAGAGACACCTTAGGCACCAGCAAGAACTGGGGATTTGGAAGTTTTGGCCTTAAACTCAAGGCTCAAGCTTTGGCCTTTGGCTCTCAAAAGAGCCTTAAGGCTCCTTTGGTCCTGTTGAGGTGAATTTGGGATTGCTAAAGTGTCAGAAGACTTTCAGGTCAGCTAAGCCCTAGGTCTAAGATTTTATCCCATTTTACTTATTGAAAGAGGCTAGCTGCAGCTTCATTTTCTAGGGGGGTTTGAAGACACCTGCGAGAACATATTGGTAACTAGGAAATATCTAAGTTTTATAAACATGGTTACTAGTCAGCAAAGATGCAATTATGTACATTCTGGCTACTCCCATCACCTGAGGCTCCAGCTCCTGGATTAATCTATTTTTTTTACCACATGGACTTTTTGTTCTTTTCTTTGGAGTTTTTAGGTGAGCCAGACAGGTCTTCCCAGTCAGTTTGCTGAAGAACAGTGATAAGAAAATGCCCTGCCTGTAGAGGCTTTAACCCAAATTAATTTGGTACTCAGTTGAGAAAAACAGTGGTTATCTCTTCTTTCATGAAGCAGAGACATTTGCAGCCAAATTGGCACCTTTCAGCACTATATCTGTTTTATTTTCTGCATCCATTTCTGTGACCAGGCCCAGGGTTCTGCCATTATCCTTCTTCCCCTCTCCTTTAGCCTGTCTGCCCTCTCCAAGGACTCAGTAAGGGACAGACAAGGTGTGTATGGGGCCATACACTGGAAGACTTATGGTCAGGTACAGTTTTCAGGGACATAGATGACAGGACAGACATCTGGCATGCAGAACCATTGGTACAGCCAAAGGCAAAGCCTCAGCAAAAAATTCTGGCTAGACCTAAGACAACAGTCCGACTAGCATTTCTTCCTTCTTATTTCAGAGTTGGCCATAACTGCATTAAAGAATTGGAATTTCCTAACATTGGTGTGTATTTGTAGCCTCGTACCCTTGTGAAATGGCTGTGCCTGGACAGACTATAGTAGGGCTAAAGCTAAATTTGCCATTCAGTACAGAGATGCCTTGTCTCCTCTTGTCAAGTATGAGATTAAGGTGACCCCAAGCAGACCGTTTCTGAGCTGTAACACGCTAAGTCTGATCACAGTATCAGCCTCACCTCAAAAAGCAGTATTAACTTTGTCTTTTTTTCAGGTTTTTTTGTTGTTGGTTTTTGGTTTTTATTTGTTTGGTTTTTTGTTTTGTTTTTGTTTGGTTTTTTCTGGCTTTTTTTTTTTTTTAATTCATTGGTTATAAATGCTAGCACCTAAGTTAAAATGGGCACACTTTGTTTATTTTAGTCACCAGAAAAAGGTCCACTTCAAAGGAAGGAAACTATTTGGAAATTCAGCTACTGCTAGAATAATTTTACTGAACAAAATAAAAATGAGCCGGAAGGAAAAAAAAATTGAAGACAAGATACTTGTTGGCCTGTTTTGTTTCTAGATATTTCATGTTTTTCTTTTAAAATGTTGTTTTCACTTTTAAAGGCATGAAAATTTAAGACTACTTTTTAGACAAGATCAAAGTAGTTTTTTAAATCCAAAATGTAGAAATAAATTTCATAGAATCATGGAATACCAGGCTGGATGGGACCTCAAGGATCATCTGGTCCAACCTTTTTTGGCAAAAGCATGGTCAAGACAAGATGGCGCAGCACCCTATCTAGCCGAATCTTAAAAGTGTCCAGCGTTGGGGAATCCACCACTTCCCTGAGGAGATTATTCCAATGGATGATTGTTCTTATTGTGAAAAAAATTCCTCTTGTGTGCAATTGGAATCTCCCAAGGAGTAACTTATACCCATTACCCCTCATCTTTCCCATGTAACTCCTTATAAAAAGGGAGTCTCTGTCTTTCTTGTAGTCCCTGTTTAAATGCTAGAACATGTATTGTGATATGTCAAACAAAACATATCATTCGGCCTAAGAGGAAATGTTTTTGCCTTTAAAAATCATTTCTACTAATTAAAATTGAGAGATTATCATTGCAAGTCAGTTTCTGATCTTTTTTGATCCAGTTTGCCAGTTTGATCAGCAAAGTCAACTACATATGATGACATATAGATATGAATATTCTTAGATATTGATGAAAAGAAAGCTTGAAATCTTCAGCACAACTTTTGTTTTCTGTGTCTTTTAAAAATTATTTGATCCTATCTCATTTAACTCTTGTTGCTTTCTCTCCAGTGCCCTGGTTCCCCAGAAAAATCCAAGATCTGGACAGGTGTCACCATCTGATCACTAAATATGATCCCAGTTTGGACCATGGTCACCCTGTAAGTTTAATGTCACTGTTATTTCATGTTTTAAAAAGAAACTCTGTGTAGGGAAATTTTTGTAGGGAAACTTCAGGAGTAAAGAAATACTCATGAAAGGACAGAAAAAATGAAGGATCAGATAAAGGCTGGTCTTTGGTGGAATTAGGAAGTATAGAATGAATGACTTAATGAGAAAAGCTTATGGGTCCTGATTCATGAAGGTATATATGATTAACACCAGGCACATGCTGAAGTAATAACTACATGATTCTCAGATCCAGCAGAGGAGATTGTTATGCTAAAACTTGCAAAAATTGTCTAGACGGAAAATCAGATAAATACATGGCAGTACTGATTCATGGATGTAATGCCTGAAATGAGATTTAAATGTGACTGGAGAAGCTCAAAATGTCTAGTGATTTCAGGTGAGATAAGCATCTGAAGTTTAAATAGGAAGCAAGTTGGAAAGATTATTATCCTAATTTACATCTGACTTTTCACAAGGTCTTTGGATACAGGATTTTAGCAGTATGTATTGCTACTACTCTGCAAAATATTGTTAGAATGCTTGTGATGAGTTTTGCCTTGGAGTCAGGCAGTAGGTTTTGGTTACAAGTGGGCTGCAAAGAGGGCTTTTCTCATTATAGTTTTGTGTGTTCTCATTATAGCTTTGCCATAAGCAGAAGCTCTAGAGAAGGAAGAGGAAAAATGTGGTATCCTGCTCTAGCAATGGTAATAGCAAGGCAAAGTATTGGGAACAAACACTCATTTCTCATCAAAGTTTTCCAACTTTAGTACAGATGAGATATGAGTTAGGTACAGACAAATAAGAGACTCCAAAGGGTCATTTGCTGATTGGCAAAGCAGGTCACAGAATTATTGTTGTGTTCTGCCAAACGTACCATAGAAGAGATGCATGAAAGTAAAAAAAAAAAAAAAAAAAAGCACAGACTTTGCACTGAAAAATACAAGGAAGATTTAGATGTGTGTCAACAGAATTGACAAGATTTTGTCGTTCCCTTCTCTAAATATCTGAATTCTGTTTAGACCCTTTTATTAACCTACACAACGTTAGTGTTAGCTATGGACAGTTCTGTGTGGTACAAAATCACTTTTCAAGTCTATTTTCTATTTTTGAGAATCACTTATTAAACTATAATGGTCTAGGAGACTTTCATATTCTCCTTAACCAAGGCATCTTTCATTCTTAACCTCACATCTTTCTGATAGAAACAATCCAAGTATTTGTCATTTTCCTGAGCTAGGTCTGAGGCTGTTTCTCACGAGACCAATGAATGCACATTGGAAATTCTTTGAACTGGACTACATTCCCCTCCTACGTTGCCAAATATGAGATGTGAAAACTGAAGAGGATGAGAGAAAGCACCAGTGGTGCAGTTAACAAAGTACTTGAGTGGGGATAAATCGACACCGCAAAATTCAATGCAATGTAGAAATACCTAAACTAACTTGCAACAAGTTAGCTGAGGCACTGCAAATCATTTTTCTGTGCCAGGAGGGAGCACAACGTGGGCTCATTTACTGTGCTGCTGAGCATGGTTCAGAAATGGACAGGTTGGAGGAAAGTACCAAATATGCTACTGTACAGCTCAGCAGAGATTTTCATATACGTTTTCTACCAAATAGGCAGTTTGGGCTGTCCATCTCAACAGCTTCCCTTTGTTCTTTACTGTCTCTTTGATGGCCAGAAAAGCAAAGAGGTAACATTGTCACACCAGTCTCTGGGGCACTCTGACACTGGCTGCAGTGGTCCCCTGGGGAGGCTCCTGCTGCTCAGAGGGTGGATACAGAGCCCTGGGAATATCAGAGACAAAGCTGAGAGGACACAGCATCAAGGCTATCCTGGCCCAGTGGCTTTTCCACGTGTTTTGCATGAACTTATTACAGCTACTGACAAGCAAGGGTGGCATCTAAATGAACATAATATCCATAACACATGACAAAAATAAACATACTCTCGGGATCCAGTTCTTTCCTCAGATTCATGCACACAATACTCATTAACTGCAGTATTACTGGTATTATTGCTACACTGAAAATTATGTGAATAAACCTAAGGGAGAAATTTGGCTTGTAGTATGCAAAGTGGTTCCAGTAAATTCTGAATATTTTAGAATACTAAATATTTGTACAGTGATGCTGATCAACGCTGCTTTATGAGTTATATTAGTAGCACAGTGCCAGATTTCAGATTTTATTCCTATTAAGAATGATGTAAAATTCAAAGGAATTTGATTCCACATCCCTATTCATATTTAATAGCTGGAGAAGCCTGCTTGAGTCTCAACTTCTAGTAAACACTGAGGGGGCAAAAAAACCCCCTTCGGTATTTAATAAGTAAACTGCCCCTTTAAACAGTTACCACTGAATCTGTCTTTATCATGACATGGTAATAAATGGGCAAAGGGGGTTTTACTTAAAGCCTGTATTTTCTACAGATTCAATGGTAGCTCTAATGATTTCTTACCAGTGAGGACCCCTTCTTCTCTTGAAGTGCACGGTATTGTGCAGGCACAGTGTACTTTCTCCGGCAAGGTGGTACCAGGCTTGGTATTATCAAGTCCATCAGAGCCCTATATTGCAACTTTCGTGCTTAGGGCAGGAAAGAAATGATTCGGAGATTCAGCAGAATCCAGCAGAAGTGACATCCCTATTTCAAATCCATTTTTAATGTGATTTGCATTTAAATTTGACTGTGAGTGTAATGGTCTGTGATGTGGTGTTTATGAACAACTCCAGAACCTTCCCACCATGCCACGTTACTTTTTTCTTCTGCTCACAGGCCCAAAGTTTTCATCAAAATGTCATGGATGTAACTGAGTGCAGACTTTGGCTTACCCTGTTCATAAGGCTCAAGATTAATCGCCTCAGAGAAAACAACCTATTTGAGGCTTTGTTTTTCTGACTGCTTCTTTTAGGAAATTTATTTATGCCCACAAATCTCTCTTAATGTAAAATTTCTTCCAAATTATTTTCTAACTCAGGGATTTGCTGACTTGGAGTATATGAAACGGAGGGCATTCTTTGCTGACCTTGCCTTTAACTACAGAGCGTAAGTACGAGGCTGCTGAATAGAGACCAGCAGTTCACATGTTCTTTCAGACATCTTTGGGTGCAAGCAATACCAGAGACTTAATCTTTTGTCAATGTATCAATGGGGCTATCTTCTAGAAAACAGAATTTGGCCACAGAAGCTTTTGCTCAATATGAAATAGACTTTTCCCACAACACAGCAAATATAACAAGATATAAAAATCTTAGGATTGCATTCAGATCATTGCTGCATTTTGTCTTAGCTGAGGTGTTTTCTCAATTCTTTCATTTCAATTTTGCAGTTCCTTTTAGGACTAGCTCCTGAGCTGAGCCTAAACTTTTTCAAAGAACTATAAGGAACAATGTTTAGGTGCATATTTTTGACAAAGAAAAGCAATTTACTATTTCTATTATTTGTTTGACAAAATGTCTCTAGTCGTGTACATTAGCTACCTAAAAACCTCTGGGGGCTCATATGGGTGAGTGAAAATGGTTCTGCCTTCAAGTGTAAAACTTCACCAGAATGACACTGTTGTCTGACAGAGTCAATCAGTTGTATAGGTAGAACCGGTTGTGGATTATCAGCCTCATGGTGTCCAAGAACCTGTGGGATCTCCCAAGTCTTGGGAGACTTATGTTTGAGTACAGTTTTCTCACCGCCACCATATACCACAGCTAGTGCAGCACAAAACTTAACTGACTCAAAGCTGCTGAAGAAGCAATAGTGAGGAAGAGGAGAGGAGACCACCCACCAAAGAAGTTAGTGATAGCCACACAGTTTATGCCTGGGCAACTCTGCTGATGAGTTTATGAATCCTTCTCTGCAATGACACTGTGCTGATCACATCCTCCAGGGATGGATCCTTCAGCCACACACCGCATTTTCATTGCTAGATTGCCTTCAGTGAAGGTACAGGTAAGCCTGAAGGCCTCTTTTTTTTCTTCTGTAAAGCACAACATGGCTCCATTTCTTAGCATATCCCTCTGTTTCTTCTCTACACTGGAACTAAGGAGAAAATGCATGCGCTAGAACCTACTAAGACAATAAAGTTATTTTTATACTATTTTGCCATTTCTCTCTTTATTTCAGCAAATATTCATGGTGCAGGCAAAGAAAATAATACTTGGAAACTGAACTTGAAAACTGCTTCTGACACATGCATTATTTCCTCTCTTCATTACAGAGGGGACCCTTTGCCTCACGTTGAATACACAGCGCAGGAGACTGCAACTTGGTGAGTTTGTTACTTACGCTCTGACTCCTGGGCTATTCCACTGCAGCCCCAGGAAAGACTGGCAGTGATAACATTTTAAAACTCTATTTGTCCAGCTCAAATTTTACTCTGTGGCTACGTGTCACCTTTTGGTCACTTGTTTTGCAGAAACTCATTCTCAGGGAGGGCCTTAAGTATTCACTTTCTAGAGCAAAATGCCTTTTCCTGACCATCTCCCTGCCTGCCAACCACATCAAGATATCAGAAGCCAAAAAACACCTGGAGCCTATAGCTTAATTTCTTCTAACTGACCTCTGATTAACCGTAGCTATAGCGGTGACAGAAAGGTCACCTTTCCAAATCTGTTGCCAGGAGAAAATGCCCGCTTGCAGGATGGAAGTTCACTCAAAGGATGTGTATAACCCAATGTTCATAGGACAAACCAGCCTTGCCTGCTCTTCTGCAAGTATTTATTGCTGTTAACATGAGTAGGCATCATTCTCTCAAACCGAAGGTAAAGGAAATTTTGGAGTGTCCTTCCAGGATACATTATTTGCAAGGCAAAAAAACCTTTGATGTCATAGGAAATGATGGCAAGTTACTTTTACAAGGGTGCAGAATTTTTTCACTGGGGCTTTGTTTCTCCTGAAGATTTGCCACTCAAAAAAACCCAACAACCCAAAAACCAACCAAAATTAGATTCAAAGATTGTTTGCAGGCATTATGTGAAGTATATAGCAGATTTGAAAGAAAGCAGAGTTCTTATTTCATATAACTGTTTCCACTTTCTCCCACTAAGTTTAACAAATCTCAGTAAGCAGAAATAATTACACATTTGTATGATAATACAAACATAAATATGTCCAAATGTCCCAACTAAGAGCAGAGTCCCAGGATTGTGCAAGGTGCCACATGTGCACATAATAAGAGAGAATCTTTGTTCAGTGAAGCTTACAATTTAAATTGTAAGAGAGCCTAAAGGTGGGAAAAATGAAGAATGATGACCACATTGTATAACTGCAGAACTGAAAAAAGCTAGAGCTTAAGTGATTTGCCCAAAATTATACACAAAGTTTATGTCAATGCCAGGAATTAAATCCATATACTCATCTCATGCCAGAACCTCAATCACAAGTTTTAAATAAAATCTACTGTGCCATAGAAAGCTTGAGGGGTGTTGCCTTGCATCCAACTCATCCAAGCAGTCACATTTTTATTAAGCTCTAATAGGTTTTTATAGCATCTTTCAATTGTCAAAGATTGATGGTCGGTGTCATGCTCATGATTGCTACCACCAGCCAACAATCTTGGCATGGGATGGTGTGTGGGAATGTCATATTTAAGAAAATTTAATTTTGTGTTCTTTCCTGTTTTTCCCTTTTGTTGCCAACCTCCGTCATTCCAGCCCTTCTCCACCTCGAACTAGTCCCACTGTGGTAACAGAATAGGTCTTTAAAGGAGTATCTGCCCATTTCCCTAAACAGCCAACCCCAGCAACCCAGGTTGTCTTGTTACGCAAAGCTGTTCCCAAAATTAGACCTCCCTATGGTTATCACAGCCCCCTGGGGTTGTGCCCTGAGGTCAGCTGCATTACAGCACAACTTAATTGAGCACTGTGCAATTGAACGGGAAATTTGTAGCGCAGACAAAATTCCCTTGGTGTTCACTCTGAAGAGTTGTTGGATGCCTTCAGTTTGTAGCAACATGGTTATAAAAAAGAAAACTAATCAAGTGAAGAAATATGACTTTCAGAAAACGGAGGGTACAGATGATCTGAGTTTCTGTTTTCAAGCAGGCTTTTTGGAAGGCCCTGAAACTAAGTAGTCGTAAAAGACGTCTTATGGGTAAAAGCTATATAAGAAAAAAGGAGAATCTAGGACAAAATTATGGGGATGCACCTGTCACATCTTTATAATAAAGCTGAATAGTGCCACCTTTTTCTAAAAGAATAAGGAAATTTATGTAAAGTAAGGCGATTGCCTTTAACATCTTTCAAGTGGCTGGCTCCATCCTTCATTAGGAGGGTACTTTCTAGAGTACTTCATAACCTGTGTTTTCAGCAGTTTTTCTTTTCATCTCATGACTTAATTACCATCACGTAGCAGCTTAATGGTCCTTTGAGTGATAGCACCTCAGTAGAGCAGAGACATTACCTCAGGGCAAGCTAAGTTGTCTGGAGACATCTGCTAATCTATTAACTTTGTCGTGAACTTAGATGATTGCCTTAGAGCTACTTAGAGAGGAGGAACACTTAGCTTTGGATAATTTATCACTAGTCTCTCAGGCTGCCTACATTTCTGTGGTAGTCAATGTCTGCACACACAGTAGAATGATACTTTGGTAAAAGAGACCATATGTGCAGAAGTGTAAACAAGCCTGCCCTCTCTAGAATCCAGTCAGGGGATGAACTGTGTACTGATTCAGATCCTATGCAATCGCACTGAAGCCAGTAGTATTCTATGGGGAATTAAGCCAGGGCAACACTTGAACTCTAGTCCTCCTCATTTTTTCCTAATTCTTTTGTGGAAATGGCCCAGTCTCCTGTGGCTTTTGCAATAGTGACAGCAGCCACTGTTTCCCTCTGTTCTTTTAATTTTTTTCCTCCTAAGGTTTCCCTCCCCCTACTTCATTCTGGTTCATTACACCCACACTGCGTAAGACATTCATACAAATGAAGAGAGCCATTACCAGGAACTGGCTATCACCTCCATAGCAACAATAGCATCACAAAAAAAATACAATACAAAATCAACAAAAGGTCATTTTCCATAGCTAGCATTTCCAAGAATGATCTCAATTTTCATAAAACAACGTTTATAAAATTGTTAACACCCTAGGGCCATGTCTGAACAAAAATAACCATTTCTATAAGGTTCTTTGCCATCCTATTACTACTTGTTTATTTTGCAACAGCTAAATATATTCCAAACCACAATTCTAAATCCAAGCTCCATCAAGTTTGGGAGAAGCTTGAAGCCTGTGCCCAAATCTGGATATATATTTTTTTCTTCAGCTGGTCTCTTTTTGTATAATGGGCTAAATGCTTCAAAAAGTTGGCATGTCTTTCAAATACGTAGCACATGCCAGGCATTTTGAACCGCAAAAGTATGACCCTCTTTGCCTGTCCAGATGTTACTCTTCAGTATCAGAAAATGTGTTTTTTTAGGAGGAGGTTTTTAAGAGTCAAACACAGACAAGGTTTCAGCATGGAGATGGAGGGACTGGCATTTCAAGTTGTACCCCCACATAGAGAAGGAGGGAATACCTGACTCGGAGGGAATACCTGATTCATTCCATCCCTAAACTGCATGATGTAGTGAGGGCCACAGCCTCAGCTTTCTGCCTGGGATTTCCCTGGCACCTTCAACACCCTTATACCTAAGCAAGAAACACTTCTGAATCAGGACTAGAGTCCTGTTACATCAAGGGAGAATGCAGGAAGGCATAAAACAGATTTGCTGAACAGCACCCACCTTCTGAAGGAAGAGCAAACCAAAAAACTTTTATGCTTTGCTACATCCATCCAGGCATGGGCTTCCAATCACCATGTGTCCTGAGTTCAGATTTTTAGACTGTTGCCTATACTGGGGGGTTATGTCTCTCTGTGGAGCTATATATAGGGCAGAGAAGTACTGTTTTATTGAGGTAGGTCATGCTATATGGCTTTTGTTTTTCAGGAGAGAAGTCTACAGGAAGCTGAGCAGTGTTTACCCCACTCATGCCTGTACACAGTACCTGGATGCTTTCCAGCAGCTGGAGAAATACTGTGGTTACCAAGAGGATAACATACCTCAACTTCAGGATGTCTCCAGATTTTTGAAAGGCCAGTCATTATGAACCATGGTTTACGTGAGGGTTTCCTGCGTATGTATGTACACCACATCCACACACAAACCATCTCGTAGGACACAGGCTAGTGAGAAGAGCTGATTAGCTGTAGCAGTCCCTCATGCAAGATGAGCTGTAGCAGCGGACATTAATACTGGTTACGGCCAGGGACCAAGTTGTGTTTGCTCTGTGAGTAGCTGCAGTTGGTGTAGCACTAACCAGTTAATTCCGGTATAAGCAGCAGTACAGCCATAGCAGCACACTGTTCAGCATCACTTCCACACACAGGTATTCTATGGGTTTGGCTGTATTTTATGCTTCTATAGCTACGCTGCTACTAAGACCCAAAGACACTTACAGGTACATACCTCTCAAGTCCAATTTTTTCTGATGCATGAGGAAGGATGGCAATGTGTGCTAGAGGAAATGATTTCCTGGAAGTCCTGCTAGTCAGTCAGCAGCTGCCTGGAAACAATGCTGCTTCTTTCTGTCTCTGTGGCCCCACTTGCCAGACTAAACTCTTTGGTGCCTACCACGTAGCTGACAGGAGAGCAGAAAGGATGTGGTCGGAGTATGTAAATGTACGAAGACGTGGCCTTAGATGAAAGGACATGTAATATTGCTAGGCTGACCTACCTGTTGTTAGCTGGGGGCTGACTGGCAAAGGGAGGGAGAGGAAGGGAGCCTGCATTATTTTTATGAGGCCACGGGCTGCATGGATTCCTAAGATCATGTGCTTTGCGTCAACCAGCTGATTTCCTACCTTTATCAAGAATGACTAAAGAAAGACAGTCTTTAAAGCTTCCTTGCTCCTCTTCAGTGTCAAGATGTGCTAGAAAGTGGAGGATGGTTGATCACTAGGCTGAAATCAATAATAAAAACTATGGCTTAACTTTAAATAAATTCAATTTAAATAAATATTCAGGAAATCAAGTGACCTACTCCCTGTATCAGCAGGTGATGTTAGTAAGGTTGAATGAGCTTCCTGTTGCTGAAGAGGTTTTCAAGACATTGCCATTTTTAGGGAAGATTAAGCTGTTTGATGAAAAAGTTTTTATTGCACCTTTAGTGTAAGGGAATGGAAGACTTGCATATTGAAAGCATCTCTCATGAGCATACCAGCACCATCCCATCCAGCTGCAGGAATTTTTCTGTGTGCATTATGTATTTTCTCATGTATTTTCCCTTCTATTCAACTATCCATCTTCCCTCCTATAGTAACCGAGCTGGTAAATATTTTTTCTCATGAAGTACTTGATCTCATCTTGTCTCATTTACATAGTAGCTGACAGCAGGAAGCTCCAGAAATCATGTGATGCTGATCTGATTACCACAGATATTCAAATTCTTTAAGTAAATTAAGGCATTTCAAAGTGGGAAAAATTGGGAAAATGTGAGAATATCCTGTCATAATACAAGTTGTATTGCTCATGTTAGTTGACAGGATTTGATTGTCTGGAGACTGGGCCTGCTCACTTCTTTTGTAGGCTCTGGTTCTAAATTTTCTCTATGCCATACAAATTATCCTAAGAAGAAAAAAAAAAAGCAGTGAAAAAGGTCATTCTGAAAATTCTGCTAATAATGGTTGGGAAGATGTTCACAGTGAGTTTCAACTTATCTACTATAAACGCAGGGTGTCTAATGTAAGATAATTGTCCGAACTATTCTGGCTGGGCATGAGAACCAGGCAATTCAGAGGTATTTTATTCCATCCTGGAATGGATGTCTAAGGAAAATGGAAAGAATGGCTTTTAAGAGCACTGGTCCTACCCTTCTTAAGCTGTAGGTAAAACCTAGATAAGTTTAGCCTAGAGGCTTTGTAAAAGATTATGTGTAGATAGAACAAAGTTGGTCTCATCCTTACAACTCATCAATCGTGTGCTTAGGCTCTTTCCTGCGTTATGGGTGTCCAGTGCCCAACCAACCAAACCTCAATCAAACTATAGGCTGTGAGGCGTCTCCCAAAATTCCTTGGCATACAGTGGATGTGTTTCAGCTACTACAACCTATGTGGAAATGCATAGTGCAGTTCCTCCTGTCACCTCAAGTACTGTGTCCAGTTTTGGGCCCCTTACCACAAAAAAGACATTGAGGTGCTGGAGCGGGTCCAGAGAAG
>JAOXNO010000001.1:59995562-60007385 GCA_028565335.1 Limnodromus scolopaceus
GCCCTTAGGAATATGGTTTAGTGATTTTTGTCAGGGTTAGGTTGATGGTTGGACTAGATGATCTTTAAGGTCCCTTCTAACCTAGACAGTTCTATGATTCTATGATTCTATGGTTAGCTCTGGGTGAGCCCTGAACTGTCCCACCCTCCAAGTTAGGCTACAAATCCCAGCATGTATCTTTGCTGAACACTGCCTCTAAGGATGAGACCATTCCTTAACATAGGTGATGATAAGTCTTTATATAAGTAACCACACGGATACAGAGAGAGAAAGAGAGAAGTATCCTGGAGACAAAGTGACCATGTTATAACCAGTCCACACAGCCAAATAAACTTTCATCATCTCTTTCACTCAGCAGTATCTGTGAAGTCAAGCAAGCATTTCTTTTGAATTCAATACAAGTTGAACTAGAAGATCTGTCTAGTGTTACCTGGCCTGCTAGTGAGGCTGGTTTGAACAGAAATGAACTCTACATTATAAGTATTTCATAATTACTTCAAGTGAATTTAAACAATTTACCGTGTGATCATTTGAGATGGCAAGAGCTTTTCTAAAGGGTTAACTAGATGAACCTAGGCACATCTTTCTTTCTAGGAAAGATGTTTGGATTTAGGCAATCATTGTCCTCCACAGCTGGAAGAAATTACTGCTAGTGAACTCAAGCAAGATCACACTACAACGCACAGGCCTGTATACAGGATTTTTTAGGCCAAGTAGTAAGCCTTACAGATCACTTTAGGTCAACTGCTCATGGCCTTCTCTTCAACTCATTCTGATTTCAGAGGTTTTTGGGCAGCAGGTCCAATCAGCCACACCCCCAATTCTCTACTCATTGCTGGTTTTATTGTGCAGTAATGAAATAGAAGATTTTGTAGATATTACCTTCAGCAGATAACTTTTTCCTATGGCTTTTCAAGGCAACTGGCCAAGTCTGTTTCATCAGCAGACTGTCTGATTCACTGGCCTATATTTAAAAGGGCATTTCAGGGAACATAAGCTGTAATTTTCATTTTCCCTCCTGCTCCTCCAACATGGATGCTAAAGCAATACAAATTTCCCTAGACTTTTTCATAGTCCTTCCAAAACTGAGTTACATAGGGCTTCGTGCTTGTCTGATATGTTTTTCAGCTGGTGCACTCAGACTCAGAATTTACCCCCAAAGTGACCAGATTCTAAGCTTTTCACCTTCCTCTGTATTAGTATGTTACGTGCAGCAAGGGAGTATCCTTCTGTGCCAGCTCTGGGCCAGTGCCTAAGGATGGTCTGTCTGTTCCCCGAGACACCTTGTTTTCTTAATTGGGGAGTGGGGAGAATAGTAAGCTGCTTTACAACTGCTTCCAATTTCCCAGTTAACTCTGGAGCCTTTGCTCAGCGTATGAAGATAAGGATATAATCTCCATAGCTTTGTTTGCTGTTGTTCAGCTTTTAGGCAGTTCTGTTCCTATTACCTTTGAATTCACTGGAGGAATAGAAGATAAAACTTAGGCAAATGCTAAACATTTAGTCCCTCACATTGCTAGGCAGAAGCATTCAAGCATTCTTTCCTGTCCACTCTTTTTTTGCCCTGTATGGCTTCAGATGTTTTGCCACTTCTAATTCTTCCAGTGAAGCCTTTTTTTTTTCCTTTTCTCTTTTCCCTCTTTTTTTTTTTTTCCTAATGAGAAAAGTGCTAATAGCCAGACAGAACAAGACAAGAAATGCTGGAAGAAACATTGAAAACCAAACCAAAACAAATCTTGTAAATGGCTTGGTTTCTGGGTGGGATTTTTTTTGTTTGTTTACATAAAATAAATTAGGTTCCAGGCTTCATGACACAATAGAATATGGATAAAGAAGGGAGAATAAAGCCATTTCTGCATTTTTTTAAAATGTAGTTTTATGCTTTTAAGAAGATGAAATGTCATTTATGGGAGCTGAGAATGCAACACAGATTTTGAATATAGGACTTCAAAAAGATTATCATTGGCTCTGTTTTAAAGCAGTGATTTTCAATTTTCTTAGCTTTGCAGACCACCAACATGTTTCCCATGGAAATGCAGATTATGTAGTCTGCTGACCATAGGACTCGTTATTTTGTAAATTGTCTCTCACAGACTTTTCATAGTAATGCAGGGTGTCCTGGGGTAACACTGATAGCACAAGCTGAAATCACTGTGCAAAAGTCTTGCATTTTTCTGTTCTGTTCTATGGACACATAACAGACACAGCAAAGCAAAACAGGTACGATCACATCACTGGGGAGCTGTGTAGTTAGTTTTAGACAAGCATAATGGTGAAAAAAAAACAGAGGGAAAAAATAGGTGACAACACAGATGGAAACTCTGATGTTAAATGGTTAAGGGCCAAATTTCAGCACCCTTATCTCTGATGAGGACCTGTTTGCTCTTTTTCCTGTATTTTCCCATTCTAACAAAGTCCAGGCAGAAAGGTAAAATTGATAGCAGGTTTTGCCAGTGCTGAGCTATTTTATACATGTAGAGCATGCACTGACAAAGGGAAATGAAGCTGAATAGTATGCTCCAATTCTACCTCTGGGGTAGGTTGAACTAGGCCCATTGAGGAACAGAATTGCCCAGGACTTGTGGTCCACCTACTGCTGTCTTCAGCAGTGCAAGGTACCAGGGGTTTCAGTGTAGGGAATAAAGAACTCTGCAGGAGGGAACTAGACAGTAACCTATCATCAGGAAAGAACCAGGTGCTCTCAGACAAGGGCAAGGGCAGGGTGTGTCCCCTGTCAAACTCCTGTTTATTTTTTATATGTGATATAGAGGAAATCAATCAAAGAATTAATCAACTAGCCAGGACTGAAAATACAGGTTCTGTCCCCTGCTTGACCATAAGGATTGTGTGTGACCTCAGATACATCATTGACATGTGCAACACAGTAGATAGATGTGTCTAAATGTGCTAAAAAGGTAAACGGGGGTAAGCAGTACTTCCATACTTTACAGTATGGCTGTGTCAATACATGTAGGTTGTATGATTAGGTGATTTAATGTTACAGTAATTGGACCCATAACAGTACAGCGGAACTTTGATAATGGTAAATCAGGATGTTCTTGCTCTGCTTAGGTGGAGGGAGCTACTGCAACAGAGCATGAAGGCTCTCTGAAACTGCTTACTCAAAGTAAGCATGCCGTGTAGTTAACCTTAGAAACTCCTAAATTTGGTTTGACTTCCCTTTGCAGAAAGAACAGGTTTCCAGCTGAGACCAGCTGCAGGACTTCTGTCTGCTCGCGACTTTCTTGCCAGCCTGGCATTTCGTGTCTTTCAGAGCACGCAGTACATAAGGCATTTCTCTTCTCCTATGCATTCCCCAGAACCGTAAGTTTGATGCCCTGGTACAATCCCATCTTTCTGAATGTGTTTGGGATGATTCTCTAGGGAAAGGCTCTGGAGCTCTATCCAGTAGTCCACAGAATGAAACAATTTGAGAAACTGGTAGCTGGAGAGCTAGAAGGGGAAGTCATGCATGAGAGGGTGTGGGTCTCTGTCTCTCTTGCAAAGTTGTCTGGGGAAGGAAAAGACTGGAGAATATCTGGTTTAATCTTTTCATCCAGCCTTCATTTACCATCTGCTGGGGTTTGATTCCCTGCTGTGAAACTCTCCCAGTAAGTGCTGGCCAGACAACAGCAATTACATTTCATGAGAAATTACAAGTTCGCACAGACACTTTTGTTGTATACTGGGACAAAACAGGGGCCTTTCAAAGATGTTGTGACATAGGAGACTAGTGCCGGTGCCATCCCAAGTGAGACAATAGCCAGGGTAGCAGGGGGCAGCTGGTTCCCCATGGAA
The DNA here is from genome assembly GCA_028565335.1 of Limnodromus scolopaceus. Classification (NCBI taxonomy): domain Eukaryota; kingdom Metazoa; phylum Chordata; class Aves; order Charadriiformes; family Scolopacidae; genus Limnodromus; species Limnodromus scolopaceus. Next base: position 59,999,361 of record JAOXNO010000001.1, read on the forward strand.
GGCAGAAGGGAATGTTCAGTCATGCTCCCTGCAGAGCCAGGCCAGGTATGGAGGCAATTACTGCGGTGCAGCCCTCACACTAGCTCCCACTGGGGGGTCTACTGGCTAAAGTCCTTCATGGGAAGTTCATGTAGGGCAGGAAAAGAAACCTTTATTAAATATGAGAGTCACTTGTTTTCCAGAGACTGCTGCCATGAGTTGTTGGGTCATGTTCCCATGCTAGCTGACAAGGAGTTTGCCCAGTTCTCTCAGGTAAGAAGCTTGTTCTGCTGTCTGTTTACTCAGCTGCCCCAGATAGCAGGCCAGATGTGCCTCAAAGGCACACAGCTCACCATGCTTGAAATGCTATTTTAAGACTTGATTGTGCCTGAGTTACAACCTCCAGGCATGGTGGGTTAGCAGCGCCCTGGGAGACATTTACTCCAAGGGAGTGGTAGCACTGCTCCCTATGGACATGGTGTAAAAGGAAGGGCAGGCAGAGCTTGTGGGACTTCTCTGTGGGAGGGCTGTGTCAGCCTGCAGATGGATGCCAGTGGAGCCTCTGCAGCGCTGTGTGTTTGAGCTGTACTGACTACGCTGTTCCCCCGGCTTCCTGTCCTACACCACATGAACCTAACCAGCAGAAGCCATTGAGCCTCCAGGCTGGTTCTGTCTCTGGATGTACATTTTTATCTCACATGATACTTTAATTGCATCCATCACCATGTCATTCATTAGAGATGGTTTTCCTTTTACAACTCACCAGATTCTCACAGCATTGCTCACACTGGTGAGGAGGTTCCAAAAAACAAACAGGGCTTCTTTGTACAATAAGGGACTATTTAGGATGGGCAATCAGTGTCAGACCCAAGTGAACTCAATGACCTCATATAATTAAAGACTTCAGAACTCTGAATGTGCCTTAAAACCAGAGCAGACGGAAGAAGATAACTCATATTCTAGACTTATCAACCATTGGCCAGTGTGGAAACTGGCAATAAGTGTAGAGAAGTTACATGATGTAGGTCCCTGTCAGAATACCTTAAAAAGAAAGCCAGTTCACCTTATATAATGTAGTTTCCAGTTGTATCGTCTTGGACACATGCCAGTTTCCATTTTGGTCATAAATATTGGTTACTATCAGATTCAGATGAGTAGTACTTAAAATATCCCAGTGGTCTATAATTTATTCTGGAAGAATAAATACCAGAACCAAAGACACGTTAGAAATAAGAGATTATAGCAATTTCAAAACTTTCAGCTTTCCTCTTTTCCTATCTATAACACAGACCATACAACATGGGATCACATTAAATGAATTTTCACATTTCACTTTGTTTTTTCACAAAGTGTTTTCACAGTTTAAATTCACCCCATGAAAACTCTTTTTTGTTCCATTCAACATGAGACGATGAATGGTGAAAATGCCCTAATTTTGTTTTGTTGCTGCATGATATGGCTCCCAAGATAGCTAAGAAGAGACTTCTACAGATTCCTATTGTGAGAATAACAACAGGGAGCACACATGAGAGTAAACAGAATCCTCCCTGCACAGATCTGACCGACTCACAAGGCCTGTCAGAAAGACAGTGAGAGACAGAAAGATAATGGCAAAGATAAAACCCACCTTACTGTCCTTCCTTCTCATGCCTCCCTATAGATCTCTGCCAGGGACAGTTCTGCATTAAGCCAAGAGATGGTTAACTTTACACAGAGAATGCTGAGGATTAAACGCTCATCTAATGTGGCTCCCAGTGGTATGTAGCCGGGGGCCAGGGAGAGGTAGGCATCCTGGAAGCCATGGAAGGTCATTTTGGGTGATAAAAACAATGAATAGTTCATGCTATTCATGCTAGAAATGATGTGGTCCTCCCCCTTCCCCTCTTTCTCTCCCTTGGGCTGAATAATCACACTAGTGTAACGCTGCCTGCCTGCTTACTTGCTTTAGGATATTGGACTGGCTTCTCTTGGATCATCTGAAGCGGAGATTGAGAAACTGGCCACAGTAAGTACAGATGGCAGTTTAATATCAGAGGCAAAACCCAAACAATTCACTGCATATCCCTTACTGTGCAGGGAAGGCTCTTCTCTAGTGTCTCCGATTAGCCACAAAAATGGGAGCATCAGCAGGGTTCTCTCTTCTCCTCATCCACAGGTTAGGGAGGGGCTGGAGTTCCTCTCAGGGAGACCAGAAGCACCTGAGGAAATCGTTATACTTTTAGATTCTATTAGAATAAGCTGAATTTCTACAATTTCAGCCACAGAAGGGTCCCATTTCCAGATTCACCTAATAGGCTGGATACCCCATGTGATTCCCGCATTTTTTCCTACAAAAGGTGCAGGGGACCATCAGAATTCAGTGTATCCTGTATTTAGTAATCTCACAAAATAGGTGAGCTTTTAAAAGCAATTTGACAGCAGGTACTATCATTTGGTTCTGAGTCACTATGCTGTACATATCTGCCAAAACAACTCATGCAGCCCTTTGCTGCCATCTTAACTTGTTCTGAAAGTGGACTTGAGGCCAGATGATTACTTTTTTTTCTGATAATGCTAGACATTTCCCAGTCTTGGCGATTTTTTCAGGAGGAGCCTTACCCTCATCCAGCTGATTGAGGCTCATTCAGGAAAGGGAGTTGATGGCAGGAGACTGACAGTCCTGAAATTCCTCACACAGCCCACAGCCCCAGTCACAGGGAAGTGGAACAAAGTGTTGTGTGAAGGAGATTATGGCTCACCTAAAATCTATATGCAGGTGTCCATCTTTGGGTCAGAACTAGGTAAGGTTAGTGGTAGTTTTAGAGTTGGGAGTGCAAAAGGTCCCAGTGCTGGATTTTTCGTAGCATCATCCAGGTCCTATGAGGGGACTATGTGGGAAGAGGATGCATTTCCTCTGCAATTATCCCTCTCAGGGTCCAGGGAGACTAGGGTAAGATTAAAATCCATGCTTTTGTTAGAGGTAAAAGAATTATGGGTCCTGGAGAGAAATTTTGAGTCCTTATCCAGGTCTTGATGAGATTGAGCAAAGGCCAGTGGCTTACATAGCATTCCTCTGCACGCACCCTCTGACCCTGAGCTGGGTAGGACTAGATTAGAGATAGGGTCAAGGTTAGAAGAATGATGGGTCTCAGATCTGAAATTGTCATAGTATCATCTAGGGTTTGGGGAGGTAGAATAAGGGAACCTTTTTGAAAGGGCTACCTGCAGTTTAGGATCTGTGAGAATACGATTTTGTAAGTGCCATTCAAGTATTCTGAACAGTAAACATATTCTGGATTAACTTCTCAGTCTTCAACTGTTTAAAAGTTAGACATCTAATCTAGTCTTATTGTTTAGGTTCCCTCACTAGGAAGTGAAGGTAGAGAAGAACTTGTATTGTATTCTTTATCCTGACATGGATGTCTAACGAATTCTTTTTTCTCTTTGGAAGTCTCTGTCATTCCCTGTTCATTATAAAGAGAATGTAGGTAACTAGCTTAGATGATAATGACAACATTTAAGCTAACTAAAAGTTTATTTAAAGAATCTCAACTTTGCTTGTTGCTATGGTCTATAACATTTGTAAGAAAGACTTTGAAATGCTATTATTTCATTCAGTCCCTGGGCCTCTCTAAGCATGTGGATCCATGTACAAGACATGAGAAATAGCCCATGTTCATGTTGTTCACAGAGTGCCACTAGTACCATGACCTCTACCTTGCTAAGACAGTAAGAGCCGAAAGAACCTCACTAACTAAAAGCCTCACAGGATATCTAAGGAAATACTAAAAAGAATTCTTCCCTTTCATGTCTCATTTTCCAGTCAAAAAGATCTGCTGCAAAACTGCAAAATAATAAGAATCAAGACTATTAACACAATAAGAATTCATAATTATTAGCTGAACTGTAAAGAAAGCAGCTCAGGATTCTACAGAAAGAAAGATTCTGACTTGCTATTTCTTCATTAGTGGTAAATTTGCAGGCTAAAACCAAGTCATCAAAATGATAAGATGTGTGAAAGAGGGTGGGAGAAAGAAAAAGAAAGTAAGAGGCAGAATAGAGAGAATAACTTAGAGTTTCACATTATTTTACAAACTGCCTCCAGTTCTTTGAGAAGGGTACTGAGAATGCAATATCTATGGCTAAACTGAAGTCAAGGTCCAGCCCTGTGTATGAGGCTGCAGAGTCCCTAAAAGGAACCTTGAAGACTTGTGACAAAAAGCTGTATTCTTGAAATGCCTCATTTTCCATGTTTTTCTTTTGCACAACACCTATCCAGCAGCTCAGCGGTCAGGCTGTGTTCAGAATTGGTCCTCCACTGTCCATTTCCTTAAATGCTACAAGTGAAGGGCTAACAGGTTGGCAGAGCCAAGAGTTGATTTTATCCTGCTGTTTTCCAGTAGGTAAAGGAGGTATGGTCCTAAGTATGCTTTATTGCAAGAAAAGCCTAGAGAGATGTATCGTTATTTTCTGCTGGAGCATGATAAAGATGCCATTGGCATAATCTTAAAGGATACATTGCCACTAAGGGATAAGTAATTCTTCAATTCTTCTGAATGCTGTCACACAGACAAATGAGCAGGGAATCTGTCCTTCAAGTCTTGAACGGGGGTCTACCTCTCCTTATGGGGTCTATGGGTTGAAATCTGTCAGGTTCCACTGACTGTAATGAAGCTAATAGCTTGCCGGGTAACTTGTAACATCTTCCAAAGAAAAAAGGGGATAGTACTTTATTTACCCATGCAACTATCATTAGCAATTTTTTTCTTTACTTGGGAGTGAGAATGAGAAGGATGGTAAGTTTTGAAAAAATACGTGTCATAATTTGTCTGTGTTATATATGTTGAGAGAAAAAATAATTTTCTTAAAATATACAACTATAAAATTTGAAGATACAACAACATTAAGGAATAAGAATAAAAGAAAATGAAAGGAAAAATTAGAAGCTTAAAAATTAACTGTTGAGACTGTTTTTCACAAATTTTTCTTCTTACCAGCTTTATTGGTTCACTGTGGAGTTTGGACTCTGCAAGCAAAATGGTTCCATCAAAGCTTACGGGGCAGGACTGCTTTCGTCTTATGGGGAGCTTATGGTATGTGTCAAATGTATGGTATCGAAAGATTTCTATAATGCAACTTTCTAAACTCTTGGGTAAAAGCAAAATATTATTTCCTCACATAAAACAACATAAATTAAAAAAATACTGATTTTTCTTTTGCAAAGAAATTAATTCAGAAGCTACTGAGTAGGGGGAAACTACTGTAGGATTGTACCTGTCTTCCACCTAAAGAGATAAAATGCAACAAAAGCAACCAACCTGTAAAGTATTAGATTGTCTTCTTACTGTTCCTGTCCACTAGTAACACAGTTGACTTTAATATGAAACTCATGTACCTTTCTGAATTACTCACTAGAGGGCAATATTATGCCTACGATGAACTCTGCTACTTCGTCATGCACATATGATTTAGAAAGGCTCTGGCTGACTGGACCAAATAAAGTGTGGAGAAACTGTAAATAGCATGAACCCTGATAAAAAGAAAACACTTTAGAATTTTATTTCCTAAATATGTTTCAAAACTAACCCAAGCTTGAGTTTTACATAGATGAAAATCTGAAAATCTGTGTATGTAGGATTAATAATGCCCTGCCTGGACAGATTAACTGTGGAAAGGGAGATTGTGTACATTTACTGAAAGCTTGCAAGTTTCCCCTCCTTTGGACAAACAGTTGGTAGGGGAGACATTAATTTCTTTTCAGTTTTGCAGAGCACTGAAGCAGATGATCAGCTTCCAAGTGCAAAAGAGCCAAATTAGTTTCAGCATGTCTCAATTGCTTCAGGTTGTGCAGATACTGGATGAGGTTTTGGGATTAATAAGAACCAAAGGAAAATTAAAAAGCACTATTTTCAAGTATTTTTATAAACCAGAAACCAAAGTTTTCATGGGAGATACATTTTAAGCTTAACATATAGACACAACAGCCTAACAGTGAGCTACATGATACATTCACATGGAACTTATCTGGATTAGCACAGTTTGGACTCCCATAATTGGAGATACTTGGATTGTTATGACAATAAACCTATTACAAGCTCTGCTAATGTTATATAGGTCAGCCCCCTTCACAGTCAAGTGACAGACAGAAGAAACAACATGCAACCAAAGACACTTTTAATTGGAGTCCCAACAGAGGGGTAGTTGAGATGACATAGAGAAAGAGGAACTCTCCCAGGCATCAACCTTCATTTTGCCACCTGCCGCGTTTAGCATTGGCTTTCTCCCAACACTTGCAATTTGAAGAGTTTTGTGAGCAAACTCTGTAGTATATGATTTGCAGAGCTTTCTTTCTTGATAAACTGAGAGATCTGCATGCTCATTAGCCCTCTAGACAAACAGGCACGCTTTCCTTTCTGCACAGCAAACTTATCTTGCACCTGACTGCTCATGAACGTGAGCAGAAGTGTGCTAGCACTATCGTGGCACTCATCTGTAGAACAGTTAAATGTATTGTTTTGAAACAGCAGATCAATGAGCTCCCCTGCAAATCGGGCTCCAGTGCAATGCATTTGTTTTACGTGTCTATCTGTTCTAGGATAAGGCTGAAGCTAAAAAAAAAACTCAGAAGCTTTTCTGAGAATCTTTCAGTACTTGCTACATTCACAGCCAACATAGAGGAAACCTAGACTTGCTTTGATTTACCTGATAAAACCAAAAGGATCCAATATCAAAGCACAGTTAAAGGCCTGAATACTTTATAGTTTTAAGTCAACTGCATTTACATGTTAAACAGGGTAATAAAGGGCAGAGGTAATAATTTCTCTGATACTTATGTAGCTTTCACAGTAATACGTACCACAGAATCTATCTGCATGGTTACCTCTTTTTCTGTCTAATTTTGACACTGATAAAGGTAAAAGTTGCATTAGAAATGCTAAATTTTGGTGGCTGTAATTGAGTGTACCAGACTTGTATGCTCTCTCCTCTCTTCTTTTTTCTTCACCAGAAACCAACAAGGTCTTCTACTTTTGATTAAAGTAGTAGGCAAGAACTGCTTGTTCACAAAACCATGCTATATAACAGAAAAGTATCACTTCACCTCAAATTCCCTACGTCTAAGGTTGACAATGGAAGCAGTAACAGTCCTTGAGTTGATAAATGGCAGATTCTTGCCAATAATTTTATCATCAGTACTTGTTGGGTAATGCTTCTGGATAAACTTTTGATACAGCTGAGTCCACCTAGGTTTTCATCCATAATATCACTGAAATCACATGCAGATGCGATAGCATTTCTATTCTCTAGGTGACAAAGAAGGATTCCCCCCCTTCCAAAAGTGTGTTCATCTTGCATGTTACACCTCAGACAGTCTGAAGATGAGCAAGCACTTCACTAGCAATGCTGGCCTGTACAATCCCTGTGTGAGCTCTGCAAGTTCATCACTGTAGCTTTTGGGACAGCAGCTTAATGGGTTATGTGCACTTCACCTGAAACATCTGAAACTTCTTGTACACAAATTAATTATACCCATGTCCTTAAGTGCTGAAGTTTCCTTTTACAGATGACTGATTCATCTCATGGATTTTTATTTGGAACAAAACCAAAATAAAGAAATGTTTCCATTTAATCATTCTAGTCTGCATAAGCATTTGATTCTAACTTCAGTATAGACAGTGGCAGTGTGAGTGAAGTACTGAGGTCCTATGCCTAAGCACCTGCTAGCAACCTGAAAATATATACCATTTCATTTACAGCTAAAGAGAGAAAATGTGTGTAGTGTAGTGTCTATTTCATAGAAGGGATTTATTTTAGAAATACAGCAGTGGCAAGGCAGTTTTGTTAGAGAAGATGAAGATTGGAAGACAATGAGGCTCATGACAGCCTTCAGTTTCTTGCAGAGCTCATTTTGCAGTCTTCGACCGGCTCTTGAGAGAGCTCTAGATAAGTTTTCCTTATGCTTGAGAGAATGCCATTGTCCATCCTGATAACTATCATAGAATCGTTTGAGTTGGAAGGGACCTTAAAGATCATTGAGTTCCAACCCCCCTGCCATGGGCAGGGACACCT
>JAOXNO010000001.1:60007485-60086484 GCA_028565335.1 Limnodromus scolopaceus
TGAACTTCATGCAATTTGCACGAGCCCACCTCTCAAGCCTGTCCAGGTCCCTCTGGATGGCATCCCTTCCCTCCAGCGTGTCAACTGTGCCACTGAGCTTGGTGTCGTCAGCAAACTTGCTCAGCAAACTTATCTGCCAGTCTTCTCAGTATCGGCCCAGACATGAGCTTGAGGATGGAGGCTCTGAACTCAATTACATATCATTTAGCTGATCAGTATATTTGGCACAGGCAGACTCACTGTAGCTCATGTGACTGAAACACATGGCATCAAAGGAGTAATTTCCTCACCACTGAAGGCTTCTGAGCCAGGAGTTTGGTCTCTGAGTAGGCAATAAAGGCATGAGTTTCTAAGGCTAGATGGTTGGCTGCAGAAGATGACACCTAACCAGCTGGAGAGGATCAGCAGCAGTACATCCAGCTAATGTTATGTGAGAACTTAGCATCAGTAAGGAGCCTAGGAACAACCCTGAACTGGACTGATGGTCTGGGTGTGTGTCTGTAACCCAGGGAACCACATCCTGACTACGAAATCATAGAATCATAGAATGGTTAGAGTTGGAAGGGATCTTAAAGATCATCGAGTTCCAACCCTCCTGCCATGGGCAGGGACATCTCCCACTAGAGCAGGCTGCTCAAAGCCCCATCCAGGCTGGTCTTGAACACTTCCAGGGAAGAGGCATCTGCAACTTCTCTGGGCAACCTGTTATAGTGCCTCACCACCCTCACAGTAAAGAATTTCATCCTAATACCTAATCGAAATCTTCAAAATGTTTTCCTCTTCTCCACAATACCTACTCTGACCAGTTTGAACTCAGCTGTAGTTATTTTCTGTGGATGAGCTGATTCTGCCCAAACTCAGGGCATAACCTGGCAGAAAGGCAGAGGGTGGAAGGTAGAGCTGGATGCCCTCTGCATGAGACTTGCACTTGAATCCATGTTATCTAACAAATCATTTAATGACAGCAGCTAGGTATCAGAAGGCAAAGACTAACCATACCCAAGTCTAAACTAAACAGTCGTAATGGGTCTGACTGCTGGCCAACCTTGCCTCCTCTGAACTGTAAGTATTCCTCCCCAACAGCCCTCGGTATTGCACTGTTTATTTCACTACATTCTGTCAGCTGTTCTACATTATCCAAAATGCTTCTCCTGTTAACACTCAGCTGGACTCTGTCCTACATACTGTAAAATCTTATGGCTCATACCACACTTCTGGCAGCACTCAGAGCTACACATGCCTTTCTTGCAGCACAACAAGTACTTAACTTGTAGAGGCCTTTAAGGCCATCCGGTTTCAAGCTGAACTTCCACTGAAATCAATGGGATTTCGGTTCTGCTTCAACACTGACAGCATAGCAGGACCCCTGTCAGATTTTGAGTTTCTAAAATCTTTTCCCATTGGTCCCCAGAGCTTTTGAGATTATAAGAGCAGCCTTATGTTTGTGTATATCATCCATCTTAGATTGTGTGAGTGCTCTCCAAGGTTTATTCTTCATTTAGACACTGTGGATGAAGAACAGGGAAAACACCATCTTTTAGCATTTTACAGTCCTGAATCCTGTTCTTTTTTTTTTTTAAAGGCTCTTTATTAATTTCTGCACCAGTTCTGCAGCAAATTGGCCTACTGGTTAAGGCAGGCCTCCTGCGATGGAGAGTTCAGGCTCAGTTCAGTGAAATATCTAAAAATGTGCTTAAGGGTACTTGTCTGAATTTTTCCAGTTAGCAGATTGAGCTGAAAGTCTTGTGCAGTGTCACCCACCCTTACCAGTTCTTTACAAGTACCAGGGGAGTTGGCATTTGGATCATAAGATAGTGAAGGGAGCCTTCTGAAGACTGGTGAATAAGAGAGAAAGCCAAACATGCAGACTTCAAACATGGGGTTGTTGCTGAAAGACTCCCTAGGTGGATAGGGGCCACTGTCTAGGCTGAAGGCAGAAAGAAAGATCTTGATATTGACTGGGATGAGTTGCCTTTTTCTTTTTTGTTTATACCCAAGACACTTCACCAAAGTGGCCATGGCACTCACTATCCTGGCTGATTGGAGGCCAAACCAGCTTTTAGGCACATCTGTTGTGCAGTTCAAATAGCACTGGGGCCGAACTAGCTTAAAACTAAATTGCATGGGTCTCAGGGGCAGACAAACTATATAGGAACTCATGTTGAACCTGAGCTGCCCTGTCTTCCCAGGATCCTGCACCCGTACCAAACAACCAACACCAATACCTACACAACCACAGCTCTGCTGCTGGCTGGTTTCAAGGTAGCTCCGGTACATCTAAGCAAATGACAGATGTGCCTATGGACTGCAGTGTGGACATAAATGGCTGCCTTAATCCTATTGTCTGCCTGAGGGGAAAATGTAGAAGAACCTGAGAAGAATGTAGAGAAGATCCTGTGTGGGCCCAAAACACAAACATGAGCAGGCAGAGTATAGTTAGGCTGCTTAACTGGCATGGGAGCTGTGCAGAAAATACCAGGAGCAGCAGGAAATATGAGATTTGTGACATGGGCTGTGGGCTTGGAAATAGTGCTACACAGCACTGTGAATCTTCTATGACACTGGTTGAATAAAGCACGATGATATTATTTTTTCTTTTAGATATTCAGATTTTGGGGGGTGGCATAGACTTTCTGCTCCCTGTCTGAGAGTGTGGCTGTGGTAACCAATCGTACATCACTGTAATACCGGAAATATGTATTTCTTTTTATTTTTTCTTTCCTCTTTTTAAATTTTTATTTGGGTTACTAACTGCTGATTATGAAAAGCAGCTTTTAGCTGTGAAAGACCAGGAATTAATATTACCTCTAACAATTCCACAGAGCATTTCACAAGCCCAGTAGGCACTAATTCTTGCTATGTTCATTCACCTGTTCTAACCTGTGTTGTTCCCGTTACAAAGTATGCTTTATCAAACAAGCCAGAGTACAAGCCTTTTGATCCAGAAGTGACTGCAGTTCACCCCTATCAGGATCAAGCCTTCCAGCCTGTCTATTTCGTAGCAGAAAATTTGGAAGATGCCAAGGCCAAGCTTCAGTAAGTAAAGTGTGGGTAATTTCACTGAGGGGGGAACACCATCTTGAATCCTAATCTCAAATACGTCTTCTACTACTGCAATAACCATGCCAAGCCATCTCACTACACATGCCGTCTGCACAGTGGCTTTTTTTACAACAAAGTTAAACAAGAGATTGTTTATCTGATAAAAGCTTCATAGAAAAACATAGCTATATACTGTTACGTCTTGTCCCATACTTCATCTTAGCAATGCCTCATTTTGGCAACTTCTGAGATAAATTCTGTAGCTGAATAGTGAGTGTAGAGCACAATCCCACAACTAGGGTGCATCTGTGCTAGTCCATACAAATAGATGCTTATGAAGAACTGATTTACCCAAGGTCACACGGAAATTTTATAGCAGACTCAGGAATTAACATGGATCAGCAGGGGGCTTAAAAACAAGATTGCCTTTCTCCTCTGATTATATCTGCACAAGAATGCAGAATCAGCATTCACAGGCAATCTAATTTCTACAAAGTAGCTGACTGCAACCTAAATAACATTATTTCAAATTAGCTTGAGGTGCATTTAGAATGCATTTATTTTACTGTGCTACATTATGCAGTAAGGATTTTTTTAAATTATTTTATTTTAAAGTAAGCGGGGCTTAAATCTGGCCTTCATTTCCAACAGTTAGAAAAACATGACCAATTCTGGCTGGAGGCAGGAGGCTGGTTGTGAAGCTACTGGGGAGCATGTAGGAGCTGAAATGAGGAATTTATTAGAGGAAAAGAACCTGGGTCAGACTTACTCCCAGAAGACCTCTTTTGCAGAAGCACTGTCTGCTGGGGCTATTAGCAATGGCAAATTAGGCCCCTCGTCTTAAACCTGAAGGTTCATATTAAATTATTAGTGTGTGTAAATAATTGTAGTGTATGTAAAAAAAAGTGGCTGAGAACTCACTGGCAGAAGAAAGAGGACTTTCAAGAGCATTTGACTCAGGCAAACCTGAAAAGAACTTACAAGGACAAGGAATACACCCCTCAGACTTGAAGCTTTTTCATACGTTTTTTTCAAGATAGTTGCTCAGCCAAGCTGCTCAAAATAACCTAAGGCATAAGAATCTGTCAGAATGGAAAGCATAAGGCAACATCAGTAAGGGGGGGTTCCTACCAGCATGTACTTAATGGAAACATTGTCGAAAATGGCAAGCAATCATATTTTTTCTTTCAGTAGAGACAGCAAAATAGCTCAGGAAGCCTAGTATCAACAGGTTTTTAGAATTTTACGCAGAAAGAGCTACTCCAGGTTATTTCTTGGAAGTGAAGGCAGCAGACATGCTGTGTTGCTGCATTCCTCAGCTTGTGGTTGTAATAACTCTGAATCGCTTTAATGTAGAGCTGTAAGAGCACAGGCAGGTCTGTGCCAGCCACACCGAAAAGCAGGCACTGCAGACCTTTTGGGCTGTAAGTAGTTCCACCGTGGGGAGGATATACAGGACCAAACAACGTTATGGAGTAACAGTGATTGAGGTGTCACAGCAGCCTCTGCTCCCCAATAAGTCTGTGTCTACATATTGAGAAATTACGTCCTACAGGTTTTACACTTAGGAAAACAGCTTGAACTAGTAGCTCTGTCTTCTTCCCCCACAGAAACTACATGATGAAGATCAAGAAGCCTTTTTCTCTGCACTACGACCCATTCACCTGCAGCATAGAGGTTCTGAACACAACTCAGAAAGTCAAGAGGGCACTCTGTCAAATGAAAGAGGAACTGAAAAATCTCTGCTTGGCCCTTGAGAACCTCTCTTAAAACTACAGCAGTACCTCTCACCTGGCACTGAGATACTTGCAGAGGGTTCCAGCACTTGAAAATTTAGTGATGAAGTTGTAGTTGTATGCGAAAATCTTTAACCCACAAACCAGCTCTGTCAAGCTAATCTTTTCACTGTAATTTATGCTGCTGAATTATTCACATTAATGAGTTCCTCTTGTGTATGTTTCAATGACAAACAATATCAAATTACTCCAACTTTTGGTAGGTGATATGAGCTACAGCTGTTTCGAGTGTATTTATCTGTTACTATTGACCTTTATTTTTTTTTATTTTATTCACCTGCCACCTTTCCAAGTTATTTGTCACAAAATAGCACAGTAACTCTTCAGCCATACAGTCTTTTACTTTCTGCTTAAATGACATAATAACAATCTTTTAGGTTGGCTAGTTGCTTACAGTTAGCGGTCCTTGCAGCTAGCTCATTTCTGCTAGCAATTATGACGAGCTATTGTGCTCACAGACTATGAATGGTTTCCTTACAATGTGCAAATGCAAGAGTTCATAAGAGGAACCCTTTACTTTTGCTCACTATTTATTTTTTAGACTTTCAGTAGCCTTCAAATATGGCTGAATAATTTCCTGTCATATTTGAGATCACAAAATATTTGTCCCTTGGCTAAAAAAAGCAGAAAATAATAGGCCCATGATACTCTGGCACTGTCACATAAAAGGGTGCTTAGTTTGAAAGGGAAATTTGGATTCTGGAAAGGAAATTTGTGTGTAAGGAAGTTTTTTTCGAAGAAGCGTATAAGAAATAGAGTCCCATTGTTTTTTCATGGGACTCAGATACTCCTGGAGACTTTTAAAAATCTTTGTTTCTTATTGATGTCATGATGATTGTAGTAATAACCAAAAGGCCAAATCTACTGAGCATCTAGTGTAAAACCTAAGACCAACCACCAGCAGCCATATAGCCTTGCTATGGAAACAGTACCAGATACGTGCTCTGACTCATCTTGCCTCCTTCTCCAGTCCCTCTCTGAGATATGTCTGAAATTTATCTACACTCTGCAGGTCACGTTTCCCAGAATCAATCCCATAATTGCCTTTTCCAGACTCTCATGCTCTTCATGTCCCCTTACTTTCTCCACTATCCACAAGCAGAGACTATTTCAGCAAAAGAAGAGGCTCATGCCGAGAATGATTCCCTGTCCTCTTAGCAGCAGTGCAAAGAGGTGGGCTTGATGCAGGTTACAGATATGGCATAAGCAGGGGCAATGTGGATCTCACAGCTCAAGCTGGGTGACAGTGATCCACAAATTCCAATGTAGATTTATCCTGCACAGCTTAGAATCTCTACTTATTTTTTCATCAGTATATTTAGCACGTGGCAGACGGCAAGCTTGTCCACTGCTATTCACTAGCTGCCAGCGTACATGGTCTGAACTCTGAGTTAAATGTGAGGTGGTTTGGCTCTTGATGGAAAAGGAGTCATCATCTCTGCCTTAACTGGTCACTGTGGGATAGGAGCATGTACACAGAAAGTCACAACAGAGCAATTCACATGCTGTCACTTCATACAGAGCTTATCTCACTGTAATTTGTTCATCTGCCAGGCTCTAAAGAAACTGTCTTATTGAAAGTTAATGGGATTTTGTCTCTTAAATCTTCATGTCTATAAGCACTTCAGAAAATTTTCCCATGGGCAGTAGTAGAGTATTCTGAGGGAGATAGTAGTAGAGATCTGGCGATTATTAAAATGTGGTGATGCCTGAAAAACTCGGAACTATCTTGGCAAAAACGGCTATGAGACCCCTTCCTCTCAACAGCAGGAACATCCCAAGTTCTTTCTTTTTTTTTCATTTAAGTCCAGGATTCTTGTATTCTACTCTGGGAGAACACACATATCATAAACCCTGTTTTGCTAGAGATTCAGACAGCAACAGAGCTGAAGTGAGTTCCTTTGCTTCCAGTATATTTGTGCTGGAATGGAGGATGATCTCTCAGCATACTTTTATGGATTTAATTCTACTTATCCTGCTCATACACACACACAAAGATACCGTTTCTCTTCAAGCAATTTGTTTCGTTACATATTGTAATAATTTATCTGTCTGCTTCCTGCCAATTGGTGCATAGGCAAAAATGCTCGATAGCTCACAACAGATTGTTTTCAGAAGTATTATTTTCATCAATCAGTTGTTTTACAGTGAAAATTGAACCATGTGCTCCAGTTCTGTGTGTTTTCTTTTTCTTTCTTTTTAAGTGGAAGATAATGCCAGAGCGGAAGAGCTATCAAAATATTTTCTATAGATGGACTCTGTAAGCCATAGGGTCTTTTTCATGTATTCCCTCTGAAACAGTTGAATGTGGAGTTTAGACTTGAGTTTGGCTATTGCTCAGAACAGACCTATATTTGGAAGAAATGAGAGACCTGATGGATTTGTTTTGCCCAAGGCCTCACACTTTCCTTGGAGGGACTCCAGGCCCGCCCACACACCCTTGTCTTTTCCAGTTCCTGTAGCAAGGAGAGAAAAAGAAACCATTTGGAGCCAGATTCTCCCACCCTTACACACGCTGAGTAGTACCTGATCTCTTGAGCAATCCCAGCGACAGCACTGAGCCTATTTAAGGTGCTATATGCTGCAGCACCCAGAAAATAAGAGCAGGATTATAAAAACCTCTGTTGGTGTACTTGCTTTTTCATTGTCTTAATGACAGTCAGCAGGCAAACACAGCTAGGGTAGGCTCCAGTGAAGCTTAGTAAAGCTTCAAAAGTAAAGAATTTGGCTACTCAAACTTTTAAAAAGCATAAATATTCTTCCAAAAGAGGCAAATCTTCCACTCCTTACTCAGGCAAAACCTACCCCAGCATAGCCATGTTTGACACTCCCCTCTAAGGAGGTCCAAATTCTTGTCTTCTGATTCAGTGTAGTGACAAAGCAAAAGCCTTCAGGGTTACATCCTTATGAGGTACACTGGTCATGCTGCTCTTCCAATAGTCGTTCTTTCATTTCCTCACAGAAGCCAAGAAGTACCTCATACTCCTGTCAGTCTAAGGCAGGGGTGATGGGGAAGGCAGTGGTGGGGCCTCACAATGAAAATCATGGCACAGAGGAAAAAGCACCAACCAGTAAAAATATGTCTTTTTGTCAGTTTGCATTTCAGCAGTTTCACATTAATCTTGCACAAGAAGGCTCCAAAGCCAAGTAAAACACATCTTGTGACTTGAAACTGAACTGATGAACTCCCCCTGGGTCCTTTGCTTATCCCGATAAACTTATTTTTCCTAGATGGAGTACATTTAGAACAAAATAGTGTATGTTATTAAATCTGTATTGTGTTGTTCTGTTATACATGGGAGAGTTAGTAAATTCAGTTCATGGGTTTGGGTTTGTTTTGTTTTTTGGCTAACCAAGTCTGTCCTCTACCAATTTTGGTCCACCCTCAAGCCTCCAGCTGCTTCAGTGCTTCCCTGCAGATTTACTAGGGATGCCAAGGGTACCACTGTGTAAGGAGAATACACAGTTATGCAATTTGGGGAATTTGGCAGGACAGGAAGAGGAAATTTAGGCAGGCCTCCCACCCACTCCCATGAGAAATAGTATTGTATTACAAGGCAGAGCTGTCATCCTCAGAAAGACCTTCTCAATCACTTCCCTCTGGTAACCTTAACATTTTGACCTTTATACTACCTGCTGAATGTAAACCTTACTTAACCAATTAAAGAAATAACAGGGGAAAAAAAAAGACAGGAAAAAAAAAAAAAAGAAAAAAGACCCTCCAAGAAAGAAAACTTCATTACACTGTTTCCCTTGTCTCTACTGATCCATGAAGGAAGACGCAAACAAAAAAAAAGTAAACGTCCATGGAAATGAGAGTATATTTCTGAAGAAACCTAAAGCATGAAATTGCTCCATGTACAACTACACACATGAAGATCACCTTACAGCTGTGACTGAAATGCTGTAACTTACCCAGTAAATCATGACCATCAATTAACCACACACAGAAGTGTTACATGACTGCTTTAGCAGGAAATGAAGCTACCAGGAAAAACCCTCCAGTAGCTTTGCCTTATGCACCTACTGCAAAACCAGAAGGTTCTCTGGAGCCTGCTTCTGTAGATATCCTACAGCATGGAGAAATTCCAGCTGGCAAAGAAACAGAGGGGTATATACATACATCCTCAGTAATCTCACCCACCACTAATCAGGAGTTTATACGTGGGCTTTGAGATTTAGTTAGAGGACATTACTTTGCAGCTTTCTCCAGCTGGCACAGGGTCCAGCGTCGGCAGAAAGGGTTACTGGCTGTATCGTATTAAATATACATTAAATTTGGGTAACGCTAGTGGCTGAGACCCAAAGTCAAAGCAAATCTCTAGCAGTCTCTCCCACCATACTAATTCTTCAGGGGAAAGAAAGTCAGACTAGAACAGGAGTCTGGCTGAGAGCTGGCAGAGCATAGGGACAAGCAATGGAAAGGACCGGTAGGCAGGCATAAACCATTTTTGGTTTGCATATGCTGCGTGATTATATTTGAGAAACATTTTTGTTTGAAAGAGAAGCTTTATAGCATGAAGGAAGAAAGTTCAAACCTGTAAGAGTGTAGAGGATTCAAGGTCATTTAAGACCTTTTAACTGTACCTGGGGAGTGTTAGCCTTTACTGAATTAGACATTTACTTTCAGCATGGGGTTAGAAAGTAGAAAAGGGGTCTTTGGGAAAGAGTTTTTTACATAGTGTGTGGGAAAGCAGAAGCTGACCTGGTCTTGCTGCCCTGCAAGACACAAGAATCCTAAATTTTGAGTGGAAGCTAGAGGAGAAACTGAGCAGCTGGCCAAATACTGCTTCCCCAGCAAAAGACTGTAAAATTGTTACTGCTATAGCTGTATGCCAGGTGCTTTCACCCTGCTTAACGTTTTTTGCCATGAGTTTTATTTTGTCCCTTTATTTTAAATGTTATTTAATGATCCTTTTTATTTGTGTTTGCAAGTGGGGAAAATGAGATCACTGAACGTGAGAAAGTTTAATATTATTTTCCCAGGGTTTTGGGCGAAACTTGTACAACAAACGGACCCTCTTAAACTTAAACTTGGCCCTTGCCAAAGGCTGTTAAGATCTGGGAAAATGGTTACATTTAGGTAAAAGAAATGACAACTTGCAAAACAAAGCTCTGCTCCCATCTACAACCAGTACTGTTAGTCTTCAAGGTACGTCTTTCACAAAATTATTCATGACGGATTTAACCATAAATTACTAAATATAAAACACAGCACATAACACCTGCCAGGTACAGTAACTAGAAAAATTCTCCAGTTTGGAAGTCCTATATCTGAATTGGCTGCTTTGTAACAATTTTGGATACCATTTACAATTACTTGGCTTATTTTAGCTGTCACTGAAGTTGTGGAGTTTGAGCATGGTGTGCCATCAAGCAGAATATGGTGTTGACTTTTGTGAAGTCAGTTTGACTGATCCCACTTACAGACTCAGAATCAACATCAAAATTTCTTTTGAACATGCTAATAGCTAAAATGTGGAAGTAAAAATAAAGGATCCATTTACAGTCATATCACTGTGCAGCATTTAGTACTTTCCTCTTACATTTACTGACAGAGAAAAAACCCTTAACTATCAGAACTATAGAAATATCCCTTGAAGTGATATACTGGCACACTTTAAATACTCTGACATAAACAGACAATTAAAATGAACTTCTAGAAGGAAAATATCTATTAATTTGTTAATTAACAAATCCTGTCTTTGAAGAACATCTCACAAGATGACACAGATGATCATCATTATGTGCTGTACAAGAGCGTTAGAAACATTCTCAATAGAACCCATAAAAAAAGGCCTGTTTTTAAGTATTTCCTGAATGAATCCCAAAACTGATGGGTTAGAAATGGAATGTGTGTTGGATGATGATATGAATTTTGTACAGTGTTTAAGTCTTGTGCTTCAGACATTTCAATTTGTTTCTGACTCTTGCATTAGTTCATATTTCTTGGTTTAAATCTGAGTAAACAATATGATTTCACTCAATTCTTGTGTCTCTTGTGTCCTACAAAGGCAGGCTTTGTAACCAAATCTGAATTTTAGCCCCCTTTATGAAAAATTTGTTAGCTGCAGGGAGCTTGGGGAGGAAGGAGTTTCATAAATGAAACTTCGTAGTCACTGTTGCTTACTGTAACTTTCTTCCAATTACCAATCATTATCCTTGGGCAGGAAACAAGTCAAAGGTTACCAGAATGGGCTTTCTATTACACATGTATCATCCAACAATGCTACCAAGTGCATACACAGTTTTGTAATAATTCCACTCCATCACTAATCTGAAAACAGCTTATAATATCACCTGCTTGGGTTGTGGACAATCTATTCAACCACGTTTTCTCGGTACTTTGTGATACATCATTTGTTTCTGCATTGCCATCTTACTTGGTTAAATGGAGATAAAGATAGATAAAAACAAATGTCGGTGTAGAAAATTGACTTTCCTATTGCCTTGACAATTTGGCTAGGAACCAGACCAAAAAAATGAAGCAAAGAAAAAATGATGTCATTATGCAGAAAACTACAGAACACCTCACTCTTTAGTACTTAAATAGCAAAGATGGGTTGTACAAAGATTTTCTTGATTAATTTCTGCAAATTGTTCTTCATATCCCAACAGTTTACTAAAGCATTTAGACATTGACTAACAGCTGAAGAAACTAAAAGTTATTACAGAGGATAGTTGGGCCCAGTATGATTCTCACTGATTCTCATAGTTCTGTATCCTAAGCTGATATAAACTGGAATTACTCCACTAGTTTCAGAAGAGCTGTCTTAGGCTACAGTACATGGCCCACTATGTTACCTGAGAATTCAGGAAAAGAATTTCAGGCTTCTTGTGCTTTCTAATATATCAGTTTTAAGATTATGGAATCCTGTTTATATTTGTGTGCAAGACCGAGTAAGATAAACTATATCATTTAGGAAACTAGGAGCAAGGAGAGATCATATTTTACTTAAGGAACCCTTACTTCCTTAGAAGTAAGGAAAAATGTACTCCCATAGTTGAGAACACCACCAAAACCCAGCAAGAACTGTTTTGCTCTGAATTCCTCCTACAGCAGTATCACAGAGTCTTCTGCTAGAAAATTCTCTCCAGAGAAACAGATTCAGCATTTGTCACATTACCAGACTTCTACCGTCAGTGAAGAAGTTGTTATTTTTGGCATGACATGAAAATCTTTAACTAACAAGATTTCAGTAGATGAAATTAACACATCTTTAAGATTAAGGTCTTTGGTACACAACCCATTTCTCCATGACACACTGCTATTTCACAGTATTGGTCAGTGGAAGAGAGGAGCACAAGGACAGCGGGTGACCATAAATGGGAGAGAGTCCTAGATTCATGGTAGTCCTGCGTAGCAGTTTTGCTGTGCTCGATACAGAGTGAGGGGTGAAGGGTCCTGAATTAAAAGGCCACTTTTCCATAGAGCTGGAGTGGAAGAGCACCTGCAGTACATGTACTGCCCCTCGTGCCCTAAACTTATCCTGTGCTTCTGCTGCACCAAGAAAAAATATATATAATTTGGTCTTTCCTATCTCCTCTTAAGACAGGAGCTGGGGCCAGGAGGGAGCTGTGATTTTTTGGGCAACAGGAGAAGCAGGGCAGGGAAAAGTGCTGAAGAGAACACAAGGACTCACTCATGTCCCACGATACCTGTGGGCTGTATGTTAACCTGAAAGCAGAATTGAAGGATAGAAATGTATCTCCGCTCTCTGCCAAAAAGGGAACAAGAAGTTGTACACAGGAAAGTTACTTCTATCAGAACCGTGTCTAGAATAAAGAACATATTACTGAACAGAATCTCAGGGGTTGGAAACGTCTTCTGGAGATTGCCTAGTCCAACCCCTTATTCAGAGCAGGGTCAACAAGAGCAGGTTACTCAGTATTGTGTCCAGTCATGTTTCCAATGGACAGAGACTCCACAATCTCTCTGGGCAGCCCATTCCACTGTTTGACCACTCTCACAGTAAAAAAGCTTTTTACATTTAAATGGAATTTCCTGTGTTTCAATTTGTGTCCATTGCCTCTTTTCTTTTCACAGGATACTGCTGTGAAGGTCTGTCTCTGCCTTCTTCACTTTCTCCATCAGGTATTTATACACATTGGTAAGATCCCACTCAGCATTCTTTTCCAGGCTGAACAGTCCCAGCTTTTTCAGTGTCTCCCTGTGTGTCAGATGTTTTGATTCTTAAATCATCATCATGCTCCTTCATTAGACTTGCTTCTGTATGTCCATGTCCTTCTACCGGGGAGCCCAACCACTGGCTGCAGCACTGCAGAAGTCATTTCACCAGTGAAGAGCAGAAAAGAAGGAGTACTTTCCTTCATCTGCCTGCAGCCGTATTCCTAATGCAGCCCAGGATACTGTTGGCCATCTTTGCCTCAAGGACAGATTCCTAGCTTATAGTCAACTTGTCCACCAGGACCCCCAGGCCATTGGACCTTTTCTGCCAAGCCGCTTTTCAGCTGGTGGGTCCCCAGCCTGCACTTGTACACAGGGCTGATTCTCCTCAGGGGCAGGATTTTACACTCCACTGAGTTTCCAGAAATTCCTGTTGTCTCTTTTCTCCAGTCAAGAAGGCAGTGAGTTCCTCAGCCTTGTCCATATCCCCATTCAGCAGCGTGCCTACTCAGTTTTTTGTTGCAGATATACTTGTAGAAGCCCTGCCTGTTGCCCTTTACATTCCTCATCAAATTCGACTCCAGCTGGGCTTTGGCATTCCTAACCTCATCCCTGCATGATATAACGTCTCTGTATTCCTTGTGGGAGATCTGACACTGATTCCACCTCTTGTGTGTTTCTTTTTTATGTTTGAGTTTTGTCTGGAGCTCCTTGTTTCGTGCATGCAGGCCTCCTGCTGTCTTTTCTTGGCTTCCTGCATGTCAGGATGGACCATTCTTGAGCTTGGAAGAAGTGATCCTTGAAAAAATGCTTGAATTGTCTTATGAATACATAGACAATGGGGGAGACGAGACAGAAGGAAAGCAGAAACAATTTTATGCCTACCGTTAAAGGAATATGTAACCATGTTAGAGATTCAAGTTCATGTGCTTGCTCCAGTGGACACTTAATTTTCTGTGCAAAGAGAGATACTCTAATAGAAAAGTAATTGAGGAAGGCTTGCTCTGTAATATCAAATAAACTGTGTTTTTTGGACATGTTCTCCAGACATGGAAAGCCTCAGTTTGATTTTGTTTATCACATCAGACCTCAGAGAGAATTTGGCATCAATATATCTGGATCTGTAGCTTATTGACTAACAGGAGGCTCAGTCCCTCAAAAGCTTTTGCCTTCAGCTATGTAAGACCCAAATTAGACCATGCCAGTCATCTTTGGCATGCAATTGAGATGTCTGAGCAACATTTGTTTTTCAAATGCCGCTGTAGTTCATGTGTGAGGAGGCACAACAAGACAACGTCTCCTCCTGATTGTGCAGAGTTTCAGACCTGTAATGGGATTCATTCAGTTTTAGGGAAAAGGAAGATAGGGTTTTAAATACACCTTCTTCTCTTGGAATTGGTTAAGTGCCATAGGGCACTTCATCCTGATGGGATGAAGAGGCTACCAATAATATTCTTATTAATAACATGTTCAGTAGCTGAACTTTTAGGTAGTGTTCTGATTTCTAGTCTTCCCTGAAGCACAGCACCGAAATGCAAGAGAAATCCTGATATCACAGCATGTGGAGAGGAGAGCACGGAGGAGTTGGGACTCCAAGGTAATACAGTGCCAAAGGACTTGTCAGCTGAGCTAGTGGGTAGAAGACAGTCAAGGAAGGTGAAGGAAGCTCTGAGTGTTGCAGTTAAGAGCAGATCAGAGGCGTTGCCTATATAAAGGCATTGGTACTGTAACATCATAGGAACACAGTTTCATTCCTACTTGCTTCTCTCTATATCATAGAGGAGAATCATATGTCACATCCCTTTGAGGGGTACCCTTCACCTGCTGTCACACCTCAGAGCTCCAGCAGATTTTCACAGTCTGTTTGGCTTCTCTTGGCTCCCCAGATCCTAAACTGGCTCATTCTGCAGGATTCAGGCTGTACTGTCCTCGTCAGCTAGGCTGCCCACAGTCACCTTCCCAAGCAGCGGTGTATTTATTTCGCAGGGACAGGGTACCTGCGTGCCGAGCAGCTCAGTGCTATTTACCTTTTGTCCACAAGGTGGTAGCGCAGCATCAGCATTAATGTAAACAAGGTGGCTCGCTTAACTTTTGCCCTGTTACCTGACTGACTCCTACTACTGGACAAATGTTGACAAACTTCTTACTTTTGTTAACTTTCTAATTAAAGAACAGCGTGATATAATAGGCCAAAGACATATACACCGAGACAGTAAATATTTGTGAAAATAAAGAAGAGATACAGAAATCTACTCCATGCCCAAAGCGTTATTTGGAAAGAATGAGTGGAAGGGATAAAATCATGTAACCCAGCTTTGAGATTTTGACTTGTTTCCAGAACTCTTGAGGCCAGCTATTATCAAATGGTGCTCAAGGGGGATGAAACTGGCTGGGCTGCAATGGCCCGTAACATCACACTGGAGTGGCTCTCTGGCTGCAAAGTGCAAGATGGTAGAACTTGTCCTTTCAAGGCCCAGCAGAACCCATACCTAGCAGCTTGTAGGACCCTGTGTTGGTCATCTCTGTAGTGAAATATTTAGGCTCTTTTCTAAAGCTAGTTTAGGTTATAGTTTTGCCTTTGGCAACACTACTACAGACTTCAGACTGTCCCATCTACAACTCCCTCCCACTTTCCATTGCCCTTTGCTGTCCACCACACCTGGCAGCATGACAATGACAGATCAGGAAACTACTTCAACATTATTATTCTCTCCCTTACACTTACTGCTATTTTTTGGACCAAATTTCAGAGGTGTACTTCACAACACAGGCTCACAAACAGCAGTGCTGCCACTAATGAGAGGGAATTGTGCTTGCCGCAGGAGGTCAGGAGTGGAGTTAACTGGAGCTAAGCCCATGAACACTTTTTGTCATGGACCATGATAACACAGACCATGTGGCTGTAGTTACCCATGGTGAATGAGATCTCTCACCAGGATTTGTGTCTTATTTTGCACTCTGTTGTACCGAATGAGGTAAAATCTCCTTCAAAATATATATTTCACATTAATGTTATGGACATCACTACTAAGAAAGTTACTTAAAGTATGTTATAATTTTTCATACCATTATTACAGTATAGTGAAGTTAAAAAACACTTCAGGAGGATTTACACATGATTAAAACCGCTTCATACTCTTAGGGCACAAAATAAAAGTCGGTTTTAGAGTGATTTTTAGTTGTCAGTCTTTTGTTCAGGAAATCAGAGCATTCATATAAACCCTTTGAGCTGACATCCCACCTCCAGTGAATTCTGCTCAGTCCTGGGATATGTAATCTAATCAAGTACTGATTTTTGCTGGAGAGGAAGGGGTAGGAAGAGAGCTTTATCTCCTCAATTACTGTGGTCTTTATCTTCGTATCACATCATAGACTGCCTAATTTGATATCTCCTTTAGGAGGTTACTAAACAAAGTGGCTCTAACCTCAAATCCAAGCTGCTAGGCTTCTTACACATGGCTGAAAGGACAGAGTGTATTAATGTCAAAGAGATCAAAAGAAGGTTTGCAACCTAGTTGGTACCAGAACCTAGTACTGGAACAAAATTCCCAAAATGTTTGAGTCTATTTACCAGTAATTCTAGGTGGTCTCCCATCAAAGTGCCGGAAAATCCTCCTTAGTGTCACAGTGACTGCCCACAATCCTTATAACCAAGGCAAAGTGTTGCACAAACTACGCAGGCTTTTAGTTCCCAAGGGCATTACTACATACCATGGGTCTGACTATAATTCTTCATCTGTTACTGTAACTGTAGTAGGAGGTCTTTATTTATGTCACAGTACCCTTATAGTGTGCTGATAAAGTATTATGAAGTATTCTAAGGAATGGACATAGCTGTCTCCAAGAAATGGAACTGCTGTTCCAGTCTAGTGAAACTATCCAGTTGAGTGAAAATACTTATATTGATGGAAATAATTTTGCCAGTATGCTCATGCCACCGTTGGGGATATCTCGTTCCTGACAGACAGAGCCTGGCAAGAATTTGGAGCATAGACAGGGCCTAGATCAAATAAACAATTTGGAGTTAGAAACATATAGCAATGCTCCTTTCAAAATGCTTTTATTTACAGAAACATTCAACTGAAATAAAGTCTCTTAACAGGAGGTCTTGATTACTTTTCCATTTCCAAACCACACATCATAATGGGGATGGAATGTGGTTACCATAAATTGTTGGTTTACAAATCATCACTGACTTGTTAGCAACAGCTAGGATGTTAGAGTTAGAGCAACAGTTTGGATGTGATAAAATAGCAAGAGCCCATTTTTCATGGCATCGTTGGAATGAATATAAATGAATTCTTCCCAGAGATTCATTGTGGTGGTTGTGGTAAATAGCAAACTGCATATTTCCTGCTCATGTTGAAATCAATGGGAGTTTTATTATTGGCATCAGGAGAAGCAGGATTTGACCTTAACAGAAAAGAGAAGAGGAAAAGAGAAAAAGATGAGGAAAAATAAAAGAATGAGCCTGAGAGTTCTAAAATGACTAGCGATTCAGATGCCTGACTGGAGACACTTCAAAAGAGGAGTCTGAAAAGCAGAAAGTACCAACAACCTGAAACTGGGGCCCCTTTTTATTTGGATTCCCTTCCAAATTTTCCTTTGAATTCTCTGCTTGTGAACTTTGAAACTGAGGAATAACCAATACTAGTCACTGCTGAAAATGCAGATTTTCAAATTTTCCTTTTTCTTGGAAATGTTTCTGCCTCTCTAATGGCACTGAAGAGTTCTCTTATTGGGTTTTGGATGAAGCCTATAAAAATCAGCAAAGGCATTCTTTCAGGGAAGCCAGCACAAACTTTTCTTCCATGCTTCTGTTTGAGTCATGACATAGATCACTATCAGTCACTTAACCTTGCTCAAGCAAAATCCACATCTGCTAATAGACAGAATTAGCAACCCTTACCTCTGTGATATAGGCAAATCTTTACAAGAGAACTCCTGCATTAAAAATAGAGGAAACAAGAAGCTCTGGCCCAAAATAGGTCACTATGCTTGCTTAACTAGTAGACTAAACTGCTCACATTTTTTTATTTTTCCCAAGTACTCTATAAAAATAGACTAAACCAAACAAAATAACAATGTATACATTCTCACCCCATGGTACAACATATCACAAACTTATTTCCTTTACCAGGTGTATTCAAAGTACTCACCAAGGTCACAATTCCTAAATATAGTTGTTTAAATATTTAAAAGAGTGAGTGAAATCTGGTCCTCTAAAGTCAACAGCAAAACTTCCAATGACTTCACATAGACCAGAACAGATGCTTAGCTGAGTGACTTTAATATCAGTGGGGTGAGGATGATCTCTATTAGCTGAACATTTAGTACTTGCTTACTCAGATTTTAACACAACAAACGTATAAGCAACCTTCCCAAAGTATAGAGGCCCTTAAAAAACAGTTAATGAGGGATGCCAACAAAGATATGAAGAGCAAATGCAAAGAATAACTCTTCTACCCAAAAGAAGTATTGTTCCATTTCATTGATGGTTTATGTTTCGATAGCCACAAATGGCATCTCCTGAAATAAAAGTCCATATCCAAGGACTCTGACCCTTAATGTTCACCAAATTACTCGTCATGAACCTCCTGTTGGACCTTCAGACTGGAACACAAGTTCTGAAAATGAGCATTCTGAGCAGCTACTCCTGAGCATGCCAGTAAAGAATTTGGATAATGTATGAGTGTTTCAAATGAGATCCTGCAACCATACTAAGCAGGATGAATTTAACCTTTGCTAACAAAACCCAAAATTGCAGTATGCATTAAATGGACTCTAACATATGGGGAGAGAGAAGCCAAGTCCAATATCACCATTTTTTTTTAAGGTAAAGGGCTAATGCAGTTCATTCTTTCCTATCCGATATTATTTTTTTGTTCTTTATACGAAATTCTCATTAGCTGCAAGACAGTCCTTTAAATAACATGTGTTGTCCCAGCCAGATGAGGAAGGTTTGTAAAGGAAAGTTGTGTCTAATAAATGTCATTTTTCCTTAACAGAGTCAGACATTGTTGAGCTCTAACATGTAAGAGCAGATGATCCAACTGAGATTATCACAGGAAATCCAAGAGGAATTTAATCCAATCCTTTGAACTTTCAGTAAGATTTCTTAACTGTGAAGTACACAAAGAACTATGTTGACTATTGTCATATTTGGCTAGAGACCCCTCATCTTACCAAAGCATTCACTCAAAAATGATCCTTTATCCCCAAAGCATTTCTGATGTTGCTTGAAAGAGACAACAAAAACAGTTGAGACTGATTTTGGAGGACAGATATATTCTGTGTTCTAGAAAATCCTAACCTGTCAAAAAATTCACCCTCCCAAAGGTAGCTAGTGCTTCTCAGAAGATGCACTTAAATTTATTAGCTTAACATACCTTTTGCCTGGACAACTTATCCCAAATGTAAACACTGGAGTACACTAGGTATCTGCTGAAGAGGTACCTACTGCCCATTCCCTAGTCTAATAATTCTCATTCCTCCAGAGTGGAACAGAGTCTTGAGTCCAAAATGGCACAATGCATGTATTTCACAACAAGAAGACTTATCTTCCTCATCAGGTCCCTACTCTGCAGAGGTTTTCAGAAACAGCACTGTATCCAATTTCGCTACTCTCCCCCTGACAACTGGGGTGTTCAAAAGAGAACCATTCCAAGTAGTATCTTGAAGGTGCGTTGGTCTCCTTTTTTGGAAGTGGATTTTGTTCCACTAGTTTGGCTTAATTGCTCTGAATAATTAAATTTATTATTTAAACTCTGAATAAGTCTGGACTATGGTTTTACTAGGTGGTAGAATAGCCCAGACTCATTATGAATTAAGGTACAGCTACTAGATGAATTTCAAAATTTTTCAGCATTTGTCTACATGGCAGACAGAATGGTTTTGTAAGGTAAAATTACCTAACCTAAGCTGCCTTGCTTGTGCACCGGTAGCTCTCTCACTGTGCCAGAAAGGAGCTCAGTAAGGTCTACTTCTCCCATCTTGGGAGAGTTTTGCAGCCTCTGCTGAACTGTCTGCTCCTGTGACCATATTCTCCCTGGTGGTGCTCACCTGCAGCCAGCCAGACAAGTATGCTGCTTTGATGTCTCAGTGGAATCAAAGCTCAGTCTTAAGATCTAGTGTGGTCCATTGTAATACCAGTTAATAAAGTATTTGCCTCACCTACATCAGTTTTGATTAAGAGCAGAACACCCCAAAACCCAGACTTGGGACTCCAGGAATTACATACCAGAATATTCAGAGGCTGTGCAGAGCTTACATAGCAAACCAGGTTGCTTTTGACTGTACTAATATTCAGGCATAACAAAGTCATTTTCTCTATCAGGATGTTTAGAGGCAGTTTACCCTAAATCTGTACTTTCTATATGTTTGTTTGCCAGTGACTGAGAAGTTCAGCTAGACTTTCTTTCAGGATTACCCTATCCACAAGCACATCCACATCCCCACTTGCTCTTTTAACTACTGCTCTTTCCTTGGCCTTAATTCTAGATTAGGGAACTTTCACATTTCAGTATTCCAGGGTTTAAGAGAAATGTTTAAGTGCTTCCCTAATAGCCAAAGCTAAAGCAGGGAACTACTCACAGTCAAGCGGTAGGCTAGGGGCGAGGTGCACGAGACCTCACTTTTGGGATATGCCCAGAGAGGCTCTGAGGGGTCTTCTTAGCCAGCACAATCCTGAGAATGCCCATGAAGTTGACAGACTCTAGAAACTCCTGTGGAGATCAGAAGATGCTTCAAACTGAGTGCTTCTTAACGCTGTTTGGTGGATATAATAGCAACTGTTCAGGCATCTGGTAGCCTTTGGCTATGTGCTTCCTAAATAGTGCATAGTACTGCATACTGCTTAAAGAGCACAAAGGCTGTTGGTATGTGGTTTTTAAACAATGCACAAGCCAGAATGTGGTATTCAAAAACCAATGTGTTTCTAATGTATGTAGACATTGTTGTTACCAATATCTAAATTATAACACCCCCCCATACCTTCCAAACTGAGTCCAAAGCACCTATCCTTGCCAGGGACAACAAAGTAACCCAAATTTGGAGTTTCTCGGTCAAGATAGTTTTGAGTCATGACATTTCTTTAAAATAAACATTAGGAAATTATCCAAAAAGTGAGATCACCCCAGTTTTTAAAGTATCTTCTTATCTCCCAAATGATTTGCCTAATATCAGTCAAGTTTTCCTGAAAAATTTTAGTCTGACATAGAAGTTTGCCTGTGAAATTTCAGGTGGATTAATTTCAGCTTGAAAAAGTCAGGGTGGGATTCAAAATCAGGCTCATAATGGAAGATCTTACATCAAACTAAACTGTGAAAGAAAGAAGCATCTCTCCATCTTGTATTTTCTTTTAGCCAGAGCTAACAATAACTTTGTCTCTGCTACTGAACAGTCGAGCCAAAAAAACAGAAAGACAAAAGCCAAAGACAAACCAAAAAGACAAGAAGCAGAGACAGCAAAGAACACAGAGGGAGGGAAAAAAAATCTACCCCACATACAAACATTGCTCTGAAAGCTCAAAGATAAGAACAACAGCCTCTGTAAAAGTCAGTTTTGACATTAGGAGATGACAGAAGCAGCAGAGATGGCAAAGCACCTAACCTGACCTACCATCAAGTAAAGCTAATGAAAACAAGATGGGAAAAATAAGGGAAGTTTGTTACTTAAAAAAAAATAAAGTAATTTCTGACATTGACAGTATGCAAACCAATAAACTATTCAGATGTTGGATCAGGTCCATATCAAAGTAACTCAGCCTATAATTACATGAGAATCAAAAAATGTCAAAACACAATAATAAAGATATTGTGGGGTGCTTTGTCTTTTGTGGAGCAATCCCATCCATACCACCAAATAAGGCAAAAAGTTAAATAGGAGTTCAGCATAACAATTACAAGAAAGGAACCATAATGGATGGGAATGAGCAGAAAAAAGGCAGAAATTAGCAGCAGTTAATAATGAGGGGAGAAAAAAAAAGAGGCTGCCTTGTGCTAGACAGGTACCTGAGAAAGAGCTGCAGTCCGACTAATATCATTAGAAAAAGTACAAACATGCCTTCAGAAATACGGGCAACCTTCAGGCATGAAATGGAAAAAGGGTTTTATATGCCCTGAACGTTGTCTGATTTTCCAACAATATAAGCTGGAATAATAAACATATCACCTCTTACAAAAAACTGATTTTGTCTGTATACTTAACCCACTATAGCTATATCAATACTGTCACTGGGAATTCCCAGAACAGAGGGTCAGATATAAATTGATCCAGCTACACTGAATAAAGTGGATGCATATCAGTTTTCCTGAGTTGATAAATCTCTTCAGGATCTGGCCAGTAGCATGCTTATTCTGAATTGCTTGACAGGGAATGCTCCCAAACGTGCTCATAATTTACCTACCTTTGCTCCTATTGAAGTGAGTGGAAGCATTAACCTTTTGCTTTGGTGGGAGCAGGATGAGGCCAGCCCTAGGTGCTTTGAAAAATCTTACCTATTTCAAAGAAAAAATTCTCTGCCTTATAGACGTGAATCTCACATCATTTAAAAATCAGACAAGAGAGTGCATGATTTGCCTCCTTGTTTGTGGGTACAACATCGATTATTTCTAATATTTCTTCATTAGACTTTGAACTGTATATCGAATGCAAAGAAACAGAGAACAGGAAGTATAAGCAAAGTTATCACTAATTTCTCTACCCAATAGCAAATTGGAAGGATCAAAAGGCAAAAAACCCCAACCAGATAAAACCTCCTATGCCTTCAGATTGCACATTTATACAAAAGGGACAGCAAATTTCTGTCCCCCAAAAGCTACTTCTTTTTCTTCCTGAAAGTACCTCATTTAATCTTGGATCATAAATAATAATCCTGAACTTCCTGCTTTTTATCCTAGATCTACTACTGCAGTCAACGGGAGTTTTGAAAGTGCACGAAGCACGCACTGGGCTAGAGCCTTGGGCTGTAAGACCTAAGTCCAAGTCTATGCCTTTTCCTATGCCTGAAAAGCGCCCATGATTTTATAGGTAACCTATAAAAACAATTGAAGTAATTGTGGTGGTCTTACGTTGTTTAGATTGTTTGCTTTCCACTCCCCAATCTTGTGATATGAACAGAGCTTTTAAAATGATCTATTATAGTTGGGGCCAGTCTCGCTGTAGAAAACTCTGTATGAGCTGAGAACCAAAATGTAGTCACAGCTCCAAACAGCTTGTGGATGAAATGAATTCTTTGTCTATCCTGCATCCTAAATGCATCCAAATTATTCTAGTATCCATATATCTATGTGGACCACTTAACTCCCTCTTGAACTCTCCTTAGTGCTTTAAATTGCTTGTCAGCCACATGTGAAAATCTCTACCTCATGTAAAATTTACATTCCAGAGCTTTCTATCTCTGATTTCTCTCAGCAGTAAGGTTTCTTCTGATTTTGGTGCCACTGGAATGATGGGACCGAGCTGCTCCTGCCTTTTGCACAGATACTCAGAGTTGTGTGTGGAGCAGAAATGTACCCATCCCTGGGCCAGAATTTCAGCAGTCCCTTATTTAGTGCATTAGCCTGGGGGAGGGGGAGAGCTAGCTGAGATAACAAGGTAACATGATTGCTGCTGCTGGCAAGAGGACAGATGTCAACATTGCCTCTCCTTTTCACGGAAACATACCTGGCTTTATGAAGAATAGGTTAGCAAATATTTTAATACAAATAGTAACCTCAGCAGAGCTGCCAAAGCAGGCTCCAAAGAGACTGACTTGTTTACAGTCTGGATCAGTGCCTTAAAACCTGACGTGCTTGTTCAACAGAAAATTAACCCCAAAACGGGTATCATCATTACTGCAGGGAGAAGCTCCAGAAAGATAATATCCTAACTCTCTCCAGCTGAACTCAGGACATTGTCCACTTTTTATCACATCAAGTGCCCTTGTAGTCATTCAGAATAAACAAGCAAATAAAGAAGTGAGGTATATCACATGTGATAGCTTGGGTCATTGGGACTGCATAGATGTTTGGATGTAGCCCAACCCCCTGCCTTCACTTGAATTACTACTGGAATCTAACTTCTTGCATTGTTTTAAGAGACTAAATTGTTCTCTCTATGTACTTTGGTCATCCCAACTCAGATGTTATCTTTTCCTTTCCCACTCTAGTTTTTGGCTACAAAAAATATCCATGAAGAAGAGTGCTGAGAAGAGCCTTTTTTTCCCCAGCTGCAGAGTGTATGTGTCTATGGTACCATTCTCCTCCAAATGTCTTTGACAAAGATTGTCATTTATGAGGTCATTTGTTTAAGAGGTTACTAGTGATTCTCATGAAAATGAATACAGGTATAGGTTCGACCTTGGAAGTAACACTGGTAATACCAAAATGGTGTAGGTAAAAAGGGAGAGAAGAAATTGTTTCCAACTTACTGTAAGCATTCAGTATCAGATGAGAACTTCATAGGTAATGGTCACTGATCTGGAAAAGTCACTCTGCACAGGTGTCAAATGGCTATCAAATTTCTTGGAAGATGGAGGGAAAGACTGGTCCTGGAATTATTATGCAAAGGCCTGTAATGCTGGATTTACCAACAGAGACCTAGGTCAGCTTTTGTTGCATAATTCAGTTGATTTTGAGCAACCCCATGGGGGAAGAAGAGAGTGACATGATGCGGGACAAGTAAGAGCCAGGGCTTTCCTATGTGACCTGCTGGTCTCATGGTGGGAGGCCATGCATCGTCTCGCATCCTCCAAGGAGGTCAGTGGCAGGCACTAGTGTGGCAGCTGCTAGGTCAAAACAAATGAGAGTGCTGCTTTCCACGCCCATTACTTGGTACGTCAAACTCCACTTCTTAGGGAGAACTTGATCTCAGACATCCATATCAGTTGTAAACCAAATTAACTGCATTTGGATTTCATGAAACTTTTACTGAAATTAGAAAAATAGGATTTCTTCTATCCTACAGACTATTGCCATTGTGATCCCTAACTGCAGCCATTCTTGAGATGTCAGTATTAAGAGACTGCAGTTGTGGTCATAGAATCATAGAATGGTTTGGGTCGGAAGGGGCCTTTAAAGACCATTTAGTCCAACCCCCCTGCAATGAGCAGGGACATCTTCAACTAAATCAGGTTGATCAAAGCCCTGTCCAATCTGACCTTAAATGTTTCCAGGAACGGGCATCTACAGCCTCTCTGGGCAACCTGTTCCAGTGTTTCACCACCCTCATTAGAAGGCTCTTTTAGGTGTTGAAAGGTTCTAGAAGAAAGGGTGAACCTAAGGAGTTGTTGCTTAGGTCAAAGGAGATATTAATTTGTGATGGCAGAGGAATAGTGGCACTCCTGACCAGCATGGAGGCATATGACTTACTGCTCCATTCAACTACTCTTTCAGAGAACTTGTAGTTGGACAAGGAGGCTTCACAGGGCTGCAGGAATGTCATTTATTTTAGGAATAGAGTAACAGTCTCTGTCAAAGTGGTGGGCTATTGTTAAGAATGCAAAACTGATGCAGTCTGTAATTATCAGGTCACAGGAAGGGTGGGGATTAAGCAAATAATCCAACCAGGTTTTGGTGAGACCTGAAAGCATATACCCACTTCTACTGAAAATACCCGACAGCACCTCCTCTATGCTGAAAGTGTAATAGAATGCAATGAAAATTGAAAGGTTTCCCACAATCTCCTATAAAACTTTTAAAAGAATTGTATCCCTTTTGTAGAATTCTATAACTGTTAAAAACAAAACCAGAAAAAAGAACACTGCTTCCTCTTCTTCTGTATTTTTAGAGTACTATCTGTAGAAACTTATTAGAGCCAACCCTACTAAATTCCTTACAACTGTCCCACAAGGGTGGTTCTTAAAGTGAAAAAGAGAAAAGTGCTGGCAGTTTATGTAATGTCTGTTTCACTTATACAATCTGAGGGGCTATTTAGGAAGTTTAACAGTATACAATTTGCTGGTGGCAAGAATCAAGCTGGAGAAATTTCTTTACAAGCTCAGCCTTGTTAATCTGTGTGTCCTACTGTACACCCTTTTCCCATATCTCTGTCTGCTCCTGAGAAGGCAACAGAAAACCGCATTCCCTTGAAAAATGACAGACTGAACTGGAATGCAGTATTTGGATGACTGAGAAAACCCATACGTTTTACGAGAGCTGCTTCTAGGTCTGTTTTGCTGGAAGAAAACATTTGCCTACTAAAAAATCTGGTCTGGTTCAAGTGGCATAGTAAAATGTTCCCTAGCTAATCCTTATTCCATTCCCTGCCTTTCCTGTAAGTAGCCCAGGTTCTCTAATCTTTTCTATCTAAACTCGCAAAAAGGGGAAGAGTCTCCTCCTCTTTCCCTTGCACCATACATGATCTGGACCTCTGGACCTTTAAATGCCTAACTTGTACCCCTCTTGCCATGCAGTGTATTAACAACTCTGCACCCCTGTGCTATTTTCCCTCCTTACATGTCTGGTACAAAATGTGAAGCATCCTCGTGACCTTTAAACATCCTGCACGGCTCTCCATCTCCTCTTCACGTGATCCAGTCTCATCTCCACCTCCTGTTAGAAAATCCTGTGCATGCACCTGGCTTGATTACATCAGCATATATGCACACAGCTGAGCTAACACATTTCAATGAATCTACTGCAGAAGCAAACGGAAATGAATACCTCTCTTTCTGTCTGCAATCCAACAGTGGCTCTCCTATGGTATCAATTTGGCATGAAATTAGAGTTATCTGTAAATCTGTTTTCATTGTTACCTGAATGCTGTGATGTAGGAGCTACAAAAGAGCAACACTGACAAGATTTTTGATGGTAGCCACTTAAAACTGAAACTATTTCAGTTCCTTGTGGTTGAAACATCACCTGCTATGGGTGTTAAACTTTTTTTTTCTCCTTTTCTACTAAATGAAGTAGCTACATATTCCAGGAGTAATGTATGAACACAACAAGAATTGCACGAGAGATCCAA
Organism: Limnodromus scolopaceus; assembly: GCA_028565335.1. Lineage (NCBI taxonomy): Eukaryota > Metazoa > Chordata > Aves > Charadriiformes > Scolopacidae > Limnodromus > Limnodromus scolopaceus. The sequence goes on from JAOXNO010000001.1 coordinate 60,034,399, forward strand.
GATACAGACTGGACACTAGAAGCTACTACAAAATTTACCTTAAATGCAGGCAGCCCAGTAATCATATTTCTCAAGATCTCTGCTAGGGACATTGCATTTTTCAGTGCTGTTTTTCTGTACATAAGTGGATAATAGCTGTTTCTTTAACCTGGACAATCAGCATGCAGGAAACACAAAGAAAAGGCCCCAGGATCATATAAATATACATGCACAGGAATACATTTGATCTGCAATCCTGAGTATCACTGTAGAGCATACACTGTCCTTTTTCCTTCAAGGGTAGAGGGTTCCTGGATTGGAGGGCACTGTAAATAACTCCTGACTACTGCTGAACAGGACGAACCAGTGAGCAGAATTGTGGGTTCATCACAGGCACCAGCTAGCTGAAGGAGAGCAGCAGGGTAGGAAAACAAGTGTTATTAGAAATAAAATGTCTGCTCCAGATTCTTGTTCTGAACTTGACACCAGAGTACCAGCAAAGTCTCTGTGGGAGAGTTTGGAAGACTTCAATTCATGTCTGGTGGAGCAAACAGCAGTTGTAAAATCTCAAGAGACGAGGGCCACCCAGAGTGTGTCAGTTTATCAACTGGACAGCTGTGGTGTGTCTACAAATGCCAAACCATAAGCATATTGGCAGGGGAAGCGGGAATTGTGGCCAGCACACAGAGAAGTGGCTCCTGAGTTTCTGAATTGCCTGCCTCTCAGAATACACTTACGGTCCAGGCCAGCCTGCCAGCTCCAGCAAGACTACCGTGCCGCAGGCCAGTGACATAAATACGCCTCACGCCTGGCTTCACAGCCTTTGGGAAGGTTTTTCTAATGCAAAGGATGGCAGCTGGGGAATATTGTAGCACTCTGCTCCCCTCCCTGCCTTGGGTGGGGAAGCAAGGTAATGAGGCTGTTAACTGGAAAGACCTTATGCTCTTATTGCTCCTCAGCTAGAGAAACAGCCCTTTGGGAGCTACAAGCAATGTAAAACAGGGACCCTCCAGTAGCAGAGAAACCACTGAGGGATTTGATAAAATACTCTTGGTCATGGGAGTGTGAGCGTAGCAGTAGAGCTACTCTCGCACAAACACAGTGGTCTTACCACAAAAGAGAACCTGTGTCTTGAACGCAAAAGGGTCAGCTGTTGCCGATGGCTGAGTTTTCCACCCACAGAAAAAAAAAAAAAAAAAAAGCTGGAAAGCAAAATAAATTAATCACAAGCGGAAGGCAGAGAATCATGCCTCGAAGAACAACTTGGGCTACAGTTACAAGATAACCAACGCCAACAACAAATGGGAGGCGGACATGCAGTAGATTAAATATTGAATGAAGTGTTATCCAAAAGATACATGATATTTTACATCAGCCTTAGGTGTCCTTCAGATACTGTATAAGCTGTGATACTTATGATTATTGGTCTTTATAGTAGTAATAGTAGCAATATTAATATACCAATAGGTTTTGAAGGGATAAACTAATTAATTGCAGGTAATTACCCTAATTACCTAATGAATTCCTAGTGGAGTTCTAGTGAATCCTAATGGAGTCCATCTAATCCTAGGGTTTATTTTGTCTGGATTTTAAGCCTCTGACACTGAAAGTAGGGGCAGAGGATGATCCAGGCTTCTTTAAATCATCTAACCAGTGAAGAGTTAGGCAAAGACAGGGGAAAATAGGTACTATTGATGCCAGTCCTCTGCCATCCTCAGAGCTGGCTTAGTGGGCCATTTGAAGTTCTGGCCTAATGTTTCCTGTTGTTTTTCTATACTTGCATTGCAGAAGGATAGACACAAGCAGACTGGGATGCACTCTGAAAATGCCTGCAGTTGTTCTGAGGGTGAGGGAGAGACAAGGGTGTCTTAAGAGACTAACAAAAGATCCAGTCTGCCTCTCCACTGACTCTCCTTTCCTTGTGAAGGGTCAATGTCTTTAGAATCCTTGCAAGTAACATGGACACTTCTTCCCTGAAAATATTGGGAAACAGTCTCAGGGCGTTATATCAACCAGGAACCAGATACTGGTGGTGCCATTTTAATGGAACTGTTGGTAAAAGGTTGCAGCAATCACTCAAATGTCCCAGACTCCAGCTTACAGTGATGATCATGACTGCAACATACAGAACGACATAGACTGATTTAAAAGTGTTTCCCAGAGATGAGATGAATCAACACATGGTCCACATCAGGGGGTTGGACTACATGACCTCTAAAAGATCCCTTCCAATCCAAACTGTTCTATGATTCTATGATCTCTGCAGTTGCATAGGCATCCTGGAGCTGCAAATTTGAGAGATGGGCATTGGCCCCATTAGGGAGCAGATGATGATCTGGGATAGCAGAGGGCATCAAGGTATGTTCTAGTGAGAGAATGAGCACTGATGCCTGTTCAAAAATAACGCTGCTGGCCCAGGGAGATCCTGTAGGTAGATTTGAGGGAAGGCAGGCAGGGCTGAGCAGGCACCAGCTGTGACTGTGTGCACAGTTGCCAAGTGGCACCATGGCACTAGATGAGGACCTGCCACCAGAGTATTCTGTAGTTTGCTGGTTACTTAGTCAAGTGGTGTGAGGAAGATGTAGATCACCTAAACAATGTGGTCCTGCTACTAAGCTGGTGAATCCTTTCTGCTCTCCAGATCAAGTGGAAGTAGGATGATCTGGCATAGGCTGACTCTACTCATCTTTCTCCCTAGATCTTTTATCATAATCACCAGAAAAGGATGAAAAAAAGAGTGGAAAACCACAAAACCAACCTCACTTGTTTCACTTTACCCATAAATACCACACCTATTAAAACAGGTCTGCTACTGTGCTACTGAGGTCAGAGTGAGCAGTGAATTTTACATGAAAAATGCAAACAGAAGGAACTTGTAATTTGAAACTTTCATGGCAATACCCAGGCATAGCCTTGCAACGAAATCTATCTTACTAGTTACAGTGCACAGCTACAGGTTTTATTAGGACAACTCTAACAGGACAGGAGAAGAGGGAAAGGGTTGCTAATGAGTCATTAACAAGATGCAGCCACAAAGAAGATGACAGCTATGACTGCAGCATGTCTTGCTAAAGAAAGGGTACTAATGTCATTGCAAAAAGCTTTGGCAACCCTCCATTATGAATACAATTCAATTTTGACCACCCATGTGTAACAAAGATGTATTGAAAATGAAGCAGGTACAGAGAATGACCACCCAGCTGAGAGTCTGCCTCATAGAAGAGGACCTAAACCAACAGGTTATTCAGCCTAGCAAAACAAAGGCTCCTACATGTCCCGATGATTGTAAGTTGATCAGTTGTAAGGGAAGGTGTAAAAGTAGATACAGAGAAGAAATTTGAAAATCTAAGGACAGTAACAGTGTCAGTGGTTGTAAATTGGCTAGCGCTAAATTTAGGCTGGAAAATAGAAGATTTAAAACTTTTGGAAGAATGTGAGTGGAGCTTTGGTGCTCCTTTCCCTGCATTCCCTACTCTCTGCCCTTCATGGTACCCTCTAGTTTTTATTTCTGTTTCTACCCAGGCAAACCTGACCCAGTAGCGCATACCGGTTATCTGATGCAACGGTGTCCCCAGCTTCCATAGTTGCCATGAAATTATGCGCCATAAGTAGTAGCTGTCCTTTGCATTGGGACTGAGCAGTTTTTTCCCTACCCTATATCCTGTAATCCATAGTAGAGTTGAATGGATCATGTCCCATCCTATTCTGTAACAAGGCATTTAGGTTCACAGAGCAAACCAGTACTTTTTTCTTTCTTTTTCCCCAGATTTGTTAAAAAAGCAAGTCTTAACAGAAAAACCACTGTGTTTTCCCCTATAACAACAAAAAAGACATAAGGAGAATCAGATTTTTAATGAAGACATAGAATTCTACATAAGCACTGAAGATAGGCTGGATGCTTTTAAGATTATCCACCATCAAGTAAAAAATTTGTTTTCTACTAGCTGCCCCATACCAACTACTGAAATCCATTCTATGCACTGCTTTAATCCCTACCACACATTACAAAATGTAATACTAAAGATAAGAAACCATCAACAGCAGCTTCACTGCTTTCAATACATATGCTTTCTACACTTCTAAGGACCAACACCAACATCTGGATTAATCTTTAGTTATTTGCAGTAGCAAATCCTTATCATTATTCTGAATTCTGGCAAAAACTCACATAAACAGAGACTAGCATAAGAATATTGAAATGCATTTTATTTATCTGCATGGGAACTTGCTATTTTGCTCATAAACATGGGAACTGTCATATTTAAATATTTCTCTAGTACAGTCATAAATCTCTCTTATAACTGAATGTCTGAGTCTAGCTTTCTCTTTGAACTTTATCTTGCCTTTATGGAAATGTATTGTCTATGTTTTTGGGTTTTTTTTTTAGTTTAGTTCCTTGTTTGTAGTTTTGTCTGTCTGTGCTACAGATGTCTGGGACTGGTTAAGTATTACTATGTTACAAATGAAGACACTATATCTACAAATATAGGTATATAAAAGGACTTACACTGGAAATATCATATCATCATCCTGATCCCAAGTCCAGTGAAGTCAGAAGCAGCTTTTGCTCACTCCATTTATTTTTACTTAGGTCTTCTAAAAGAAATTGACCTGAGGCATGAAGCATAGATCAGAACTTCATCTTCTTTAGGGGCGCTGATTTGAAGGCTGCATTTAAGCCACACACTACCTATGGAGCAAAAAACCGTTCCGTAACTGAGGAAAAAACTCTGCTGCATATACAAGATCATATGTAATAATATGTAATTCCTTTTTTTTTTTTTTTTAATTAATCTAGATTAGGAACTTCCAAAGAAAAAAATGAGATGTCCACTGATCTAAAATTAGTACTAAAAATGAATAATCAAACCATCGTGTTGACTTACAAAGAAAAACAAATATTCTGTCCTGGTTTCAGATTTTAACTGGTTTCAATGCAGAAAGGCTCAGGGAAGGGTATGTTTAATTGCCAATTGTGACAGGAGGCTTTTGTGTAATTACTAGTCTAAACAGAAGCCCATATAAATAAATCATATGCAAATGTGCTCTCTCAGGAGCTTTGAGTGGCAAGAGTTGACCTAAATGCCAAATAAACTTTTTGTAAGAGGTCCATGAGAATAACTGGGTATTTTTTGACATGATATAATTTGTTCTTTCATCCTTTACGTAATGTAACCTTCTGTGTTTCAGCTGGATTTTAATGCACAAGGCCTTGTTTCTGCATACATGGTTAAAAAGGCAAGGAGAACCTCCCATTTCGCTGGAATTATCTGTGCCTTCTAAATAAGTTAGGAAAGATGGGAAATTTTCTCCAAGCTTGATCATTATCAGGAAGTGGTAAAGGGGAAATCTGTTATCATGTTACCCTTTAAGCACAGAAGTTTTTTTTCAGTGAAGATCAGCTTTTAAGTCCCCCAAAGCACAAGATTGTCTTAATCTCAGTTTGCTCTTTTAAGGTTTGCCCAAAACCATTCATTACCTTTCCCATGAATTAAAAACCTGAGCTTTTTTTTTCTTAGTGTAAAAGGAGATCTAGCTAGAAGTGTGTAAAATGCCATAGTTTAGTTCCTACTGACAACATGCAAACATAATCACCTACTTCCATAGGAATATACTCAGCATCTATACCACTGACAGTTTTCGACTCATGGAATGATGCTTTAATGAACTCTTGAACTCTCATGTTTGCTGCATCTTATTGTAGTTAGTAGGGCAGGGAGCAACTCTTGGACTCGGGATCGTATCTGAAAATGTTAAATCATAACAAGTTCTGCCCCAAGACCGGGATTAGTAGATACAATATTTTTAAAAATGCCCATTTTTCCCTCATATATACAGTTCAAGTGTAATAGCAAACTCAAGAAAGTTGTTAGAATGTGTTCCATTCTGTCTAATGTGTAGGTCTGGTGAAATTCCTGTGTCTCTAACTTGATGCTATAGAAAAGAAAAAACAGAAGAAATTTCACTAGAGTCTACTGGGTCTCAAAAAAGCTAGTGCAGGAATCCAAGAATTTCCCTCTTTATGCTGTGGTACTGTTCAAAAAAAATCAGCAGAAAAAAGGGAAATGGTGATATAGTGCAATTTATTATATACTGCACCAATAGCAAGAGCCTGGGAAGCCAGCCAGTTACACAGGCAGGTTCTCCTGTAGTCTGTATGCTCAATACATCTTCTCTCCTGAAATCTTTACAATTTCTGTAGGGAGGTTACATTTTCACTTTCTCTTCTGCTGTCCATAATCAAATGTTCTAGTGCCAGACATCATTGCTGGCCACAAAAGGATAATAAGAGCATTCATAAGTTCATAAAATGAATGGATAGTATTGCTAAGAGACAAAAAGCTGAAAGAGAAAAAAACCCTCTATTAACAGGACCAGAGAAATCAAATTCTCAATACCCAGTATCACTGTAAAGCCTATTTTACCATAGCTTTTCAAAGGACTGTATCACAAGCCACAAGTCCTGGATAATGAGGTAGGTTGTCTCTGGCAAAAGTGAAGCCTGCTGGGAAATGCTGTACAAACTCTGCTGGCTTACTGAGGTAAGTGCCTTGTTATCCATTCTGACATAAAGGAGGTGGGAGTGATCCCCCAGAGAAGGGCTCCAGAAGACAGGCCGAAAAATCTGGCGGAAGGAACCCAACAAGCCTGGGGAATTGGCAGAATATATGTGAAATTATTGCTAACGCACAGATTAATAACAAAAGCCCAGAGCAGATGGATTCCTGCAGCTTGGGATCCAATAGGAGTACCATTCTGCACCTTCTGATCCCATGCCACCCATCCCGGCACTTTGAGGGCCAGTAGGGTTCTCTTCTGACATACTTGAAGCACGTCCAGCCATTGTCGCTTTCAATACCTCTTTGTAATGTGTGGAGCCTTAAAGTCGTCCTGTAGGAAGCAGCTGCTGTATGAAAAGGGAATGAGCTTCTACTGGAAAAAAAGTGCTGTTATTGAAAATAGTCATTACTTCACCACTCAGCATGCTAAAACATTAAATACAGGAAATTGCCTCTCTCAAATCTAGTATTGCTAGACGTATCAAAAAATATACAGTCTTTGCAGGACTCCATCTTTGCTACTCTCAGCTTAAAAATCAACTTGGACCCCCTGAGGAGGAAACAAACAACTCTATTTGCTTATTTTTAGAGTATCTGTGAGTACACTTAATGACACGGTCACTAGCAGCAAGACTGATATTACTGTTGTCTGCAATGAAGAAAATTATAAAGGTCAGAATAGCTTCATAAAAGAGCAGGTCATTCTGACAGTGACAATCATGCTGCCTATGGAAGACCATAGCCCAAGACAACTTTCACGTACCCATCCGTGTGGGTCATCAGAAAAAACAGTATAATGAAAGGGAAAACCAGAAGATTTCCTGGATCATCTTAAAGGAATATTGTTCCTACAGTACTACCAGCACCTTATCCTGACACGGAGATGTTGTTTCCAGCCCTGCTCTATGAGCAATGCTTAGCTCAAAATGGTTATCGTAAACTATCATGAAGAGCAAGTGTAAAATCGTGAAGAATTACAAAATCAATTTTTCTTCAAAAAGCACTAAAACCTGAGTAAGGAATCCTTAAAGTATTCTTTTCATCCCTTTCTTTTGGGCATGTTATTTACGTCTTCTCCCTGGCCATGTACGATCTTATCTCAAAGCCAAGGAATAAATAAATGCATACACACATATGTAGTAGGGTCACTGAATGTTGAGGAGGGGAAGAAAAATTTATCAGTTCAAGTCTTCAAATTAGAACTGGATCTCATTCTAAAAGATCAAAAAGAAAAATATGTTAAAGGAAGGAATTCCTAGGGAATAATTTATGGCTGGTGTTATACAGTAAGGGCTTGAAATGAAGGGGAAAGATAGGAATTCAGCATAATTCAGTATAAGAGGAAGCCAAAATCATTTGCCTCTCACACAAAGGCTCTATCCCTATGGGAGTTAGGGCATATGGTAAACTTTGAGTTCAGCTGGAACTGAGAGCCAGTACCATGGAGTCAGGATCTGGCCTCTGGTGTGAGTCAGCTGCTCCCGGCCCCCAGATTCCTCTGAGCTCTCAGTCCAGGGATGCAAGGAGACACGCTTCCCACAGTGGGGGGACCATGCCATATCAGCAGCTCTTCTTTTGGGCTCAGGGGTTTTGAAGTAATTTTGTGTAAAGGAGAATAAAATATTGCCTTCTAGGTAACTGGGTCTCACATAAGCATGCTAAGAAAGAGAAGAACACCTGTACAGGCTCAGATAAGCTCTGTCTAGCCCAGTAGCCCATCTCTGACAGGAGATGCCTAGCTAACAGTTTAAGCCCAGGGAAAGCACTCAGTATCAAACTCCCAGGTAGATGCCAAGGTCCTTTTGAGCTCAGCATTTGCAAGAGTTGTTCCAATCAGTATTGCTCCTCAAAAATAAGAATACTATACATGGGAGAAGCAGAATGCCCGGGCCAGCATGTGTTCATTTCCTATGTATAGAAGGTCTTAATAGGAGCAATCGCTGAATTTCTGGGGTACTGAAAAAAGAGATCTTTCCACAGATAATGATGATACACTTGCAGTAAAAAAAAAAAAAAAAAAAAAAAAAAAATCAACAAACTAAAAGCAAATCAAAACACTCCCCAAACTTCCATATGCCCTTGAAATACCTGCTGTAAAAAATCAGATTAAATGAACTGCAGTTGTTCTTTCTGCTCTTCTGGCATTAAATTCTGAGAATTTCTAATATTGTTCACCTTTTCAACATCAAATGTATAGAGGGGCTCAAACCTCAGAAACATATTTTATCAACAGTTGAAAAATGTTTTCCATTTCTTTACGTATAACACAGTAACTCATTTCAGTCTTTCTTGCATCTGACCTTGTAAGTCAAGGGCCAAAACCGTAGTAGGAAAAATAGAAGTCACTTTAATCTATATTGCAAGAATGGATATTTGTTCTAGTTGACAAGCTGGCAGGAACTCAGAAGTGCAATATATGAGACAAATCTCAGAAAACGGTTATTTATTCTCATTCAACCATAGTACAAATTTCCTGATGAAACTGGAGTTTTGGAATGCTTGACCAGATCTCTGTGAACCTTATTACCAAGGTTGAAACCATCATGAATTACTGTTGTACTCATTAGTGGAAGTTCTTAGAGACATTAAGTCACCTACTGGCTGACCTTCTGCAGTAGTAGATTTACATTACCCAAGACTCAAAAAATACCGATATCAGCACTTAAACACAGAAGATTATTATATAAAATCTGCCGAGTCAAATCAAAGGATTTAATGTAGCAGTCTCAGAGACCAGCAATGGTTTATTCACACCTGCTCCAAAAAAACCATTATTGATTAAATTTTGCTAAGCTCGGTTTCATTTTCATAGATTTATGCCAGGTTAAAGGTCACAGTGATCCCAGATGGTATAATAATAAAAAATCCCCCACATTTTAGAAGACAGTTCATTGTTGGGTGCAGGCAGATGGCCAAAGAGAGCATTTGAGTAGGGACTCGAAGCATTTGAAACATCAGTGGCTAGTTCTTATTTACATCTGAGAAAATTCCAGTATAGGAAAGATGAAGAATGCCAGAGGTAAAATCTCAGCCACACTAAGGTTAATGACACCAGAATTTCAACTCCGAAGAAGTGTTTGCAGTAAAATCTCTCCCAAGGTTTTATAAAACTTAAAGTCATGTGGTTATGCCAGTTACGTACATTTTGACAGGGAAGAAGTTTGCATAAATGTTTGAGGTTTGGGGCCAGATTCATTTGAACGTAAGTAATACAAAATTGGAACAATTAGTTCCTTTTCTTCCAGATCCCAAAAGTTCAGGCAGTAGTTGGAGAAGATCGGATCTGACCCTTGTTTCCACCTTCACATTGTAACTTCTAAGTGTACCAAAGAAAACAGCACTGCTCTTCATTATGGCATTTTAACAGAGCCTTTCAATAACTAATTACAAAGATTTCCTAGTGATTTTCCTTTCCACTTCTTTTCCTCAGAATGCCTGATGTAACTTTGTCTTTAACTTACCCATACTAAAATAAACATGATTCCCCTTCCCTGCTGTTGGCTTTTAAAATTCTGCAGCTTTAATCTCATACAGTTCCTTGGCTTTCAAGATATCAGGTGAATTCTTCTAGATGTGTACAGCTATAGTTCCAGTATATTTTGTTCTTCATTTGTGTTGGACATGAAATTTTACAGTTTGGTGTTATGCATTATGGAGAGGCTGGAAGGGAAGGTTGTTCTCTTTGTGCTTGGCCCTAAGGCTTGGCAGCAACACTGCAAAATGACTTTATCCCCAAACCAGATGTTCAAGTTGTTTTAATAATATCTTATGTTTCCTTCACAAAATAAAACAAAAACTCACTGTATCAGAATGTTCCAGTGTTATAACAATGTGATTTTTGCTGTCTGTATTTTGCCCACCAGATGGTAGCACTGAAATGAAATCACAAGTTTTCTTATCAAAGCACTTATCACTCTCATAGGTGATGAGAGTGATATCCCTCTTTTGTAATATTTGTAGGACCTAATTGCAGATAATTCCCTAGGTCACCTGTATCCTACCAGCTACTGTATTATCTGACAGCATGCACAATACAAATGCAAGTTAAACGAAGTAAGTCGGGCCCTCTTCTTTCACAACACAGGTGTCACCTATTTCACTTGCAATTTGTGTCCTTCTTAGTTATTTCTCCTCCATCTTAATTTTGTTACCTATCACTATAAAAGAGACTAGCAGAAGGAATGGCGTTCACATAATGCGACTGCTACTGCTAACTGAAAACACAATGAAAACCTTGTTCTTGGTTCAGAGAAGACTGAAGACAACCAGAAGACCACTAAAAATCACACAGAGAGTAATCAATGTGTTGCCTTACGCAGAAGTTACTTTTTAATCTCCGTATTATCTGCTTTTGTGTTTTATTCCTGCACTAAAGATACTATCCTGTTTCACATTTGTAGTAAGAACATTGCTCACATGCCACGATGAGTAACTTCTCTTACCTTATTATGGATAACAGGCAGCGCAGGATCCACAGGTACTAGAAATTCTATCCAGAATTCTTCAAGTATGTCTGTGTACACAACTTTTTCTTCAGAAAAAAGCTTTTGATCACTTTTAGTGAATTCAAATTCTTACTTTTTGAATGCTTCATAGAAGCGTGACCATTAGTAGAGTTTCCAAAAAAGAAAGACTTCACAGAAATCATAGCAAGTTTTTTCACTTGACTTAATTACAAGCTAGTGACTATCTAGTTTGGATTTAAGCAGAGTACTGGCATACTGTGGAGAAAGAATTACATGTATATTCACTGAGATTTCAACCAGGAACCTTTTCTCTTAAGAGATAAGTTTGTTCTTTTCCAGGGCTCTTGCTGTACTTAAATGGCCGATATATCATTTTTTGCAGCTCTTTATCTAACACCATGAAGTTTCAGCAAACACACTTTAGTCCACAGGAAGGACTATTGTCTCACATTTCACCAAGAAAATAAGGGCATCATAGAATACTGAAGCTGATACATGTCAACTGTTACAAGAACAGGACTTCATGAGCTCTCTCTCTACCAAAATAACTGGTTTGCTACACTTCTATAGCCTTGTCTTTTTAGAGGCGCAAGCTAGTGGTCTGTCATCAAGGAGAACTCTTGGACTATATTTAATTTAGACCTTAATATTTTATCTCCTTTGTTGGGGTGGACCTGTCTGGAATTAAAATTCCTGAGAATAAAATTCCAAGGAACACTGGAAGTCATGAGTTTTCTGACAAGATCAACACAAGTTGATCAGTTGCCCTGAGCAAGGAGTTTTAAATGTAATTATCAATAAAAAAAAAAGGTAAAAAAAATGCTTATCAAATGCTTTGGTAGAAGAGACTACGAATGTCTGGTAAGTATCTTGGTACTGTACCATTTTAGGTAGATGCTGGATTTACGCCAAGCTTTAGAAGTGAAATGAACCTAGAGTGGAGCAGGTTTAAAATATTTTGAACCTTTGCCATCAACCTGCAATTTGAGCAGCATTACTCAATTTTCCATACCTTTTTTTCTGAACCTGGCTGCACAGTAAGAAAATTTGAGGTGGTTTTCTATAAACCTGGGTGGCTTCATGTTTTTTTATATAGAAACCATCTGAAGTGTTGTTTTCACTAGGTTCACCAGGCAAAAACTTGGTCATTTCAGCTGAATTTCTGTTTGAGGTTTTGGATTCCTTCCAGCCCTAAGCTCACACTCAAGCTGCAAAAGGTTCATATGTGCCTTCTTTGTGAACCTGCTGAGTTTACTCATCTCTCACAGTCAGAACTCAGAGGTTCTACCAAGAGGTGAAGGGAAGTGATGCACAAGGGATGAATAACCTAAGCCTATAGGACCTTGATGTGCACGATTTCCATTACTTTTTTGAGATTGCCATGCATGGAGCACACCTATATCATCCTACTCCTTTGGCAGGACAGGTGATGTCACCAGACAGGGACTCAGAGTTTAGTTCCTGTCACTGATGCAGACTTCCCCTGCAGTTTCGGACAAGTCAGCCAGGAAAAAAAATGCAGGTCACATGGAAATGAATGACAAAACTTTCATTGACATGCAGCCAGGACTTCATCTTAATCTGCTTGCATCGTAGCTCTTGATCTTCCACCTGAAGCCATTTTACTTCGTCCTATTTTTGTCATAGCCATTTGGACTATAAACTCCCTGAATCAGGGGCTGTGTCTTAGTATGAGTCTCTGTACAGTATCTAGGATCAGCAGGAGCTGATCTCAGGTGGGGCCTCTAGATATTCCTGTCATGCAGACGACAGACAGTAATAAATGAGAAGCATGTGCACTTGACCTGAATGGAAGCAACCAGAGAAAACAAGTCCAGAGGATTTCATCTGACAAGACCACAGCGCTGCACTCCATTGTTAAACTCTCCAATGTCCTGCAAAAGTGCAGAATCTTCCTGTAGACTCTGCATGCAGGACAGACACACTTCTGGCACAGCAGAAGGCTGTATTCATTGACACGGTATTCACATTAAAAGTTGGGTTTACCCAATATTTTATTTCAGCTGACTGGTTGGATCTAGGCACAAATTACATAAACCAGTAGAACAAAATAAAGTTTTTAATACCTTAATTATAAGTTTATAAAGCACTTTTCACCTTCAGTATTTTGTAGACATTAATGCCAACAGGAGGTGAAGAGAGACCTGAAAAACGTGTACTTACTTCTAGGTCTAGTTGTATCTAACCTCCAAGTCTCTCCATGAGAGCATCTGCCAATTTGTGTGTTCAGCACTTGCACATTTCATACTAGATCCATGTTGCTTCTAGGCTGCAAGTCCTTGCCAACACCACCACAACTCACTGCATGCACTTTGATGCCCACAGCCATTTGAGAAGATGCTGAACAAGTAACACTGCTCACTTCCGTGTATAATATTCTGCCCTAGTGACTATAAGCATGGGCATGGACAGGACCCCTTAAGTTACCACCTGTACAAATGCAGCACTAATACTTTTCAGCATGGCAGGCAATGGTTTCAGCACATCCAGATACAGCTCTATCTTCAGTTTAGTTTCCTGCCCCTCTCCCCCCAGTTTACACAGGCACTTCTAATTTCACAGTCCCCCATTCTTCCATTGCCTGGAGATGCTTCTGCCATTTTGCTTGTATCTTGCCACTTCCCCTTCAGAGACTCAGGGCTGTTCTTCCAGCAGCTTTCTGACTCTTCACCTTTTCCTATCTAAAGGAAGCCGTCCTTGTTCTAAGCTAAGGAATAACTGCATCCTCCCTTTTAAAGAGAGGAAACAATGCACTCCTTGGCTGCATCCATGCAAGTAAACTAAATGTGCTAAGGAATGTTCCCTGGCGCACAGCACATCTGGCACAGAATCTGCTGCCTCAATCCCATTCACTTCTCTTGCCCGCCAAACTGGGGTGAGTGCATCCAAAGTGCCTACTGGGAACTGCCCTTGGCATAGACTAACTCCCAAGCCATACTTGGGAATTGTCTAGGAAAGTGCTATCTGACCTGGGTCAGAGTGTTGCCAGCATCCATGCTAACAATTTATTAGAGAAAAGTGGTCTTCAGCTCTCAGGAACATTCCCTGGCATTGTTAATTTGCTAGTCAGTCTAGTCTCGATTCCTCTGCTGTTAGCTAAGCACGCATGGTTGACAGTATGTACGGTCATATTCTTCTAGTTTCTGCATACCAAATCCTCCAGTGATGAGGATGGCTAGTAAACCAGCAAAGCTAGAGGTTCAACAGCATTGTCAGAGACAGAAAGATCCCACTGAGGAGAGTGGGATATAAACAAACATCAGGGGAAAAAATAAGGGGAATAGGGGAGAGAGTATGGCCTTTTACCCCAAAATATTCCTCCTTACAATTCTTTGTTATATTTCTCTGAGCTCCTGACTCTTTTCTCATCCCCATATGTTTTCTGTATCCCCTGCCACTTCCTCTGTGATCTTTTTTCTTCCCTTCACACCTACTCAAAGCTATTATTTCTGAATCAACTTTGACACACATTTCTCAAATCATTACTTTTCTTTCCTATGTTATGTTTCTCTATTTTAAATTCTCTCCTACATATTTTTTCTCCTTCCTCACTATTACAAAAAGCTTTTCTGTTTGATTCTCTTACTCCTTTGAATTGTTTTCTTCCGTTAGCCTTTAATCTTTATCATATACTGTTTAAAATCTAGATTCATTCTTGGATTTCTTCCTAGTCTCACAGTTACTTGTTGCCCTCTATCGACATACTTTTCCTGCACCCATTCTTTAAAACTCACGATACAAAAATCTTTCCTGTTTGTTTCATAACCATAGTCCCATTCCATTGTCTCTTGTCTCTTTACCCCTTGACTCTTTTCCCAGACTTCCCACTCTCCATTCTCAAATGAAAACATTCATGGTGAACACCAAAGTTGTTCACAGCCAAGTGAAGGGAAGAAAGTATTTCCATCAGTATCAGTGGGTTTCATCATGGTGGGCAATCATGCCATGCAATAGTTGCTTGCCAACTGTCAGGTTGGAAAACTTGGCAAACCTTGAAATTTGTAGTAAGGCTTCAGTGAGACCCTGGCACAAACAGCCTGACACTTGACTTCTACTCCAGAAGCTCCAGCGGTAATTTATTGTCCTTCCTTGGGGGTCTGCTTCAGATGTTTCAATGACCTAATTGAATATGTAGTGTATATGTTTTATTTGCATTCATTCCATAGATTATGCCAATGTATTGTTTTCCCAGAATCCTAATTAGTCCTCTGACTGATATTTTATGTTAACTGGATTCAGTAAAATATTTAAACTTGTGTCTAAAGATCTCTCTTTGCATCAGTAAGAATGGCAGTAAAAAAATACCTGAGGTGCCCCAGGCTGGAGCTCAGCGCAATGCAATGCCTAAGCATTTATTCATGTGCTTGGGCTTGTTTTGCAGCCACAAATCCTGGTATCAAAGCTAGGTGTTTCTGAAGGAGTCCAAGCATGACTATACTGAAATCCAGTCATTACTGTGAAAGCGCTGTAAGATTTGAGGGAAATACATATAGCATGCCTGTAGCTCTCCAGTCTTTGCTGGCCAATAGCAAGATTATTAGGCAAGTTTCAGGTGGTGGTCAACAGCACCAGCCAACCTTGGAAAACTTATGAACAAAATGGAGGTCCCCTAGTAATCCCAAAAGTCCCATGTTAATTGAGCCCAGACACTCAATCAGGAATAACTAATGACATGCTATGGCCTGTAATCTACAGGAAAACTGGATAGTCTGGTGGTTCTTCCTGACACTGAAGTCTAAGATTCTGGAAAAAATGTTTTCACAGAAAATATTTATATTACTGTTTCATATGTGGCTTAAAGTATGAGGTTTTCATCAATTTTTAAATTCAATTTCTATTTTTGAGCCTATTCTTTTTCTGTGAACATCATTAATTTTATTCAGCTGAAAATCTACTACTTTGAAAAGTTGCAGGGTTAAAAATAAATATATTTTTCCCCCCCTTCTGTTACTCCCCAAAATTTTCAAAGTTGAGAATGTTTTGGAAGGTCACAAATTAAAAAAAAAAAAAAAAGAAACCCCAAAAATGTACAGAAAGTTTTGGGAGTAAAGAGTCCCTAGAGAGTAGTCGTTACATTTTATTTAGTGTCAAAAGAAAGTAGGGTGCAGGGAGGAAGGAGAAAAGGAGATGAACAGAAGACCAAAATATTTGGTTCCAATAAAAAAATAGAAATTTAGAAAAAACTGAAAGCTTTTCCTGAAAGTTCTGGTTTTGGAAAAAAGCCATCTTATATTGAAATGTTTTACTCCAAGTATTTGTTCAGTCAGCTCTAGATTAAACTGTTCAAGTTGAACTTTTGCTTCATTAGCTGTTTAGTAGTTTCAGGGCAAATCAACAAGACATAGACAAGTCTTAGTACACTCCCCAAATATTCCTTTGTGGTCCAAACAGCTCCCAAATATTCCTTTGTCGTCCAAAGAGCTTAGCATTTTTTTCTTTGTAGGACTTTACCCCTCCTCTCAATTTTAAGAGCACTTCACAGATTTCATTTGATCTTTCTTGTTCTTTGGTCTGTCTGAAAAATTTTTGTTGAAACTATGTGATTAAAAACTAGGGATTTGGCAAGAAAAAAAAAACCAAACCAAAAACTTTTTGCAAGGATACTTGCTTTCTGTAAGGGACTTTTTTTTAGTGTTTTCTTAAAAAAAAAATATTAAAAAATACATCCAGTTTTGACTTCTGGCTGAATTTTCTAAAGAAAAAGTATTTCCAACTGAACTATTTAAATAATTTCAATGGTGAGTTCTTTGTAACCTTTATCAGTCAATAGATGCATACAGGCATTATTTACAACCAAAATTGTGATTGCTTTCTATTTTTAATAAGTAACACAGTCCTGCAGTGAGCTACTGAACACTCTCCATTTCAACTTAACTGGGGGATATTTCTCAGTCATGCTACTACTCCAGGCACGTAGAGCAACAGTTACCAGCTTAGCAAAAAACTAGTTTCTTTTGCAGCTGTAGTCATATAAGCAGACAATGGAGATACAAGCAATACATAAGAGGTTATAACTGACTCTGAGTAAGCCCACTGTATCTAAAGTGAAACACAACTTTTGGAATCATGTGGGTTACACAACTTATTGACTGCATACACCAGACACTAATTTTTGGCAGTTGTCTGTTACATGCACTTTATCTTGCACTTGTTCTCCACTGTCATTAAAAATTTTGCCAAAGAAAATTTCCAAGGAACCTGGGATTCTGGGGACTGTGTGTAATCTGAGGAATTTCAGGGTGGAGTTAAATATCTTATCAGGGTCTAAGATCTAAGTTTGCTGGCTGATCTTACAGATGAGGTCCTCTACTAGGATGGGGGTGGGTGGGTGTTAAACCTGTATCCCGATTTCCTCACTCTCTCCCCCGACCCCCTATTCTAGTATATTTTTGCCCAGAGTTGGATACAGCTGTAATACCAGTGGGGGCGAGAGAAACGTAGTGGCTCAGCCCTTCTTCCCATTTACTTCAAACCAACCTCAGCCAAGATGGTACTAGTGAATGGAACAAAGCATCTGAGTCTTCTCCCTCAAAAAAAATTTATGAACACCTGTTTCATTTGCAGATACACAAAATTTTAAAGAAATAACAGCAGTCCTGTGCATTTCCTGTCTATCTTCTCATTACAAATGCCAGGTGCTTATATCTTCTCACTTGCTTACAGGACTTTTGGGACTGTAATTAATCAGTGGCATACTCCAGTACCCAATATGCAAAGATCTTTTCTTTAAGAGAGACAGACCTTCCCTCAAAATTGATGTTACCCTTTTGGCAAGGGCATGGAGTTGCCGAGTCCCATCTTGCTGTTTTCTTTGCTTGTGGCTAGAAACCTTTCTTGGCTCGCTACCCAGCCAGCCAGTACTTATTCTCTCAACAGTAATAATCACATCCAAATTAGATTTGCTGTTAAACAACGTCTCATTTCTTTCAAAAACAGGAAAAATGAAAACATGTATAGGAAAGTCTTTATTCCTATTCACAGCAACAGGATGCAGGGTTACAATGGGTCATGAAAGCATATGGTGCAAAAGGTGAATATTTGTTGAGACCCTGTGCTCTTGAGATCAGACCCTAGAAACTGCATTTTCTCCATATGGGTTTGAACATTCCTACTGGCAATGATTATTTGTTTCAATTCACACAAAAATTTGATTTTGGGCTGACCGCAAGTACTTATTTATTTTGGGTTCAACCACTGAACCTCCCCCCTCCAGCCCCAAGTAACTATTTAAAAAAAAAAAAAAGCAACCACTTCTACAATTCTAATCCAGATTGTATTTCTTAGGCTGGAGTTTCACACTGCTTCCTCCCTCTGAATTAAGAAGTTCCTGATCCTTTCTTCCTTTCTATACACGCAGGGCCACACAGTAAATAGGGTAAGATAATTGACCTTAGTCTTTGCTGTAGACATTTCTAACTGACAAAAGAGTTTATTCTGCTACTAGCTAAACTCTAGGCACTGGGGGGACAGAGTGATTCTATGTGATAACCTTCTCTAACGTACTTCCCTAAGCATCTGCTGTCAAAACTGAAATAGAAAACATCACAAAGCTACCACGTGAGTGGTTCTACTAGCTTCTCAAAAAGAATATGCCAGATCTAGAAACAGTGATGATCAAAATAGTGTTACGTTGCTAACTGAAGTGAATGAAAAGAAGAATTTTAATTAACAAGGTGTAATTTAACTATGGAACTCCTTGCTGCAGGATTTATGAAAAATAATAGCATACACAAACTCATGAAATATTATGAAATATTTTTATAAGAGCCAAATAAATCAAAGACCATTAAATACAGATGCAGCGTCTGGGCTTGTAAGCTTCAATCTCAGGGAATTATACCAGTGGAAGTATCTGTCTGTACACTACCCTTTTATATTCTTTCCCTAAGTATGTGCCATCAGCCACCGAGAGAAGACTGGGGCAGATAGATTTTGTCTGACCTGATACAGCAGTACTTACAAAATATGGCCATTTTATCTCACCAGCTTACAAAATAACTTATATCCTTAATCTCTTAGACTCCATACAGAATTTCCACTATTTTCCTAAAAGTCTCAGAACTGGCAGACAAATAAGTAGTGTTTTGGTTTACCTTTATTTCTAACTGGGATAAGAAAATTTACATTGGTGACTGAATGTTGAAATCTGTGTTGCTGTAGCATGCAACAATTTAGTTCAGAGTATACTGTTTTCACATTTATCTGAAAATTAAACTAACCTTCCCTCAGCAAGTTTCTTGTCCCTGTTAAAGACACTGTTTTCAGCATTACAGTTGCTAGAGATTACTGCTACATCAATGATAAAGGTAAATTACTACACTTAAACCTTCCTGAATTCATCAGAACCCGAAATTACTTTTCTTTCCCATGTCTGCAAAGGAAAAACTGCTTCTGTCATCTTTATTTACAAATAAAAAATACCTTCTGAACTTTTTTATTTTCTAGGAATGTAACTACTACTGTTCTTTGCTAGAATGTCAGGCTTAAACTTTATTTAATATTAAAGATTTTCAGCAAGGAAGAATTTATACACATACAGAAAGAATGAAAGTTCGGTGTTCTGCAGTGGACCGTGTAGATATACTTTAAATAACATATTGGAAAGGATGGCAGCTGTCTCATAATATTAAGAATACTGATCAATAATGCAGGAATATGTGATACAAGCGTAATTATGCCCTAATATATCTTGAAAAGTATTTGAAAATATTTCTAGGTGAAGTTATTTGAATCTGAGAAGAAGCATAAGCAGAACACCACCAAGGAGTTAAAACTGGTTGGTTTTTTTTCCAAATAGGTACATTGCTTCATTGAAAAGGGGTGTGATGTGCTAGAAGAACTACTAACAACTCGGAGTTCATTCACACAAATACTTATGGTTACATGACACCGGTAGTCCTTTGGGCACCAGTAATATTGGACCAACAATAGATTACCCATTAAAAGAGCCCTACTGTTATGGCTTAGAAGCTGGGCGATGATTCTGAACTGCAAAGTGAGCATCTCAGCCTTTACTGCGGAACAAAAAATTACTGGTTATATGACCTATTTGAGGAGCTGCTGAAAGATTGTTTCATTTAATGAAAGACGATATTCTTTCAGCATGTCAGACATTGTAATGTAACACAAAGGACTGCTGGTATTTCCTGGCATTAGCCATAGGATATGGGTTGGGTCATAAAAGACCCAAACACTGGATTTGGTAGCTAAATTATATCCCTTCACCCTCCAGATATTTTTTAATCTTGGAAAATTGGGTAAGAAAAGCAAATGTTTCAACCAAAACTGAACAACTACCACAGATGAATTCAAGCAAGTAGTAAAGCCAAATCAATACCTATAGAAGAGAAGACAGGGAAAACTCTCAGAATTACGCACACCCACAACCAGATTGTACTGCTGGCTTTTGGATCTCTGTTAGCAATAATCACCCCTGATTATGGTTTACCATCACACTGTCACTATGCACTCTGAAGCTCATGATGCTGCCTAACCAATTCTGAAAGTGGAAGCACTGTTGGAGGTTCATACTTACTGTTCCTGTGGCTTTCCTTTTCTAATGGCTGCATTGGCTTCTTTATATTTGTTCTCAAAAAACAGAGAGCCAGTGACTCCTGATGTTCTCTTCTGAGAGCATTCACCACTATGAGTGCTTATAAGAAAGGGCATTGTTAAGATCATCAACTTATTCCCTTAGCAGAAGTCCCATTGCTTTGCTTGAAATATTCTCAGACACACTAACGGTAACTATTGTACATTCTTGGAGTAAGTTTTCTGCCTTATTCGTCATTCTTGATGTATAGTTTTTTTGGCTAACCACAGTTAACTACCTTCAGTTCAACAAACCCATTACATTCTGGCACTGAAGCTTTTGTTCTTCTGCCCCTAAGTCTCTAACATCATCTTTGTACAGTGAGATGTATGATATGTTTTGCAATAGTGCTGCATGTGAATAAATTTGTTAAACTCTCCAGAATATATTCTCATAACCGAACTATTTCTGCTAACCCATGCAAATATTCAAAAGAGGTTGGCTGAAAAGAGTAGAAATTTATGGACTGCTGAACACAATCAGTTATTAATTCATCTGGAATCCTGTATGTGGGGAAAGGGGGAGGGGGAGTGTCTTACTTCAAATTTATAAACGGTTGCTTTATGAAATGTAACATGCAGCAATTTAAATTTAAACAAGGCTTTTTTCATTAAATAATGTAATCCATACAAATTAGGAATCAAATTCAGACAAAAGCAAGCAAGTTCTTCCTATTGTTTCAACTTCTTGTTTGTTTTCCAGCATTCTGTTTCTTAGAAACATGTTAATGTTTAAAACCTGATAATGTACTCGGGTCCTTGGAGTAAAGAAAGCTAGACATTATGAGCCCTAAGGAGCAGAAAAGATTATTTAAAATCCCATTATCGCTTCTCCAACAGTCAGCACAGGGACATTTTGACACTACCTAGTGACGCCCTCCCCATCTCAGCATGTTCCGTTATACTTCCAACACCTTTGCAAAAATCTATGCTTAGGCAAGGATCTCCCTGAAAAGAGCCCTCATAGACCACTTCATGTTTCCTCTCCTAATCATGGATATTCTAATCATGCCCTTTTCAAGTGAGGATTTCAAATTGAAGGGTTTTTTTTCAATTTCATGGACACTTCATGAGGCTAAAAGGGCTATCTGTAGAGTAGTTTCTATCATATAGATTCCTGTGGTATATGGTCCGTTTTTACCTCAAGTGATTTACAAGCATATTCATGAAACCACTCATAAATCAATCCAATACCCAACAGTTGCATTCCTCAATCTGGGTATAGCTCTACTGCAGTTAAATCTGTGTGTTGAAAGGACATGTCCCCAGATTGTCTTCTTTCAGAAGGGCAGTCTCTAATCCACATAAACTTGTATCAACTTGAACTTTGTTAAACTGAGAAAAATTGGTTTCAGCTCCTGTGTAGCAGTCCCCCAAGTCTTTCCCCTTGTAATCACAGCAGCATTTGCTATTGTCCCCTAGCAATATGCTCAGTGGAATATTTATGATAAGTCAGGGAATAGGTTTGCTTAGAAATAGTAATGAGTCTGTGAATCTCTGGGTGGCCATTTTTTTTTTTTTTTTGAAGTCTTTCCACTTGTCCAATTACCCTACTTACGTTCAGCCAAATTCCTTTGTCACGATGCACAAATAGTAGTAGGTTTCCTAAATAACCAGTTTCACTCATCTCAATTAGTAATCACTCAATTTAAAGCTTTTTTCCTTGGCATATATTATGATAGATTTTATAACGCATAACAATTTCTGCCCCAAATAAGCACATCATCAACCATTATTTCCAGTCAAAAACATTTTGGTACATCTTATGTGTCAGTGAATGCTGAAGTGAAACACTTGAACTTATCTGCTCAAAGAGAAGATTCTAACTCAATATGCCAAAAATCATAGGCTGGAGTGAAAAAAAAAAACCAAACAAAAAAAACCCCCAAAACAGTAAAAAATTAAATAATTTTTTAAAAATAAATCTAAGTTTGGCCTTCGCAGCTCTTGTCACAGGCTAAGAGATAACTTGACAGTTTTGCCTACTTCAATACAGGTATATGGTGGCCATACCATCACTTCAGTCAGCTGGCACCTGACTCATCTAGTGCATTCTAGTTCTGCTAACTCTTTTACTTTTTACCTGAAGGCACTGAAAGGATTGTTTGCACTGCATGTATTTTTTGGCAGAAAAACAGAATCTGTATTGTTGCTGCATTACATCCTTAGAACATGTCTCACTGTTAAACTATCACATATTTTTAAAGACTATTTATGTCCCATTCAGTAGATCTGCTAAACACCTTCTGGTTACCAGAATGGCATTCAACTTTTTTTTTCCCACTATTTTAAAACCTACATGATATTCATTTAGCTTTACTATGTTAGTGTGATTTTTGCCACTCCTATTATCTTTGCTGTATAAGAATAGATTTGCAATTTTAATATTAAGTAGCCACTAACCTTTCTGTTAACTACTTGATATCTCGATTGCACTGTTTTGAAGTTGACTCTCCAGGCACTTGGTATCACAAAACACTATTTTGAAGAAAGCAGATATGCCACAGCAGAGAATAATCACATCCATTGCACTGTACAGCTGCTTCACACCCAAACTCCCACCACCCTCAGAAACAGTATGCATAGAAACTGATCAGACTCACCTCTCTCTTCCGTGCTCTCCCAGGATGCCTGTTCTTGAATCTTTCACGTGGGAAAGCCTTTTTCTCTTGTTCTCTGCATGCCCCAAGAAAGCACACAAACCCATTTCAGTAGTTCCTACTTCCTCACAAAAGTGTTCCATATTAGAGTAGTAAAGCAACAGACCAGGTGACGTAGGCAGGTTGGACGTTTTCAAGACCAGATCGGATAAAGCTCTAAGCAACCTGGTCTGACCTCAGGGCTGGTCCTGCTTTGAGCAGGAAGCCCCTGAATTATTCCATAATGCTACATTTCTAGGTGTGATAAAGTTATAACTCCTTCATTACTGAGGTTAGAGAAAAATCACAGATTTAATCATGACAATCCTCCTAAAAGCCACCTAGAGGCTCCATCTTCCCAGCATGCCTTGAGGCAGCCAGCCTTAATTTTCTTTATTCAGACCTAGCATTGCAATCAGCTGTGGATATTAGCAATCTGGGTGTCTGTTAAGGATGTGCCAACTAAAGTGTTATTCACAGATGTATCCCCTTTACACAACAAGAGGCATGCGGTACACTTCCTCTGATTACTGACCCATTATTATGATCATTTAGGCAACAAATGAGATAGCTATTACTACTTTTTGCATCTTGATTTTAGAGTAGAAATACACCAGAAAGCAAGGTCTGAAACAAAATACAAGATTATAGGAAAGAGGTGTGGAAGTTCCCAAAGAAAACTTAAAAACATATATGTATTCCTTATGGTTTGTGGAAGCTCTTGTACCGTTGATACTAGTGCAAATCCTGACTCTGCTGGTACCAATGGGAATTCAACGAGAAAGTCATGTTTACATCCTTTCCCAGAGAACTTTATCCTGCTAATATTAACATACCTTAAAACTTTCTGAGATGTGGTATATGGGGCATTAAGTATTTGCAAGATTAAAGCCTAAGATCTAAAACACTCATTTAGTTCTGGACAGAAAAAGTAATAAAATGAACCAGAAACTAAAATAAGATCCAGATCTAATAACTATCTTCTGCAAATTCTGAGACTCATAAATATCTGTCCATATCTGAGCAGTTACACTGAACCTATTACATATGTGAGTAGCTTAAACTTTTGTAGCCCTTTTTGGAAATTTGACGCCAAATATGCAAGTCATTTAGGTTGATGCTCCTCCTAAACAAAATGGTCCAAGCTGCATACTGAAATGTTTGCAGAACTGGGGTCTTACACATTGAAATATAGTTACTCATGCAAGAAAAGCCACTCACAGGTATTACAGTGTGAAATCAAGCATGTATTTTCCTACATACCTGTCCAATGTCTAAAATTTTTGAGTTTTCAACATGAAAAGCAGTGCAATTACAGATGTATTATTTTTGTTTTCATTTTAACTATTATGTGTTTTATTTGTTGGTGTATTTTTTTAAATACAATTTTTACTGTATACATAAAGGCTTCATTTTCCAAGTATATTCACTAGTTCCATGTCATCTAAGAATGTTTACATTGATT
Source organism: Limnodromus scolopaceus (assembly GCA_028565335.1). NCBI lineage: Eukaryota > Metazoa > Chordata > Aves > Charadriiformes > Scolopacidae > Limnodromus > Limnodromus scolopaceus. The sequence continues at coordinate 60,059,120 of JAOXNO010000001.1, forward strand.
TTTTATTTTGCATATGGAATATAGGCACCACAATGACAGGGAGAACATTAAAAAATGAAACTAAGTTAGCAATGTAGCAAAATATTGTCCCAGAAAAATCTCTTCAGGAAGAAGAACCCCCAGACCTTAGATTGCTAGGTGAAAAAGACAATTCTAAAAACCAATTTCCTACAAAAGAGGAAAGTCTACCCTACCTTGTTAGGCTGTGTACTTCTACGTTCTTGAAGTGTGAAATATTTCCTGTGTTTAGTTTTCATCACTGGTCTCTTTCTAGAATTTAAATACTGACCATTCAGCTTGATTTTCCCTCCTTATTTTTACAGTCTTAAGACTTTGGTCTGGCTCAGTTCATCATTTTAGACCACTGTTGGAGTTTCATTTTGAGCTACTCTCTTAATTCTTAGATTAATTTTTTAACCCCTAAGATCACTATATGCATTGGTGGAAGGAGTGATTTATTAAGGCCACTCTGGAAAGCAATAGTCTGTGATTGTTAAAAGAATCATGCCTTGGTTGCCCATGTCTTCCTTATCTGAGACTGCTGCCAGAATTAATTTCCTCACACTCTTTTCAAGCCCCTCCCTGATGAATAATTACTCCAGATTTTTATTTGGCTGTTACTTACCTACCTTGGACATGTGAAACACTGGCCTTGAGAACTGGATCCTGTCATATTAAATGACTAGTTCCTCATTTTAATTTTTCTACTATTAGAGTAAATCACAAAGCGTCTGCAAGGATAAGCCTATTCAAACACTACTGTAAGACTGGACTTACAGGAAGGATTTCTTCAATGTGAATGGACATTATAATTCCTCATTATTGATTTAGGGCATACCTTTTAGAACAGCCCATGTCCTCTACTGTCACCCCACTATCCAAACCAGACTTTCAGAAGACTTCAACGTTTGGGAGTATCTGTTGAATATCTGACTCTTGTTTCTCAAAAAAATCATCCAGAGTTCTACATTTCTACCCCATTTTAACAGAAACTGGCAAATGTCACTTTGGCAGACATTATTTTTAAATACATGTGCCTGTCTTTTTATGGATATTTCATCTTCCTAAAGCTCATTATTTAAAAAGGGTATGGTTTCTTATTTTGAACATACAGTTTCTTTATATGCAGCACTAGTATCTTTCCTCAGACAAGCATGGGGCAAGGATGAGTGGGTACAGAGAGCAGAGACCAGTCAGTACTGAAGTAGCACTAGGATGGTAGAAGATTGCTATAGTCTTACTGGGACACAATACAATTTTGCAAGCATATTTAGGCAACTCTGGCAGCAGGGAAATGAGAGGTCACCATAACTCCAAGCCCTCCCTTTCCCAGTGAGAGAGAGTCAAGAGGGCCATCTTGGTCCTGTCAGTGCCTGGGGCCAAGACCCTAGCCATGACAACCTGGCCATCTCTATTTTTCTGCTGTGCACAGTCCAGCTCTGACTTATCCCCAAGCACCCCAGACAGATTAGGGCTCTGTGACCTTCAGCCAATCTTCAGTGTTTCTCTTGAACCAGATTTACAGCTGTGCCTCTTAAATTTTTCCAGAAGACTATAACTGCCCATTATTAGCAGCTCACTGAACACAGTATGTGACTAGTGTCACCCTCCTTCCACTGCGCAATTTGATAATCAGATAAAGTTATATTTCACTTTTATTTTCCATAATCATTACAATCTTTTTTGTCATATGCTAGACAATTAACATTATTTCTAATCTCCTGGTTTTGTCTCTCATGCACATAGAGTGTGAATTAAGACAGTTGGATAAGGCAGTATAAGTATTTTGTCATAGTAATATACTGTTCCCTTCTCTAAAATCACTGCTTTAGAAAGCACTGGGATTCTGACGCTCACCATGAATTGCCCTTTAGTCACATCCACACTGCTAAAACAGAGCAGAGTGTTCCCAAGGACTGCTTTTGTTATGGTATTTGGCTGAAATGCTGTATCTGTCCTCACAGTATAGGCTTCTAGTGCACCTTAAATGAAGCCAACTTTAGTCCATGTTTTCACTGACAGGTAGTTTTAGGGATACTCACAAACCTTTGCTACACAACTGACAGTTCCTTTTTTTTCTGATATATTTGCATCTTGCCAACTCTAAAACCTCTGGCTCTGCCCTATATCAAAAGTTTGACTCAATTCAGAACCATCAAGATGCTTTAATCAAATAGCAACTGTCTCCAGTGGATAACGCAAGTTGGCCATCAAGGCTTATGCTCATGCTCTGTGAGGAAGATAGGTACCCCTGTAAGCTCTGAGGGCAACACACAGATGGGCTCCAAATGAAGGCGATCAAGAAATCTCATTCCTCACAATTCACTTGTTCCCCTCTCTGTGATTAACCTAGACTCCTGGCTTCCAAGTGGATGCTGTTCTCTGTCCCACATGCTTCTATAAATTTCGCTGATCGTTGACTCTCCACAGTTCTTTGACCTCCGTATCTGTCATTGCTGTGCAGTTCTGTTGCTAGCATCTCTCTAATTTCTTCTGATTTGCACTCAAACATGCCCACCTTCATTACCTCCTGCAATCCTTCAGGGCTGCCACAAAAGCCTAGGAAACAATTCTCTCTGGGTTCTTTCTTCCTCTAATGCCTGCTGAAAAGCAATTTCAGATATTTTCAGAAAGACTAGCTAAGCAGTGAAGCAGAAAAAGAAGCCCTTTCTTCCTCAGACAAAACAGAGAATGGGAATGCATGCGGTTAGTCTAGCATGTTGTGATCTTCCTATTTACTTCTTGTTAAGAGAAAAAGAGATAGGTCTTGAAAAGACCTTTGCCTACTTCTTCCAGCAGCCCTTACTGAGTGCTTTCCCAGGCAGGTAACCAGTTAGAAAGACTTTGCCCCACGTTGGACCGGCATTCCATAAAGAGTTGGAAAATTTTGCAATATTGACCAGAACACTGAGCCTTAGCATTCATCAAAATACTGTCACTTATGAAAGCACTGCAGGAGTTCCCAAAACTCCATTACTGTATGCTTTCCAAAAATCTACAAGTTTTTTATTTAGAAGTGTTTTATCCAGAGACGACTTCTAGAGATGAATCATGAGAGATTAATAGAAACATACTCCAGGTATAAAATATCTGAACTCCTTTGCATTTCAAAAGAAAAAAGAAAGTCATCTTTTCTTTCCAGGTGAAAAACAACAACATGGAATACTGAATACTTTTTAATCTCACAGAATTACTGCCATAATCTTTTTAATGCCTATTTCATTATGAACTTGACAACATGTAAAATAAAGTTTTTATGGTCAAAGTTTCAAAGCAGGGTTTTATAATGAGGGACTTGATCAACCTTTGAGATAGAATTTGAAACCACAGAATTAAAGTGAAGAAGCTGAATTAAACACAGACAATTACCTCAGCAGCAGTGAATCAAACTGACAAATCATGGGCTATAAAGTCTTTTTTTTTTTTTTAAATCATGTAAGTACCTGGGGCTTGACCTTATTACACTTTTTTTTTGCACAGACACTGATGCCTAGAATGTGTAACAGACATAGCTCTTGAAAATAAGCTACATTCTATATCATGTCAGGGGAGGATGTATACTATCAGAGAGATGCAGGAACATGAACTTAAATAACTTGTGAAATAGTAAACTTACCTGGACTGTAGCCTTAGTGTTTATTTGCTTGTGAGTTCCTTATCTACATGTTTCCAAGAAAAAAAAAAAATCAATTAAACCACACAACTTTCAGGTACAAAGGCTTTAAAGAAAAAACCAGAAATTGTATGGTACCACAAGTGGAATGCACTTTTAAAGAATTAAGCTGTTTTGCCACTCACACTGACTTACAGCTGCTGTGGGTAATAAAGGCTTACATTTTTCAACTGTTGGAATGGACACATTCCATAAGATGTTTCTGGTCTTAGATTACCCCTTTAGCATTCAAAACTAAGAGGCAGAAAACTTTATGCGTCATGCCTTTGTCTCATAACAAGAAAAATAGAAGGATACACATGAAGAAAACTTTCCAGGGACCAGTTACAATCAGCTCATCAGGATACACAACAACATCTAGATGAATTGTCCCAGGAGCAGAGCAGGGAAGACGGTATCAGCACTGCCCTTCTCTCTATGAAAGGAAAACATGACTTTGTCCCTTTTTGGGAAAAAAAGTTTACTTTCATCTGGGTACACAAATGCTGATCCAAAGCTACTGAAATTAACACAAATATTTGCATGGACTTCAGAGGACCCTGAATCAGACCTATAACCATTTGATCTAGCTGGCATGTAGAGGTGGGGGCAGAGTTGAGTTTCTTGCAGTCCTCATGGTTCTTTGCCCTCCTGTTCATCCCATTTGGTGAGGAGTCCCTGCACCACTAGCACTCAGGCTGGGGCCACTATCCCACTAGTAACATTGGTCAGGGAACAAGGGTGTCAGAGAAAGAAAGTGGGGGAGGGATGATGGGAATCTTCTTCCCCAGTGGTGCTGAGTAAGGATTGTGCTTACTGTTTCCCATCTGATCACTACAAAACTATTTATAACTGTCCTTGCAGGAAAGTATACAGATATTAATGAATGCTATACAGCAAACAGCTGAGTCACAATGTCCCACCCTCACATTCTCCAGCACTTGAACTCAGTCATCTAGGAAGTGCCAGAAGCTATAATGCATTTTTATAAAAGAGAGCGTTCATATCTTTTAGACAGCTGATGTCTGCCTGCTGTTCGCTGGAGTTGTAGCCTTCACCTCAATTAAGAGTGGTCACAAATATTCCCATAAACTCAGTAGTCATCCAACAGTGTGGTGTGAGCAGACAGATGTGTGACACACGAGTCAGAACAGAGCTAGCAGGTGAGCCAAGGAAGTTTTGGCTGTCCCTTAGAAAAGAAGACTTCTGCAATGTCATTTAAGCCTTCCCCAAAATCAGCTGCACTGCAGTGGCAAAAAAACCCCTACTTTTTAAGACTTCCCAGCCAGGAGGAAAAGATCCTGTGAGATGACTCTGAACAGATGGACTTTGTAATTTCAAATGCTAAGTCTACATGTTAGCTAAGAGTTAAATTCAATTGTGCAATCAAAAAGTATGGCTTAAAACCTGACTTCCAAATCAAACATCCCTGTTCTCATCTCTCTGTACGTTCTGACAGCCTTGCCCAGCTGACTGACTGCAGTTGTTACCAGCCTCAGCCTTAATGCTCTATGTTACCACTTTTATTACATGATCACCTCTAAAACACTGTTTCCAAACAGAACTGTTAACCAATGATGTGTTCTCTGTTATCAGTTAAATAAACAATCTTTAGTTTAATATTAATCAATTATCACATGTTTATCCAGGGAGTAGGGACACAGAAGCTTAGAGAGTAAGTTCTGTGATTGAAAACATTTCCCATCTGGTGACTGCAAAACTATTTATAATTGGCCCTGTAGGACAACATGTAAGATACTAATGACACAAGAACATCCTGTAGATTAGAAGCGCCTTATCCCTGCCCACAGAGTACTTTCCTGTGTATCCCAAGATGCTTTTTAACCCTATCATTCCCATGAGGTAGTTTCAGATTGCACTCCAAAAATTCCAGGGGGAATACAGTCCCAGCAAGATTAGCATCAGTGCTGATACCAGATCAGCTTGCTTGGGAAACAGAAAGGTATGTTCAGAGCTCTACAGGAGCAAGGAAAAGAATGGGGATAGGAAGAATATCTGGAGAGGAATGTTACAAAAATGTGGTATCCAGAGGCATGAGAAACAGAGAGGACATTAATGTCCAGCATGTTCTATGAAGGAAAGGGAGTGTTCAGACCCTACTGGAATAGAAAAATTTTCTGGAACTTGGTACTTATTCTTGGTTTATCATTGCAGTGTTCGGGGTGGAGGTTTTTTTTACCATTTTTGGTTTTATTTGATATTTAGTTGCAGTTACAAGCCAAAATTAACAGCCCTACATTTAGATTGGGTATTAGGAAATCTTTCTCCACTGAAAGGGTTATCAAGCATTGGAACAGGATGCCCAGAGAAGTGATGGAGTCGCCATCCCGGGGCGTATCTAAAAGGCGCGTAGATGTGGTGCTTAGGGACATGGTTTAGTGGCTGTTTTGGCAGTGTTAAGTTGATGGTTGGACTCTATGATCTGAAAGGTCCCTTCCAACCTGGGAAATTCTATGATTCTATGATTCTAGCCACAGAAAATTGTAGGTGTTATAAAATGTGCATACAGAATAAAAAGTCAATTGTAGAATAAAAGGACAAAACAGAAAAGACAGTGGATAGTAACAAGAAATATCCTTTCTTGTTCCTTTCAGTAACATCACATTGATATACATATTCTGAATGTGTGAGAATGCTGGGCAGAGAAAAAGAAATATTTGTTATGCCTCAGAAAGAGGTAGTACAGAGATCTTAGTCCAGGTACACAAATCTGTCACCATGAAAGGTGAAGTTAAATCCTTGGAACTCCACCTCATCCACAGCCTGTAAATCATGGGACTGAGGTCCAAAGAGCATATATATTTTTAGGTGTATCTGTGACAGAGGCCCTGATGCAAAGTTATCAAAAGTCAATGGAAGTCTCTCATGAAGGACTATTCAGTGCACTTTAGGGACTGGAGTTCAAAAGTCCAAATTATGGCAATACTTCGTTTTTCCTTAGCTATGATGAGTTTGTCCCTTCTCAGTTAAATAAGAGAAAGTTTGCAATCTTCTTTCACGGTGCTCTGATCAAGTATAACTGTTAATCAATACACAGAATTAGTTTAAATTACTGACAGCAGCCTACTGTAAATAATAATATTTTATTGACTTTTTTACCTTGTTGTTGCTTTCCCACGTTGTTAAACACTAGGATAGTAGAAGACAGAGGATTTTTCTCCTCCAAAAGCTTTCTTGAAGTGTTTGGTTTCAATCATTTGGGATCTATGCTATAGATATAAAATAGCTTGGTTGCTATTTTTGCAACCAAGAGCTACCACTTCTCTGTCCTGGCATTCATTAGCGGAATGCACTTGGAAAGCCACCTTCTCATGATTTCTTTTGCCCTAGTTCTGTTATTATTACCTTTCAGAGCAAAATTTGAGATGGTCACATCTGGAGGCAGAGAAATGCAATTTATCCTGAAAAGGATTCCCAAAGTGAGATATATGGAAGCATGCTATAAAACTCGGATAATATGTGTATTAAAACCAAACTGAACAGAGAGAATAAAGTCATAAAACAGCTGACAACTCATTCAAATCCAGATAACTGCCAGTCACTACAGGTTAGACTATTATATTGTCTAAATTATCATTAAAAGTGGTAGCAAATCTCCAAGCAGCTCTACAGGGGCTGTGCACCTTTTGATTCCTGCTTTTAACAGCTGCTTACCTCTGCATAGGTCTGCTGCAAGTGGAATCTTGGTTCTTCACATTTTTCTGTCCAGCACAGATCAGTTCGTGTCAAAAGTGTTTTCAGATAAACTCCTCCTTGGACCCTGAAGCAACATGATATCTGATGTGGAGGCACATCTTCATCAGAATAATCTGTGATTCCATCTTCTGAAAAGATACAGTTTAAACAGCAGGCTCTGCCTAAAGACCCTCTTTAACGCTCCAAATTCTTTTGAAGAAGGATAAACAGAAAGGCAGCTAAAATACCATCCTCACAGAGAACACTGTCAGCTAGAGATTAGTGTCAGTGACACTGATTTTTTTCATACTTTAAAAATAATAATTCTACAGGTTTTATTTTTAGGTCTGCTGAAATGCAAAGCAAGAAATAAAAAAAAAACAAACAACAACTTTTTATTTTACATAGTCATATAAATATTTATTTATAACAAAGAAAATAAAGACATCTTAAGGTTTCCTTTCTATTATTTAATCTAAATGAACAAAAGCAAAGCAAAGCAACCCTCCCTGCTGCCCCAGGGTTTACGATAACAGGTTGCACCTACATCAGACACTTAAAGAAGCCTAGTCTAGATATTGCTACTATTATCCTGTGAGTTTTTGAAGAAAGCCTACTACAGCTGCCTGTACAATGAAAACCACAAATGTCATTCAGCACTTGAAACACCACACAGACAGCAGGAATGGTTGAACATTGGAATAGACTGGGAAGCCCACGGCATATGTGTTAGCAGAGAATGCTAACAGGAAGGTAAAAAGTGTTTGTCCAGAATGACACATGGGTCTGGCCTTGAGTCAGAAGAAATGGTCTGAATGGCCAATATGAAGTTATTTCTCAGCCTATTTTCAATTAATTTTTTGACTGAAACAATAGATTATCTTTTTTTTGCAAACTTTGGGTTCATGCTGGATGTGCCTACACTTACAGTGTCACCGGTTACACCAACCACACAGAAAGATCAGGAAATAGGGCTGGATTTCCTGTACCATGAGAATTGAGTTTCCTGCTTTCACTTGCTCTTTATCATATCATCTTTTTTTCATAAGCCTGTTGACAATCATCATTGAACCAGCTGGTTTTCTTCTTTACCTTCTCCCTGCCGCTACCCTTTTAGATACCAACAATACAGAGGGGGCTAGGACAGCTTTCTAATACTTCAGTGCAGAATGCAAGGCTAGCAAGAAGTAAGCTGCCAGCAATAGTAGCAAAAGGCGAGTTTTCTGAGCTTCCAGAGAAGGAGGATGTGTGGTAGGCTGGTCCCAAATGTGAATGGAAATAGAGTCATTTACCTGTAGTGGATTATTTGGATTGTAGGTGTATTTATAACCATAGGTCAGACTTACAGGTATTCTTAATTTAAGAGCATTGCATCACAACCACAGCTGTGCTTGCAGGCTCAGCTCACAGACAGGAGCAGTTTAGTGGATGGAAAATGCTGCTAAAGCATATATCACCATATTTGTTTGTTTTTTTGTTTATTTATGTATTTATTGCTGATACACACTGCAATGCAATGCCGTAGAACAATCTTGCAAGGGAAGCTAGAGAAGGGAAGGGTTCACAAGGTTATAATCATGATTTAAATCTTCCCTGAGAAGGTATGATACTTAATAAGTTTACCCCAGTTGAGTTCTAGAGAAATTTCTCTGCAAGTCTATAAATCAACAAAGACTATTAACATTTCTGGAGGAATCTAGGACAGACTGTGAATTCAATACAGAATAATTTTCCTGTTAGAGTATCCTATACGTTCTTATGCAAGGTTATCATTCCTCAGTAAATTCTGCAGGACTTTTCCATAAGAGGACATTATAGAAAAAAGTAATGGGTACATACAGTGCTGGCCATATCAAAATGAGAATAATAATGGGTAGCTTTTTTTTGAACATACATTCAAACCAAATTCTCCACTGATGCAAATTATCCTGAACCAACTGAAGCTGATTAATAGTAGGTTAAGGACCCATTCCCAAATTCTATCTTATCGGCTTGGAAAAGATTTGCAATATTTATTTTTCTCCCTAAAGAGAGGATTCATGTAAGTTGAATTTCTAAGGAAGGCCAACACTTGGAGTTGAAGCTGATATACTATTTGAATATGATCAGATAAAGATTTGTTTATTTTTGTAAATCCCAGAAGATGAGTTTCAGTGGGTTAAGCCTAGCTGCAGGATCCTAAATTATAGCATAAATTTCACAACCTCCTTGTGTCATGCCTTTGTTATATCTACAAATTAAGTGGCACTTGAAAAAGATGCTCCCTTGACATCATAAGACCTCTGACTCTTGAAAATGTTCCTGACTCAACGGGAGAAATCAAATGAAAAAGTAGAAGCAGCAATATTCAGGTCAATTCACTGGGGCAATGAAGGAGAAACTAAGCAATGAATCTTAACTCAAAATAAAAAGGGGACAGGCCTTGTACCCAAACACATGAGACTAATCCATCCTAACAGTCCAGGAGTTGCCAAAGGAAGGAGAAGATGAAGATGAGGTGTTGGCAATGGGTCAGAGAATGATTTTGGAAGCATGAATACCAGAGTGTTAGATGAAAGAAAATTTAAAAGCAGTGGGAGTAAAGTATTGGGTCACAGAGGGAAAAAAATGGGCCGAAGAAGAAAGGCACAGAAAAAAACATCTGCAAGCAGCACTAGTGATGGGGGAGAAAAGAAGCAGGAGATACACACCCAGGTGCACCATTGCCAAGCAGCCTGAAACGAAAACCAGCATCATTTGTGTGGGGTTTTTTTTCTTGCACTCACTCTTTAGATCAAAAGGAGAGCAGCAATGCAATCTGCTCTTTGCGCAGAGCACTTTCAGCCAAGGGAAGGAGAGTGCACACACTGGAACATCTGTTCCAAGAAGCCACTTGAAAAATAATCTTATAATAGCATGGGGAAAACATCTGTGCAGCATGCACCAGACCACCAGTAGTGCAGCAGTGGAGGAGCAAAAGGGGGAAGGAAGACAGGAGGGAGTGAGGGAGACAAAGTGGAACAGGATTAGGTCAGGGGCAAGTACCCCAGTGAGGGGCATGACCCACATGTGAGGAAACTGCTCATTTGGTGTCTTTTCTCTTCTAATCCTCAGCAAGAGGCAGACAGATTTCTCACCCACTGAGCTGTGTTTATTGGCAGATATTACTCAACATGTGCAGCTTTGAAAAATCCCAAACTACAATCAATGTGTTTGAGAGGCTGCAGGAAAAGCTCCCTGCCCTTGGCCTCTAATGTAGCCCCCACCTCTTCTTCCTCTACTTGCTTTATCTCGGCTGATACTGGAATAAACGTGCTGGAAAAACAGTTACTGCTAGCTCAGATGGGGAGAAATAGGAAGCCAAAGCACATTTACACTGTGGGTGAATTTAACCTACTGTGTCTTTAATAAGAGAGGGACACTAGTTCTCACCTTCAGTCTCAAAGAAATCAGATTCAGAAAAAAACCACCCTAACCATCACACAAACATGTGTAGTATGTTCTTGGTTTCTCCCTTTCACCTGTTTTATTTCAAGAGAACTGTACACTTACAGTCACCCCTATGCAAGCATCAGTAGTATGACAGCAGTCAGGACACTTCTTACCCCCACCTTGTGACACATTTTACAGTTTTCTAAGAAAAACAACATCAAATTTACTCAGCCACTGTTTGACTCTGGGTTTTTCAAACAAGAAAAGCCTTCCCAAGTATGTATCTACTTGTCAATTAGAAAAACGAAGAATCAACAGGTCTTAAACATAATACCTGCATACAAATATTAAAGGGATGTGACTAGGTAGGTGCTAGGGAGCTACTAGGAGCTGAAGTACTACCTGTGTAGGTAGGTGCAGCCTTCTGTTTCAGTGAAGATAGGAGAAAAAGGCCAGCCTCTCTATCTGCCATGTAATCAGATTTCACTGTGGGAAAAGTGATAGTGAAATGAGAAAGTTTGAGTGATTTTGGAAGTTAGTTGTTATGCGGAATTAACTAGATACAAAGACACATCAACACTGGGCAGAAGAAAACATACTACATATTATGACATAGCAAAGACTGGGTGTACTGATCCACAGAGGCATTGCGTAGATGGGATACAGGGTAATTAGATTGCTATATTGGAACAGATCCCTGGGCAAAATGTACAGTTACAGTTAGTATAGTGTACTGTGCAAAGCTCTTCTTTATACCTGTCTTAATGCTGCTTTAGACGCCCATCTCTTCTATACCATGCCTAGAAAGGCAATAAACAAAGAGACAAAAAATAGCAAAGACATGCTGGAAAGTTAGGACGAGGAGCTGAGCAAGAGAGAGAGGAAGACGCAGCCTCCCTCCAGATCTCAAACCAATAAAAAACTTAGTAAGTAGGCAAAATGTGAGACATCAGGAAACACCCAGGATCAAGACTCTCTTTTGTTTGATTCACAGGGAATCAATCTTCTTATCATGCACCACTGTTAAGTTCCTGGTGCAGGTCTTCCTCATTTCTAACAATGCTCTGAGAGCTTTGTTTCAATGGGAAGACAGGATTTTCCTTTTTTCTTTTGAAATTTCAAAAATGTACAATGGAAGAGAATTATTTTCTTTTCAGCTCTAACAGTCATATTGGCTCTCAAAATGGTATTATCAGATTAGCTTCCATATATCAATTCAAGGTAGTGTATGTATCATAAGCTTAAACAATGATAAAAGGAATATCCCAAAAGAAAGCTGCCCTGGTTTTTATTATATTGGCCTAAAATCATACTTTCAGTAGGGCAGGTATGACTCGCTTTGGAAACCAGGGCTTTGATTAAAAGCAGTTTCACTCCTGTCTTTTCTTTTGTGGGCCACAAATCCTGTGAACTGAGGTCATTTCCAGATAAGGGATGTGGGAGGGGGAGCCAGAGGAAATGAAACAGGGTATGTAGGCGGAGGCACACAATAAGGGCGTTGTAGGTAAAGATGAACAGCTTGAATTTGACATGGCAAGTGACAGGAAATCAATGGAGTGCTAATGTGTGGGAGGAAACGAATATGACTTTAGCAGAAACATTTAGGACAGATGTGAGAGAGAGAACAGAGGAACTATGGGGCCAGACAGGAGAAGCTTACAGTAACCAAAGCAAAAAACATCTGAGACACTGACAGCATCCTATTTTGGGAGTTTCCTCTTTTCCTTCTCACAGACAAGTCAAATTTTAAGTGAGCTGTTAGGTGTTATGTGAGCTCTAAACCTTTAACAGCTCCAGGACTAATTTTATGTTATGGTGTATTGTGATTGTGCCAAGGTTTTCAAAGAGAGAGCATCATGCAAGGCCGTATCTCCCCTATTCCCTAATCTCATTCATCTGCATGGTTAGCAACTGGAACATCATCCAAGAGATCAATATTCAGAATACCCTCCCTCTTTTAATTCGCAGAAGTATCAGAAATGCCACTCTTTAATCCCTTGGTTAGGAAGCGTTTTCTCAGCGTGACTCACACAATGTATTTCACCAGCATTAGTCTTATGCTTGTTTTTATCTAACCCTGAAAAAGCCTTCCATTAATCTAGACTAATGACTGATATTCCATGGAATCAGCATTTGGCAAGCTCCTTACACAATACCTCTAATGGAGGCTGGGCTCTGGCACAGTGGGCGTGATTACCTGCAGGAGGAAACAAACACTTCTCCACCTCCTTTGCATCCTAAAAGAAACTCTTATAAAAATGTGGATCCACAACACGACTCTCCAAATCTTGGTAGAGTTGTCTTATTTTCAGAATAGTCTTCAAAGAGATTTCTCCTTTATTAAAAATCTACTGAATGTTCTTGAAATTAGCATCTCCTATGTTGAAGGAAAACTTGCTTCCCTTCTGAGGCAGTATCGGTGTCCATAGCTCCCTTAGATTAATGTACAACAATACCACATTGTAAGGGTATTACAGTTACTTGTGTAACACATTTAATGCAAAATAGAAAATAAAAACATAGAAAGGTAAAGATACCAGTAGCACACAGCTTTGTTTCATAGGCAGAAGCATGTCTTCCTGATAGCATGGCCTTTCTCAAAATTCATCAATCCTTTGTCCCCATTAGCAGGGCAAGTGACTTGCCTGCTGGAATGTATTTAGAATTGTGTCCTACCTAAACATGATGGGCATTATGGTGTTCAGTAACCGGTATCTCTCCTGCATAATTTGTGAACTCCTTTACTGCCTTTTCCCTCAACCAGGAAAAATCTGATTTGTATCCCAAGGGATACATGGAATAGCAGCAGAAGTAATGCATTCCTGGGTTTTTTTTTAGATTCCCCTTTTTGTACCTTTAAATCAAGTCAGAGCACAGAAGTTGAACAGAACGTTTCTACCATTAGCTTACTGAAGCATAAATGAAATTGCTTCTGAAAAATAAATTTTTTGTTAACTAACAAAGTAAAAAAAATATGCTATAGCCCCAGAAAAGCTATCAAATTTACATTACATATAGGTCTCCTACTTTTTGAAATGGTAAGGTAGAGAAAAAGAGAGAAAAAATATGTAGTTCTGAATGTGACTTATTGAAGAACAGTTTTGAATTGATTCACCCAGATATTCATCGATCTGTTTTTTGAAGCTTCTCAGACTATTCAGGTTTTACTCAAGGATTAAATAGCTGTAAATTTTCACAGACATACTACATTTGACTGTGAATAAGCAGATTGAATTAGTTTAAAATAGAATACAGACTTCAGCTCCTCCATTATGATCACAAAAGCCTGGACCACCTTATGAATTTATGGAACTACTTTAAATAATCTCCTAGGGTCAGGAAAGCCTATCGCCTCATCTAGAGGAAATGAAGATAGTAGATTCAGAGCACTCTAGTTCATTAGGTGGCCCTTATCTTTAAATATCCTTGCTGAAGAAGACGGGTAACAGGTTGTAAGGCTGTGATCACACTCCAGAACCCTGAGCTGTACAGTCTACCACTGAATTTGCCTGCCTGTGGAAAAGACTAGGGCTAATAAGATCTGCAGGCACACCTCAGAGTGGACCCTGACCCCTGTGAACTGAGTATGAGTGTCTTTCTTCTGAGAATCTCAAATGCAAAAAGCACCTTTTTGCAATTCTGAGTGGCTACGAAAGAGTCAACTTTAGTGATGTTGTTGTGAATATTGTAAAAGTTGTTCCTCACTCAAGCACTTCAAGGAGGAGTCAGAAAACAGGAAGCCAAATGGTAGTGGTGAGACTGCATCGCTAATGAAGACTTATGCAGTGTGCAGGAACAACAGCCTCAGAATCTCTCTGGTTATGGTGAGAAGAGTGAAGAGAGGAATAAAACCTGATTCTGGCAAAAGAAGGAGTTTTTCTGATCCTGTGAAATAAGTATATGTCACTAGAAGAATAATTGCCAGCGCGTGAAACAATGTGGAGACCCATCTCTGAACGGCAATAGGTCTCTGTGGAGACATGGAGTGACCAAAAGGGTCTATACAGTTGGATCAATAGTTCTCAGAAGATACAATTTTTATTTCAGACGTTCAATACCAAAGGCTTTCTACTGTCCCTGATGATTGTGTATCATCACAAGAGCCCACTACCATATGTCTGGGTTGAGTTATTGATACAAACATACATCTGAACATCTTCAGGAACAATACGGCTACAGTTGCACCAGTAAATAAACACCTCAGGGACCATTTTCTGGCCTTTAGAACAAGTGACATGTTCTCAAGAGCAAACTTGTGCCCTCATAGATACACTCTATATCTAACCAAAACAGGGTTATCTTATCCATACATATTGTAGCAACAATCCCTGGTCCTTTTTATCCCCTGAATCATAACTGAGTACTACTTTGGAGAGTATAGTTGGCATGCATCAAAACCAAGCAAAGGTGTGTGCTATCAGCTAAACACTGTGGATTGTAAGAGAATCGTAGTAAAAACCTAAATCATAGCCCCTTACACTATACTTCTATAGATTTAGCCTGTGGGACCACTAAGTCATGGAAGTTAAAAAGCAAGGAAGAAACAAGACATTTATTTGAAGATTTTGGATTGAATTATCTTCCTTGAACTCCCTATGCACTCTGCTGCACCAAAGCAAAACTACTCGGACATTAATGAGAAAAAAGGCTTTCCAAGTATGGAGTCCTTTCCCTCTGAACTGTCCCGCTGGTATGTGAAGTTGTCCTTGCGGATTTCCAGTTAAGATCAAGAGATCACAGTCAAGATCTATTCTCGCTGGGGAAGTGAAGGATGTGGAGGTAGCTGAATCTCCAGAATAAAGGATTCTTTCTGACAATTAGGAATTGTCTTCCTGACAACAAGAATTCTTCCTGACATGTGCCCTCAACACGTGAGAGGAGGTGCAAGGGCAAAGACCTTGTCATGAAAAAGCCATGTAGGATAGGGGACAAAACTGTTCTAAGGTAGAGAACTAAAAGGCTATCGGAAGCCACATGGCTTAACTCAAACTGAAAATCTCCTCTTTTCCCTGTTTGCCAAAAGGGGAGTTCTTGGCAACAAAAAAAGTCCAGCAAAACAAAGAAAATTGCTAAGTAACTAATGAACAAACCAACAAGCAAAATGACAGAAAAATGATCACAAGGCCAAAAGCATTGCAGCCTGTGATGAGAGCAGAGCTACATCTGAAGCCAAAGGCAGTTGAAGAAAACCAAGAAAGAAGAAGCTCGCACCACTCTTCATGACCTCAGTGCAGAGCACAAATAGAAATAGGGCAAATATATACGCTGTTGGGCACTCACAAGGCACTTCGTCATTGCACAGTAGGTACACACATGGATCAACACATGAAGGAGCAATATAGTGTTTTACTATAATAGGAAAAGGCTGAGTTCTCGCTCTAAGTGCAAAATAGAATGCAACCTTAAATATGGCCTCACAGTGGCTTCGCCATAATTGCTAGCTCCCTGCTGTGTTCTCTATACAACAGGTCTAGTACCGACATCTGGTACTAATTTAGGGTTCATCTGCTCTACAAAAACAAACATATTGTGGGGCCTTGTTACAGCATGCTTGCCCCTCAACTTGGTTAAACCCCGTTCCATCTTGTAAAGTAGATGTGACATAACTGTTTGCATTTTGGCCCTGAACCACACTACAGATGTTGCAATGTTCAAGAGCCTGAGGTGGCTTAAACTGCAGTGCTGAGGATCTACTAGGAAGCAGCAGCAATTCCAGCTCCTTAGAGTCTGGCATTAACCCCTTCCCCCCACTGCATGAGACTACTCCCATCTTGTTAAACATATTGATCAGCAAGAATCTAACATGAGGTAGCTTAATTTTGGCCATGTTTTAAGCTGTGGTTATTTGGTATCAGGTCAGAAAGTTTTATGGGAAGTTATTTTGACCCTGTACTTAAACACATTTGCCATTTATATGTGAAATGCTATACACAGCATTCTCAGGCAAGAGGGACATGGATATGGAGATCTCTCTCTGTTTGTTCACACAGCCAGATACACACATTAATTTGGATTTAAATGCAGAAGAAATGAGATTTGGGGCCAAATAAGGGGCTGCATGAAGTGCGCAAAACTTCATAGAAAACATCTGAGGTGCGCCCACCTGCCTTAGCAAAGGATTTATCCCAAATGCCTTTCTGAGTACCAGAAAATTAATTAAGATTTCATTCTAGGATATTTCAGTGTGTACATCCCCACTTACCGCTCCAGGGACTGTATGCTGACAAAGCTGCTCCAGTTCCAGCTATTGCAGAAACTTCTCACGCTCTGCATGCTGTTCATTCTCATGTGGCATTCTCTTTCACTTTTTTGCTCCAGCTACTGTTTCTCTTGCCAATAAAGATTAGCATAACCTTCAAGAAAATCTGGCAGAAGGTCACGGTCATTTCAGGGAGAAGTAAACAGAGTGAGAAAAGCATAGAATGGGATTACTAGAAGAGTGTAAGAACTCTTTGCCCAGTATGTATAGGTCATGCTGTCAAGCAAAAATATATTCGTATTTAACTCAGTCAAAACTTACATAAACTCTGCTAGACATCTGAGAAGTTCATGGGTCTGGAATTCCGGACTGCATCGGACCTTAAAAGTATTCACAACCTAGAGTCTCTTACTCAACATGGATTGTTTTTCCATTACTTGGGGGGTAAGCAGCAGAAGAAATAATTTGCACATATTTGGGATGTTTCTATTTGTCATATTAAAATCAATACATATATCTTGTTATTCTCCATAGGACCCTTCTCTGCCTCTTATGTAACTGGTAAAGCAGATTTTTATTTTTCCTTTATGCAAAAAGAAGTTGATCATATCAGCCCAGGACCTTTTCCAAAAAACCTGGAGGGAGTGAGGTTTCCATATACAAGGGCCAAAATACAGATGTTTGGCCTAAAATTGGTTTTATTATTTTTATTTTGGATTTTGGAAAAACAAGCACACAAGTCTCCACAAAAGAACACAAATACATGTGTTCTCTCTATTACACTGGAAGAAAATGTAGCAACTGAAAAGGACAAAATGAGCAGGCCTGCTTTCTCTAAGCAGAGCTCTCAGAAATGGAAAAACCAAGCAGGCAGAAAACAAGTGTGATGAAGGGACTCTGACCCCACAAAAATGTCCATTTTTTCCAAATGAACCAAATGGTCTAGTAAAGGATATTACCTTGCCTATAAATCTTGCCTCTCAGAAAACAAAGGCATAATGATTTCAAAGTGCTTCCACAACAAGGAGCAGAACTGGGCTATAGAGCAGCCAGGGCAGCAGACAGGGAGACCAAAGGTGGAGTTTAGGTGGTATATCATCATGAGAGGAAAGAGCTGAATATATGATCCTCCTGTTTGGATCTTTTATGAACAATTACAGGAATGTATAATTGATTATCATGCCAACCACCTGAGGTGTGTGATCTTCATCTGGTGTTTGAACTTTGCTGACAATTCTTGACACAGGATGGGACTGATTTAAGCGATGAATAGAAGCTAGCTAATATAGACACTGTGAAGTATAGAGGAGCTAGCAGCAGAGTTTTCCATCAGAATTTGCAGAATAGTGTTTATAAGCTTTGCTGTATACATGTGGTTTTGCTATAGCAACAAAGATGAACACTCATCATTTTCTATGGCCAACACCAAATCTAGTATTATCTGCATCCTGCCTTGTGAAGAGAAATTATTTAACCTCTATGTGAGGTTCAGTCTAGTAGGCAAAATGTGGAAGAAATCTGTGATACTGAAGTTCATATACTCTGTGTGTATGGGATTTCCCAGGGGATCAGCTGGGTCAATATCACAGCAGATCTTCCAGTCTTCCAATGACAAGAAACTAAGTCAAGTGAGAAAATACAAAGATTAGTCTGTTCTTATGGTCAATTTTAAGAGTCTCTAGAGTCTATTGTCCCAGCTGGAAGTATTAAATAACTACCTGATACTGAGTAAGACATTAGACAAGAATAGTCTGTAAAAACTAATATATTAGTTTAGCAGAGGAAAATTCAGAGAGATGATGTTCAGCTCAAACCAGGGTACTCAGAAGTGCCCCAGCAGTATCTTGGGCATGTACCTAAGACATATTCCACAAAACACCACATATGGCAGGATGATTTCTCCCATCCAACAGGAAACACTAAAGGCAGTTAAAAAGTTTTGAAGCAAGGAATATTTATTTATTTCAGGTGATTTTCAGCCACTAATAACACTCATCAACCAGAGAGCTGAAAAAACTGAAACAAGCTAACCCAGCTGATACTTTAGAAATGTTAAGCTGTTTTTCAAGATTAAAAAGCAGGCAGAAATTAATGGAGTTTAATATTAGGGGTGGTAGATGAAGTAAGGGAAGATTTTAGTTCAATAAAACAGCAAGGTAACCTCTAAGGAAATAAAAGATCATATGGTTTTATGGCCTTCATCTCAGCAAAATATGTACCAGTCTTCTGGTTAACAGATGAACTAGTCAGGAAGACTTAATCTACTCAAACTACATGAAAAGAGAGAAACATGATGACATACATATTCAAGCACATAAGCCAGCTAAAAGCACCATTTTTTTTTTATGACAAAGAAGTATGCTGAGAGGTATTATGAATACTACTGTATGGAGCCTGGAGAGTCAATAAGAGTAATTGGAAGTGGTCATGTAGGAGAAGAGAAATTATGTGATTAGTAACAGAGAAACTTGATGGAGTATGTCCTATGAGTTTTGGAGGATTGCATTTCATGTCTAATGTGTTCCATAAAAGCTACAGTGGAAAAACAGGTGATATTTTGCATCCGATATCCTGTTACATGATTAGAAAGTCACAGATGACTGAGTGGACTACCCAGTTTTTGTGCTTAAAGTATTAATTAGTTAAACAAACAAAATCAAACTAGAAGGTATCTGTAACAGACTACCACATTTCACAGAAACACAGGACAAGCTTCCCCTCAAAAAATCAGTTTATTAAGAGCAGAAAGGAAAACTTTGCTACCATAAGTGTCTTTCATCCTGCAGATCATTTCTCAGTCTACACAGCCAGTAATACAACTTCAGAAATTTCTAAAAATAATGGATTTTTTTCTTAACACAAAAATCCTGCATGGGATATCAAGTAACTCAGTAATGCCCATTATCAATTACTCACCATAATGGACCTCATTATGATAAATAAGGAACTGTTAATGGCTTTTATAAAAATTGAAAAATTGAAAAATTGCCTGATGAAATGAAGTTTGATTTATTTAATGCAAACAGGATATGTCACCAACCTGAAATATCTCTTGTTGGATCTTTTAAAACCTGCAGTTTTTGAAACTTAGAGAAACAGCTGAGATCAGAGTTGGGAACATGCATTTAACTGAAGAAGTGCTAAAACAACTGGGAATTTTTCAGGAACATCTTGCTGGATGCCCAAGAAGCCAAGATTCCTCAGATTCAAAAAAAAAAAAGAGACTGAGCCAAGAAAATATATTTCTTGGTGAAAGCAATGACAGAAATTGTGTATTTACACCTATATACACACACAAGCATATAGTACATGTGCATATGTACACTTATGTGCATGTATATATGGAGAGGGAATTAAAAACCAATGAAATGAGAATGATTATAAACTACAAATAGAAATAGGTGGGTAATGAAGCCAGTAAGTTAAAAGAATGAATGAGTTATCATAAATCAACAAATTTTAAATAGTAAGGCATTTAAAAAAAACATTCCAGAAGCAATAAAATCAGTTAATTAATTATAAGTCAATAGTTAGATTCAGACAGCAAGATGGTGAAGTGTGATCAAGGAAAAGCAGAAATGTTCCCTAGGTATTACAGTGGCATTTGGAATGAATCAAGTTATGTATCTATTTCTTAAGGTATTACTGATGGATCAAAAAATTTGCCATGAGTAACAAAGCAGGATGCGAGGTAGTGTATATAAAAATTATCATGTACAAAACCACAAACTCAGATATCTTAGCTTCCAGAGTCTTAAATAAATTAGCTGAGGAAACCTCTAAATTACTGGTATAATTTTCAGGCAAACATCGAAGAGCACTAGAAAATATTGGAAAATTGTCAACATAGTCATATAGAATCTTGTAGTAAATCTTCATCATCCTGAACAAAAAAAGTGAAATTTTATAAGGCAAAATACGGACTACTTTGAAGGTCATCTAAGAGGAAAAATGTGAACAGCAGACACTGAACTTGGCCTTAGAAGACAAAATCAAAGGGAAAATAACCTGGAAAGAATCTCATTGATAAAGTGTTACAAAGATAAGCAAAATAATCATATAAATTCTACAATAGTGTTGATGAAAATAGCTTCATTAAAACAGAAATCTGAAACATCATAGTATTATATAGAAGTCAATCAGCTTGGAAATGAAAATAGGAACTGAGACTTTTTCAGAAAGAAATTATGACTCCAAAAATTATATAATGTAAGCATAGACATTTATCATGAGTTAATCAAATAAGCTGTCCTGTTTCTTTCCACCATTGCCTCTTAGAAAATTTCAATAACCTAAGCGACCTCCAAACTGACCGTAAATCAGATCAAACAACAGGCCTTGGGGACAGACAGAAAAATAGCTTGTATACATCTACATTAGAGTTCTAGTGTGGCATTTGAAGCAAGTACCCCACTCATCCTTGCTTACCAGGTATTAGTTCAGACTGAGGAGCTAAGTGAGAAACTCTGGTCCAGGTGACTACCCACCAATGCATAACTGCTGATGGGGAGACTGCATTACTGTAAAATCTTCCAGATTGTACAATAACATAATGCTCTCATACTGTTGAGATCTAACACTTTGGAGCACTTGTCATACAATATAAAATGACAAAATATGTCTGTGCCTTTATGTGGCTATTCTACACCAGCTCTCAAGACTCTGCAACTGCACTTCATCTGTCCAATCTTTCTCCTGCCTAATATTCCTTTTTATTTTTTTTAACCTGACCTTGATATTTCTGTACTCAGACTATTTTTAGTACCTTCTCTTTCCCTCCCACCACATTTTCAAATTATTTTTTTTCCCTAATGGCAAGGGAAAGCTTCTCAGAAGACCCCTCAAGGTGTCACTTAGGCCTCCAAGGACATGACACCTGTCCATGGTGTCAAGAAAGGTCCAAATGTTTCTTCAGCAGCAGGATTACCCAGTAGAAGCATCATGAGTAACTGTACAACTGCTGCTGGGTCTTAAAGGACGGTCAATAAAGTTAATGAAGACAACTGATATTTTCCTGAAGGTAAAGGTAACAAAGAGATCTTGGAGACGGTACAACAGCATTCCACTGCTATGGAAAATCTTGACCTCTTCTGGTTGGGAGCACTCCACTGAACCTGATACCTAGTTGGACATCTACACTGTCTCACGAGATCTTCACATTGGAGTCTCTAGATAGTAGAGTAGCCTTTCACACTGGTCAAGGAGCGCCCGCCACCAGACCCTGCAAAACAGCCCTGCAAATAAAGATCAATACCTGGGAAAGTCTGCTCCTTGCCACAGCCAGCTTCAATAACACTCTGTGGCAGTGACCAGGATTCCAGTCTGGGTAAGGGTACATCTTCTTCACACATGTTCCTGCAGTGGAAGGAAAGGATCCTAAGAGGTTTCAGGTAGAACTAAGGCATTGATTTTAGATCAACAATGGAGATTAAAACCCCAAGTTTATTCTTATAGCTGACACTGCTTTGAGCAGGAGGTTGAACTGGATAACCTCTTGAGGTCCCCACCAACTCCAATTATCTTACGATCCCATGATTTTTATTTCTCTGCTGTGTGCCTTTGCACACAATTCAGTTGGAGCTGTGTGAGTCATTTTGCATTCAGCAACTAGCCATGTCAGAAGCCATTACTCACCCTGTATGAGTGCCTTTTTTCTGTCTCTGTGGCTGAAAAAGTCACACCTAGAACATGCCATGCTGATGCAGTGCCCAAGAGGTCTTTCCAAAGACCGTTACCCTTCCTAAACACAGAAGAGCGTGAGCTTTAGAACCTACTGTTAGTGCAGGGAAGGGCTATAGGCAACAGAGAGCTGTGTTGTATCTTCACATGGAATCAAAGACTAACAGACTTGTTTTCCTTACTACCTCAGACTTCACTGCTAAAGAGCTCCTACTGACAGTCACATCTCTGTCCCAGAAGTTTAGCCTCAGGGCCCTGATGCAGTACTTAAGACCTGAGGGTGCTAAGAATAAGAGGGGAATAAGAGATAGGAGCAGCAGACCCCATAGCAGTTCTTGGGACACCTAGAGAACAGATTACAGCACACTTGCCCGTGGGCTTGAGAGCAGGAAGCTCTGGAGAAATTGTGTGAGCAGTAGCTCCTGTGGAGCCTTTGGTCTCCCTCCAAAACCCTACTCCCTGGCTACAAGTGAGGCAGCTACAGGAGACACCAGAAGAGAAAGGTCAGCTGAACCCTGACATGGGATCTCCATCTCCCCAAAATGAATTCTGTCCATCCTCAGTACTCAGGAACAACTCTTAGACATTCAAATTGGCCCAGGGGAGCAAGGCACATCAGCAGGCTTCACACAGTAAGGCATCTGCTGGTACTGCATCCTAGTCCTCCCAGTAATCATGCATGTGTAAGAACTGCTACATTGGCATTTTAGGGGTAATTTTAATCCTTTACGCTATTTTACCAAGGAATTTCTGAGTGGTGGTCATACTGGCTCCCCTACCTCCTTGTCTTTCTTTTTCCTATTCACTCACCCTCCCAAAAAATCTACTTCCCTCTTCACCTCCTGAGAAGTTATGGGTCATGTTTGCCCTCTCAGGGAATAAAAATTTGTTGTTGTTTGAACACTTTTGCTGACCCATTTCTGTTGAGCTGCAGGTGTTCCTCCCACTCAGATTTTTGGCTGTTGCTAAAAGCTACATGCCTGGGCCATGGGCTGTTGAACAGTGGTCCCTCTCTGACTTTGCAGGGGAATAGGCACGCAGAGAGCTTGGCTGCTGAATGCACTGTGAGTGGGAGGATGGAGGTAGTTGCTGGGACTGAGGAGGTCCAGCTGTGAGGACCTTTAAGGCAGGGTATGCAAGCCATGGGGTGTTAATGGCCCATCATTAGGCTGGAAGGGTGTAGCAACTCTAGGAATAGGTGCTTCAGCCAAAAGCATAAGCACAGGACAGATTAATCATTTCACTGAAGTACTGAAAAAAAGGGGAACAGGAGGAGAGAAGCTTTTGTTTCAGTCAGAGCAAAAGGTTTCCTTTTTGAGGGTACCTTACCACCCCACAGGGAGTAGTCAGATGGCTCTGTGCAACTATCTTTCATAAAGTCTTACACAAACCAGAACCAATACTAGCTTTATCCCACTTCCCTGCCCTCATACCCCTGCCATGTGCCAGTGAAAAGAAGAGCAAGCAATGCCCCTCCCCTCCTCTCTTCCTTTCTTGGTATGCTGCAGCTTTTCCACTCCATTTTCCCCCCCTCGTTAAACAATCAGGCCATTATGGTTTTCTATAACCTCAGATGTCCTGGGCTGGGCACCAGATTGGAATGTGCATTCTGTCAATGCTATACATAAGGTGCAGGAACAGATAGACAGCGAAGGTATAGTTGTTCAGCTTGCTGTTTGTCAGATCACATGGTTTTAGCCCTTCCTAAATCTTGTCCAAAGTGAATGGAAATGTAGATAGTATATATGTTGGGTCCTCAGTGCAAAGTGCTTTGCTTTATTAATGTACTTGTATAGTAATGCATACTTGCTAAAACAGACAGTTTATGCAGTAGAGGGGACGCCAGAGCTGGATGCAGTACTGCAGGTGGAGTCTCATGAGAGCAGAGTAAAGGGGGAAAATCCCCTCCTCCGACCTGTTGACCATGTTTGCTTTTATGCAGTCTAGGATATGACTGGCTTTCTGGGCTGCAAGTGCCTATGGCCAACTCATCCAATTTTTCATCTACTAGTAGACTGTTCTCCGCAGGGCTGCTTTCAATCCATTAATCCCTCAGTCCATATTGTTACCAGGAATCGCCCCAACTCAGGTGCCAGACCGTGCGCTCAGCTTTGTTAAACTTCATGAGGTTCACACAGACTTACACCTCAAGCCTGTGAAGTTCCTATGGATGGCATCCCTTTCCTTTAGGGAATCTACTGTACCACTCAGCTCGATGTTGTCTGCAAACTTGCTGAGGGTGCCCTCAGTCCCACTATCTATGTCATTGATGAAGATATTAAATAGTAATGGTCCTGGTACAGATCCATGAGGGACACCACTTGTTACTGGTTTCCACTTGGACACTGAGCCATTGAATACAACTCTTTGGACATGGCCATCCAGCCATTTTCTTATCCATCTAACAGTCTATCCATCAAAGCCATATATTGCCAATTTAGCAGCAAGAATGTTGTTATGAACCATATCAAAGGCCTTACAGAGGTATAGGTAGATGACATCTGTAGCTCTTACCTTGTCCACTGATGCAGACACTCTATCATAGAAGGCTTGTCGCCCTCTGTGTGAGCCTGACATTGATGAATGTCAAGAGGTATGATCTGCTAAGGGTTTCCATACCTACTTAGCAAGCAACACAGGAATGCAAGGACTAGAGTGTCTAAGACATTGGCTCTTGTGTTTGCAGGCCCTTCTCTCTCAGTCTCCAGAGCCTTCCCAGCTAGGCACACCTCCATGCTCCCCTGTGCTGCTCTTCTCTCTCTACCTCCAGGATTCTGACTGTACACCCCTAGCCTCCCCTCTTCTGTCTTGTCCACCCTTCCTTCTCTCTACCTTCTCCATGATGTTTCAGGAGCAAGAGCAAGATTATGGAGAATACAGGTAGGCTGTGGATATAATCACAACAGGTAAGGGAGGAAAGTGCAGGGACACCTAAACCGTAACAACCTAAGACAAGATCAGAAGCAGTGCAGTACAGCTCTATGTAGAGTCAAAAATAGCCATATTTTCCCTATGCAGTGCAGATATAGCCAGTCGTTTCAAGCTAGCCTGGAAACCACTAAAATTTTGCATGGTGTAGACAGTTATTTTCTTGCAGTGTCTTGGAAACAGCTACATTGGGAATCAATTTGAATGATTTCCTCAATGAGACTGAAGATGTTTCCAACATCTTTGGACGTTTAGTTGTCCTTTGGCTCTTTGAGCAGACAAGGCATGCCTAAGACATGGGGAATATTCATAAAATGTGTGTGAAAATTTGTTAACAAAACTTACTGAGGATGTGTAAATTAAGACTTTTCAAAGCATTACACAGACAAAACTGGACAACTTTTCAAGGGCATGTAAACGATCCATCCCTAAAACTCAAACACTTCTCGTGCATAAGAAGTCCCTGCTCCAAAGTACAAACTCATGATCATTGTCATGGCAACAAGTGTAAGACAACATGTAAAACTTCTGTTTTGATAAACTGAAATTTAAAATGAACAAAACCTGCCACAGTCAGACAAGGAAATTCCAGCCCAAGCAGTTTAATTTTAGCAAAGTTATAAACAAAAAAATGCATCTTATAATGGAAAAATGTCAAAATTTTCTTGTGTATAATGCCTCTAACATGTCAAAAGACCTTAAGCTATATGTACTTCCAATTTCTGCAGCACATGACTAAGTGACAATAATTTCTTTGATGCTACACAAAACATAAATAATTTTCCTTCCACATCTACAATCACAGTTAAGAGTTTAGCATTGTATTATTTGATATTTATTGCATCCCATTGCTTGCAGGTACTTGGATATAAATTTGGGTCAAAGAGAATCACTGACTCCAAAAGGATAGATAGTGTTTGTAGATTTTGTGGCAGAAAAGAATAATAAAGGTGAAAGCAAGGTGAAATTAGAATGAAAAGAAAAAAATTTCAGTTGATTTAGAAAAACACCGTACGCCTAAGG
Organism: Limnodromus scolopaceus; assembly: GCA_028565335.1. Lineage (NCBI taxonomy): Eukaryota > Metazoa > Chordata > Aves > Charadriiformes > Scolopacidae > Limnodromus > Limnodromus scolopaceus. The sequence goes on from JAOXNO010000001.1 coordinate 60,085,708, forward strand.
GACAATACAGAAGATGAAAATGTGAAAGATAAGAAGGGAAGATAATTTAGTTTGGAGTATTTCACCTTTCCTCTGCACATATCAAAGGATTTTATATTAAAAAAAAATCCACAAAAAAAAAAAAAAACAAAGAAAATGTGGATTAACTGATATTAGCACTTTTACATCCAGGAATATTTTCACCAATTTGTATTTGTTCAGAGACATAGTTAAAATCGCAGCAGGTCACATCACACGACACTTAAGTCCTATATTTAGTTGCACTCTCTTACTCCCAATCACTAAATAATCAATTTTGAAGGCAGGAATCAACTTCTTTATTCTAGATTATATTTAAACCAGAAATATTCTGTTTGAAGTGCAAAACTGCACTATAATTCATATGCTTTAACCATTTACATGTAGAAGGTAGTCAACATCAGCTTGGACATCATGTGGTAATGATATTGGCAGTTAACTAGTATTTCAGTTGAGAATTTTAAGTTAATATTCTAGTGTGTATCTAAAGGTTTTCTGCCGCGACACAGGGCACGGACTCCGCAGGGGGGTGAAGCGAAGATGTTTATTGTTTCACTTTTCCAGCATATATAGTTTCTGTCTTCTGATCACGCCTTGTGCTCTTTTCACAGATGGGTTACAAGTGGATGTCCACACACCCTCGTGAGCAATACAATTGGCTACATTTAAATGGTTATCCCACCTAGGCTATCCCGCCTAGGCTAATAAAGTATTACTATTTCTGGTCCGCTGCTATCTGTTTGCTACATTTCACACCAC
>JAOXNO010000001.1:60093629-60115669 GCA_028565335.1 Limnodromus scolopaceus
AGTTGGACTAGATGATCTCTATGGTCCCTTCCAACTCTAAAAATTCAGTGAAATTCAGTGAAATTCAGTGAAATTCTAGTCCTACATACAAGAACTGACATCCTAACATAGTCTGACACAATGTGAAATAAGCCTTCTCCATAAAATATTTAATAAATCTACAAAAGTAGAATAGCAGATAATGGGCTACCCCAGTAAATCTATGAAAAGTTAGATTTAGTCACCAGATTTCATTGCTTTTTGACTTCCCAAACAGATTGTCCAAAAACCATAGCTTACTGCACATCAGAAAAAATAACCAAATCCTAAACCTGAGATGGAAAAATATGTGGACAAGTTATTCCAATATGAATTCAATTTGATTTTTTTATTAATTTAAAAAAGTAGATTAGCTCCATCACCATTGAGATGAACAGGTTTCAGTTCTCATTGAAACTCCTGGAAGGTCTATGTGGATAAAGAAACGATCACTACGGTTATAACTACCGGTATAGTATTAAAGTATTGCTTATATGACTTTATTGTATGTAAAAATCTCTCCCATATAAGCTACATATTGAAAAAAAAATCTTACTCTGGATACATATACTCTCTAAGGCAACTTTTGCTTACTTTACTCATCCCAAAGCAAGAAACATGATCGAGGTTCCAATATTCTACATAATGACACTTGTATAAACAAGGCTGAATTTTTCCCCTGAAGTTAAAATGAAATAACTCCCAGAAGGACAAAGTAAAATAATTTACCACAGAGCATATCCATCAATAAATAATAGAAATCCAAAGTCTACCTTAGAAACTATGGATATTAGTTGGTTTCTCCTCATAAAGCTAGATATTTCTTTTAAATTCAGTAAGAACTGTGAATTTCCTAAAAACACTTATATAATGTGCAAGAAAGGGTTGAGGAAAAAGTAAAATCCCTGTGAGCTGAAACTTAATAGATTGCAGTTGGTTGCTCCAAACTGTTTGTGGTTAAAAGCATTTTAAAAGCACAGTGTTATTACACTATGAGTAAGTCAGGTTTTCTTTCTTTTTTTGTTTTTCCTCTCCAGTGTAATTTTTTACCAGGAATTGTCACCTTGAGCAAATCTTACATTAACCCAAATGCCAGATGTTAATTTCGCTAAACTGTTTTTGTGTGACTGCCTTTCCTGAAGTATCATGGAAGTCATAAGCCCAGTTCAAGGGGTACCGAGCACCCAAATCTCCAGTTAAATCAGTGGTGGCTGCGGATACTAGGTGGCCTTTAAAAACAAGTTATAAGGCAATGCTGCTGACATAGAGAAAGTATCCCTGGAAGCTCCTAGCACAGAGAACACTCATTGACTCATCTGGTATTTCCATATATGAAAGCTTGGAAAACTGCTGTCTGTTCTCAAATCTTCGGAGGCTCTGGGGCTTCGTTCAGTCTTGTTATGGATTTTCTTATTTTCCACCTCACAAATACACTTACGCATTTTAAAGTAACTTAAAACTAACCTCTGTGTTTGTGTACATTTCTGTGTAGTTGTATGTGTGTACATACATACGAACATACCTCTGTATTGTATTTTAAGGTAGCAAACATAAACTCCTTTTGTTACTTAGAATCCAACCCAAAACAATGGAAATAAGATGTATGTGTATATCTTAATACCTTTGTCGATAATGAAGAGATGATCTGTCTCCTGGAGAAGCAGCAAGACAACCACCTTACTTCTATTCACCTGCCACAGTATCACCACTGTCATGGTGAGGTCTTCCAGTTTTGAGAATCTGGGCAAATGGGCATCCTTACCTGGATGTCACCTTATTTTTGGCAAATTCAGTCTCACAAACTTTTGCTGTTCTCAGCAAAACCATACAGAAAAAACACTTAAGTTTAATGTAGCTTGCACCAACGTTACTACACAGCTCTTTTCTCAGTCTGGGATTACTAGAGCCCCATGCACACTTCTGCTAGCCACCAAAAAGGAAGAAAGGTGGAAGAAATATATCTGGTAACGTGGTTCACTATGACAGCTTTATACGCATTTGGATCCCCCCATATTAAATAAAACAGCTTGCCATGTTTGCATTGTCAGAAAAGTACAAGAAATTGATAAAAGAAGTAAGTGGACCTCAGAATAGGTGAGAAAAACTGGTGTCCAATAAGATGACAAAAAATTAACACTTAACCTGCCAAATGCCTACAATTCTGACTTTCAAGAGGAAAAAGACATTGGTTTTCCACCTAATTACACATGCTCTGCAAGGTGAAAGCTATATCAAACAACAAAGAAAGTGGGGTTTTATACTGGTTTCTTTTAAAGGACAAAAAAACTTAAGACAGCTGCAAAAATGAAGCTATCTTAAGTGCTCCTTAATTAAATTAGACAGTATTGAGCTGAGACCCAGATCTGCGTAAAAGGGATTTCTCTTGAAAAGAAAGCCCTTACACAGTGTTCTGAGCAATCCTTTTAGCCAGTGGCTGGCACAGGGCAACCTCTTCCAGATCTTTTAACAACAGGCCTGAAAATCACAGCCTCTTAAATCTCTTATCTCAATCTGTTTTGAAGTGCTGATTTACACCTTTATGGAAAGATAAGGAACCAATCAATTTGCCCGCAACAGTTGCCTTTCCAAAAATAAGTCGATGTTTATTGGTTTTCCGGATATATAACAAAAGCTTTTGAGTTACAAAAGTCACTTCAGCAAAGTTTTTGGTCAGACAGAGAGCAGATTAGCTGTTCATGATTTTTTCGGATCTCTCTGTTTCCGGATTATTTCCTTTTATCCAGCTTCTCTCTGTAGCTAGATGCACGTTGTATGAATGAATGCTTTATGAATGCAAATGTTACAGTTCATTCAGTGGTAAAGTTTAATTACAATGTTCCTGTCCGTGCTCCCTTCCTTCTTATCTCAACTGTTTATGGTGCTGCACTGTAAACAGATCATTGAAACAAACAAAAAAAGGCCACCCGTATAGCTATATCAGCAAAACAGAGGGTGAAGTTCCATACTTTTTTAGTCCAACTCGTATGCAAGTTGGTATGAAAAAAGATAGTCAAAAAGGTAGTGAAAAGGTGGCAAGAAAAGGATCCATCTGCAGCCATATCAGTTCACTTAGCTGACTTACTGAATGAATGGTCTCTCCCTAATGCCCATAAAGGGGAGGTGATAGGACAGGAACATACAGTCAGAAGGCTGGGAAGAGAGATATTGCTGTTTCAGTGACAGGCCTCACTCACGTTCCATTGAAGTGACCATAAAATCTCTTCCCCGATGGGAAACTGTGTGTGGCATAGTGGTGGGGTGAAACTTTGTTTTGGAACTTCCTATTTTCTGCTTGTATAGGGACACAGATATCTCCGTTCCTTTGGTTCTCATGAAACTAGGTTCTGTCCCTACAGGAGAAGATCCAGCATCTTCCTCCTCAAGGAAGAAGTGTATGGGTTTGGTGCATAATTTGTTCTTCAGGCAGTCAATCCTACACAGGATTGGTAGGATTCCTTCCAAGAGAGGAATTTATTATTTTTCAAAATTAAAAAAAATCATGTACATATGCGGGAGGAAAAGCATTCTGCTGGAAGTGATTTGACTTCCAGCAACAGAGTCCAGGTCTGTGACCTGAGCAGTCATCAGGAGGTAGGACTTCAACACAGGATTTATGTCAACATTCACATGTAACCATGAACTTATTTTGCTATGTGATGTAATGGTACTCAGACAACTAAGGCCTACAGTTCTAATATGAAGACGTATTAGAAAGTACTTATAGGTAGAGATAGGCGGAGTTTTCTCAATGTTAATGCAGCCTGTAGCATTAAAATATTCAAACATAGAATAGAGCAACTATGGAATCAACAAAAGAAAACCAAATCAAAGACAAGAAAATAATTTCTAGTACAAGACACCCCTTTTTTCATTAAAACCACGTCTTTTCATATGACCAAAAAAGAAAAGAGAAAAAGAACAGAGATTTTTGTTCATTTGTTCACCTTTAACATTCAGGAGGACAAAGAGTCTACAAGTTGGATGTGGTATTAACATAAGAGGTATCATTCTAATTAATATGGAACACTGAACTTTTATTAGAGAACAAGAGCAATGACTGCAGAATGGTGACTTTCTGTTTAAAATATTTGGAAGACAGGCTCACACTATGACCTGCTTCCAGTTTCCAGTGGTATTAGGGATGAAGCCAGTATAAATCCAGTTGTCACAAAAGAACAAGTTATAGTATATATTAAACCACAAAAAAATACTTTCAAATAACATTAAGGGTATGACTTAAGCCCACAAAAGCTAGGAAATTCAGAGTTAGGGCTGCAACTCTGTCCTCAACTCACCCCATTTTGTTTAGGTATTATAGCAGATACGGAGAGCTACATGAAACATGATGGGTTTGGTTTTCAAAGGCTAGCACAAAATTTGGCATTCATCTGTGCTTTGTAGGGTTTGCCAGTTAAGCTAGAGCTGACAAAGCCTTCCATGGAGTGGAAGATTATATGACAAATAAACCAGGTCTCTGCATTAAATATTAATAAAGGGAACACACGCCGTTCTTTACCTGATTAATTTTGTGATCCATGTTCTGTGACTTCAGATAGTTAATTTCTTTTAGAGACATTCGCTGGGAGTCATATGACTAGTGGGATAACCGTGTCACATATACATGGACTGAGTGAGCATGTATGAATGTGATGAAGATAGCACAAAACACAAAAGCAGCAAAGCGGCTTGATAACTAGCAATTAATATCTAATGGTGAATATGTGATCATTTGATGAAAGTGATGAGATTCAACAAAAAGGACACTTAAGTGATAACAGGTTAAGAGATGAGCTCAAGAAGCAACTAGAAGCAGAGAAGTAGCTACAGAAGTGGATTGAAGGAGATTTTTCTCTGATACCCAAGAAGAGTATGACTTGCATCAGTTTGAGTTAAAGTTGTGGCGAAAGAGAAACATATGCACGTTTTATTTAGCTCTATCTTTGTCTTACGCTTGCTAAAGTGAAGAGTGATTATTTCTGGTACACTCAAGGCTTTTATATGTTTGCTATTATGAGTTGAAAAATATTCAGAATTTCCACTTACATTTGACCAGCCCTTGAATCATTAAGGTAAATATTTTGAGTAATTCCTGCATCCCTGCAAATTCACCGTACTTCATTAGTTTGACTATGAGATATATTACAGTCTGAGGTGTATTTCACAAACAAATATACCTTTTTGCTGAAATAAGGGCATCAATACAAGGGTTTTCATAAGTATTTCTAAGTCAAGTGACTTGTAATTTTTCCACGCCCTCAATAATGTAACAAAAAAAAATCATACAGGGCCTCAGCTTCATGTTCTACATTATTTTTAAGGAAGGCCATAACAGTTGGCTGAGGTCCACTAGTTACCCTGCCGCTGTCAGTCCCTCCCCTGGCTTTCACAGGAGCAGATTAGTGACTTCATCGTAGCAGAATCATGTAGTGACTGATCCCCAAAGTTCATTCAGGTATTGATTCATGCTTTCCAAAAATTCAGGCCATGAGTTGCTTTAAGGTTTCCCAAACATTTCTGAGAGCTAGAACTGGTCTTGAATTTGCAATGAATTTCACAACTTGGAGAGTTTTAAGGAATTCTGTTTTTCCTCATGTGAACTCCACTGGTCGTCATAAAATTCAGTAACCTGTGATTCTGTGCGTCTTTGCAATAGCTCTGCATGAAGATCTGAATAATAGCTCTATACTTCTTGGGTTGAAATTTGTATTTTAATTTCAAGACACAGCACAAGAGATTTAATAAAACTAACTGATATACAAGGGATTCATTTTTTTAAATTTCCCAGTGCTACTTTGAAACTGTGATGATTACTAACAGCTCAAAGTACATTTCTAAGTTTTGATTTCCTTACTCCTTAAAAACACCTAAATTCTTGTAAACAAACTGTTATTTCTAAAAATAACATAAATGAACTGACAGCTTTATTTTAGCTGTCTTTCTGTCACCCATGTTCAGAGAGAAGATGAAGAAAGTACAAAATTGTCATCATTCTCCTGTTCACATTTAGAGATAGAGTATGGAACCTGCTCTTTCTATGAAGTCCGGCCTCATTCAGCTTTCAGAGCTAGACTGAATAGTTGCCAAAGAAAAGTTTTTTCCTTTTCGTTTAAGCCTGTAGCTTGATAGTATCAGATCAAAAGCAAAAATTAGCCAAAACAGGAAGACTTTACACAGTTCCCCTTCAAAGAATAAATTGTCCCATATTTGGTGGAAGTCCAGCTTATTTCATCAAAAGATTTGCAGTCTTTGTTAAATTCCATGTAAGACCTGGGGTTCATTTACCAAAAGTTTCATACAACTAAACAGATACCACAAGACAGATACTTTTTACCAGCAAGCTACATTACAGGAATATAGACAATCACATTATCATGCACCAGTTGAAATTCTGTAACATTTTATGTTTGTCTTCTTAGCCTTGTGTCATATGTGAGGCAATATAACCTTTTTCCTTCAGAATTAAGCTAGGATTTGTTTAATATATGACTGACTGGCTGAGAGGATGTGCAATTTCAGCTACCAAGACTGAATAAAGCTACAATTCAACCATGTGCTGAAAAGTTCACGTTGGATGACCTCGTATTTGCTTTGAACAGAAAATGTCCTCCCATGCTGTAACTGTTGCCCTGCTGATGCATGATTTCTTGTTAAACTAATGTCGCTTTGTTGAGAGTCCTCAATCTGACCATGCTGAACCCAATTTGTATAAGGCAGTGTTTTAAGAAAATTGTAATGACCAACGTTATTGAAAACCAGACCTCAGTTCAATTCCCTATGGAGTAGTTTTCACATTCACTAAGCTTAATTTAAATGAACTACATTCAGTCTGCCACTTACCTTCTCAATACGAAAGTATTTTAACTTTTAGCTTTAATCAGTAACTCACCAGGAGAAAATGAACAGGAATTAACTTACAGTAGCATATTCTGAAACATTAAAAAGCATAGTCATTTAATTTGGGACAATGTTCACACCTGTCACCTGAAACTCTGCTAAATTCAGAACTCATTACAAGCCCTAAGTACAACTGGTGTTCCTTGAAAGGGCTGCAAATATTCTGAACAAGCCATGACCCAGTTTTCAGCACAGTTGTGCCAAACTGTTTTTGCGTTTAAAGAAAAATAACAAAAATGCACATTTTTGCATAGTTTCAAGACAAAATTGAGGGGGCAGAAGGGGAAGAACTGTGGGCTGAGATAAGTTTCACTTTACAGTTTTGGAACAACCAAAACTCAAACTAAAATGAACATGTTGAGTGCATAGAACCACAGGAACCAAAACCAAAGAAAAGGTTGGAATGGAATGTTATTACAGCTTTTATATCTATCAGGGTAGCTAGGTACTGTTCGGCCCCCATCGCAATAGTATTGAATAATGCATTTTCTAGCAATTTTTATATGTGATTCTCACCAGTGAGGCCATTACTGGAATAGTGTGTGTAATTCTGATGCTCACACTTTAAAAAAGATATTAAAAAATCATATAGGACTCAGAAAAGCAAAATAAGAGTGAATCATGGTGTGGAAAATTAGAATGACAGAACAGAAAAGCTCAGTCTAGTTAACTTATCCAAGAGGAACAACCTAGGTGACCTGATAATAGTTTATTAGTGAAAAAAATGAGAAGATTCTTGATAGTGGCTTTGTTGTTTTTTTAATTAAAAAAGATAAATATCAAGAGCTAATAGCCAGAAATTGAAGCTTGACAAATTGAAAATAAAAATAAGATGCATCTTTTGGATTATCAGTATAATAACAAATAATTTACAAGTGTTATGGTGAAATTATTCACCACTTTTAAGTCACTGAATGAAAAAGAAAAATCTTAAACCATTTTTCCTAAATCCACCAAATGGGATTTAAGACTAAGGTTATTAAGATAAGATTTAGAATAAGATTATGATAACCTCAATCACAATGCAATCGAAACAGAATGGAAAATTTCCGATAAATATCAGTATATGAGACCAACAGGTGACACTGCAAGTTGAAATTTTCTATTTCTCTGAAATTTCTAAGGATTTTTTTTTTCATTCTGGTCTAAATTCCATCAAAGTTAATACAATTTTTCCTGCTGACTTGAAAAGATAGAGAGTAATGTAAATTTATGAACTTCTGAAAACCTTATCCTTACTGTCACAAAAGCTGAGATTTGACAAAGAGCTTGCTGGTTTTCTCCTTTACATTCTTTTAATAATAAGTTCCTTAAGCAATAAAAATGCTAATAATAGTTCTCCCGTAAGGTACTTTTACTTTGAGAACAGAGTAACAATGCATCCAGCCAGATTAGAAGCCTTAGAAAATAGCCTTTAAAGCTGTATTATTTGCAGCGCTATTCCTTTCTTTCAGAAATATTCCAGATCATATTGTTTACTGCCTGTCATAAACAGCAGTGGAGAGACAATACCCTGCTTTATCCATCAGTGAAATGCAACCATCATTGAGTGTAGCACAACAAAATTTCCCACCGGTTTGCTCATACAAAATTACAGAGAATTTGAGGCAGTTAGCTGGATTAGCAAAAGCAATAATCTTGCAGAATATGCAAGTCATTTCCAACTGGACTTTGTTTTTACTGAAAAACTATCAAGAATTTTACTCTTGCTCTCCCAGAATGCAGCAGTAGTAACTCAAAAACAAAACCTCAGCTACTATATAAAAGGTACTCTGCATCACCAGCAGCTGAGAATATTAAATCACTCTGAAGCTAGGACATTTTTATGCCCTTTCAGAAGAAGGCTGCTAGTGACCCATTTTTAGACTCAGCTCCTCAGGATTAAGATGGCTTTCCCTGTGTATCTCGCAATGAGACTGAATAAACTACTAGAGGTTAACATGGGACAATGATTGAAGTTATGCAGTCAATTGAACAAAAGTTCCTCTCAAACTAGTGGGAGTTCTGCTCAGTTGAAGGACACAGAATTTGGCCCAGTAATAGAAGGCCCGACTCTAATTAAGTTATTCATTTTTAGCCCTAAGCATTCTTCTTCCTCAGCGGAGTGTGCCAAGAAAACTAAAAAACGGAGCTGTACAGAAGTAGTATTAAACTTTAACAATGCTTTGCACTGACACAGAGAGGAATCTTAGAGCTATTTAGAAACAATGGCATGATCTGCAGCTGGAGCCAGGGAATTCACAGTATGTGAAACTTACAGATGTGCTTTTCATTGAGACCATCCCCTGTTCTCATGCCTCAAGCTCCTATGCATAGTGCTTAACCTAACCACTTAAATCTCACCAAAGTTACCGTTAGTTGCATGCCAAAGGTTATAAATGACCTGCCGGAAAGTTAGCTGTTTATTTCTTACGTATTACTCAATCGCAGATACTATATTTCTACTTTTTATATTTAAAATACAATTTAATTGAACTGTATGTTAATATCACTGCTTTGTTGTCAGTGCAAAAAATTCCTAAAATTTGTCTAAATTTTATTATGTAGATAGATCTCTGATTCAATTGGTCCAGAAACCATAACACCAAATCATGACAATATTACTGTGCACAGTTAGATGCCAGATTTAGTTTAAAAACAAAAATAAATACTTATAAAGCTTTTAGAAACAGTTAGTTAGATTTTGGAAGAATTAATTTTTTCTAAAATTTTGGGTATTTTTGAAAAAATATTTTTGTTAAAACAATATAATTGTTTAAATCCTTTCAAGATATTATCATGTAGCAGTACAACACCATGCTTGACCTGACTTATATGTTCTCATTATTTTGTTTCTTCCTCTTGGAATGTGGTGAGATGTTACTGATTTCATTCTTCCAGGTATATCTGTTTTTGTTTTTTACATATGCATGTGCAACCTTTAAATTCAGGGAAATATGCTGATCTTGAACAGGAACACTGTAAATTCCCACCTTAGATCTCCATCTCATGGAGAGCATAGCATGGATGATGACCCTTTAGGAATGAACTGAATCGCCATTCTCACTTTTGAGTGCTTAACTTTGAGTAAGCGTCTATGTTTTTAAAACGGCAAAGTACGAAATTAGCAACACCCATCAAGTTGCATTATTTTGATATCCACATGAGTCATGAGTAGGCCTGATATATCTTACTGCATGGCACAGACCACTATCATTAGAAGAGGAAGAGAGTTAGTAGTTGGTTGTTCTTACTGTTTGTTCTTGCCTTCAACCTCGTTTATTCCCAGCTGCATCATGACTTTACCAAACAATCCCAGTCTTTGTCTGACCAAATCTCCTTGCCTAGCCAGTCCTTGAATTTACCAGGTTAGATGGCTAAGCTTTTTGGTTGACTTCGCCTCATATAACAGTGTATATGTTGTCATGTGACTACTCATCTGCAAAGGATTAGTTTTTTATTTACTCAATAGAGCAAGGTAGGCATTTCTAGAGTATGATTAATCCTTCTAAAGACAGATTATTGGAACAGGGCCTAATGACATTTCATTGATGATTAAAGGGAGCCTAAGTGGTCAGCTCAGTTTTCAATGTTTACATTATAGACATCTGAAATTAAGTAAAAAGAATTCCATCCTTCATGGCCAAATTATATGTGCAAATCAGGTGGTCTGTAATTCAATAAAGGAAGTACAGCCATACAACAAAATCCCTATGACTATCCCTAATAATATTCAAGTAGCAGATAAGGTTCACTAGCAGCATATTCAAAAGTTTTTGATGTTTCCAGCCACATCTCATCAACTAATCTCTATACTAACAGACTGTTGACGAAATTCAGAGATTGTATTTAGTCAACAGAAAGGTGAGAAGGACTTGACTACTAGCAATTATTAGTTTGCAATAATTTCATCTGCTGACTATATGAGTTAGCATTCTTTGTTGCTGCTGTCTTACTCCCACTCCTGTGCTAGCATCTACATGGCTACAGTGTCAGCAAACTAAATCAGTCAAAAAGTTAGTAGTCTTTAACTGGATGAGTTCTCTAAAAGTCAAGAAGCAGGAATATGCCACCATTGTCTGGGGATAGGTGAGGTCACCGTTTTTGGCAGAAGCATCTACTTAGATCGTCTTCAAGTGATTGTGAAAGCACAACCTTAGCTACATGCAGAGAGCTAATTCTCATTATCTTCTGCATTGCCACAGCATGTAACCACTCATTCTCAGATTTCTGCTAAAATGCAGTGTAAAACTCAACACTGAGTATCATTTGTTAGTGTCTGAGAAATCATCTGACAACTGGAGATGGCCCAAAAGAGCACTAAAGAGGTAAAAAACTTGGTGTTCAAGAGTAAACAGAATCAGATCAGTGGAAAGCTTCATTTTAAAGTGGGAAGAAGTTAAGTGAAGAAAAGCTGCTTCCAGAACAATTCATAACATCCTGAAATTTTTGTTCAGAACAGGAAGAAAACGGACATTGAACATAAAGATCACCTTTTGACAAATTTTATATCCCTGTTTCAAAACACAAGGGTTCAAATCTTCTCACTAAAACAGTTGCCATTCTTTTTTTTTTTATGGTTTCTTAGAAATAACTGGACTATTCATAGTAAAATTTGCTCAAAAAAATCCTGTCTGATATAGATACATATCACAGAAAAGTTTCCTTAAATAGTTAAAGTTTAGCTGCTGAAAACAAGATTTTATAATGAGATACAACTGTAAACTTTAATACTAGGCAGTGTTTTCAGTCCCAATAATAATACTTCCATTGTAGAAACTTGTGTATGAAAATTCTGGTGTTGAAATGAAAACTGAGCTGTGCAGTAAATATTGACTTTTCAAGTGTTCTTTCTATAGATGTTACATGATTGTCTCTCTCTCTCTATAAAAATATATGCTGAGTGCTGTGCAATAATAACAATAATAAGTATATGCCATATAATACTCATCCTTGCAAATATATATGGGATACAGAACTGATAGTCACAAACAAGCATATAAAACTGTCACGGTGCACCTGTTGATGAACAAATGAAGCTGCTCCTCAGAAACAACTTTTAACTTTAGCTCTCATGTCCAATAAATAAACATTATTTATTATTAATTCAGATCACAGTCAGTAAGGCACTCTATGAATATATTGAAAACACAGCCCCTGCCTTCAAGAGCTTATAGGATTAAGTCTGACCTATTTATCATAAAGATGCTGATCCAGATATTTATGGGGATTTGCTTGAACTAGTGTTTTGATTGCATGTTTCTCAAGAACACATATCACTTCAAGATCTTCTAGGTAATATACTGGAAAAAGGAAATTTACCACACACCCCTCTAAGCCTGATGAGGGCCCAAGGGCTAATCAAAACCACTACAGGCCTTTTAGCAATGAATCTGAATTAATCAAATCATCCCTGCTGGTTTTTGTTAATGTTTGGACAATCTAGCTTTTCTGCAGTATGCTTTTGCTGTCTGAGTAGAGGACAGGGAGCCAGAAACTCCTTGAGTTTTAATCCTGGCTCTGACACTGATTCTCTCTGCGGCTTTGGGCAAGGAGTCATTGTTCTATAGTAAAATGCTTGTATTGGCAAGATGATGAACTACTGTAGATGATCTAATAAAATTTTTCCATCTTTAATTTCTATGATTCTGTAATGCTAACAACCTAAGTTTTAGCCTCTCATCTGAAGAGAGGAGATAAGTATTTGCCCGGTTTACCTGCACATGGAGAAGTATTAAAGTTATAGGATATAGGACTTCACAGGACTCAAGTTACAATGCATAATTAGTATCTTGCTTAGTATCTTGTTAATCAAGGACATCTATAGGGGCTGCATAACACAAGGCCAGATTGAAGACCCTCCTTTCCTCTCTACTAATCATCCTCCTCTCTGAAGTTTGTTGGAAAATTCTGCCTCTTGCAATTTGGGGACCCTTCTGTTGTGTTTAGGCCTTGCTTCACTAGAATGTTTCAGAAGAGTAAAGCAACCACTGAACTAGCCAATGGTGGATTTTTTTTTCTTCTGGGAAAGGTAAGGGAAGAGGGTAAGCGCAACAGGGCAAAGTTCCTAGAGTGATGCTTATGCCAATGCATACAATGACACAGTCGTTGTACGGATGCCTGCATTCCCCAGCTGTTACAACCAGCTCAGTTACACTCACAAGTTGCTGACTGAAGATGGAGATTCTTATGGGTGACTCTAGCTTGACCTAGGGAATGGACTGAATAATAATAGCTCCAAGTTTAGCATAACCCCCTAAAAGTCCAATAATAACAATATGGACCTGAAAAATGTTATTAAATTTTCTAGGTCTAGAAAGACAGAAGACATGCAGTAAAATGAATGGTCCTGCACATATAATTAGCTTCAAGGTAGCTTAGCTGCTTCATTTGCTGCCCAAAGAACACCAGAAATAGTAAACATTGTAGTTTATGGACCCAATTCTGCCCTTTCAATGTATGTGCAAAAGAGTCAAAGGTGGGTCTGCTGTTGATAATACATAATAAATCTTGCTATCAGCTATACAGCACTAGATGTATCACATGGAAGGAAACAGCAGAAAAGAGTAACCAGAATATGTTTCAGTGAAGGACAGTTACAACCAGATCTACCTAACAACTTTCTCATTGTCCAACCACAGTGAAGACTGGCTTTCTCACACCAGACAAGGCACAGAGGCAACTACTTATGGAACTGGTTGCTAATGAGTTATGTCAATATTTGTCAGGGATTTCCTTCTCATTGTTTTAGGAGGCTATATTGTTTTTTCCACAACAGATTTTTTTTCTTAACCTACTTTCTTTCATAAAGGATGTCACCTTGGTCCTTGGTTCCATTGCTATCCATCATACCTAGGTAGACATAGCAGAAAGAAATGTGATCCTTGCTTGAACAGTGGCAGTCTCTTTGCAGGTCCAACAAGTAGTCAGACTTTCTTTATTCTCCACGTGGAAAACAGGAGAGAGCAATATAGAGAATGTAGAGATACACAGAGATAGTTTGCTAATGTTGCAGGAGGATATGGTGATCTGCTAGATGAATGCTGCAAGACAGCATTCCATCAAACTGACAGGGTTAAATAGGAAGACAAAGGTGATTAATGTCTCTCTCCAATTTACAGTGCATTTTGGGGTTCTTAATGGTAAGCCAACAGACAGATGATTACCCTTTGTAATCATGTGACTATCCTGATATGAAAATACTAACAATGATGATACATTGCTCTTATAAACTATAATTCTGCCAAACTAATTTTCAGTCCAGAAGAGATCTCCTTGCGATACTATTTTAATAATTTACATGACTTGTGCTGATAGACACTTGCTGCATTAGTCTGTAACATCATGACATTATCATGAAAAATACATATAATTACTGTTATTTACAGCAAATATTGGTGGAACTGTTAAATTAAGCAATCAGACCAACTACAGAGGCGTGGTTGGTTAACCAATTATCACATTTTCTTAGAAATGGATGCATAAACCTCAAGACATACCACAGTTAAAAGCTATTTCAGTCACTGGAAAACAACTGAAAGACATCTAGAAACCTCTGGAAAAGGATACCCCTTCCCCCAGAAAAAATTTACTTCATGCAAGTCACAAGAAAGTTATTATCCAAGCTAGGTCACTGACAAGAGATGTTATTAATGATCCCATTGAAATTATTAATGCATTTAACAATCACTTTGCAAACTATAATATTATATCCTGGGAGAATACTGAATCATGCTGGTTACTTGGATGAAGATCAAATAAGCTTAGGATGAAAAGATCAGACGCTGAGAAAGTTTAGAGTACTTTGCGATTAATAAAAATTAAATGCCAGAACTACTTGATTTGCATTTAAATCCACAAAAGAGTGTTAACTGGACTTTACCACATGATTCAGAGTTATACAATAACTAAACACACCTCTGGACACACAAAATATTAACATTAATACAATATAAGGATGAGTCTACTGCTATAGTTATAAGCAAATATGATACAGGAATATTGCATGCAGGTGATGCATAACTGAAACCTCGCTTCAGTTCACAAAATGGACCTTACTGTAAGACCTTGGTAATACATAACCATTATGGCACTTTGCATGCAAGAATTTCCTGATCTCTCTGGTTACTTCCCAAGTAGTTTAATGGTGAATAGCCTGTTTCCTATCTGATCATGTGATAATAAAATACTGTACGCGTACAGATTTATATGGTGGCTTACAGCATATGATAAGTCTTGCAGTCTGCTATTCTGTAACAATCCTAATTAAATTGTAAAAGATGTCATTACATTTTAGATATGATAGGGACAAGGAATAAGAATTTTTGCTATGAAATAAAAATGTAATTAGTGTAAAAGAGTTAAGTGCTTGGAACTATTCTGTCAAGAATAATTTGGGGATAGTGAAACCTGCTGAGGAAATGAATACTGAACTAAAATGCAGTTTTTCTCAACCCTCTTTATTTCATGTCTCACTTCCATTAAAAAATTTCTTTGTGCCTAATCACAGCATGGCTCTGAAATAAGTGATCACGAGGCTGCTTCATGTTTCATCTGCCATTGAGAGCACCTCCAATGTGGTGTAAGCTCCCTGGCTGCAAAGGACACGATGAGACGCTCTCCTGAAGTCTTTTCCAACCTGATTTTCTAGAATACCCAAGTCCAGGAGTCATGTGCCTCTGGTTTTCTTTCTTTCACCTGAGCTTCTGCAGATATATTAGTAGATTCTGTTACCTCGTCATGTATGAAAAGAGAAGTTTTCCCTATACCATGCTCTTCTCTAATTCCTTTACTTTCCCTTTAGGCCTTGCATCATACTTCCTGGAATCCTAACAAATTACATCCATCACACCGGAAACCTCCTCTGTTGAAATGAACTTTCATTACCAATCACAACGTTATTACCTGTTCAAATGTCTCATATCTGACTACAGTTCTAATTCAGATTAGGTAGGTGGTGACAGAAATATATTATTCACCACATAGCGTCCCATGAGCAGTTCATTTCCCTTTATCAAATAAGGTAGGGAATGTCTGTCAAACACTTGTCACAAGTGCTTCAGGTCAACAGCCATCACCATGACTGAAACATTTTCCAGCAGAAATTTCACAGGATGGCTGTACCTTGGCCAGTTGTCTCAGCTCTTATTCCTCTAGGTGGCCCCTCAGGCAAAAAGGAGGTACTTTGGCATGAAAGTATGTGAGAATTTCATATTGCTGTTGCCTGTCATGAACCTATTTAGGCAGAGAATGGATTATTTCTGTCTGGGATATAGAAGAAAACTGAGAAATAGAATTATATAATTCTACTCATGAAATATATTTTAAAAACCAACAAAATAACTTTTCATGTTGACCATATCTTTGAAAGTGCCAGAGGGGACTGAGTACTGTTCAAAGAGAAAGAGCCTGGTGCAAGGAAAAGGTATTGTTCAGCAGTTAGTGAAACATACAATTAAATGTACTGTTGAATGAGATACTATTTAATCACGTACTTATTTTCTCTGTTGAAATGAGTGCTGAATTAATACTGCAACCCCCCCTAAAACTCACATACAAAAGAGAAACGGTAAAACTTCAGTGCTACAGGTATTTACCTCCTTCACGCATTAATTTTCTACTCATTATCCATTCTTAAATTATAATGAATAATCAGAGATAATTATCCCCTTTCTTTAATGACAGAGAACCTGTACATGGTAAGATAGTGGCATAATTTGATATTTATTAAATGCTTCTTTATTTATGAAGCATCTGTCTAGAAATTTAATTCCCCCCACTACAGTGTTTCATTACAATTCTAACACAGATGAATAATGAACAAGATTCCTATCTAGGCTATTAAAATTTGAAAAACTAATACCCTTTGATGAATCCAAACCACCACCTCACCCAGCTACTGTATGAAGTTCTTAGTACTTTCGTTTATTTTTCTGTTTCCTATTTCAGTCAGAAAGGTTAAAATAGGAAGGCCAAAAGCTGGAAAAGAAATGAAATGAAAGAGGGACAAGGGAATGGGTGTGTGAAATGTTAGGGAGGTTAAATAGCAAAAGGTTCAGATTACAGTGCATAAGGAGGCCAGAGAAATATTAAAAAAATATGAAGTTTATAATATTGGACAGAGAATTAAAAAAACCTAGAGAAGCAGCACAAGAATAGATAGACGACAGCTGTGGGTGGATAAAGAGCAAGAAAGAATAGGAAAGGCCAGATTTTGTTCCCACGGAAGTCCATGGCAAAGCACTCGTTGACTTCAGCGGGAACTGGAGAGGCCCACACTGAATGAAAATTCATTGCCACGAGGGAGGGAAAGGGAGGAGAACTGGCATTAATAGAAGAATGAACAGGAGTAGGGAAAATAAAAATTGAGAGCAGTAACTGAAGGCCGAGGTGACACAATCAGAAGAGCAACCATAGCCAAGGCTGTTAGAGAGCTGAAGGTCCTCAGCACATCACAGGACTGAGGACCTGGCTAAGACCCAAACTCAAAAGCCCTTCTAGCTTTGGCAATCAAAGATCCCAGAACTGGGATCTCCACATCATTAGTGATTTTGGAAAGTTTTTTTACTAAATGTCAGATCCTGTCACCTTTGCTTCACAGTAATTTAATGTAGAAACCACTGGGACAGTTTGTAAGGTAAGGTGGTGTTGATTGTAATGAATGGAGTAAGGGTAGCACCAGGAGGCTTTGAGTCATTGTATGTAGCACAGGAACTGACGTCTATGGCGGAGGTTGCTCAGCACTTTTGAACTGGTGACCCTGCTTTCAGTCACCAAGTATGTTACTAAATTTCATCTACTCAGACCCTTTTACTGTGCATCTTGTAATACTTGGTGTTTTTCTTAAAGTCCTACTTTTTCAATTTTTTCCCCTCTTAGTTTCAGAAAAAAGTTTGACCTGAGCATATCCCAAAGCTCTCAGAAAACCAGAGGCAGATAAAAGGAAACTAGGTATCATTCTTAGGGTGAGTTTCTATTTTTAGACTATGAATTTCTTAATCTTTACCTTAAGACACCAGTTAACCTACTACCCCCAAGCGTCATAATTTCTTCATGAGCTAGCAAAGATTTGTTAAACTCACCAGCAAAGTATGTGTATCCATTCCCCCCTAGTGGAAGATAAAAGCCTTCTGCTACAACAAATTACTGGTTTAGCTCAAGTGCTAAACAGCTGTGTTACACATTTCAAGAACCCAGACCCACTGATGACCCACGCGAGGATCCACAATATTTTGCAGGATTGAAATTTCAGTGGTGTTTTAGTCTGAGTTTTGTTCCTGTGTTGTCCCTGCAATCTAAATTGCTTTACGAAGTTGTGATGTGACTCTCTTGTGCATATGTATATCGATACAACCAATGTCCACGATGATACAGTTCTTCCAAGTGAAGCCAGGCCTTATTTAGTGCACGGTACTCAAGGCTGTCTGGTGAATAAGAAGAGCTACCAGTGCTTTGCCATAAAGCATAACACTGAGACTGGTAAATGAAGGAGGCAGAGGGATGTCCTCAAGGCTAGATAAATTAAAGCTTCCCTGGATAAACGGGTTCTGTCTCAGCCATTATTGCAGCTCTTAGGTGATGCTGGGAAACTAAATCTGAAATTTTCTGAAGTGGACAAGGTGGTTGTTTTTTGTTTGTTGTGCAGTGTGAAACCACACAGCAAGTGTGCTGAGCTCTTACTGCTGTAACTGAGATCAGTGAGACCAAAGAGGGCTCAAGATGAGCTCTACTCCTCACTTAGACTGTTCTTATAATGCCAACTCATCTGTGTCAGACTGGCCACCTTATGTTCTTTCACTGTTTTAGCTACAGTCTGTCATAGTTCTGTGATGATAGTAGTCTCTACTGGACAAGATTGTTACTAAAATAAAATCATTAATATTTTTAAAGTTCTATGGACAGATTGAAAGGAATAAAATAATGACAGCAGGTCTTCATGTAAATTTAAGCCTGAGCCTCCATCTAATTGTGAGATCCATTAACACCCATTTCTGTTTCCACCCAATCTTGGAAACACCTCATCTCCATAAAAGTCTCAATTACCTCACAGTATAACAAGTATCTAAAATTCTGCTTCTGCATAATTACAGAGAGCTATGTCACTGTAAATAAGGCTTATTTCAATACATGCTTTCATCAGCCTGATTTGAATCTAGAAACTCCCATATATGTCTATTAAAAGGCTTAGTCCTACTGATTTCTGTTAAAACCTCACTGGCCAAGAAGGTGGTGTCTCCTGTTAAGTAATAGTCTAGTCAGTAGGGCATTTCTCAGGGATGTAGGAGGTACAGACTCAATTTCCCCTTCTTCTGAGGTGAGTCATACTCAAGGCTTTCACACAACAGAATTTTGGGGAATGCAAGGAAGGGAGGATAGAAACAATGGTTCCCTTTGAAACTGTGCCACAGCATGAAAGGCCGATGTGTATAAACTTTCTGGGCAAGTTGTTAGGCTCCACACAACAGCAGGGCTGGATTAGAAAGTCCTGCACTCCATTGTAGACTTTTTAATATTTTTAAAGGATTCTTTTTTAGGAAAAAAGTGAAATAGATATTCCCCGTCTTAGGCAGCAGCTGCTCACTCATTTTCTCCCTCATTCTCAACTGCATGTGCTAGACATTAAAGTAAGGAATTATGGTTCACTTTGTTCAATTACTTGCCTGATGAAGTAAAACTTGAATGCTTTTTTGCATAGTGGAATGGCTGTTGAGAATACATTTGCTTCCTTTGGCAAGGAGAGATGGAAATTAACTAAGCCTAGATTTCTAACTAGTAAACTATTGCATCACCAACATCACGGCAACAGTACCATCAACTTCTTTGCTTCCTCCTCCTCTACTCAAATTTGGAAATAATAGTGTTCACTGCTTTTTACTCAAAGCAAGAACTTAGATACTTTGATGGTTGGACTTGATGATCTGAAAGGTCTCTTCCAACATAGACAGTTCTGTGATTCCACATTACTAAGTGTGAGTGATAGGGCTTTTGTCCAAAGTACAAGGATGTGCTTTCCTGTACCCTTGAGTAAGATTCTTAAATTTCCATGGTGGAAGACTTAAACTGCACTTTTGTTTTCCATAATCCTCTATGTGTCATCCCTGGATAGCAGTCTACTCAACTTGATAGTCAGTTCTCATAGCTCCCTGAAGATTTTTACTCACCCTTTACACCACAGACAGAGCCTGGTCACATAACTCTGGAATCCCATGGGATCTGGAATCTCACCTAAGGGAAAAATTAGTTCCCTGTGAACTAATTCATTGACATTAATGCAGGAGCCCAGTAGAAATATTTCTGTACACAGTAAAAGTGCTATATTCAGAACAGGGTTTGGATGGTACATGATAAATAATGCATAGGGTCATATATTGAAAAATGAGACTGTGAAGAACTACTGAATAAAGACCAATCTTCAATGAGCACCATTTGTCATAGCCATTAATGAGGTTGGAATTCTGCAGGAGAAGTGGGATGTGGCTGTCTAATTAAATGTGCTATTTAATTGAACTAATATCATATCACATGTATGTAGAGAGAGAAAATTTATGTTGAAATCGCAACTTCACTGTTTGAAGTTCCTATTTTCTTTATGTCCTTTAGTAAGGCTTTTTTTTAGATGCCAGTTTAGAGAAAGGAAGTAAATTGTTGAAGGTTGATATAAGGTTCACATGTCGATATAGAACATCTCTATATGTCCACTGAGTAAGAAAAAGACAATACAGTGTACTTACTGCCTGCAGGTCTTTAGAACTTGTCTTTGATTTCTTTTTGCTGTTGTTTTTTTCCCCTCAATGATTCGAAAACACATAAGATGACCCATTTATTACAATTAATACACTGCAATAGAGTGCTGTACTATACTAATAGTCTCACCCATTTTACAGAGCTTTCATGAGTCTTAATGAATTTATTGACCTGGTCTCGCTTTATGAACTTTCGGGACTGTTTTTTACACAAGTGGAACTTTTGGATAGTGCAAGATACATACACACCTGTCTAACACATGAAATAGGTCTCAAAATCTTCCCATAAAATTATTTTGAGAAGTAAACTGCAACACTGTATACATTCTGATTTTAGCTTAAACCTTGCCATTGCTTATGCATTTTACCCTAGTCCTGTCACTCCCCAGGCTGTCATTTTCAAATCAAGTGTCAATGATTCCCAGTGGTCTTTATTAACTTTTTTTTTTGTTGAAAGACCAAAGCTTAAAGCTGAGCCCATGGGGTATTATCAGATGGGAAATATTAATTTACTAAAGCATCTGAACATTTGGAGTAAATTTGAAAACAGAACCATCTGTTATATAAACTAATCCAATAGACTCCACACTTTGTATAGCCAGCCGCTGTCAAGTAACAGATTATGAAACCAAGTAATAAATCTTAATTCAAAAAATGTTTCTCCATTTGAAAGGTTTGAGAATTTATTTTTCCTTTCTTGTTTTAATGTAAACTTGATGCAAGTTGGCAGAACTCTCTGACCTGTAGGGGGTCTAGTATTCACTCAGATCCCTATGGGAGGCTGTGGATGAAGTCTCACAGAGGTCAATTACAATGCAAGTCTTGTGATAACGTGCCTCTCTTGTGCATCACTTACTCTCATGCACGCCGTGAGTAAGTTGCTGGGTCTGGTTTATGAGATGGGTACCCCAAGGTGCTGAAATTCAAAATGTGGACTGTACCCACCTTTTCTGACACTACTCAAAACAATGAAAAAAATCTTTCCTGCAGCCAAGATTTAAGTTCAGGCCTCTATTCATCCTCCCTGCTAAAGACAAACACCCTTTACAATAGTCGTGACTTGAACAGACTCCAAACAAAGTTTCCCTCTTTTGATGTAGAGGTTATGGCTCCATCTACCAGCCACCAGTGGGCTTCTTACAAAACGCCAGAAATCACTCTCTTCACAGTTCAACACATGTAACCTAACAACTCCTGCATCTAGCATGTCTGTGTCTGCCCTTTCCTCCACTCAAGGACATGCCAGAGAACCCTTCTCCTTCTAGTTTTAGGGTATAGTTTTTACTCTACACACATCACATCAAACCAGAAGAAGTTGTGTAACCCACCCCCCTTCTGCTTTTTATACTAATTTGTGTGTCTGTGTGTGTCAGTGTAACAGTCAAAGAGGGAAAGAACTTTATGTGT
>JAOXNO010000001.1:60125121-60235135 GCA_028565335.1 Limnodromus scolopaceus
CCAGGGATGGTGACTCAACCACCTCCCTGGGCAGCCTATTCCAGTGTCTGACCACTCTTTCTGTGAAAAATTCTTTCTGTGAAAAATTTACTAACCAGATCACCTTCTGTTTGCATATGATTTTCACTTAGCATTCTTCTACTTTCTTAAAAACAAGCTTCAAGTTCAGCATTTTCTTTCATTAAGCATTTCCTAACGATTTTTCTAGGAGTTGGTCTAGTACCTGTTTATAACAGTTTTCGGTACATTAATATTTGGTAATACTGCAAATAGAGTTTCACGAGGAATAAGGAGTGCCCAGGCAGCATCATTGAGAATCAGGACTTTTTTTCCCTAAACCTCTGTTTGAGATCCTTCTGTTGCTGGATGCAAAACAAACTGATTTCTGAATGAACCATTTCTAGAAATGTATCTAATAGTCTTTGAAATGAAAAAAATATCCAGTCTACCATATGGAGTAAATGTATAGAGGTAGAATATTTCAAATTGAAATGATACAGAAGTATATATCCTTAGTGAGATAAAACTCTTTCCTGTAAAGTCAGTAGCTTACACAGAGTTAAATACCAGCCATCCAACATTAAGGCTAGGAACACATTCTTTAGCTCAAATTCTCTATCTTTTCTTGTCAGTATGATTAAAGGCTCAGATTCACTGTAACTGATGTCCAAGGAACTTTAATTTTCCTTTGATAAACTGACAAAAAAAATCATTTCTTTAATGTTAGTCCAAAGGGCACAATGTTACAATGGACTCCTTGTGATGCACTAAAATATGTGAAAATCTGTTCTTATCTTCAGAGCCCTTTACTAGCAGCCACTACAATACCCTGCCAGATACAAGGGTATACACAGTAGATTACTCTGGAGCAATTAACTATCAACACTTGGTAGTTGTTGCTACGGTGAGGAAAGAAGCATATATAATTTCCCATAATGATGACAGTAAAATAATAATTGGTTCAGAATCAATCCGGGTAGAACAGGGCATATATGAAAGTAAGTGTGAGAACTTGAGGCCCTGCACATTAATGATATCCTCTCCTAACAAGCAAGGGGGTAGAGGTAGTGGTGTTTGATTTCTAGGTTCTACCAAATTCACTGATTTTTTTCTCACTGTCCTTTCACAATTGTCCAGACAGATGTGCATGCAGCCTTAAAACATTTATGCAGAGTAGGGCTACACGAATGCAATCATTATAAGGGAAATACAAGATACAAAATTTATAGCAGAAGTGAAAAATAGAGTCTTGTCTTTATGATTCTAGGCCAGTGCCATGATGTAGGACCACATTTCTAGCCTCTTCTCCATAAATACATACATAGTCCAGAAATGTACATACCTACATATGCTGTGGATGTGTACATGGCACATGTAACATTTATCTATATTTTTTTTTCTCTCTGATATTTTGTGCCTTGCTTCATTTAAGAAGAAATATAGCATGACAGAAGATGGGCTCAAAGGAATTCATCATGTCTGTACCGTCACTGGAATGAAATATCTCTTTCTCCTATCGCCTGTTCCCATTTTCATTCAAATTGGACGGAAGAAACAGCCCTAGCAGATTCAGCTCGTCAGCTATATTGCTGGTAAAAATCTGTTTGGAAACCAGATTCCTCCACATGAAAATGTGTGTGTTAATTAGCCCCTTTTGTGTCAGCCTGTTCCTGAGCCAAGTCTGTAGAGTCATTTGAGGGCA
Source organism: Limnodromus scolopaceus (assembly GCA_028565335.1). Classification (NCBI taxonomy): domain Eukaryota; kingdom Metazoa; phylum Chordata; class Aves; order Charadriiformes; family Scolopacidae; genus Limnodromus; species Limnodromus scolopaceus. The sequence continues at coordinate 60,126,824 of JAOXNO010000001.1, forward strand.
CCGAATGTCTGTTCTGAAGAGAGGCTTACGTGATTGAGAGTGTCATGACCACTTGAAAAACTTTCTTCAAGGATGAGAACTTTTCTGTTGGCAACATGTTATCAGGAACATCTAGTCCAGCACCATCAAGGATTTTTCTGTTTATTTTAAAAACATGCAGACACTACAACTCCTTTTGGATGTAGTGATACAGGGAATTGAGGGCAGGAAAAAAAATGCTAAGGGAGGGGTTGATTTAATGAACTAAATGCATTTTATCATGGATAAGTGCCTGGATTTAAGTGCCACAAGTTTACCTATAAGCTTCTGCTCCATCTCTAATACTTTTAAGCACAGACGAAAGCCAAGAAATACAGCTATGGCTTATGAATTTCAGCCCCTATTAAGAAGGCTGGCAATGGTCAAGTGAGGGGTGTTGGTCAACCTATTACCAGCAGAAAGAATAAAGTCCAGGGGTATCTGCATGATATGTGCCCATTTTTACTAAAAGGGTGGACTTAAAAACCTTTCCTTTCTGGCTTTTGTGGCCAATAGGGACAATGTATTCCAAACCATCCTGACTTCATTGGCTCATATAGGGCCCCAATCCTCTGGATCGAACTGGAGCAAGCAAGGAAAAACTAACCCATTTCCCAACAAAACCAGCAAGTTTCTTCATTCCCTTCCCCCACACTAAGTCCATGAACTCACTCTATCTTTCCCACAACTCGTCTCAAAGAGGCACAAGGGTTATTTTTTCTCATAACCACCCTAAACTGCATTTCTGAGAGGACACTACTTCCTTCCATTCTCAGCAATTTCAGAGGCTGCCAGAGGCTGCCCCTCTTCCCAGAAGTCAGTCACAAAGTCAACAAGCAGTTTACCCTCTAACTGTTTTGATGTTGGCCTGCCTTCCAGCAATTCTCAGTTGGCACATAGTTTCCTGCAGACTATAATCAGCTTGGCACATGTTAAAACAGCCATGCCAGGGCTATGGCCAGAATGAGTCGAGTCAACTGCTGTGTTGCAGTTACAGTTTATCTTGTTACACTTTCAGCAGCACATTCAAGACCAGATTCTCTGGTTGCCCACATTGTCTAGCACTTCAAATCTCCTTTATGTTGAACTGAGAGCATTGCATTTTTAATGTCAAGAAATAAACCTTAAGAGAGCTCCTCTCCAGCATGCTCTGAATTCTTTACACAGTTTAAACAATCTGCACTCTTGCCAGCATACCCCAATATTCCAAAATATCACACCTAACACAGCATAGCCTATCCTGCCCCAATCTCGTATCAGACTGCTAGACCCCCGTACCTCTACCACAAGATATATCCCTTCAAAACCCTGCTGAACAGACTAAACTCATAAGACAGGCATTTTTTCCTTTGGAGGCAAGATGTTCACAACTGGGAGAAGGGTGTGACGATGACCTCAGGGACAAGCAAGAGGAAGCAGACTACATCATTGCCTGGGAGGGGAAACATAAAGAGGCAGATACCCAGGTCTACAGTCATGAGGATACAGATAAAGGCAATGGAAAAGCTCTCCTATCTATATGGACACAGTCCCCTTTCTGCTAAGGCAGAAGGGCAGCCTTGGTAGGCAGGATCACCATTCAGCAAAAGTAAACAGTCAGCACAGACTAAATTGACCTCTGTTAATAGGATTAAACACAGCGCAGCACTACTCCAGCTCAGCTCACCTGTCTGTTTACCGCAGTTCTACACGTATACAGCACCAGGGAGTCCAGGCAAGTGATTTTACCCACATTACCAAGAAGAGTACAGAGAGGGCATCCAGAAAATCCTCAACACTGGACAGTAAAGTGAGTGGTAGGTACAGGTTTCCCAAAGGATTGTTGACAAACATGGACAGATGGCTATTCTTTACTCTTGATTTTGTTTTTTGTGTGGCGGGATGCCCTGTTTGCAATCATATACAGAAACTGTGATAATAGATGTTTTTTAATGAATATTCAGTGGAGAATTTAACAGTCTGTGTGACAGTCTGTCTGTGCCTAGAGAAGGCTAGTGGCACTCATTCTTTGCCCATTGTTCTTCACAAAAACATGTTGCTGTTAGGGGATGCTTTTTTCCTTAAATATTTTGAAAAAACTTGTCACTACATGACTCGTATTTAAATTTTCTGGTTTTCCCTGATCAAACTGCAAAAAATCATTAACATGAAGGAAAACATCCAAATAAGGTAATCCATCAAGGGCATGAACATGTCACAGTGTTTCTGTAAAAAGTCAGTGCTTAATCTGACTGTGATTAATATCAGTAGCTTTTTTTATGTAGATTCTGATTTCTGGAAAAAATCCCATTTTCTGTCTTTTGTGAGGGTAGTGTTTGTATTTAATAAGAGAGGAAAAAAGGTCTGACTTTCAGGTTTCACTGCTTTTTAACACTCTTTTTCTCCATGTAAGGCCAATAAAATCTGCTTAAATTGGAAAACAGAAGTGAAAGTTACACTTAAAAAAAAAAAAAATGGCTTTGCTGTTTACAAAAAGACGTTATTATTTTGGCCTAATGCCCAATATATGTTGATACAGATGGTATATTTCCCTTACCTTGCAAGAGCAGTATCTACCAAGGTCAAGGTCTTCACTGCGTTGGAATAAACAACAGTCCATGCTCTCCCTACCAGTATTTTGAAGAACTCTGTATTCCTGGATGATCCCTATAGTACTCTTCACACTGCCAGTCCACCTGCTTCATAGGCAATGCCTTTGTGCTTTGAGTGAACCAGAGGAAAACGCAGAAGATACGTGGCAGCTGTTCCATGTAGCTAAATTCCTTGTAGTCTCATCATATGATGGTACCAAGGATGCTCACGCATGTCCAGAACGACTGAGAGACAGTTGGTCTTACATTCTTGGTGCCACAAAGAGAAACTGGGACTTGTCTAGAACAAGCACTGTCCATAAGGACACAGTCCTTGAGATACGGTCAGATTCTGCAGAGGGCAGAAGAATGTTTCTTTACTTCTGGGCAGTAGGTTCACCTCCTTCCTTGGAGCCTCCTGCTTCCTTCTTCAGTCCTCTCCAACCTTGCTAATCAGAACATGCCGTCACAGAAAAAACAATGGCAATGTTGAAGGGAAACAGTGAGAAAGCTCCTTTATGAAAAGTAGCATGATGGGCTACAGAGTGTTTGTGGTATAGAGCAAAGAGAGCAAATATCCTTACAAGAGCTGCTACAAGAGACTGTATCCCAAGGATAATCTGTGAACATGAATGATGTGTTTGAAAATCATCGTGGTGTCTTGTACATGTCCTCTGCCTGAGATATCCTTATAGTGAAGATCCTCTGGAGCAATGTAGAAGCGCTACATATTATATAGGAATCTAGGACGCATAAATAACTTCCTTCCTTTCTTGAGCTTGTCCTAGTGCAGGAAAATTTCTGAGTCATCATCCTTTTCCTAATTTATGAAGGGAAGTAGTCCCAGAAAAAAAAAAGTGTTTCTTACAGACTACTGTAATGACTAAAGACATTTTCCAGCTACTACTGTAACATAGAGATACGTATAATGTTTCACTGCCTCCCAAGATCCTGATTTCTTTATCTTCTGAAGGTATAACCCTTAAGATCAATGTTTATTTAACATTATGAACAAGCCTGGACATGTCTATCTAACATAAGTCTAGTAAAATGTATCCATGATGCCAATGAGGCATTGAATGTCAAGTTTCTCTTGGAGGAACTTTTGAAATATAAGCAACTAATAAAGAAATGATTTTTTGTTAATATAGGTCACTCAATCTTATGGTTTATCAGAAGTCAGTCATTTAATGGTATGTTTGAATCTGTGTGTGGTTTGCTTTCTTTTTTTCTTTTGATACTTTTGGTATTAGCTCAATTTCAGAGTTCCTACAAATTTACTGTAAAGGATCTGTTTGACAATGAGAGAAGAAGTTGCCAGCCATGCCAATTATAGTGATTTTGTGGTGTGGGACTTCAGGCCACTGGGAACTAAAGACTCGTGCCAGAAAAAGAAAATGCTTTTCTAGGCATCTCGGTTTCTTTCACAATTGTATTCACATATCCAACTCAAGTTAAGGCTTGCTAGTGTGTTATCTAATGAAAGAGATTAGGTTTACATTAGGACTTTTCTGACTAATTGACATTAAACAGGGACATAGAAGAAATTGGGGGTTTTTAATCTTTTTTTTTTTTTGCCTAGGAAAGTAACATCTGGAACAAATAGAGTCTTTAACTGATTATCATTAACACAATTGTGTTGTGTTCTCAAAAAGCTATTAAAAAGTGTTAACATGGTTACATCATGAACTTCAGCTGGTTCTTATAACACATGAATCAACTCAAACCAGAAGCGTTCACATAATGCATATTTAAAATACTGTATTGTAAAACATGATTTTGATAATATTTTCACTAATATTAGGATTACTTAACCAGTCCCAGCAGTTATTTTGAGGATAGATTTCACTACCCATGCCACACTGAACAGTATTTAAGTATAAAAATAAATATATTTACAGTTCTGTAGGTAGTAAGTAGGCCACCAGTCAGTTTGGATGGAAGAGACAAAAGCATATTTTTTTTTCTTTTTATAAAACCATTGTGTCTCACCTGTTGTTCAAACACTGCCTTTAAAAAAAATCACACATGACCAAAATCAAATAAAAACTTAATTAGTATTGAAATAAATTAATAAATACTCATAATCAATATGTGTTTCAGAGTGCCTGTAACTGTTAAAAATGTCTCCCTGTATAGAGTCCCAGTGGAACATGACTGTTGTGGGTTTTTCTTCACTGTGCACAGTATGGTGTATCAGTGCAAGACAGGAAGGAAAGAAAAATATAACAGTCTGTAACCTCAAGGAAAAAATCGGGGACCTAGGACCCATCACCAACATCTGCTAAAACCTTTTCTTTTGGCAGCAGTGTATGCCTTCACACCTTTATGGGGAATAACAGCATCAACTAAGCCATTTCTTTTAGCAGGCAGATCTTGACAGAGCTTCCCAACTAAATCATGAAAACACCTTGGTTAGTTAGTCATATATAGTAGTGTGATAGCCAAAGGCCATGGTGTCTGCTGAGCTACAAAAGGATTTAATGTGTTTGGAATGAAGGTTGCTCTAGGCTTCTCAACTCACCTGACAGCCATGGAAACACTGTAGTAGTTAGCAAGTACAAGTAATTAGTACAAAACGCATCTGGATCTCATCCATTCTTTTTACATACAAGGTCACGTAATGGTTGTCTCCAGGAAGACTGAACCACATTAAAATTAAAGGAAGCTGTTTCCCAGGCAACATTTAGTCAATGAGGTTCCTGTGACTACATATGGACAATGAAACAGAGAAGCACTTCTAAGTTCTCCAGTCAAGGTGTACATCCTGAGCCTTGAGTCAAGACCTGAGCACATATCCTTCTTTCCTGTGGTTTCCCAAGAAAGCTGGTGCCCGCTTTGTGAAGTGTAGACACAGCCTTCAAAAATAGTATAACTGTTAAGTATGTCATGGAACACAACAACATAGGCTGGTTTTTTCCTATCTTTCCTATCATGGCACTCCATGCCACATGCAGCCATGGAAAAGCAATAATAATTTTACTAAATGGTGATGATACCACTTCTACAGCAGGAGGACTAAAGTATGAGCAAAAGGAGTGAGTCTCGTGCTCAAAGCCCAAGGAATAATATGTTTGTGATTCAGATGGACGTTTTGCAAGACTGGAAAGTGGTCTTGGAAATGCCAAACATGTGGCCACTCATGTAGCCTTGAGTTGATCCTTTTATTAACCTGTAATTACATGATCACACAGTATTTCCCCCAAAGAAATCCTTCTTCATTCAGGGAAGAAACTGAATGTACAGTAAGCGCTGATGAAAGGGCTCAGGTGTAACTGTAAATCTTGGGTTTTTCCTATCATGTGCTTGATTTTTCAAACATAAAATCCTCTTTATTTTAACTTAGGAAGGGATGCTATTTTTATATAGTAGCAAAGTTACAGATTCTTCCAATGGAAGAAATACTGGCAAAACAGACAAATGTTGTTCCAGTAAAGAATTGCACAGTAAGTTTAAATGTATTTCAATATGACTAGAGTCGTATATACCTATCACAACAAAAAGTAAACAGAAAAACACCTAGCACACTTTTGTTGCCATATAAACAATATATGTTTCTAGAATAAGAATAGAAGAAAATGATAAAAACCTATCAGTAAGATTAGAATAAAAACCCCAGAAACCTATAACACATATCAGAGCACTGTAATCTTCTACTAAAAGATTCCAAGATAATTTTTTAAAATTAGAAATATACAACTGATTCTAAGACAGTATATTCCAATCTTGCAATAGTCCATGGCTCAATGATTCCCCTTTGCTTTAGGGTTTATACTATATAAAAATATTCCAGGCATACATGACACAATGCTTCAAACAAAATTCACTGTGCCTGTTAAAATTTCCTCAAGTTTTGACAGATTAATTTTGTACCTGCAGTCTTTATGCCAGCTCACATAACAATTGCCTGCATCCCTCTAATGTTATGAAGAATAAAATACCATGTCTCCTTCTGCAACTAGCATAAAAATCACATGAACACTCAATTCTGCGCTGCCTTGTTCAGCTGAAATTTCATTTTGTGTTCACAGCTGATCTGGCTCAGGCTTGTGTTTCTCAATGACCCAGTAGCATATAGATCCAGTATCAATGATTATAGAGACATAAAAAACCCTCAACTTTTAAAATCAGAATCATTCACCAAAAGACAGATAAGTTTAAAAAAACCCCACAAACATTACAATGTATAGCTAGATATCATGCTTGCACGTATGCTTTCTTTTCTGTCAAAAGACTAAAGAATGGAAATAGAAATTTATAAAGACAGAGAAATCTTCTAATTCAAACAATAAGCAAAGATTTTTGTTCCACTGATAAAATCTGCTACGCAGCTTGCTACACTTTTCAAATCTTAGAGTGTTTTGAAACACTGATGATGTTTTGAAGCGTCTCAAAACTGCACCAATATTCAGTTCTTTACCATAATGATGATGCCGTTGCCCATAAAAACAAAGATTTTAAACAGTAACAGTTTTCCAAAGATACAATTATAATCTTTGATCTAGAAAATATCCTATGTAACAAAAAAACACGCAAGAAAAGGAAAGATTTAGCAAACAAAGACACGATAGCTGTAAAAGTAGACACAGAAACAGAAAAGTTTAAATAAATAACACAGAATACGAAGTAGACGTGTTCTCCTTCTCTTAATCTTTTGTGAGAAAAGCTTAAATTCTAAACAATGAAATAATTTGTCTTAAGGCTCTTATTTCCTTTCATCATCAAAACTTCTAACACATGATACTTCTCACAGAACTTGCTCTTCTAACAAAGGTAAAGCATGTTTTCTTACTTTTTTGTGTGTTTTTTCATGTGGTAAAACCTTTCATATTCATGATTTTTCATTTTATTTTTTAAAACTATCTAATATTCTAAGTAACACTGAAGGAAAAGAGGTTAAACTATTATGGAAAGGGTAAGATTCAAATTGATCTTACCAATCTTAAATGGTAACCACCCATTAACATCAAAAGAAGTCAAGTCAGCACTGCAGGTACTGAAAAGCAACCCAGACAGTAGCCTCTTTGCCAGCAAGTCTTTTTTCTGCACAGGGGCATGGCTCAACCCATAGACAGGTTCAGAGACTGGAAAAAGTTTCATGCTAATAACTCTTCTTGTAAAATCAGGATTTTATTCTATAAATCAATCACGTGTACATATTTAGACCAAAGATTATTTATTAAATTGTCCCCTATATATCCCCAGTAATACATAGGTAGACATTGGTCTCCTCATGGGATGCCATTCCCTTTCCCATTATATTTCACTGTTGTCAGGTATATTACCCCTCACCTACATAAGTTTAAATAACACCATTTCTTTCTTGAAGAGCAGAATAGTGAAACAAACTTTTATCATACTTTAATATTAGTATGGTATAAAGAACACTAATTCCAGAAACAGTTTTGCAAAGGTCTTTGACAAGAACACTTGGGAATGATGTAAAAAAAAAAAAAAAAAAAAAAGGAAAAAAAAAAAGAAAATAAGTAAAAGGAAGCATCTGTTGGGAATTCTTCCAGCTGTGCTTAGCACTTCTGGAAGATGACAGAGACATAATACGCGCAGGGCTAACACAGTAACTTGTCACTTCCTATAAACATTCAGAGGTGTTTCTTGGCCACCATGATGTTTTCTGAAAAATACATAACGTGGCTTGCTCTGCTTTCCCTCTAAGAGTCTCAAAGCGCATTACAAAACATTTCAGAACTGTTATTCCTGTTTCACAGACAGGAAAATATGGAACTGATTGGAGAAATGACTCAAGTGGCTCAAGGTAATACAGTAATTCAGAGGCAGAAGTTATAATAAAAGCTAAGTTCAAAGCAATCGTATTTAAGATTTAAGATATCTTCCCCCTGTATTCGGCACTGGTGAGGTCCCACCTCAAGTACTGTGTGCAGCTTTGGGTCCCTTACCACAAAAAAGACACTGAGGTCCTGGAGCGGGTCCAGAGAAGGGCAACAAAGCCAGTGAGGGGTCTGGAGGATAAGTCTTATGAGGAGAGGCTGAGAGAGCTGGGGTTGTTCAGTCTGGAGAAAAGGAGGCTAAGGGGAAACCTTATCGCTCTCTACAGCTACCTGAAAGGAGGGTATAGAGAGGTAGGGTTGGTCTCTTCTCCCAAGTCACAGGCAATAGGACAAGAAGAAATGGCCTCACGTTGCACCAGGGGAGGTTCAGATTGGATATTAGGAAAAATTTTTACACTGAAAGGGTTATTAAGCATTGAAATGGGCTGCCCGGGGAAGCGGTGGAGGCACCATCCCTGGAGGCATTTAAAAGAAGGGCTGATATAGAGCTTAGTGACATGGTTTAGTGATGGCTTTTTATCAGTTGGATTGATGGTTGGACTAGATGATCTTAAAGGTCCCAACCTTGACAGTTCTATAATTCTAAGATCTGCTAGAGATCGAAGATGCGTTTTTCTTTATTTTAATGCATTCACACACAGGATGTCCTGAAATCCAAAACCAGAAATTTGCAAAGTCAGTCTCAATGGCCTAAGCCACCACCGCCTTTCAGAAAACCTAAAAGCATACCCAGTGAAAAAATAACATTATCAAAGAAAAAGCAGATGAAAATAAATATCTTTTATTTGCAGAAATTCTGTTATTCTGTGGGGTTCTTTTAGTAGTTCCATAGTTAAATAAATGATTCAGTAGTTTCTTAATAAAAACATACTTGACTAAAATCTAAAAATTACAATTAGGTGAGGTTGTTTATGGGTTTGGTTGTTGGTTTTTTTTCATTAGCTCTTAATGTTTTGATCAAAATAAACCAGAGTATCACTGTAACTAATATGTCAAACTAGAGGTGACTAAGATATCTGTACCTTCTATTTGAAGAAAATAGACATGAAACTGTCAATAAGAGGGCTTAGTCTTTGAAGGTACAAAATATACTGGCTTCAGTCCACAATACACTGTATAAATTTTATGAGATAAGTCCCTTCTGTATAGTAAATCACGGAAGTAAAGAGAAATGAACCTAGAAGAAAGTGTCCTGAGCAATGCAGTAGGAGCCAGATTAATTGTAAATTAAAGAAATGTACTAGGCAGATGTTCTTTTTCGTTAGAGATCTCTTATTTAATCTCCAAATAGTGTTTGCTTACAAGTGTAGACATCAGAAATTATTGTAACTCATGTAAAATCTCCTCAGGCTAAGATAAAACAAATAGGCATTTTTTCTGTGTCCTCACACCATCTGCTTTGCAGGGAAGTATGCAACCTACTTGTAATAAAATTTATAGTATTCAGTTTGTTGTCTTTTACAGTCCTGAGATGGCAAATGAAAAAAAAAAAAAAAAGGTACACATAGGCATTAGAATTCACGTTTCTAACTTACAGAAAAAGCAAAATACCATTAAATATATCTGCTGAACTGTATTTCATAAAAATCTATGAATACGGATTAACCCTTAAGATGACTTTGGAAAAAATGAATATGTCTCTACATTTCATCTAAACATGGAGGTAAAAGTTTAGGAAATTAATAGAATATATAAGGCCATGCATTTTTCTTTCTGTGATGCAGACATTTAAGTGACTTGTGGAAATCATCCTTCATCTACCAGGAAGATACACACATAAATGTAAACTCCTGCCTGTCACAATTCCCACTTGTTTTGCATTCTTTCTGTGCATGCAAGCATAGAACTTATGCAGTCATATTTCTCACTTTTCTTTCTTTGTTAATTCTGACTTTTTGCTTCTTTTAGGAATAATACAGAAGGCAACTTTTTGGAGCAAAGATGATCTATTCAGTGCTTAACATTGGGAAAGGGACAGCAAGACTACAGACAGCTGAAACTGGGAATTTCCAGTTTAATGGAAAATTCTGGTATTCTGATTATTCTGAATCAGAACAAACTATTTCAAAATTTCCCACAAAACAGAAATTAAAAAAGCTAAAAAATGCTTTCAAAAATGTTGAAACACATTTTGTTTGAGCTTTTTAGTTTTGTTTATTTAATATTACTTTTCATACTCTGGGGTTCTTTTGCCAGTCAAAACTACACATTGTTTCATGCCACTTAATAATAACTAATAAATAATTTCCATGATATTTTAAAATTAATTAAATTGTGAAAACAATATACCTAATAGTTGATGTATATTTCGTTTGACTAGGAAAATAAGATCAATATTTGGCTTTGTATTATTTTCACCAGAAATTGTTTCTAAAATCTAGGGAAACAAACTTATTAATACAAGGATATTCAAAATGGTAGCTACTTTAACTTAGGCCATAAATTAAAATTATACCGTACTTCATTTTATTCATCACAGTATTGTAACCACACACTTTCTCTGCATCCTAGCTGCAAGCAATAAAGTCCCTGCCTTCTTGTGATTTTAGCAAAGCTATTATTCTTACTCCACACAATGTGAAGTACTCAGTTCTTTGAATTTACAAGTCCATGGATTAATTCTGACCTGTTATTAGCATCAATCATTTCTACCACTACTACCTATAAGCAGTAGTCCTGGACTGAGGTTCTCATGCATTCATCCTGCTCTTGAAACACTCATGTTTTTCTTAATCAGTGCATATGAAAGGTTTCAATTTACTTGATCCTCATTTAATCATGAAACTTGCACTTTCCCTATTTTGCCTAAGTGAGAAACTGCTTTTCATGACACTGCTCTCTCCTTGGTGTCTCTTCACTATTGCCAACGTAATGACAGCTCAAATTGCATGCCCTCATCCTCCCCATTAAATTTGCTACTTGTTTTTCATGTAGTGATGATGCTACTTAGGCCACTATGAGAAAAGCTGTTTGGAGTTTTTTTTTTAAACAGTCATTAACTCAAACGAATTAGTGAAATGATTTCTTTTTTGATTTTCTAACTTTTAACAAGATGAAAGGAATTTTCCACCATATACTTGACTTATCACTAACTTCAACACAACGTATTAATAAAATACTCCCTTTCACCCCTTTCTCCAAAGTTGTTTCCTAGAAAAGAAAGCCAAACTTCTCCAATAGTAAACACATAATATTTTACAATAATTCACTAGAGACTCTAAGACCTAAACAATCATATGCATGTTTCAGGAAATAATACTACCATTGTAAATAACATTTTATCTTATCCAAAAATAAGAAAGATGATTTATGAAGCAAATAAAAAGAGGCAGCTCCAAACCAAAACAACTTAAACTGGAGGCTAAGCAAAGGAGAATAAGGAAAATATACACTCAGATCATGCTGAAATTAAATGAAAATTGTTGTGTTCTCCACTTTAAAATCTCTTCACAAATGGATCACAAAAATAGTAAATGACAGAAGACAGAGTATCTCTATTTTTGAAGAAGCCAAAGGTAATACTCAGGCCAAAGGCTGCACTTACAAGAATCCCAGATCAGCGTGCCAAAGGAAGGCCTTGTGGTGGGGTTCAGTTACCTGCAGGTGCTGACGGCCATTTGAGATGCCCTAAAGTATGCAAGAAATCTACATGAGGTCAGCAGCTAGGACACAGAGACTTATGGGAAATAAGTATCACTCTGTACTGGAAGCTAGGGGCATGCAGGATATCCTACAGCACTGAAAAATGACACTAGATGCCTAGATTTAGGCAAAAAAAAAATGTCTTTAATGTCTAATATCATGATTGGGACCTCAAACAAAAAAAAAAAAAAAAAGACACAAAGAATATAGTTCCCATTGGCCCAGTGAACTGAATTCAGTAACCAGTAAGTTAAGGGAAGACTGATGAGACATCTTTCCTTCAAAAGGCTCTTCTTCGTTTTGGTGGGGAGTGGGGAAGACAGGGGACACATTACCCAAGGCATTCAGTATAGCTCTATCGTCTGTTCACTCCGCATGAATCTTACTGCATCCATGTACGTTCTGTGGAGGATGAATGTCCTTAAAACAACACAATAAAAGGCAATCTGGTCTCTGCTATTTTCTTATAATGAAGAACAGCTGTTCAACAGCCACTGTGCTTATTGTCTTCTTAAATCCTGTCTTCCACCCTGCTCTCAGCCCTATCACCCTCTCAGGTGATATCTATTATAGCCATTCTATCTTGGTTCCAGTAAATTCAATCCCAATGTAAGAAAATAAACAACAATTACACTTAGCAAATAACTGCATATAGGTAACAGTGATCCAATATAGAAGAAATTGTAAGAGGAGGACATACCAGTTGCCTTACTATAGTTCAGGTTTTTTCAGGCATTGTGGCAATGTTCCTACCTTTTAAGGAAGGATTTAAGGAGGGGTAATGCATTAGTTAGGATAATTGATTGGTTGTAGGTTTGCTGTCTTCTATAAAATGGAGTTCTTTCCTGAAAAACTGACATATGAGCTCTACAGCATGTTAATGTCATCATAGGAGTATTAAAGTGCAAAAGATGAGGATCAGAACACATGAATTCTTAAATATCTGATTATCTGTCTCACACTTTATCTGATTGTCTGTCTCAAAGCCACATCTTTGTGGCTGGTATATCACTACAGATTATACTTAAGAAGCCAAACAAAGATATATATGCTATTGCCTTTTAATGTAGAATAGCTATGCACATTCCAATTAAATAATTGTTTTTGACCTAGACATCTTTTGTATTTTGATGACTAATATACACTCTGTAGTTTACAGGTATCTTTAAGGGAATGTATGTAACTGCATAAACACTCAATCATAAAATAGTAATCATACAGTACTTTATCCTAAATAGTTTATAAAGTTAAAGGTACTATATTGAACAAAGGAGAAATGAACAAATCTCCATTAGTTAGCAGACTGCTATACTGACTAGAATATTATCACCAGAATAGAAGCTATATTTTAGGAAAGTAGTGATCCCCAGATCAATATGTTCTGAGGAATGTTTAATTTTCTAGGAAAAAAAAAAGGGAAAAAAAAAGGGAATTATTAGTGAGAAAAAGCACTGCACTAACAGTAAGTCTAAAAATCACTACCAAAAACCTTTCTGGAATCTATCCTGTTTTCCTGCCTTTTCAAAACACCATTTTAAAACAAGAGCTAAAATAAAGAAGTGAAGTGCATCAAAAACTTAGGTGGGTTGGGTGGAATGAGGATAGGAGTTCATTATAGCTCCATGGAAGGAAACAGGATTAGCAGTTGTGTAGAGATACCACAAAATTTTCTATCTACTCTGAAAGCCAAAAGTTGCATCTTATACTTGCATGCTGCTCTCATGACCAAGAGAGGTCTGGTGGAACCTAGGAGAAAGCAAGCAGTGAGGAGTGAAACGACGGCTTGCAGCTCAGGCAGTGGGAAAGTGATGAACGAGTGGATTCCTTCTGTTATTTAAGAAGAGAAAGGCAGAAGTATGTGCACCCATCTGTAGTACTGTAAAAGTCAAAAAATAAAGATTATAAGAGCTTTGATAATTTGTCTTCCCACATTCTTCTATTAAGCTGGTGAAATAAGTGACACGTGTGCTACGAGTTACAGCAGGCTACGTCAAGCTACGTATACAGTGGTGCCACGGTTCAGTGACATCTGAAATGCAGAGGGAAGAATAAAACAGACCAGATTATTAAGATATACAGTACCTGCAGTACAAATGTGTATTAGAATACTTGAAACGTGGGTATTACCTCAACTAAACAAACTTACCGCAAAGCCCCCTGTGATTCTGCCATTATGCTACATTAGAAGAAATCCCTTCCAAATACTAATCAGCTTAGCTAACCATACACCGTTTAAAATTGCACGGAGCAGAGTATTAGCCATTCACAGAGGATACAAATAATTAAACGTGTCCTTTCTGCCTGGCAAGCACCATATAGTTCAAGGTGGATCTGAAAACTGAGAATGGACCAGGGCCAACATGATCTCAATTGTTATTTTCAATAATAAAGTACAGCTAGCACCTCAGCATGCAACTCTCACTTGAGTGGAAGGGGACAGGAACAAAATGCAATGTTCTGAAACAGCTTTTATGGAAATCGTGCATTGTTTGTGACATATATTTGGCCTCTGGAGCTGCAGTCTTGTTTAATCCTCTACTTTTAAATGCCATCTTCCAAAGCCAGAGAGTAACAAGTACAAATTATATCTATAAAACAGCATCACAACTTCATTCTCAATAGCTAAGTATTGAAATGCAAGCATACATTATAAATAGAAAAACAGCTGGCTTGGAGCACATTGCAAGCCACTAGCACAGTTGAGGGATTTGAATGACATCATAACCCGTGAGAGCATGTTGCTGGCCAGCTGGTGTTATTTATAATATACTCATAATTGAGGAAAAATAAAAAGGCAAAAGTTAGGTATTGCAGAACTAAAGAAGTTGAATTCTCTCTTTCCCACTGTTATTTAAATTGTTATCAAGGGTAATTATGAAGATTATTACACAAGAAGGGGGAAAATCACTTTATAATTACAGCAGCACATTTAAGATAAATGTCATGGAAGCCCCCCAGACTGGTCTACTTGTGTTACTATATTCATAGTACTGTAAATTCTAGGAAATGATACAACTTCTCCTGTGTGGTTACTAAAAGATCACAAACCTATTTTGCCCTATTTACACGTAGTGCTCAACAATTCTGTTATTTTTAGCAAATTACAAACTGCTATTTTAGGGTTAATAGCAAAGAGAGTTGGAGGCTTTAATTGTTACTCAGCATATAGGCGTGCCAAGTTTAATAACGTAAAGATGCATTAAGAAAAAAGTAAATAACCGACTGCCTGTCTTTCTAGACTGTATAAATAAAATACCTGCACCTCTATGCATAAATAAAACATATACATATATGCAAAGGTATGCATATATACTAACAACGCCCTTAGGTGTGTAAGTTTTCATGTATTTGAAATGCAGACACACACACACACACATAAACACAAACGCACAGATAGCTATCTGAAAGTTAACCAGAATACATTTTCTTATTTTTCATGGCAGCACAAGCTTTTTTGTCTGCTAACCCCTCAGTCACTAATTCACATTCTTTTAAAGGGAAAAAAATATGCTTCTGTGCTCTAGTTTTAAAATGCAAAGGTATGATGTTATTTGTCACCGTGCCCAAAAAAGTCCTTACTCGGTAACTTTGCCAGAAGAGGGAGAGAGAGAGAAGGCAAATGCTCCCCCAGCTGTTTCCTGTCTACAGTGTCTGTGTAATGTAGATAAATGTGAGGATTTTCTCTAAATCCCTCTTCTGTTTGCTAAATCTCACTGTCACTGCTAAAATCAGAGCAGATAGAGCCTGCGCAATGGAATAAAGTCCTCAATATTGAAATGTGACATTGCTCTCAACATCTCACATCTCTCTGGATTTCTTTTTTCTCATCATTACTGCTAACAAATTCATTTCCAGACTTTGCACTTTTAAGAAGCAATGGAAAAAATCAACAGTCTTTCAACACAATTAGTTAAGTGCTGCTTTTGTGATTTCTTGAAGGTAAATCTTTATTACTATTTCAAATAATTTTTTTTTAGTTTTATTTTACTGTGTATTGTCTGCTTCTGGTTTGAAGAGTATTGTGCACTTTTCAATAACATTATTTTAGAACTGAGAATTATTTATAAATTGCTGAACATGCAATTTTATGTGATCTGGAAAATGGCTGTATGTAATAGTTGCAATTACATAGATAACTGTAAGGATAAACTATTGCAGATACATGTCTTAAATTTCACTTCTATTCAGAGAACTTTGCAATATTTCAGTTATGTCATTATTAAAGGGTCCAATTACATCATTGTCTCTATTGTTAATTAATGCTTCTGAAAACAAGAACTTTTAGCTATTTTCTGCAGGTGCAGGGTTTTATAGGAAAAAAGGTATTATTCACATGTTAAGTTTCTGCAGTTTTATTATACACAATCATAGATAAAATGTTCATGCTTTCACAGGGAAACTTTTAAGGGATGTTGTCACTGCAGTAATTTTCTGGCAGCATTGTAACATTTACTTGTTTTTTGCTTTCATAAATTAAAAGTAAATGTGAAGTTCAGTTTGTTTTCTACGTTAGAAACCAGCTGCAACTCTTGCTGACCTTGCATATTTGTATAGCTTAAGCAATTGTACATAAGGAAAATGGAAATTCCCCTACATGTTCATCTCCAAGTTTTCCCTTGCAGGGAGGGTTGTTTCAGGAAAGTTTGCATGTGAAGTTTCATATTATGACTCTATAATTTCTACACATTAATATAAACAATCTCTATTATTAATATAAACTATCTCTAAAATTTGGCTTCAGTAGGTGCATTGACCTCTGTTTCTGTCAATTGGCCCTAGTTCAACTTTCCATTATCAGCAAAAAAAAGAACTTCTTTTCTTTAATATGTTGCAAGGACACTTATCCAGTTGCTAGAATTTTTCTCTCTTAATTGTTTAGGGCCTAATTATTTTTTTAGTGTCTTACACTTAAAACACACTTATCTCATTTTTAAATGGGATTCAAAAGAGCAGGTCTGTAATTGCCATAGATTAAGCAATACTCTTAATGTATAAATGGGCATCCTTTCCAATATACTTGAAAGATGAAGCTGATTTTTTTTTAATGTATTGAGCAAGGCACTAAGAGGCATAAAAGTAATGTGCTAGCTCCTCAGCTGGTGCATCCTGCCAAGCTTCCTTGGAATCAATGGAACATATTGATTTAGGTTAGGATGTAGCCCAGATTCTTTAATCAAAGTTAGCAGTATTTAAACCTTGATTCATTCTTGGGTATATATGTTTTATTTATATAATAATTACTAGTGAATACTGTTATTACATACTAATTACGTACTTCTACTATGGCTCTGTAATCAGGTCCAACCTCTATGTAGTAAAATGTAATTTTGAATATAACTCTTCATTTTTTCTATAGTATATACTATCCATAAAATTGTTGCCCCTTCAAGATATTTATAATAGATGCTGTTATATGTTATTAAAATGACCAAGCATGTGAAGAATTCTTTTGTACAACTTGTGCCAACTTATAGTTTGTTAGACGAAGAAGACTTATATAGAAGAATTAAGTAAAAGAGATGTATAGTGTTCATATATGACATTCCTCTGTGGTGCCACTCTTCTGGACCATTAAAAGAGGAATGCAGCAAAAGCTGGTTATTTTACTGGAAAAAGAGGAAATTCCAGCTGTGAAAATATGGTCAGTCATTCTATGCAACTAAAAGAAGTGCTTAACCAGGCTCATCCTGAACCTGTATTCAATTTCCAAATGTAATTAGATGCTTCAATAAACCCCACCCACATGCCAATGCATTTTCTTTTAAACTCTCAGCTTTCTAGTCAAATTGGGGACATTGTAAGCACCCTGCCTCTTTGTAAAGAACCTGAAGCAATATTGGATTACAACTTTGTATTTTCTTAAGAATATTCCCCTCAGATGTAAATGGGATCTTTGATTTTATCACAAACATATTGAATCAATGAATGTTATGTTTAATTAAAATGACAAAGTAAAGCTCAAGTTTTAAACTGTGTTTTGGAATTAGTTTTGATGAAACAGTACTTAATTTAACAAATAATTGATTGAGCCCTAGAAACATGTGAGTCTGTTTTCATTTCCCCAAAGTTTTTACTTGTTTGAAAGTTCTTGACTCTTTTTAAATTTGGAGATAAAGTTAGAAATTCTCTGTGGTTTATACTGTGCAGCCTTTTTGGCTTCCACTAAAGGAAAAACAGTAGATAATCTGTTTTGTTGTAGTTCAGTGCTGATATTTATCTGAAAATGCAACCCAGCTGAAAAGTCTTGAAAAATACAAAATTAAGTGGCTAAGATTTATGTTCATTTCTGGCCCAAACGTTATACAAGAACAAATTGTTAAATACATAATGTTCCTGAATTTGTAATGTCAGCCTTCTGAGGTGGTGTGCTAAACAGCTCTCTGCTTACCTCCTCAGAACTGGGAACCATCTTAAAATGCAGGTGCATCACATTTACCTTAAAAATGCAAAATTTCGGCAAGGGAAAAAAGAAATTGGTGTTGTTAAGATACAGAATCATTACAGGAAGTAATGCCTTGTGTTATCATCACTCATTTATAGTCTGATCTTTCTCTATCTGCCATTGAAGTCATGTCCATACATTAAAGCTTGTTGGTTTTTGCATGGCGAAGTTGGCTAAATACTCTTGCGAATGGGAAAATAATTATTCTTTCTTTTTTGATGTATCATGGGATTTAGATTTGTTCATTATTTTCACATTGGAAATACCAGGAAAAAAAGGGGGGATGAATTCTGACTTATTTATACGTTTGTCCCTTATTCAGGTTTGACTTAAGTTGAAATAGGGGACTCATCTAGCAAAGTGATAAGATCCCTTGCCAAGAAAATAAGAATTCTAAAAAATTATCAACTAAAGAAGGCTCAATACCCTACTGGATGAGACCCCATATGAGCAGAAAATAGATAATTTCATCAGTTTTTCAAAAGTTTAATGAAAAAAAAAAAAGATTTAATGGTCCCTGAAACCCTAAAAGAAACTTTAGGGAAGATTAATCATTTTAGTGCAACTACCTAGCACTAGTCTGCTAATATAAAGCAGTTTAACTGTTCATGCAAGAAGGACCTGTAACTTCTTACCTGACTGCAATACTAAGGTTAACCTTGAAAGAGAATGAAATTAAATGCAGATTTACACCTTTCAAAATTAGCAATTTTGGCAAGTGACCTAAATCAGTTCAGAATACACATTAAGCACATTCTTCAGTGTCCTGCTACTAAATATAAATAGCTTTTCCCAGTATTTTTTACAAAAATGCTATCTTCTTTGACATGTCGGGTAAGATCTTTGGTTGATATAAACTGATATAAAAGGAAGTAGATAAACGGAATGGTGCAAATTTATAGCCATTGAGGATTGGCATTTTTTCAGTCATAAATCCAGGAAAAAGATAGTTTGTAACCAAATGTAAATGCGAAAAGAACTATCACTTTTGTGTATATCTCATAGCCAAACCTGACTAAGAGGATATAATGGAGGTCAGAGAAAGTATAGCTGCTCCCATCAGGTCCAAATCCTTAACACTCCCACTAGTGTTCCCCTTAATTTCTTGAATGCTTCCAAATGTTACCTTGATAATAACAGAGGACTGTAAGAGTCACTGAATGTGGTTCCCTACCATGGAAGGTCGCACATTAACTCTTCTGTAACTTTGGTCATCTCTACCTTGAAACTTTTTTTTTGTCCTGGTATTTCCCTTTTTAAGGTTGCTGGAGAACCATGGAAAATTATGAACCTTTTTCCTACTGGGCCAAATTTCCTTCCACAGTGATTTATTCCTGTGCCACTGCTGTTCTTTAGTTTAAATAGCTCTTCTCTGTCATATGCCACCTCCATCTCCCACGGTACATTGGCAGGCAACTGCCTTAGCCTATCTGGTCTCAGACAAAACAACAAAGTTGTCTAGTCTTTCTTACTCTAGTTATTCTGGGCTTCCCTTTGCCCATCTATTGCATGCTTCCGTGTCCTTCTTTTGCAGGAACAACCATAAATCATAGTTACTACATGGTTCTCTAACTACGTGTGAATGTGAACCAAGAATATTCACCAGAGGAAGTAATGAATTTACAAAATACATGGACTAGAATATGTAGACAGTTGGAAAATTATGGTGAGGCATTTCCTGATACTGTGCTTATTGTCTAACAAATTACAATACGTATGCGTTCTCAACTCGCAAGGGTGCAGGAGTCATTGCAGGACTCTGTTGGGAAATTCTGACACTGCTTTTACTTCCTTGGCAGGTGAAGATGCACACTGTGTCCTACATTCATTTCTTCTACCTTGGCCTGTGTTTGCTTACCTTAACCAGTTCTGCTGCTGCTGGCCCAGAAACACTCTGTGGTGCTGAGCTGGTTGATGCTCTTCAGTTCGTGTGTGGAGACAGAGGCTTTTACTTCAGTAAGTGAACCCTTTCTCTCATTCAACTGCTAAACTTTTCCATGTAATCCGTTGGAGTTTGCTCTGAGCACCTTAGAAATTATCAAAACAGGCTGCCAAGTCTGACTAGTATCCTCTATCTTGGAGATGCCCAAGTCTTCAGTGACCATGAAGTCTCAGTGAAGAATAGAGCAGTGCCTGTGTTCAGCCTCCCCGAGTTTCTGACAAATTTTCCTTTTAAGATATGTTGTTGTTTTTAACCACTTTCCAGCTGCTGCTCTTCCACCTGTTACTGCTCTCTGCTATGTTACTGCTCTCTGCTGACCTGCCACTGAAAGTTAATGAACGAAAGCACATAGTAGCCCCAAGATATTCATGAGGCAGAACTGCATGTACCTCTTATGTCAGACTACTCGTAAACAGTTTAAGTACACATTGTATCATATTAAAAACACACTAAGCTTCAACATCTGGTTTGGAAAAAAGAAAAGCTGGAAAGCAGCAAGCAAAAAGTTACCACATCCAAATATCCACATGATTCATCATTCAAATACAGGTGAAGAAAAATTCATGCATGGTGAGATAATATAGATAAACACCCATACAGACAACAGATAAAATTAAGTCTGTACTAATGTGCCTATATTCGTACTCAAATAACTTTTTGGAGAAAGACCTATACTTTGGAACTGAACATCACATTATTTTTCCTTTGCTGTTTTTTAAATAGTGCAAAGCTGGAGTAGTTAGATAAGTAACCCTTTTATCTTGGTACCGTCTTACAAGTGCTATCAAGATCAAGAAATACACAACTTGTAAATAATAGAAATCTATTTCTAATTTTCAACTATTTGCTACTCAAATAACATAAAGTCAATTAAACTTTTAGCTAGGAATATATTCACTCTGAATTCACTCATTAATATATTTATTTAAAACATGCAAGAATTTGTGCTTTTAGGTCCTCTGAAGCTAGTGTTTACTTTTATTAATAATATGTACTTGTCTGAAGTTAGCTGTCCTTCATGGCCTCAGTTTCCTTTTGAAACAAGAATATAATTAAGAAAAGGAAATATGGGGTGGTTAGGCTATAAAGACAAGAAATTAACTGAAGGGTTTTTTTCTATTTAGTTTTATATTCTTTGTGATGTCTAGTTGTTTTTTTACTTTTATAATTCTCATTTTATCCTAATAATTCTTACCTTCTAAGCTATCACTTTTGTTTTTCTGATCTTACCCACCCCATTCCTATTAGTTTTTATTTGTGGAGTCATTGTTTTCATTGTTTTTCTCCTTGTTTGCAATAGTAATAGAATTAGGGAAATCTAGTTCTTCTGCCTTTAATTTACATGAAATTCCAATTTCCTCAACACACAAGCTGCAGACATTTGCATGCAGACATTTGCACTATCTTCTTGGCACTTTCTATTAAAGTTTACCTTTGAAACTGGGAGCCCTCTTTCATATATACGGGGTAAATCACTAAAGAACCCTTCTTTTCTGTATTTAACACTTTAGCTATCGTTAACAAGCATCTACTCTAATGTGGTGTTTAACTTAGTATTCTGGTGCTAAATACAATATTAAAAATACTGGAATCTCTCATAAAGGAATTCACATATTCATTTGGACACCAAAATCCATTACATTTATCAGCAGCTGAGTTACACTTAAGGGGCTATTTGAGTGTCCTACCAATACTTTCACTGCATGGTTGGAAGGAATGTAAAGGAAGACTTTCACGTCCTCCTTTTGTTTTTGCACCAGAAATGAGACAATATACTGCATCCTTAGAGCAGCATAGGATTTTTTTTTTTTTAGTACGCATGTTTCTTAGGCAGTTTCTCAGTCATTCCTCTCCTGGAAAAATGTCTGCAGCTTGTTCAGAGAACTATCACACTCGCTTACCACAAGAGTGGCTGTTACTGCCAGGCAATGAGACTTACTCTTATGTGTACTCTTTGTGTCCCTCAAGGTAAGGGGGCATGTGATGTGCTAATCAGCAATAACGCTCTTTGTTTTCAATCTCAGTTATTCTAAGGTTGCACAATCTGTTTCAAACCTCTATGTTCCCTAAACTAGATCATCCTTACTTTAAAATACCAAGATGGGTTTCTGAAATTTTAAAGATCTTTACTTTTGCAATCTCAAGTTTTATCTGCTGTCAGTAAAGACCTTCTCTCTTGGTTTTCTTTGTTGTTTTCTTATGTTCTGAGTTTCCATTTGAAATTAATGTAGCTGTTGACACCATAATGGTCTACCTTGCTCTGTATGAGAGACTATGAAGGGTTTTACTAATGAATGACCACCCTGTTTTAGGGAAGTCTTGAACTGTTGCAATCAACAGACTGCAATTGCAACATTCGCCAGGAATTTTATGAAGTTGATACACGGCCCTTGGATGCTAAGCAATGTGTGTCCTTCTGACTCATGAAGCAGTGATTTAATCTGGTTTAGCCTTCTCCCTCTTATTTGTTAGTGTTTAATCTAAAACACAGAACTATAGAAAAGTAAATCCAGTAACATTGGTAAAATGACTTAAGATCCTTATATCAAATGTACTACAGAATGCAGCATATTATTGGAAGTTAAAAACGTTGCTCCATTTCATGGGACTTTTTGAGAATGCTATATCATTTGCAGAAGTAAGAATACAGTGAACTTTTTTCTTTGATTGTGAAGAGAATGTCAATTTAAACTGTATTTTAAGCCTTCCATTCTCATATTCTGGTTCCTTTATATAAAGTATAATCAATGAAATGTTTGCCTTTAACTTACACAGGAAATAGCTGTGAGGGAAGTTTTTTCTTCCATCATTCTGCATCTCACTAGGGACTCCAAATATAAAGAATACCTTTAGGTTGAGGTGGAACTCCTGGTTCAGATTCAAGGTCAAAACTTGTGACTATTCCTTGGGAGTTGTGGGTGGAAATGAAGATACAAATAATTGAGTTGCTTTTTGTTGAAACTCTGTACTCCACAACCACAAGGCTATATCTATGGCTAGGACTGGAAGAAAAAAAAATTCCTTTATATAGTCTACTCTGCCCAACTTCCCAGCTATAAAAAGAAATTCTTTACAGTTTCTGAAGAGATGCCTCAGATGCTTACCGCACACAAAAAAAGTATTGACTTCAAGAGGAAGTCAAATGTGATTTCTACCACTCCCTTTCGTCATGAGGTAGACTGGTAAGGAACGTTTTTTAAAGATTTTTAGGGGAGGACACTGCACAAACCCCAAAATAGTGCATCTGCTTTTTCCGTTGGTCACATTTAACCCCAGCCAGCACTGGCTACTTCTTGGACAGGTTTTTTCTTTAACCAGTGAAGAGCAGATTTCTGCCACCTTTTATCTACTAGCACCTCTCTAGCAGAACTTCCGCCACTCAAGTTCCTGTGTGTTAGCATATGTTAGGAGAAGCCAACAGAGAGCCTAGCCACAGCTGCACAAGTGGCTACACATAGACACAATTCTTCTCAATTAATGTTTCTCTAGTCTCAAAACCTCTGGATTCAACAGTCATGAAGCAAAATGGGATGGCTGCTGTGTTCATTTGAATTTTAATGCCTAGAAAGGTCTACCATGCCACTGCTATTACAAAACAATGCTGAGGGCAGAGAAGTCGGAAAAACTGACAGGACAAATTACAGGAAACCTATAGAAGCAGTAGCCCAGGATGGGGGAAATTTTCCTTTAAATAGTCTAGTCTTATCACAAGAATTTTTTCTGTAAACTAATCCAAAAAAAAGAAGTGGGTTTTTTTACTTCGTACAAGTTGAATTTAATGGATAATCATTCATCCTTTATCATGTTGTTTCCTGAGGACTACTACTACCACCATGAGAAAGGAGAGCAAATGTAGTTTGCTCTAAGATTCAAATGCTATATTCTTCTTTATTAAGTTTCTTATCCTTTGAAAAGATACCTTTTCCTTTTCCAATAAATGGATACCAGTTTGGCAAACAATACACATAAATACCAATAAAGAAATAGCTTTCTTATTTCCTTAGACACTTTTGGTCATTATAACTTCTAAAGCCCAAGTTAGATGGCAATGTTTATTTGAAACTATGGCAATCAATTTCATTAATTCAAAACCACCTTTTTTCTTTTAAAAATAAGCTTTGGTTCTATGGTGAACCTTCTGAAGCATCACTTGCATGGAAAAGAGGGACTTTATAGAGATACCTGACACAATGGAGTTCTTCTGTTACTCTTCAGAGAATGGAGAATGATCTAGAACATGTTTCCATATATAAAAGAGTGAATCCCATAAAAAGACATGCTTTCCTGGTATCCAGCCTAATGGTTCTTGTGTCAACTGCTTTGTGGAGAATCATTACAGATTTTTACTTTCTTTTTCCACTAAGACAATCAGAATTGTGTGTTGTCCTTGGGAATATCCCCAACTGTGAGCAACATAAGACTATTGCTTTATAATAATCAGAAAATCAGGATAAGACAGTGAACATAAATTTGGGTAATCAGAGCTGTCATCAGATCTCATTGCTTTGTAGAACTATGGTATATAAGGAGGAACTGCTGCTGCCTTCCAGAGGAGGAAATAAAGGGCATAGCACTAGGCAATTACATTTTGCTTCCTCCATTTCCCTTTCATTAACAGCTTTTTGTCTACTTCAGGAAGTCTGCTTTTAAGATGTTAATTAAAGTTTCTAGGCTTGTTAAACCTATCAGCATAATTACAAGAGATGGTATGACACTCAGTTCTTTAACTACTCCATACCTGTAGGAGCTATGAGTCATTAGCTCCTGTCCGATTGAAAGGAATGTTAATGTTACAAGTCCAGGAGAGGCATGCCGAAAAGCGGTGGTGGACACACACAGCCTGTGGTGTCAGTAACAGTCTTACAAATCCTTGCAAAGAAATGTTGGTCATCTTGACTATGTTCACACAGCAAGATCTGAGAGTTAAGTTCCTTGGTCTGGCTACATGCCCTATTCATGTCCAAATCCTGTAGCCATGGAAGAGTTGAGCATATTTATCAATCTTTATCCACAGGTTCCTTACTTGGAAAAGGAACTGGAAAAGGAGTGAAGCCTTGAAAAGGAGCTAAGACATGCTTTAGCCAGGTTGGTAGGGTCAGTGCTCAGGGAACCAGGACTATAGACACAGTTACTGATATACCTCTGCAAGAAGACAGACAGCTACAGCTAGTGGAATGGTATCACTGCATAGTCAAACAACTGATACACGAATTTGGTGTGTGCTCCATTGCTCTTGGTAGTAATCATTGGGGAAATTCTCCAAAAATAAGCCAGTTTTTGAAAGAATTTTGCCCTTTTTTACCACACTAAGAAAGGCTAGGGAGTGTTCATAAAGGCTAACCTTAGTTTAGTGAGGTTAATCTTCTTAAGTTACCTCTTTAATAACAGAGAGAGAGGTTCTGCCTTCTTTCTCCATGAATCACACAGAGAGTCTAGGAGGACTTAGCCTCTAAAACACACTAAATTTAGACTCAGCAAACAGGTCTCCTCTACAGCTAGTTCTCAGGTCACCGAGGATTTCATAATTTTTCAACCTTTTCATTAAGAGGGACTGTAGTAGTAATGATAATTTTAATGAGGTGGCTGGAAGCAAACCGTTGATCAAAATTTCAGCAGCAAACATCTCTGCAAAAAGCCTTTACTTTACCAAACCCAAATAAGTACAGTTTCTCCAGAAGTTCAATTTATATGTGTCCTTATTAGCTGTTAGACATTAGAAATGCTAATGTTTTTATGATGTTTGCCTTTATCTATGCACTAGATCAAGTTTCAAATTTCATCTCAAATAGCAGAAAGCTGTTATTTGACATTTGATTCCCTAACTGCTATATGTGTATTTAATACATTGTTTAGTCTCATGTTGGATAAAGTCACTCAAAGAAGCACTTGGCAAGATCAGCATTAATTCCTGGCATAGCTGCCCCTCTTACTTTTCCACTGAATCTTAAATACCAAGAAAAACCCTTCACTGACTTCAATTCTGGCGCACACTTTATGCAATTAGCCAAAACTCTTGCATATGGACCTCTTCATTTGTTCTGGTATTAATAATGCATTTGCAATATTTGATCAACAGCAGCAAGATTCGCAATGCAAATTATTCAGTTTGGCAGAACCACACAGCCTCTTAATTAAAACCTTTTGCATTAACTACTTGAACATCTAGGACAATCCATACAGAGTGCTCATTCAAAGAAGAAAGTTCGTACAGCCATTTCTCTAGAGCTTATTCAGCACTTTAGCTCTTATGTATGTTTCAAACCCCCTCACATCATTGAAAATCAAATACAGACTTAAAGCCATTTTCATTTCAGACCTTTGCTAAAAAAGGATGGATCTGAACTTGTTCATTAAACCATACGCAAATGTCAATATTCCCCTACAATACAAGCCTAATTGTTCAAAAATATGACAACAACTGAAAGGGTAACCAACAGTTAAGTCATTTCTCCGTCTAGAAATCAAGACAAAAGAACTACCACAAATGTATGCTTATTAAAGAATTTATGCTAAATTTATCTCTGGCAATAACCACAGGAACTTCCATGTCAAAAAGAAGAAAAAGCCATTAATTCATACTTTCTTTGTGGTACATTTAATGCAAAATCACTATGCAAGATATAGCCCAAGTACTGGGTCTAATTGTTAAGAAATGGCAGGCAGATTTCATGTTTGCCTCAGTGAATGTATTTCTGAAAACAAGAATTTTAACACATCCGTAGCCTTTGGAGGGGTATTACGAATACAGACTAGTGGGTCACTGCAACTTATAGAAAATTTTACATTGTCCCTGTAAGTAAAAGTTTAAAAATTTGATTCCAGTTAAATGCCTATTTCAACCAAAAGGTTGTACCTTAGTTAACACATAAGTTTCAAAATAACAGGATAAATTGTTTTTCTTACTGTATCAGAGCAAGATAAGTGAAATGGTATCTCCTTTTCAGACTTCTTTAATATTAGACAAATTTAATTGATGGGCTTATCTTGTCAATTTTATCTGAGCAATTTTTAGGTTAGCTTTCTGATTGCCTCTCCAATGTAAATGCCTGGTAAAATAGTTTGGAATTCCTTTTAAAACTGCTTTGAATTCCTTAGTAAACTTAAATTCCTACAAAATCAGACACAAGACCAAAATATTTGCTGTATTTTCTGATTGAATCCCATGTACAGTCAAATTTAATATGTTTTCAATGTTCTTGTTCTTGCAAGACAGAGTGGAATCTGTTTGCTTACCTCATGTAACCTTGCTAGTGAAAACTGGAATAACTTCCTTTTATCAAAGAAACAATTTAGACCTCATCTTTTTTTTTTTTTTCTGAGTATACAGTGTATTTATGTATTTCCCATCTTGCTTTTGAAATTCAGCTGTGATCCCAGTTTTCGCATCTATGTAATATCACTGTTCTAGAGTAAGAGAATGCCTTCAGACAGTAGCCCCTTCTGCTTGCTTGCATGCCCATAACAGTGTGGAAGTACGGAAAAAATGTCCTGTCAAAGCATTTCCATTAGGAAATAATGGCTCATGCCCAAACCTGAAATTATATCAATTTTTTTGATACCGAACTATTTTTAATAGGGTTTATGTATTTGTGTGTTGGGCAGAAATTTACACAAGGCTGAATGTGCAGAATAAAGAAGGGGTTGGCTCAGACCATTCTGACTCAATCCAGCTCAGTGAACAAAACTGTTTTCTTTCTGAAAACAAGTATTCTAGCAATGCTTATTAACTATTTCTGTCTCCAAAAAATTAAGCACTTAAGTAACACTTCCAGCTCTTATAAACAGCAATTTCTAAGGAAAGTAAATAATACTAAAAGTTGTTTTGAATTATAGAGAATGTTAGTTAACAGACATATCTTACTAACTCAATGGATAAAAACTTAAATCACGCACACAAACTCTGTATTACACAGTAATCTGTATTCTGAAGAATATTTTTTAATGTATGGCTTATGCAAAAGTAGAAAAAGTATAAGCGTTGTGGGGAAAATTGTAGAGATGTTGTTATGGTTGTGGATCTGAAAAGACAAGTACATTCCTAATTAGCTCTGTGTGGTACTATGTATAATAAATCAAATTTACAACAGAGGGATTTTTTTCAGTCTTGCATTAACTATACTGAAAGTTTCTTTTAACTCGGCCCCATCAAAGTGACTGGATAAGAACTTCTACTATTATAAGAATATTTTTACAGCTTCTTTTTGAAAGGCTTCATTGATTCCCTTAGGTTACATGAAAGCTAATAAGGACATCTACTTTAGGTTAATATAGCAGGTTTAATTTGAGTATATTTCATACCTTGAAACTCTGTAGACAAGTAAGATGTAATAATTTGTTTCTACTTCCCCTGAATTCCTGAATTACTAGTCAACAGGTCTTCCATGAAAAAACTTAGTTTTTCCTACGTATTTCGAGTTTTATGTTTCTTTCCATTAAAGTTTCCAGCCTTTCACAGACATATTTAGTTTGGCAGGAAGAATATGGTGACTCATAGACTGAAGAGATTTGAGAGCAAGCTACTGAAAATGTATCTAATTTCTTCTTGTGTAATTTGGGAGCAAGCTACTGATAGTATGTCTAATTTTCCTAGTTTAATCAGATGTATTATTGGCAAATACATGTCCTGAATAAAAGCCATCTTTATTCCTTAAATATATAACTAAGATTAAATGCAAAAACACCATATATATTTGCTTTTAAAACCCTTCTGTGTTTTTCTTATTGTTTCTGGCATTTTACTCTAAATCAATGGGCATTGAATGAAAACAGAGGTACTAGTGAAATAATTTGCATTATGACCCTACTTATATTTTGGAATTCAAATATATCGAAGTATTCCTTACTGATGTTTTTTGGTAGGGTTTATTTTATTCTTTTTTTCAAGTGAGGATAGAGGTGTAGGAAGAATAAGTGATGTTATTTTACCTCTGCAATTCATATAGAGAAGGATAGATGTATTAGAAAAGCTCTCATTTGTATTTTATGTTGTTGACTGTGTTGTTTCTTTCACCTCTTTTCAGACAAAATACTTTTAAATTTAGTTCTTTATAGACAGACAATCTGTGACATCATTTTCATTTATCCACATACAGACAGAACCTTCTGAATGATAAAAACCAAACAGAGCTAGATCCAATAAACACAAGGAAGCTTTGGTTTAGATTCATTCCATCTACTTTTGGGCATGTAAATAAAGTATCTGAGTTAGGATCCTACTCAAGCTCATTCTACAGAATGAGAGGAGTTAGAAACTTTCAGAGCTCTCATTAAGTTTTGAGTATCACATAAGACATACTTTTCCTTCTCCACTAAATTAAGCAAGGAAGCTATGACAATTGTAGCCTTAGGTTAGCTAAGTCAGTTTAGTAAGGACCCTCCATTAAAAGCCTAAATTTTGGCAGGATGAAAACCACACAGTGAAATTCAATGTGAAGATAAGGGTGCAGTCATATGGACCACATTTCAGATCAAAGTAAATCCAAGCTTATTTTAGCTGCCATGGTATAGTACAGTTAAGCAAAGACCCAGAATGTGCCTTATGCAGGTAACACCAGTGACTCCTTTGGCCTTTAAGAACTCCCAAGCCTTTGTCTGACTAGGTGTGAATCCTGCTGGAGAAAGCACTCTGCTCTCAGACAGTAAAAGTAGAAGGGAAAAGCTTATCTATCTTTTCTTTCTTAATATAGAAGATAGCATATACTCTTACACGCCATAATAAGTAACACTCCTTCATGTTTTATTCCTGTATAATGAGACAAGATGCACTTATCCATGCATAAATAAAGAAGCAATTTGTTACACTGCTGTTTACATGGAATCATTTTTCTTCCATCAGTATACATGGTCCAGCAGTTTTTTAAGAAATTGAGACGATAATAATATATAAAACCTAGAGTGACATCTGAATATAAGATGTCATTAAAGAAGCATTATCTCCATTGGAATGCTCTGCCATAAAGTGTCACCATGGAGAAAGGACACAGAATAATGCTCAAGTACAGTTTTGAGATACTCATTCATACAACAGGCATACAGTTTTGAGAAACTCAGGCAATCCGAAGACTTAAAAAATAACTACTGCTGACCTAATGAGCTCATCTATAAAAGAAATAATATGACTGAACTATGACAGAACCCTGCCTAAGGTTGTTAGCCATTAAATAAGTTGAATCAACAGCACAAAGTCCCTCTACCTTCCTTGCTTCAGTACCTCCTTCCATCCAAGGCAAGGATCTTTTAGGATAAAATATTGCAAAAAAGTGTGTATCTACACTTTTGTATGGCAGAGAAAAGAGAGACATTGTCAAGGAAAAGCTGATATGTACTATAATAAAGAAGGGATAAAAATGATACCAAAGGGGGAAATAGTGATGATAATAACCCAGGCTGGCCCTGTCCAGGAGTTTTTTCACTTCATAATCCACAATCAGGAGTCCATGGATACTTATTCAAGGTTATCTGTTAACTTCAATTGGCTTCAGCTCAGTGCACTGAGGACAGCGTGAGTTAATTTGAGGAATTCTCTACGCTCACTAAAGAAAACATTGATCATTGATTTTCCTAGGTCTTTTGGCCATAAGTATCATTGCACCACAAATATTTTCCCTTGACTGGATTCCCACTGGTTTCTAACTAGTCATCTGTTTTTCCTAAGAACTACCAGCTGAACTTCTGAAATTTTTCCTCCTGTATTATAAATATAGCAAATAGAGGCTCTTTTAAGCAATCAATAGGTACGACTTGTGCCTGATTTGAAAACAGTACAGGCACATCAAAAAACTCCTCATTTTTAACACTCATTCAAACTAACCTGAAAGGTTTGTAATGTAATTTTAAAGTACATCTATCATTCAGGGTACTAACTGTTAAAAAATATCCATTTCTCATACATAAGTGTTTGCTGAAGTGCCTAAATTGGTCTTGATTTTGTGGCATGTAGATGGCTACATCTAGAATTCTAAACATTTAGTTTAGATAGTCTTAATCTATTTTCAAAAATTATTATGAGTCTCACGAAAAGTCAGTGAGACCTTAGAGGCTCCTAAAGGCACATGAGGCAGATTTTCAATATTTTTTAGGCACTGAAGAGGCAGATGGACACTCCAAAGATTTTTCAAAAGCAGTCATGTATCTAATTTCCACTGAAATCAATGACAGGTGGTCCTAGGCAGTTGGGTTTTTTTAAATCCTTCAAGGAATATGCCTGTGCTTTTAGTTGCCCCAGTATCTTTGGAAATATGAGTCAGGGTCCTCACGTACTTGGCTAAATTTTGCTTGTGTACTTTATTGACTACTTGTGAAAAAGGTATCACTATTAAAAGCTCTTTAAAATAAGAATTGGCATAATGACTTGACTTCCTCTCTGACGTTAAACATACTAATACGCTTAGTATGAAATCTTCTTATTTCTAGCATGAATATGTGAGGCATGAGATGAAAGCTAATAATTTCCCAAGTGAGCTAAAAATAATGATGGCTGAATTTGAATAAATATTCTAAGAGGCATTCTGGAATGGACAGTGGTTAATAAGTACTGTAAATGCTACCTTTCTTCTAAACTCATTTGCAAGATGCCAAAGCCTAAACATGGACCACAAACAATAAGGGGTAATGATCAAACATGAGAAAAATTACAATCATTGCAGAAAGTTGGAGGCAATGAATATTTTATTATTTTCTTTGTCTTCTGATCAGGAAAAATACAGTTAAAAATCTCTCAAACTTTTAGGATGTCTTATTTTGGAGTTTCATGTTCTTGTGACTTAGAACTAGTCTCAACTGAAATGAGAGAGCACCTAAACTTACTGCAATAATTCTAAATACACTGTAACATAAGGAGCAAGAGAATATGCAGGTTTTATTAAAAAGTATTAGTTTGTGTAACCACAAATAATGAAGGAATGTATAAATTAAACACACGTTTTAAGCATGTGCTGCCACTCAAAGAGCTTATCGAAAGAACTAGTGACTTAAGCTGTGTTCATAAGGATCCCTTAAAATTGGGGAATATTAGCCTTAATTTTGGTCATAGTCCAATCAGTTTTAAATTATGATACAGTCCATAACTAAATGACTAGATACTTTAACCAAAAATTCTATCTGTAGTTATGCAGGATGCATACTTCTTGGGAGAAGCAAAAAATCATTCAAATATTTATTTTGTCTTCACTATGTGATGGGTGATCTCATGCCCTATTGACTTCCAAGATCCAAACACTGCAGACAATAAGAATTAATATTTTCCTCATAAACTCTTCTAGAGTGCTCATCATAGAAGTATGTGATTGCAGCACTCAGACAAATACATTATACCCTACAATTTCCCAGGAAATCATCTGTTTCTCTAAGCATTTTTAAGTTGTTTCTTTTTCCCTAGTAATTGCATATCCAACTGGAGATGGCAAGGATTAATTTTGCAAAGTAATTTAAACATTTCAGCCAGTACTTTGTATTTTCAAAACAGAATACAAATGTCAGTTAATTTAACCTAGAGATGAAGTAGTACCTTCCATTTATGTAGGGAAACTGGAGCAAAAAGCCGAATCCAGGTTTTAAGACATGCAGCTGCAAGTGTGCAACTTGCTCAATAGCAGCTTTAGCATATACCCTATGCTACTTGAGCTAACAAAGCACTTTTGCCAAGAAAGCCGGAAACAAAAGCAAGGTGATCTTCATCTCTTTTTGTTCAACTGTAAACAGCTTTCCAGTGAATCATTAGCCTCTTTTTGCTTTCATTGGAGCAACAGAAATTGCATCACCCTTGTGAGCTGCAGAAATTCTAGGGCAGCTGCTGTGCAGGACAGCAGCAAAGCATTGACCTAGAATAGTTTTTATTGTCAAGTGGCAGGTGAGAAATAGAATTTCGTGCAGAATCGCTTAAAATTTAAATTATTGAAATCTCTTGGTCAAGAGGCCTGATTTTAGATTAAAACATTAAACACAATTAAGAAATAACATAAAAAGAACTCTTTTCAGCTAGTAAAGGAGCTCAGGAAAGAATATACAGAAAAGCCCTATATATATTTTCACAAAAACTTCAGCACATGTTCACAAAAAGTTCATCAACCACTGTGATTGTGTAAACACCTCTCAGAGTTCTGTGCTAAACCTTCCTCTGGAATAAGTAATTTCCTTTCTTCAGTAAAGGCAACATAAATTAGGCTTATCCATTCTTGGGTAGTCAGTTGAAACTAGCAACTGGATGAGAATTCATTCAAGTAATTTTATCATGTGAGTGTTAGCAAAGACCACCAGTGCATTTCTCAACAGTCACAGTATAAACATCATGTTTTTCACATACCAAGTTTTGTTGGCAATGGACAGTAATCTACTAAATAAAAAGCCACTTTACCTGTCAAATTGGATTTTTTCCTGCTTTCCCAATGCTGCATCAGTATTGTATGCAACACTTGGAAAGCTGTTTGTTCTGAACAACCTAAACAATAATATTTTGATGGTTTTCAGTTTGCCATTTCCCTATAGTCTCAGGAAATGGAGAGATGTCTCATAAAATTTGGACCTAATTTGTATCAACAGTAGATTGTTTTCTTGCTGAAAAACCTACAATGACAGAAAACTTGTAGCTGAAGTAAGCAGTTGAAATCTGGAAGTCCTGTTTATTCTTATTTTGAGCCAGTACAGAATATCTACTTTTTCTTTGAACCACCTCTACCTCTTCAGTTTGCATTATATTCCTTATACCATGTTGAAAGCAGAATCATAACGCTGTTTTGAAATACGGTTTTGAACTCATTTCAGACATGGTTAAAGTGCAATAATTTAGATGATGGCTGCTTGATTTCAGTGCAGCAAGTGGGAAAGCAAGCAATTCAATGACCCCAAGTTCACTGAGATTGCTGGAAAATAAAAACAAGGGTTTGGAAGGCCAGGGCTTCAACATATAAAGAAATATATTGAATACTTCAAAAGATATAAAATTCTTAGAACTGTTGGACAGGCTTCTGTGTGTGAACTTTCCTGTCCAAGTGGCATTGCTAAATACCATGACACCAATCAGAGGGCTGACATCATGTTGTTGTGTAACTCATAACCATAGCAATGTCACTTTTAAAAATGCATGATATGTGCATTCAGCGGCTTAAAATCTCAACTGTGTCAGATGTTAAATAACGTACAATTCAGGAGATTTATTTTGACATATGAGCTCTTCATATTTTTTCTTTATACAGGGAAAAGAAAATGTAAAGCTTCTTAAGCCAATGTTAATGCTGGAAGCTTGGATTCAGGCAACACACAGAGTAAGAACAGTTTCATCACCAGTGTAACTCATAGTGATATAATCTGGTAAAAGAGCTAATCCTGATCATTTTAATGGGCGACAATAAGCTTGAGATTCTACATTACAAATGGACCACAGCGCACCTAAATTACACAATAAATACCATAGTACTCCCAAATTGCTGAGTACGTGGTTTATGTATCAGTCCAAGTTAACAGTATAGGTTAGGCTTGACAACTACAAGCAATGGAGAACAGCACGTAACAGAAAAGGGGAATGTAATCCACCTTTCCTTTTCTTCAAAACTAAGCACCCATCCAAAGAATCATTAGCCTCTTTTTGCTCTTACTGGAGCAACAGAAATTGCCTCATTCTTGTGAGCTGCAGAAATTCCAGAGCAGCTGCTGCACAGGGCAGCAGTAAAGCACTAACCAGGAATAGTTCTTGCTGCCAAGACACTGGTGATTGATAAACAGAATTCAGTAGTGCCAGGTACTAGTAAAGGGAATGACATGTACCCTTTGCCTCAAGTGACATGCAGTAGGGAGTCTCTGGTGTCTGTTACCTATCCTTTTAGAATATCAGTATATTGCAGCTGTAAATCAGTGGCATTCTGTTGGATTCATTGTCCCTTTATGTGATCACAGTTATCAGGAGTGGTTCAATATAGCCTTTCCCCTCTTGATGATCCACTGAAGAGTCCAGCAACATGGTTTTTATGATGCATAAAAATATGAAATTAAGGTTTATTGTACCTCATAGGCTGTGTATTATCAATGAATTTTGAAGCTATGCTGCCAGAAGATAAGGGACGATATGCCCCATAAAACACTGTCATCTGGGGTAGACTGAATTACAACTTCTTTGGCAAAGATAAAAGGACCTGAATTTCTCTGTTAACAAATAACAAGACCACCATTTCTTCTTTCAACACTTGGCAATATAACTGCTACTTAAAGTGCACAAGAATTCTGCACACAAACTACTTCCAATATCAAACCCACGGCCACTTGATTTCTTGATAAAGAATCATAGAATAGTTTGGGTTGGAAGGGACTTTTAAAGATCATCTAGTCCAACCCCCCTGCAATGAGCGGGGACACCTCCCACTAGATCAGGTTGCTCAAAGCCCCATCCAACCTGACCCTGAATGTTTCAGGAATGGGGCATCTACCACCACTCTGGGCAACATGTCCCAGTGCTTCGTCACCCTCACTGTAAAAAATTTCTTCTTTCTATCTAGTCTAAATCTAACCTCTTTTAGTTTAAAACCGTTACACTTTGTCCTATCATAACAGGCTCTGCTAAAAAGTTTGTCCCCATCTTTCTTATAAGCCCCTTGTTAGTACTGGAAGGCTGCTATAAGGTCTCCCTGGAGCCTTCTCTCCAGGCTGAACAACCCCAACTCTCAGCCTGTCTTCATAGGAGAGGTGCTCCAGCCCTCTGATCATTTTCATGGCCCTCCTCTGTACCCGCTCCAACAGGTCCATGTGTTTCCTGTGCTGGGGGTTCCAGAGCTGGATGCAGTAACTCCAAGTGGAGTCTCACCAGAGTGAAGCAGAGGGGTAGAATCACCTCCCTTGACCTACTGGTCACGCTTCTTTTTACGCAGCCCAGGATATGGTTGGCCTTCTGGGCTGCCAGTGCACATTGCTGGCTCATGTCCAGCTTTTCATCTACCAGTACCCCAAGTCCTTCTCCTCAGGGCTGCTCTCAATCCCTTTATCACCCAGCTTGTACTGATACCAGGGATTGCCCTGCTCTGAGTGCATATATGCTGCATAAGATTATCGTGTTGCTAACCAATTGCTCATATGTACAGAAAATATCTTTATAAATTTTGCACCCATAGAAAGAAATGGTGAGATATTTAAATGCATGAGTCCAGCAGTACATAATTCTGTTTAACACAGTCCCTTTCTGTGCAATCCACAAATCCATAAATAAGACTTCAAAACACAAGCAGCCTAACTGGTGTAAACTCTCTTTAACCTTTTCTATTTCAGAGGACAGACCAAGTGCTTCTGTAGGTAGGCAATGGATAAAGAAAAGCAGCTGGGAGGGCTATCGCTATTTCTAGCTCTGGGACTAACTGGCTTACATAACCTTGAACAAACCAATTTTATCTGTATTTGTCTTACTTTCACCATGTGTGAAAATGAGGCAATGATGTTTATTCACCCTTTAAATGCTTTTGAAATCCTCCAATTCATGTAAACATTCAGATCCATCCAAATACTATTTTTTAAAAGCTCACCCATGTATAACTCAAATGCTAGAAGGGTTAAAGTTTTAAGCAAAATGCTGCATTTCAGTAAGGATGAAAAATTATAGGTAACAGTCTATCAGACTTAGGAAGACAGTTCAGTAAATACAATAAAAATAGATCTGTTTACATAACGGATAAGAATTGGCTACTACTTTCAAACTAGAAGTTAATGTATGCCATATTACTGCAGAGAATCCCTCAAGCCATTTTTAAACAATACTATAACAGTTACATAAAACTTAATGGCAAGTTAAGTAGATCACCCCAGCAGGCCCTCTGCTTACTGTGAGTATATGGCACGGAGTTCATAGGTTACTTGAGACTCATTCTCCCAGCCAAAGGAGTCAAACAATAACACTTCTAGGCGTTGAAACACTTTTCCTTGGATTTCAGCAGAAGCAGATGTGGGGCTGACTACACACTGAACAAAAAGAATATTATGAAAAGAGCATGGCAGCAAAAATATAAGCTAAGCTTGCAGTTTATCTGTAATCATCCTTGCCTTTCACCTTGACACTAGCTTTCTAATATTACCCTCTTCATCTGAAGATCTGTGCAAAGCTTCAACAAATCGGAAGCTCATTTCTTCATATGTGTTTCAGATTCCTGCTCTGAACAAATTGGTGCAGTGTTTCAATCTTCATTTTAGTTTGGGGTGTAAGTTCTGAGTCATCATCATTTAATTTTCTCCAAGCTCGTGTTTTCTGTTTTTCTTCCTGAATGTGTCATAACAACTGAATTGTACCACCCCAGTAAAATGGTAAAGCCCAGCAGACATCTGCCAGCAACAAAATACTGTGCTCTCACTCAAATTCCCCACACATCCCACTTTTCACACCACTTTCCCTTGCATCCTCTCAATAAAGTGGTAGAGCCTAGTAAGCATTTTCTTTTCACTCTCCACAACACTCTGCCAATGCTAACACAGAGATGAGGCAATAAATCAAAAAAGTCGCCTCAGAGAAGAGTGCACTTGCCTTGCATGCTCTTTTACTAGCCCTGTTTCTATCAATATTCCCATGAGGTTAACTTCCCTGAAGTCAGTGACTTCCCTGCAGGTAGGATATCTGTCAATTCTGGGTCAATACTGTGTTAATGAATTGTGAAGGTATTCTTTTTCAGAATGGCGATGTAATTTTGATGTGGGAAAATCAATTGAGAGTTTTACTCTCTTAAATTTAATAGAAACTTTGTTCAAAAGTTTCTGGTATTATTAATGCAGGGACAATAGAAAAAAAACCCAAACCCTTAGTCTGAGCTTTGAGATATCCATCATTAATTTAAAGGAGTCAATACTCTAGTATGCTTCTTTTAAAAACAGTCATTATACATCAAAATTGTATGCAGAAGAAAAGAAGGCAAGAATTAGCAGTACGAGATGTGTTACAAGGAAAGCAGAAACATTTCATCTGGAAAGAGGTAAAAACGATGAATCAAAAGAAAACATAATTTAATACAGAGGAGCCTTTAAAAGTTGCTAATAAAGTTATGTATTTGGCAGCTACCTTACCTGAACTAGGACTTTGATTCCTTTGAGGGTGAGTCATCATTGAACCAGGTTTCAAGGACAGTTCTCCTCTCACAAACGCACAGCACATGCAACTGTGACCAATTTTTCTTACCAGATCTGGGTTGGGCAGTGACTGCACTCTGTACTAGTAATTGCATGTCAGTGGATAGCTATATAAGTATCAATCTTGCAGTCTGCTAGTGCAGACAGTGGAGCACCTCTGTAGAAATACCCCCACCGGATCACCTAACCACATCTTGTTTAACTTCAATCTCAAACCTCACCTCAGTGTTCAGCTTGGGAAATGTCAATATCAGGCAGCAGGTTCAGTTATGGCAAGCAGTAACAAATGACAGCAGTCTTTCTAAAGAGCAGGAAAGTTGCCAGATGACAACTCCTTGAAATTATCATGAGGGGGATACAAAAATAAAAACACTTGTGGCAGCCCAACTCCTCAGAGAACTGAACTGATTAACAGTAATATTGGACTGATCAATACCTATGCCTACCTTTACTGATAAATACCTCAGCGCCTTGGAAATTTGCAATTTTTAGGTGAATTTCCACATGGAGGATACAGGTGCACATCTCTAAACCAAGGTAATTTCCTTTTTCCATCTTCCATGAATTCCACCTTCACATCACAGAAGCACAAGGGTTATTCAGTAAAACTGACATACACCTCAGAGAAGAGAGGGTTACGTTTCAATAGGGGCAAACCCATGTGGCTTCTCATCTTATTGTCGGAAATTACTCCATGGTTTTAGCTGCACCTTTCTCTACCCCATTCTTTTACAAGAAGAAAACAAAAAAACCCTCAAAAACCTATCAAAGGTCTTCCATTCTCAAAACCTGAAACTCAGGCAGTTAAGGTTTGGTGAAGTTACAACGTTAAGGCAGAGATTAGTATTAGAAAGTGTCAGGCAATCTGAAGTTTAGGTGTTGTTACCTGCTCCAACAATTAGTGTCAATGGCAATATTGTGGTGCCAAACAATAGTAATTTATATGTATGATTACCAAACTTCATGTTCTGCTGCTCAGTTGATGATAGTGTTACAGGATATTTAGTTTGCTTTTGCAGGAGTATTTAATTTTCAAACACTTATATGCACTTTGTGCAATGAGACAGGATGAATTGTTCTTTAGGGATTGGGCTGCCCCTCATTGATTCCAGCTTGAGCTATACCAGATGCCATATAGCCTAATCTTTCTTCTTCTGCATCCACTAAATGTGACTTTATATAATTGCGCCAAAGTACTGAGACAATAATGAATGAATGGTCCATGAAGAACCCTGGAGAGCTTTCAGCAATTTCTGTAAGGAAATGAGTCAAAAAGAATCTGAGAAAGATACAGGACATGGTGCAATAATGTCTGGTTTCTTCTGAACAAAAAGAAAGAACAAGTGTCCTATCACTGATATTTTATCTTGAGCCAGTATGGTGTCTAATGTGAAAATTTACAATGTGAAATAATAAATTAAGAACGTCTGTTCTATTAGGAAACAAATACAGTACTCAATAATTACTAACAGCTTCAACACTAAAACATTAACAATATGTTTGAATTTTTAAATACTGCATTTCGTAGCAATTTTACAGTGTATCACTTTGAAAGACCTTGTAGATACTTGCCAGATGTGATACAGTGGTAGAGGAACACTGCAGCAGACAGCTTATTTATCCTTAGATCACCCCACTCTTTGTCTCTCAAACCAGAGAAATGATTTCTGAATTTCCTAATGATCTTGCAAGATAAGCATTGAAAATTAGTAGAGCTAGAAATTACTACATTAAAAGGAGTATTAAATTCTAAAGGAGTATTATATTCTTTAATTCTAGTGCTAAGAACATAAACCTTTCCTAAGTCCTACTTATCAGTACAATGACGTCATCCTGGAGTAAGGGAAGGATAATCTTCCTTGTTACTGCGTTATTGAAGAATGACAAGGAATTCTGACAAATATACTGCTCCTCATGCATATAAGTTTAATTACAACCGATACTAAACAGTCTTTTACATAGGGTGGAACGTACTGTGGATTTTAAACACCATGTATTGTTTTCTGTATTTCTAGTATCTTTTCTCCCTAAAACACAGCAACATGTTCCAAACATTTTTCAATGCTTCCTCTCTGCTCTTTGCCTTCACTCCACCAGCTGTCACTCCACTGACATTTCCCAAGCATGAAGCTGACAAAGAGCAGGGTAGGGCTTAAGTGCTTAAGATGAGGAGATCAGTAGCAATATTTTAAAATATCAACATAACTCAGTGTTTTGGGAACAATTTCTGTTATCATTAGTTGAACGGAAAACACTGTTTACTACATAACCTCTTGCACTGAACTGAACAGTTCAGTTATTTTAGAAACTTAAAAGTTTACTAAACTACAGCACACAGTCTGTAAATTTCCTGGTTTTCTATCATAATATTTCATTTAAACTAGAAATGAAGAAAACCTAGCCTGATTAATATTAAGATATTTCGGTATAGACAATTAAGAAAACTACTAATAATGCAGAAAAGAGGCCAAAGGACAGATATTTGGGAAGTGTTTTACTTCCTGATTTGCACATCTTCTCTATCAACTTATTTTTCAAATCCCGGAACTGTACTTACAGGTCAAAATGATCTGAAATTCTGGTCTAAAAAAGGTCAAGTGGAGTTATCACATGGGAGTGCCCTCCTCCAACAATTAAGCTTTCTTGTAATTTTCTAGTTTTTCTCTGTTGTTTGAACCACTGTAGTCCAAGATCCAAATACTGACAGGAAAAACTATTGCAACATGCAGAGCTAGCATAAGTATTTTCTTCAACCTGTAAAATTCCTGGTCCCATTACTGAAATTAAATTAACTCAGCCACTCCAATAGCAGAAAGACAAGTTGACGTGATTTTCAATAGCCTCCAAAAATCTTACCTAGTGTCCATAATTTTAGGAAACTTTCAAGATAAGATTTCCAGTTTGCCATCTGGCTTGATTACAGCATTTACCACTCTCATATGTATCTATAAACTGAACAGGGAGCGAATCTTATCTTCTCTTTGTTCAGAAATTGTTCCAAAGGGTTTCTGCTCTTACCAGGTTATGTGCTAAGAAGGCGGGAAAATGATCACAAGCTTCTCTGATACTGCTCATGAGGTGACAATACCGTGATACGCAGAAGCAATTTCGGTGGAGGCACAGAGAGCCTGTTGTGTCCTATAGTGTGGACATACCCTTACACTGCAGCGTGTTTCCACTGCTCTGACTTGTAGGCGCTGCCACGCTGCTAACCAAGGGTGAAGGAGCCCTCTAGTGTAAAAAAGAAACTGAACCTACTGCCCATATTTTGCACACAAGTAATGCAGCAAAACAATGACGGCAACGCCACTGTCAGTCTCCAGGCATTCCAGCAACACACACTGGCCAGCAGGTGCAAGAATTCTAAAACCTCCTGCATCTCAACACTGAAGGGAAAAAAGGTATATATCCTTCCAGCTGGTCTTAATGGGTGTTACAGGTAATGTGAATTCAGGGCTAATGCGTGACTGGCCATAAAACCAGTCTTAATTGACAAAGGAATCCAAAAACTCAAGAATGATGCAGAAATAAACTGCAATCCCTGCCAGCTAAACATTTATTTAAATTTTTCAGTAGACCTTTACTTTAAGAACAGTTGTTAAAAAGCATTTAAAGGACAGAAAACCTTTTTGTAGACTCTGTGTCCTAGGGTAAATTTTATCTATTATGTGCTGATCACTCAAAACTTCTGGACGTGTAACCATTTTGCTCTATAGTATAAGTAATACCCAGGAAATTCCAGTGCTCAGATCTATTTGCTGATGATGCAGCTTCATCACAACAGCTCCATCTCTTTATCTTGTATGACATAGAAAAAAATTTCTATATATATTACCACGGCATTTAATTCATGTGATATTCCCATAATATATACACAGTTGAAGACACAAAAAGTCTTTGGGGAAGCAGCCTATGTCTTTGTGGTATCTGTGCTATTCTATGAAGACACTGCATAGTAGCTGTTGGCAAAAGACCACAGTTATGCAAGTAGAGAGACAGACGCATTAAGAGAGAAAATTAGAGATTCAGTCCCACACAGGTCAATAATATGCAGCTATTTCCTGCATCAAAACTTTTGGTTTATGCTTTGTATCACTAAGATTATAAAAAAATAGCAATACAATGTTGATTGTATTTTATTGTCACTAATTCTAAATGAGATATATGTTAAATTTATCTGGTCTAAAGACAATATTATTCTGAAGTTGTATAGAGAAAACCATATGCAATAGTTTATTTTTGTGTTTTTAGTCTTTAGAGTGATCACAGTTGATTGCATAGCAGTTTTATGATGCTGGGTGGAAAGTTAAAACAATTATGAAGTTTAAATTGATAACGGCTTATTTAACGCCCTGCTGTCTAACTGCTAGAGGGATAAACAAAGAATACCTAGAATGCTGGAATGAGTTTAGGAAATTAATTAGAAAAGTTATGAAGGGATATTAGAAGAAGACAAGCAATGCATGGGAGGCATAAGCAAGTGACAGATGAGGAGAGACTGCAAATAATTAAGCAAAATCACAAGAGATGCAGTTTAATCATTTAGAAGCGAAGAAGAGAAAACAGACCCATCTTAGACAAATAGAATTGTAAAAGTGACTTCATTTTATTTCCATTTAGGATTTTATCCAGATGCTAACCTGAAACTTTTCTGAATCTCACAAATGGGGAAAATGAGTATCACCCTGGTTAAGGGCCTTGCGCTGGAAATCTTACCTGAACAGCCACTCACTAAACTTGCTGAACTTATCACTTCTGGACAGGCTGCACAGCCTCCTTGGGTTATTTTGGCACCTCCTTTTCTGGCTAGCAAAGAGGAGTTCAAAGAAATGCAAAATGAAAAACAACAGGGAATAAAAATAATCCAACTTTCCCAAACCACAGAAAACTTTAATTGGGTATACGTTTTGACCAAAGGTTCAGTGAGAGCAATGGTCTTACTTTATCCAAAAAT
The DNA here is from genome assembly GCA_028565335.1 of Limnodromus scolopaceus. Taxonomy (NCBI): domain Eukaryota; kingdom Metazoa; phylum Chordata; class Aves; order Charadriiformes; family Scolopacidae; genus Limnodromus; species Limnodromus scolopaceus. The sequence continues at coordinate 60,170,280 of JAOXNO010000001.1, forward strand.
CACTCTCAATGGAAAGAACTCTAAAAAGTGGCGCTACAAAAGGACTAAGAGAAAGAAATACTGTACTGCTGACATCTACATCCACACTCCAAGTGTACAGATATTAAAAGTGCAGGAGGCTGAAAGTATTATCATAAATAGCACTTTTAGGAGGCAGTGTCAGAGGAAACTGTATGGATTATTCCACTTTTTAATGACATTTGAGTGGAAAATGACAAAGTTAATTTGAATATGTTATTAGAAAAAAACATTTTTTAATGGCACATCTATAATATCTGAAATGATTTAGCTTCCCCTGGATACTTGCCCATTCCTTTAGTTGCATCAAATTAGACAGTAGAACCAAAGAAGAAGAAAATACAATGATTTTGGTGTTTTCATGATTTTTTGTGTAGAAATATTGTTTTCCATCCTATTTGATTTGGTTTATGTATGTCAGTATCAATTTTATTAGAAGGATTAACTACAACTAAGTACTTAAGGATAGTTATTTGAAAATATTTGTGATCAAGTCAAATTTTGGGTACCAACAGAGTATGCCTGAATATAATTTCCCTTTGTACAGCTTGACACTTAATGTCATATTTGAATACTGGATTATTACTTTTAAATACAGCTAATTAACTTGTAACTACAGAATTAAATATCTACAGACTCAGAACAAAAAAATTCGAAAAGGCCTTAATACTGATGCCTACATCCAAGAAATATTTTCAGACACAACTCAGAATCTATGCTTTCAGATGATCAAAAAGCTATCTTCAAAATCCTCCAGGCTTTGAGTTTTATCAGCATTTAAAGGAACAAAAATTGAGTAATAGGTGTTGAAGGCTTAAGAATTAAAAATGGCTGTGATTTCCAATAACTAATACAGGAAAAAAAGAGGTCTTTAGAAATGCATTTCAATGGAATTACTTGGTTCTACTTTCTCATTTTCTGTGATACCATGTAAGCCCTCCACTGGCCAAGTATGCTTAAGGCAAGTATTTCTTTTATTTTTCAAAAATACCTTTTTTTCTTTTTTTGCATAACCACCATAGCTTTTGAGCAGGGATAGGCTCAGCCTGATGAACTGGATGCCATGACGTGCAAAAGCATGGGCCCAGTGTTGGGAAAAACAATTTTGTAGACGGAAGTACATCTAACAGAGTTAGCGTTTACACAGTCACCATTAAGCCCAAACATCAGTACACCAATAAGACAAATGAAAAAGTCTACAACATTGTAAGCATACTTACTCATCCTACTTCTTTTCTGTTGAACTGGGTTCCCTTGCTTAAATGATTGTGGATGCAGAAAGTTGTGGCTCAGAAGAAGCCAGTGAGCATGTGGCATTTAAAAGCCAGACCAACTTCAACACTGCCACAGCCCTTTTAAAGTGTATAGTTTTCCTGTATGACACACAGAACAAACCTAGTGAAACAAAAGGACAGCAAGATTGTCAAACAAGAGAAGCCATTGAAAAATATCTTTAACTGATGTGGAGCTTTCAGTCATTAATCAAGTCTGAACAAGTTGGAAGGGAAATAGTAAAAGAAAGGAATAATTCTGGTTACTTAGAAAACCTTCTCATTAAACGGAAATGAACTTATAAGACCTTTGAACTTCCCTGAAAAGGCCATTGAAACTTAGCAAGTGAGAAATTTACTCAGAAACCACATTCCCTTTAAAAAATTGTGACTGGAGAGGGCATTGTAAGCCCTGTAAAAAAAGGATTACTTCTTATTTACTTCATAAACCAATTTTACTGCCTATAAGCACTTCTGTTTTATATGATCCTATGGAAACTGTAGTTTTGGTATTTAAGTTGTTATACTGGAACCAACTTTTCCCTGCACTATACCAGTGTTCCTTTACAATCCCCCTGCATGTCTTCAGTAATAACAAGGCAAGCTGGATGGTCAAGCAGAACGAGAGCAGTTTCATTTATTATTCAGCAGTGACTTCTTTTCTTTATATTCCTGCCACTAGAACTGATTCTCCTAGCTCCTATTGCAGTATTAAATCACTACAGAATGGACCTACAACTGTTAGAAAATCAGTGTGAATGAAAGGTGAATCAACCATAATGGTATATCTTTGCTGGGTTTGGATCTGGTTTTGTTTCCAGACAAAACTCACTGTCCCTTTCTCATCCCAATGACTTCATCCTCACTCCCTAATGACTATGTACTCCACTGGAAAGTTTCACTTCTTTTATCTCATTAGACAAGTTTAACAAGAGCATCATGACCTCAAAGGAATGTTTCATTTCAAGATTAGATTTTTACATGCCCTACTGACTCAAAACTAAGGTTAAAGGAAGACAGGTATATGGTTAAAGCATTGGCCTGGTGCTTATTTTGATGTAGGCTCAGTTCCTGGCACTGTCACAGACTTTTCCTGTGCAAATAATTGATAGGTAGATTCCATAAATATTACTCAAAATTAAGTACTGCCTTTCTCTGCAAAGAGCTGTTTTAATTTAGGATAAAGTACTGTTTAACATCAGTGAAGACAAAAGAATCTGTATCTTAATCTTTCTGTCTTAATTCCTTTTCTGAATGTAGTGGTTAATTTGTCCTTGCTAATCAGGAACCTTGTAAGTCAGTCTTCGCAAGTAAAAGTATCCCGATATGCCAAAAGTAGCAGACAATCAAAAATATGTTTTCTGGAAAATAATTCATATTTAAAATGTTGGCCATGAGAAAACTACATGCTGGACTTTTATCAAAAGCATTAAGTCATCTTACCATGTTGAAAGCAATTTTTGAAGTAATTAAAGTAATGTCATTCTGACTTGTACAGAAAAGTTCAGTAACTGACAGTCTAAACAAGATTCAGACAATACTGCACAGGTACAAAGCTGAATCTTGCTTGTTCCTTATGCTCTGTTGCTGCACCGTTGCAGAAGGTTGGATGCTTCTTGCTGACAAAGCCCTTGGCAATGATATCAGATCCAACTAAACAGAGCTTATAGCTCTAGAGCTTAGAGCATATTTGAGTAAATCCACTAAGTTAACTGCATTAGACAAAAATAAAACTAGACTAAGTGAGAAGTGGGCCAGGCCATTGCTGTTATCTTCTTTCCCCCTCCTGCTTTCTTTTCTATTGTCACACTTGTTTCTAATAAAGGAATGAAAATTGTCTGCCTCTATAGTAGATGACAGTGGCCTGCTCTCAACTGATTAACCCTCCTGTAAGCACTCCTGCTGCATAAACAGAAATAAAAATTGTAACGTGTGTCAATAGGTGCATTCCTGGGTAGTGCGAAAGGTATTAGTCAGGAGTTACTTAATGATACAGCCATTCACACCTTCTGCCTCTAACCAGATGGTGATTCTGAAATGTAGTAACAAGAGTACCATGTTTGCTATTTATTATTAATTTCTCAGAATATGGCTGAGAAAGAGTACATATAGAGATAAAAATCTTGATTACACAGTGCAAAGCAATGTACGGCTTGTTGTGTGGTCAGTGGCATTAACCACATAGCAGTGGTTAATAGTGCTTCCTTCTTCACCTCTAGTATTCTTTTGTTCTTACCTCCTTTGAGGAATCACATCACATCTATTCCCTGCAAGTCTTTCTAGATGCCATTAAGATAGTATTTACTCACTGAACTGTAAGGTTGGAAGACAAAGTGAGTGATTGTTCATTACCAGCCTGATGCAAAGCCTACTAAGGGCAGTGGAAGTCTTTTCATTGACTTTAACAGACCTGGGGGCAGGTTATATATAAGTAGCTTCTGGCACCTAATTCATCAGGACATAATCCTGAGTGCAATAAAAGATTTCCCAGTGACTTCAGTGATACTAGGATTTCACCCAATTATGGTTTTTGCATTGTTCTTCATTTGGTAATACAAATAAAAGGCAGTTTTGTATTGGGTACAGGATAAGAAGGGTATGAAAGGTCCTATCACGATTGATCATCCTTTCACCACACACAAGGGTAAGCAGTAATTATTTACTGTTAGAGCATATACAAGAAGAAGAGAGACTGTATTTTCATTATGGATGGATGACTGGATTACCATTATCCTTGATGCAGTAGGGGGGCAATATTCAAATGTAACAATGGCCTACTGGTTTCTAATTATCTTGTCCCAAACCCTGATAAACCTGGCTATTCTTGCAATAGTGAATTTCTTTCCAGCAAAGCATTTCCCTTGCCAAAGTATATATTTTTTGGCAGCATCTGGCACTTTCCAGCCCTGGAATCTGACGTAGGCTTGTAAATTGTGCTAGGTTGGCAAGGTTTTCACCCTCTAGAGCACTGAATTGGTGTAAAATAATACATTATATTGTTTCCCACTCTTTCTGCTATTTTTTTTCCTCAAAAGAATTCTAAACTCTGAAATTTCCGTTTTGTATCCTAATGCAATACTCACAAAACTCTAGGTCTTTCTCTTCACACGTTGCAACTGGCTTAGGAACTACTGTGTGAAGCATAATGGCTCTATCACATGCTCAGTGTACTTAATGGCCTCCAAAGCAGCGTTCCATAAAAAGGGCAGAGTACAGTGCAGCTATATGTGAGAGGAAATTGTTACAAGTGCTGTACTTTGGAAACAAGTTTAGAGGAAGAGGACTTTTTTTTCCAATTAAATACACAATGAAAAAAAATATGCTTCTGAAAGCATATTTCTAAAGGAAAAAGTTACTTTCTTCAACTGTGGCAGACTAAATAAACACAGACATATAAATTAAAAAAGAAGACATCTTTTGGAATAAATCTACATTTGTGAGCTAACTGACCTTAAAGAAGTGAAATAGTTGCTTTATTCTCCATTTGAAACCTCAAAGAGTTTTCATTCTTTCATTAGGTCCAGTTTATAAATCCTAATTATTCAGACAAAACACTCTGTGAAGTCTTGATAGATTTCTCTTATAGATTGGTACTGAGTGCCTATTCCTTCCCAGTCTTACTCACCTAGAATTTCAGAGCAATGAGCAAACATCTTGCCTTAGACTCAGTAATTAATGCAACCCAGTATTCCACAAAGCAGTAGCTCTAGTGCAATATCTCAATATTAACAAACGCATATGCTTTCATAAAGATTTTACTTGTGCATACTGATAACGCTTATTCTCTATTCTCATGCATATTAAATTAGACTTCAGAGCTAGAGCATTCACTCATTGAGCATTTATAAATGCTAATATATGCTCATTTTGATGAATACAAACAAAAACCAGTCTAAGCATAATTATTTTTTGGCACTAACAAAACATTGAAGGAAAATTGAAGCTAAATATTAAATATTGTAGCTTCAAAATGCATGGAACTTATTTACATGAAAATCAGATTGCCTACTTTGCAATGTTTAAACCTTGAGGTATTTCTGTTAAGGGACTTTACAGCAGTTCACAAGATTTGTTGTTTGTTTGTTTGTTTTTACAGTTCATAGAAGTACCAAAATACAGGCATATCCTGCTGATTGAACATTGACTCATAATTTTCCAAATACAGATTAGAAATTCCAGAGTACCCTCAAGAAGTATTACCAATATAATGTTAAACTGTTTGTCTAAGATCACGAGATGAAAAGTGATACCAACAATCTCTTATTTTGCATATGCATGTATTTATAATGCAAAAATAGACAAGAATACTAGGCTGATATACAGAACATAGTTGAAGAGGTATGGAAATACATAATTAAACAGTAGACTGGCTGGTGTTCTTTTTAGAATAATATGTGTCATTGTATTTAACTGTTAAAATGGAAATAAAAGAGAATGGCTTTGTACTCCACCAGTGACATACATTTTGTGTTTAGGACAAATCACTTTCAATGGAATTCATTTTCTTTGACTTCAGTTACCTAGAAGAAGTCGTGCATATACTCTGAGACTAGATCAAGTATCTTTATCTGTAGTCGATGAAAGAACATGGGCTCTTCCAGAGAACAATTCATTTCATTTTAAGCAAAGCATTCAAAACAGGAATAAGTCACTCTCCAGACACACCTACTTGTTTACTTGGCTATTTTAGACTAGATCCTTAACTTTCAGATAGTAAAGCTGAGTAAGATCAATCTCAAACAGCATCCCTAGTCTTCTGTGCCACCATAAGGCACATCCAACTCAAAAACACTCCAACCACCAGCTCCCAGTCTGGACCTAGCATACAGGATGTGTTTGTTCAGTTCCTACATTGTAATATAGCACCATCAACTCTCAACCTTGTTGTTCAGGCCACAGAAAAAATCTGACTGAATTACTGCTTCATAGTATGCTTCCATACATCCAGACACTGTAAGCCACAAACTGAACATCGTGGTAAATGAGAAAAAAGGCTTGTCATTACACTTCTCTGGAGGATCCCACACAGAGGTACCCCAAAACTGCTATCAATGCTTCAAAATTTTACAAATTATATTATCCTGATGTTTCGATAGAAACATTTTGAGTTTCTCAGTACAAGATTATAGTACTCTAATAGGTCAGTAGCTTTTCACATTACTTTAAAAAGTGCAGTTATAGCTGAAGATTGACTCTAAGAGCAGGTTAGGAATAAGTTCACTGTTTTTCAGATTTAGAATGTTTTCCTGAATTACGGTCTAAATGGTATTCTCGGGTTCTATTGACATATGTTCTAAGACATGTGTACAGCAAATCTAAAGACTTACAGAAAAGCTCCAGGACGCAGTATCCCAGTTCTTCCTAGAGTCCTCTAAACAGTAGATTAACTTTGTCTTTATCGTGGGCTTTTCTCATTATTTTTCATGTAATTTCCTAACATTAATTCTACAACAGCAGATTATCGTTCTCCACAGAATGCCTAGATAGTTTGACAGCTGAAACTTCTACCATCCACCTACGCCAGTGCTTCTCACATTGAAACCATCAGTAGAGCAGAACCAATGGCAGCATCAGTGGGATGTTTTGGAGGGAAGGGGGTGGGAAACAAAGAAATCAAGTGTAAACAAGCCCTACTGAATTACTCCACTGACTTTGCATTATTTAAAGGGAAGTGCTGTTAGTACAGAAGCCAGCTGTTTAACTATTGGAATCCTGTACCTTGGCCTGCTTTCAGGGACTTCAGAACAGTGTGACTAGACTTTCTATCTGCTTGTAGCACATGGAAAGAAACATTCACATATTTGGTAGAGAAAATTAAATGGGAGCCAAAAATTCTATTAAGTAAACTTTGACCTACATGATATAAAACCTCTTTTGAGCTAGCAACTAACAAAAAAGGAAACAAACCTCCAAGGAAATCAGTGTACGTCAGCAAAAAGGAATGCCTAGGACTGTTATATGTCCACAGGCAGCACTTTGAAGGTTGAGTAAGTATAAGGGACTTTTTGATAACAGCTGGAAGGCAGCACTCCAATTGTGTCAAAAAGATGAGGAAGAACTATATGGGTGCCCAGTATACTGACACAGCAGGATCAGACAGTATTTTAAAGCAATACCATAAAAAAAGATAATTAAGAAATAGTGAACTGGTATTAAATGTGCAGAATGTGTTTACTAATATGATTTTGGTCTAGAAATTAAAACTTAAGTGCTTAGTAACGTCAGTACCTACGTAGGAGAACACTCAGGCATGTTCTTACTGTTGAATATGTGCTTTAGTCCAACAGACCATGTAGAAGCTTGAACATTTGCCTAGATCTAAGTGCATAGTTTGGTAACTTGATGAACTGGGACCATTTGATCCTGCAGTCCTTCCAGAAGGCGATGGGCCAAATGCTGATAATATCTGTAGAAGTGCAATTCTTTATCTACGTCTTTGTCTGTGATAGAATCTTTTGTATACTGCAGCACTTAGGAGCTCAGCAGCAATTTAAAATTTATTGGTTTAAAATTAATTTAGACATCAGATACTTCTAAAAAGTAGAGTCCACAATCATGTCTTTTTACTTTTTTTTTACTGGTCTTACTGTCAGAAGACATCATACACAAATACATAAGTGATGTTATTAAAAGTTAGAGTACATGGCTCTAGTTCCTCTACTTTATGTACCATCAAAGAAAAATCAAACATATTCCTGTTGAAATGACTGCATTTACCAAAAAGTCATAAATCTCGTACAAGAAATTGTACTGATAAACTGATAGAACGCTACATAACCCATTGTATATCATTGTCTTTTCTTATGTCTTGAATCAAAAATAATTAAGGAAAGAAAGCATCAGATTATATAATTGTGCTAAATTTAAAATTGCAAAATAGAAGCAATGTTGTATAAGTACAGGCTCAACAGAGACAAATCAGAAAGAACTATTGATTCTTAAAAGAGATGAAACATTTTCCACAAAAAACCAAACCAATCACTTCTGCCAACCATTTCATCTTTAGCTTTAATCATGACAAAGCTAAATGTTAAACATACTAAACAACCAAATTTTCTGATCTTCTAAACTTTAAATTTCATTTAACAATTTCTTTTATAAGCCCCTCATATATCAAAAAATGCCACTATTAGTCATTAGTGCCTCTTAGAAGATCACTCTGATCAAAACGTACCACTGAGAAAAAATGCCCCAATAAATGCTCTACGGAGTAGATAATCGGCTTCAGCAAAGAACAAGGACACTTATTTTTCTAATAGATTTGATATGATAAAGACATTTATAGTCTTGCTACTCATGGAAGGATGGTTTCTTCTATCAAATTCTGTTGTTAACTCATGGAAGTTCCTGGCCAACACATTTCATACTATTGATTCTAAATTTTGTCACCTGGAGGTAATCTAACTAGCATGAATGTCATGAGGAACTAACATTTATAAGATTTTTAGAAACACAAAATATTATAACAGTCTCTTCTCTCAAGTAACAAGTGAAAGAACAAGAGGAACTGGCCTCAAGTTGCACTAAGGGGAGGTTTAGATTTGATATTAGGGAAAATTTCTTCACTGAAAGGTTTGTCAAACAGTGAAACAGACTGCCCAGGGAAGTGGTTGAGTAACCATCCCTGGAGGTATTTAAAAGATATGTAGATATGGCATCTAGGGACATGGTTTAGTGATGGGCTTGGCAGTGCCAGGTTAATAGTTGGACTTGATGATCTTTTCCAACCTAAACAATTCTATGATTAAATCTTTTATTGGACTGGTAGATTTTTTTTTCCTTGGCAACTTCTTTTCTAGGCAGAAAGGTCATGTTAATACAGATGAAACTAACCAGTGAAGTGTCCATCCTTATTTTAACTCTTAGCAGTAGCCAGAGAAACAGCCAAACCTCCATGTCTGTTAGTTGCTATGAAATACCATTTAAAGAAAAATATTTGAATGGGAGATTTTAGACTATATTTATTTATGAAAAATTGACAGACTGAGAAAAGTAAGCTAACTAATCAACTATCTGTACTTACCGTTCAGCTGTATCTATTAGGAAGAGTTACACCTGCATATCCAGAAACAGGATTTGCCCTTCCATGTTTTAAATGGGAGCAAGACAAAATGTGGAAGAGCTCTGAGTATCCCTCACCATAACAACACTCCACATTTTATCATGACTGCTAAATTTTAAAAGTATTAGGCTAAGACAGCCTGATTTACAGACTTCAGAAAAATCTCCAGGGAAAAGCTTGTATTTCTATTATATCTTGGTGAAGGAAAATAGCCTGGAAAAGAAAAAAAAAACCAAAACCAAAACTTGGTGTCTTAATATTTATAATACTTTTCAGTGAGACGTGGAAAACAACACACACACACACACAGAAAAAAATCAAAATATTACTGTAATCTACTCCTGGCTTGCTGCTCTGTTCAGTCTTATGAAACAAATAATTCAGCAGGCAATGTACAGTATAGAGGCCCTCAGTGGATTGCAATATACTAAGTAAGCATGTTTTTCTTTTTGTTTAATTTATAGTCCCTGGAAGAAAAGACATTTAAAAACCTATTGTCTGGGTTTACAAAGCTCATAGGGATAGTTATTTCTTAGCTGACTGTGTTGCTGGCTAAAACATTAGACATACTTTACCACTAGAGGTCTTTCCATTTATGGATATACTAAGGCCTCAAGGGTTCTTCATCAGTGGACATATATTTTAATCACAGAGAATTGCAAAATGCAATGTTGTCTTCAAATTGCCAACTGCAGGACAAGTATACGGATATTAATCTAGAATTTGCTGCATAAGCATTGGAGGCAATAACTTTCCAAAGAGAAACTGAATTTTCATCTTTTTTGATACCTTTATCCTTTATCTAGTTTGAGTAGTTTCTGAAAATGTAAACTCCTCCCAAATTCTGTGAATAACAGATTTTTTTGGCTTCAGTGATAAAACTGAAGGGGGGGAAAAAAAAAAGCAAGAAAAAAATTGGTATAGCTGACTGAATTGAGTTACTTCATTTTTTGGATCTTGGTGCAATTTTCTTTCCTTTTTTCCATATTTTTGGGTTCTTAACCAATGTGGGTCATTCTGTAAATGGAAACATTTAATGCTGAAACTGTCAAAACAAAACATTTAACCTTTTCAGAATTTTACTGTCTGAAACCAAATTCTACCAGAACTTTAAAATAGATGTAGTAAGTAAACAACTACTTTTTTGGGGTGAATTTACTGTTCCTTCATTTTCAGTTAGTCATAACAGGGCAACTGCGCATCCAACTGGGCTGCATACAAACAAACCCAGGAAATAATGGGTCTGTAATCTTTGCATAGTATAGCAGAGAAATCAACAGTTACTAAAAAAAATCATAAATCACTGAAAAAAGAGAGAAGCGTGTAAGAGTTCTATGAATAAAAATATGACCCTTTATTGCAGTTGAGTGAAAAATGCAAAACCTCTACCAATCAAATATTTTCTAGAGATGCCCAGTGCAAACACAAACACAGGAAAGACCATGTTATGTCAGTGCCATTTCCTATCTTGTGTAAAGCTATAGAATGGAAAACTTTCTGCTTTTAACTCTTCCATAAGCCATCTTTCTATTTTTGCTGCATTTCATTGGTTATTTTGTTACTTTATTTCCTGCTTCCCACTAGTTTCTGAGCTTGCAGATCTTACAGCCTATGCAGTAGTATACAGTACTTATCTCTCCTTTGGAACACACTGACTTCACGTAGTGGCTCAGTGTAGCCTTTTTGATTAGAAAATACTTGCCCACAACACAGGCATAATCTATGATCTTTAAACACCAGCTACCTCAGTCAGCTCAACAATCAGTTTTCATCCAAAAGCTAAAGGGCAAATTTCCTTTGCAAGGCTTCTAAATGCCAATTTTTAACTGCCTTCCTCTCCATTTTTGGTGCCAAAACAGTTCAAGAAAATATTTTAATAATACTTTTCTAAGATGTCATTTTGCTCAACTGCTTAAATAGCAACCATCCATAGACAAGCTGGCCATTTCTTTCAAAGCTGTATAGAGAACAGGGTCTTAGAATAGGTACACACAGGCAGCCTCTACAAATGTCACTGGTGATTCAGTTAAAATAATGCAACTTAATATGATTGCTGCTGAGATCTTTGTATTTTCTTTCTAACATAAAAATTTTCCATTTGTGTTTTGAATAGGTAAGCCTACAGGGTATGGATCCAGCAGTAGACGCTTACACCACAAGGGAATAGTGGATGAATGCTGCTTCCAGAGTTGTGACCTGAGGAGGCTGGAGATGTATTGTGCTCCAATAAAGCCGCCTAAATCTGCACGCTCTGTACGTGCTCAGCGCCACACTGATATGCCAAAAGCACAAAAGGTAGGCCAGGTTGGGAAAGAAAAAATCAAAACAAACAAATAAAAAAGCCTGCCAAAACCCCAGCCCTACCTATTTTAGGTAAGGAAAATTCTGTCAAGGCTGGTAACATAGCAAACAACTGATGTGTTCTGCCTACTAGGGACACTGAGATTTAGTGGGGATTTGGAAAATATTGTCTGTCATGGGAAATAAGTAGGAAATGGTGTGTTCTATCTCATGTCTTAGAACACTGAATAAAGAATGGTATTGCTAAGACAGCAGTTATGAGGCTTTATCCTGCTACCAGATAGTAAATGAAAAGTACTCACATCATCCAATCATAAATAGCACCTAAGACTTCTTTCAAAAGAGAAACCAAACACTGAATATTTAACGACTGATCTATCCAGAACCTCCTCACTCATCCTTCCTTATCAGGAAGATGTAGAGTGAGTGAGTGGTTTTTTATTTGTTTATCAGAACTAAATTAACTGGATACTCACTGAAATCCTTACATACTTCCTTTTAACTATTTAATGTTTAACATGTATATTCTCTAAGAATTTCAAATATTCATTGGTACTAGTTGTATAGTTGAGGAGTTCAGAGTATCCAGATTTTTTTTGCTGTCATACTAGATATGCTGTACATATATGTAGTTAAATCTCATCTCTCCTCAATAGAGCCTATAGCTCAAAAAACCCATCGTAGATTAGGCTACCATTAAGCTCACATCCAATTGTCTCTCCCGTTTGAGTTGTGAACATCTGTTTTACATGTTTTCTGTCATCTGCTGTAAGCCTCTAGTGATATATTTTATTGCTGTTGACCCCATCTGTCCTACATATATGTTGGCCCCACTCCTATAGTTATCTGAAAATTTTTTCTTGTAAGAAATGGAACTGCACGAAATCCAAAGATTACATAGGAACTCAGGAAACCAGCACTATATACTAATTTCCTTAATATCATCTTCATGAAAAGAACAATTGTAATTGTTCCGGCCTCCATTGCTTTTCCATAAGTCAATCCATAGAATGCAATCCTTTCACCTCTTCCTGAAGAGTTTTTAACTTTAAAAAGTAATAGCTGAATGATTCTTCCTGGGAAGTATCAACTTAGCCACAAACATCTCAGAAGGCACATGTGACAACAAGTGAAGTCTTCTTCAGGTAGAATTCAACCTTAGACAAGAAAACCCTCTGGTTTATTCCTCTCTGGGCACATATATACTTAAGACTTGCGGGAAAAGAAGAAAACAACCTTGGCCAGTAATCTGTGTGCTCCTTCCTGTATTTGTTGCTAAGGTGATGTGTAAAACATTCTGTAACTTCAAGTAAAAGGAGACAAGATACCTGCCAGCTCTCCACACCACTTTCTTTGGAGGGCCAAAGAATGATGTAATTCTTTAGGCAGCTGTCCTTTTCCGAATTTGAAAGATAGGCAGGAAAACACTTTTCGTACAAACGGGAAGGAACAGAAGAAAGGCCTTGCATCTTTCAGCAGCAGCAGGGGAGGTAGTGTTCAAGAGGGGATACTGGAAGAAGGAAAAAATTAGAGGGAATATGTAGTAATGGAGAGAACTTGGTGCAGAATAATTAATCCAGAAAATTAAAAGGAGAAAAAAAATCAAGACATGAAAAGGGCAGTAAAAAGACAATGAGGAGCAGAGGAAAAAAAATGGGGGAGAGAATTAGATCAAAGAAGCTGAGAAACTGAGAAATATTGAAAAACTGAATGAACCATGGCGCATCACACAGAAAAGACAGAATTTTGAGAAAAATAAAGAGAGAAAATAAAATTAGAGAAAAAATAATATTAAAAAACCCAACACCTTTAAAGAAAAGGTGTGGGGAAAGAAGGAGAGAGGTAAACAAAAACAGAAAAAATCATAAATGCTTCTTGATAGGAACTTGATGATAAAATAGCAGAAATCTTATGGGAAAAACAAACTGAAGTTTTCACTAATATCTGTGGATGGAGAAAATTAGATTCAGGAAACAAAATACGGCAGGGGTAAGAGAAACTATTATTCAGATTTATGACAGACAAAAGGAAAATACAGGGAAGGGAAGAGAAGGGAAACAATTCATTATGAAAATAACTAAAAAGAAAAACTTTGTGAAAAAGCTTTGGTACATATTCTCATGTAATTATTTTTCTGTCTTTTTTCTTTTTGCAGGCAGCTGTACATGCCTCTTAAAAAAGACAATACTATGTTCACACTTTCTTCTTTGGATAGGCTCCCCTGATATGACTGCATTTAGCAAATTCATAGTGCTTATATGTCAATGATTTTAATTAAAAAATTAATTATACTAAAGTCAAGTTGTTTTTCAGTTGAGCAATTTTGTCTGCTTTAGAATATTCTTCTCTCTTAATATTACATGTTATATAGGAGATGCATATATATATAAAATGAATGTATATATATAAGACTATATATATGACCTTTTTAATATTTTCTGATTTATATAAAAGATTTAAGGTAGAATTAAGTGGAATATATGAGATGTTGTGCAGTTACTCTCAGATTTCATACACAATCAATTTCTTACGCTTTTTATTCTAATGTAGTTTTTCTTTGGCATCTCCTCATAACTTTTTTAATAGACAAATCCAGGATTTGGGTTTTGGTTTAAGGGGTTTTTTAGGTGGTCTACTTTCCCAGTACCCAGAGCAGATCATTCCTGCTATGCACAATTTGGTAGAATAACTCACTTCAACGGAGCAGGACTGTTCTTCTGATTGTAGGTTATGTTAATGCTGATCTTTAGTCATTACATTACAAACAAGTGCTGCTACAGTACACACACAAATCTGAATGATGAGAGCCAGGCAATGAATGATTAATAATTAATGTGAGCTGGGACCCCCAGAATGCCTATTTGCTGATACAAGGCCAACACCAAGAACTAGTTTTATTCCAATTAGAGAGACTGTAGGCTTAGAGCTTTGTTTGTTTGTAGCTAATAAACAAAATATTTGTTTCTCTATAGGATTTGTCCTGTTGTAAGACCTTTACCCACAAATAACTATAAAAATGTATTGAAAAATAAAAAATAAACACTTTGTTGTGATATACTTAAGGGTATTACACAGCATACTTCACAGATTTACAAAAAAAGAAGTGAAGAAAGAAGGCAGCTAGAAGCACTTTGTTATTGCCACAGCTACTGTATAGAATGGACCACATATTCAACCTTAACTCTATCCTAATTTAGACCCCCAGCTTTCACAACCTCTTTGCACTGAGCCCATGACAAAATTACCTTAAACTGGAGAAGTCAGTGAATGCAACACTCATAATAGCTTGCAGAGAGAAATGAGATATGCATCAGAGCACATTGTGATAGCTACAGGCTAACCACCCTAAAGTCTTTAGTGAACAGATGGGATAACTCAGAGTATCTTTCCAGCTGGGTTTCAGCACCATGGGCCTCGAGTAAGTTGTGAACTACATATGTAGTTTCTGTTAGTGCCCAGCAGTCAAACATCCTCCTTAGTCATCTATCTGAAGGATACCAGGCTCTCACCAGAGTGTGTGTCCTCTACTTACAAAGAAGTTTCTCCACTACGTCCTGAAATACTTTCTATTTTTTGAGCCAAAGCCTACAGAGGTCACCTAACCATCTGGGTCACCGACTTTGTCTGGGAAGAAAAAACTTTTTGTAGTTTGAGAGGCTTCTGGAGCATTCAAATCACTTTCTCCAGCGTGAGACAATAAATATATCCAAGCTGGGGTAGAAGACATATACAGTGAAGTGGCAAGTCATTTTTTAAAGCTCTAATCTGGCATAGAAGAAAAGCTGTCTTCTTGGTGACAACTGGACAATTGTTGGTCAATGAGAAAATGCTTTAGTTTTATACAAGTGTTTTTTCAATAGCCTTCATACATCACTATAATAATCATATCTGAAGCAGATTTTATACAAAAGCAACATACTGGTTAAGATTTAGTAAGCCATTTACTTTATATCTTTTGTTTCTGTTCCTCTGAATTTGATTGGCAAAGGTAGATTATTTCTTTAAAATGGAATAGGATCTATCTATATAATCCACATTCAGTCAATCTGTGTTCTAGAATATATTGCCCTGATCATTCAGATCCCTCAGTAGAAAAGCAGCTGAGCAGAAATATAGAAATGACACAAAATATGCAAGAATTACAGGTGATGCAACTGCTTTTTTCTACTAGGCTTCCTAAGGAAAGCTAGGTGATTAAATTTGATTTTGTGTTTAGTGTTCAGATTGAAAAAATAAATTAAAAAAAACTCAGGAGAACTGTTCTGGACTATTTAGGTAAGGGAATAGAATCATTTTACATCCTGTTGCAACACTAAGGCCAAGGGTGATAAAGATTGGTTTTCTTTTTTCAGTTTATTTAATTTAATGTATATACCTTTCTATTATTAATATTTTTGTTATTAACATTGATTAGTTCTCTATATCTCTTTACCACACTAAATGAAAAAAAATTATGTTTTGAAAAGGGAAAATCAGAAGTCTCACATTGGAACTGCTGCAATTTAATATTTTGGTATTTCCAAAGCAAAATATTTTAATCTCAAGAAGTCAAAATAAAGCTTTTTGATTTCTTGCAGATCTATCTTGTGAAACTGACCTTGCAGCTCTATCTGGTGAAACTGATCTTCATTAAGCTATTTTCAATCTCCTCAAATTTCAGGGAATTTAATATTACTCAAAATCCCCTTACTTTGCTGCTGACCATCTTAATTAAGCTACTGAAATTTAGTACTTCACCACTTTGCATTAATTACAATGCTGTTCAAAACAGGACCCCAGTAAAACAAACAGTTAAAATACTGTAAAAATTAAATTTTATTAAAACACTTGTAGATTTAATCAAAAAGGTAATTTTTTGCAGGATCACAATCCAGCAAATAATCCTATTAGTCTTGCAGCAATTTTCTTTTGGAATAAATGTCATTTGAAAATTCATGAGAAAGAATAATCACTTTTCAAGGAATAAGGAAAACCTAAGCATTTGATCAAATAATCCAACCAACCTGTGGGATCTGTTGTTCACTCATTTACTGGTCACTCACCAATTATGCTCATCCAAAGCCTATTTTGTTTACTTGCTTGCTATTTGAATACTCTGTTGAAAGCTTTCAGTAGAATTCTAACTATTAAAAAATGAGAGACACTTAGGTATTCATCTTGCCAGAACCGATGAGAAATAGGAAGTGATCAACTATATAATTCAAATCCATTATAAAATTCTACCCCAATTGCAGTTATTTATGTATATAAGCAGAAATTATTCAAGAGGAGACAACTTAATGATATGCCATCATTTCTAAAACCAAGAAAGGTGTCCCTGAATTTTTAACAAAGAGAACAGGTGTGAAACCAAAGCAGATTACATATCAAGGTATTTTTTTTTAACCTAAAGCTATTAGAATAATTGTTGACATTGCTTTCAGATTAAAATCTCATTTAATGAGCAAATACATCAGGTAGTAAGGCAAAAGTAAGAACAGGGAGAAACTTCTAGTATCTGTGCTGAAAAGCAAAACGTTTTAACCTATTTTTACACTACTGTACAGAGCTTAAACTGTGAAACAGGTGCAAGAAGGGGAATTAAAGTTCTGTCTTCAGTGTATGTCGTTCCATCTAGCATTTCGTTCATCTGTTTCTTTCTCTTCTGAGAAATGCTAATAAAAGTTTAGTCTATTTTCCCTTAAGTGAATTAAGTTTTAACAGCAATTTGGAAAACTAGTAAATAGAACTTAGTAAAACAACCATTCTCTGTTCAAGCAAAGGAAATTGAGCTATTTCTACAACAGTTGTGTACATGAGGGAAGATTGTGCTCTTTTCGAATGAAGCAGTATCACAGAAGCAGTGGCATAAAGTTCTTAGCAATTTAAGGCTACAAGGTACCTTGAAAATTATTTCATGAATGTGAACACTGGCAAGGTTGATTTTAAAATCCAGTAAATAAAGAAGAAGAAAAGCCAAAAAAAATGTAGTGCCGTGCCATGCACCCTGAGCAAAAAAGACCAAAGAGGAATACATCTTGATATAATTTTGCTCTTCCTTTTAGTCCTTATTCTTTAAGCCTTATGTGTGGAAAACACACATAAATACATATACCAACAAAATATCAATAAGAAGCGAAATCTCTCAAAAATCCAACTCAGATTTTATCTATTCTTCAAAATTCAAATAAATGCTAAGTGGGAATAAGAGAGAGAAGGAAAAGATGTTAATATTTTTAGTGTAAGAAAACGCCATTAAGAAAACAGAAAAAGCATTGCGTTATTTCTCATTAATCTCTCTAAGATTGGCAGATTGTTTTGCAATTGGCTCAGTATCAACTCACAGATCCATTTACAGGCCAAAATATGCACAATGGCACTAATCCTAATTTCTATTACAGCCATGCCACATTACAAAGCGAATGAGGGAACCTTTAGGTGTAACAGATAGAAGAACTTGGCCTCTTCAGAAACTTACTTTCTCCCATTGCTTACTTTCCAGCCTTGTTATTGTGTTACTGATCACACTGCCCACAGAACCAAAAAGCTTTCAAAGATACCCCGGAGAGTTCGTAGCTAAGATATCATGCTTGTTACTACAAACATTAGACTTTCCACTTATTACCAATAAAGCAAGAGATCTCTTAATGCCAATATGAGGTTTGAATATCCATCCTAATAGGAGAAGAATGCTGCTGCACCCTTCCCAGTACCCTTCCATCTTAGTTAAATGACCCTTACTATCACTGAGGTAGTTGTTATCCCTATGTTAAGGCTGCCCTGTCTCCAAAGATCCATGCTTAAGGTGACAGGTTAGCAGTCTGATCTCTGTTATGAACTGACTTACGCAGAGTTGACATTTTGCATCTCTCGTCTTAAAATGCTTGTTGTCTTGGTCTGAATATCAGCTCAGAGGATCTGATAATGAAACAAGCATCACAGATAACAATTTTTCTCTAGTTACAGGCAAGCTTTTCTATACCAGTGCAAATGCAGGTCTGATAACCTGATTCAGGCATTCACACATTTTTTTTCCCTATGATATCAACATCGCATACTTGAAAAAATGTGTTATATGGGTCAAAACATTTTCTAGCATGCATGTTACAGCCGCCGCCACCAGTGCCACTTTATAACTATTCCTCAAAATGCTGATTCTAGAGGAGAAAGTGTTCTAAAAGTAACCTTCCATCTTCCCTCAATTTCAAAGCTAGCCTGTGTATTATGAAAGCTCTTTTTCCATCTACTTGTCAGTATTAAAAGGTACAACTGAAACGCTCCTGCATTTTAGGATTAGCTTTATTTGGGTGATAAAGCCATTTTAAAGTCAGGCAACAGTAGTGGAGAGAATTTATATTTTCACTTGGGAATCTTAGCATTAATTTTCAATCTAAGTATACTTCGAAAGCCACTGCAATGCAAAATGGCTGCTGTTTCAGAATAAGGCTCCCACTGTCCATTTTATAGATCACGAGTGTGCAGCCTTTAAGAATGCATGACTTTCTGCAAATGAAATGTAACATAACTTTTCCTGTGCAGTGGCAAATTCTCTTCAAAGAGGAGCACCTAGGGGCAGCATTGACAAGGATATTTGTTTTGTTGCCATGAGGGAAAAATAGGGCAGATGAGTCAAGGAATTACTGTTTTCTTAGTTCATTGTTACCAGTACAAGCATTTGTAGCATAAGGGAGGAGCCTTAACAGTGGCAAACTCCTGTGAAGTGCTGCAATGATGATTTTAATGAAAATCAGTGAAAATCAAAGGCTTCATCCAGAACAAGTACTTCTGGGTGAAAACTAAGGTACAACTTAGGGAGAACTAAAGACAGAAAAGGTAGTTTTGGAAAAGCTGGATGAGAAACAGGCAACAAAAGAGCAAGAATTATTTTAATTTATGGCTAAGCAGAATTCTGTTGACATTTCTGTTTCTGCATTTGATCCATGTTAAGGAAGCTATTCCATAGTGGTATTAGCAAAATTTGGTGAAGACAAGTCAGTATCCTACTGAACTGGTCACAGGAATAGTGACTAGATGATTAATCTCCTCTTCCTCATTTAGTATTGCATTTCGACTAAGAGTATCTAGAATGGCAGATTCCTAACAGAGACATTTCTTCCTTATTAATTCTTTGCTATTAACAAATTTGGCTTGCCAGTGATAATAAACCTTACTTTGGCTCAATGTTCTTACTTGGTGGTGGTATAATTAATTTAACAATTACTAGTACTGGTTGGTTGGGGTTTTTTATATTCTGAAAATAATAATTCAACTCATATTCATCAGACCTCAATCCAAAACCAATGAAAATTAATCAGCTCTATGTAAAGTCAAGTTTTGTGATGCTTTGCCAGTTTCTGATTTATTTTGTGCTTAATAGATACTGGAGGCAAATGGAAAAGTTATTTATAGAATGGTATTTTATATTGGAAATCATTTTAAAAACCCACAAAACTACTGCAATGCACAAAATCAGCTTCCATTTTCTTTCTGCCAATCAGAAAAGCAGGCAAGAATTTCATTATTTTTTAAATTTTAGAGACTACATTTCCTTTTTATAGTGCTTAAATAGCAGATAATGCAGTGGTAGAGCTGCATACACATGCTTCACCTTTCTCAGGGAGATTTTTTTAATTTTGGCTTTTCTTAGGACAACTGACATGATTTCAGTTAACTAAGAATTTTACTTCTGATGAGGATTATAAATATGGAGAATTACTTAACAATTCTGCCTCTAGTCTGGTACAGAATGTTCAAAGATTTGGGCCCAGCTAACATTTACCAGCAAGGCAAATAAAGAAATCAAACTGAAAGATATATACCACACCCATTGCTGCTGCTGGAAACTGGCCTGTGCATGGAAAGACAGTGAACTGAGGGCATTATTCATTCCAAAGCACTCTTGATTTGCCTGGCACATCACCCTGTCTCTTTTTGAAAATACAAATTATTTGGCTGCAGCTATTGCATTGAACCCACGCTTTTTATTGTCCCAAAGGTCTTATCCAACAAAAACCTTACACATCTAATATGCCATTTATGCAAAAAGTAGCTAACAGAGTCCCACTCAGCAATTTTGAAAAACTCTGACCACTGGGTACCAAAGCCCAGGAGGCTCCATAAATCCTGCAGTTACAAAGTTCTCTGGCCCCCATACATCCTGCTTTTGCAAATGTCCTTGTTCTGAAACACAGAAAATCTTTGCTACCTACTGTATGTCAAAGCCATCCAGGTTCCATTATGCAGATGTTTCCTCTGTCAAGCTCTGTAATGACAGAAATCAAAGAGTTTATGCCTAGGAGAACACAGAATTTAGTGTACAGAAGTTTGTATAGTTAATTTATCTGTAAATTGGCAGAAGGGCTCTAAAAATTCCAGCATTCAGGACAACTGTTTTCTCACTAATATAAGTCTTGTGGTCATACAGCATATTAAAGCCTATCTTGATTAATTGTTTTTTTCTATACCTCCAGGAAGTGCATTTGAAGAACACAAGTAGAGGGAACACAGGAAACAGAAACTACAGAATGTAAGAACATGCCATCCACAAGAATGAAGAATGAATGTGCCATCTGCAGGATACTTTGCTGTAAATAAATTATTTGTTAAACATTGGAAGACTTAAAAAAAACCTATGGTTTAATAAGCTTGATGAAATCTCAACCAATGGGCATTCTCCCAGTGAACAATGCAACTAAACATTCCAATATTAAGTCTTTAGAGAACAGAACATTTTAACCAGCCCAGAGCTAAAAAATTCTGTGGTTGATATATTACTGTTTGTTAACCTGTTTTAAATGTCCTGCACAAAATCTCTTTAAGTCCTGTGCCCCTCAAAAGCCTAAAAAATTATGGGCCTTTGATGGATCCAATTGCACTAAATTAACCTATGAACACTGGCTGCTGGAGTCATTCATCAGCCTTGTCTAAGTGGTGTTTTTTTTTATTTGCACTTCTATACAAGCAACAGGCTGTTTGTTTTACAGTGTCTGATAACATTGTTTGTCTACCCCTTCATATTTGCACAGTTTGACATTCCCAGTAACAGCAGCAGTAAGGTAACATATACAGTTTTAAACATCCATTAATTCCACCTGTGGCATTTTGACAGAATATGGGTTATAGATGCATTTGTTTTAAGACAGTTTTATTTTTCCTTCTCTTGCAAAGATGCAGTTTATTGCAATTTGTGAGACAAAAGATTTTTAAAAGCAGTTAAAGCATACATAGGCTCTCAAACCATTAATGATTCTTCCAGGTAATTATTTTGCAACAGTATAGGTAACTTCTTTCTTCCTCCATATAATGCAGTATGTAAAATTTAGCATATCAATAATACACATATATCAAACAGTATGTAAAAATCTCTGTTTTATAGTACAACGGTGCTATTTTATAGTTTGTTACATGAAAGGGTCTGGCCAAAACAGTAATAGTTAAAAGCAAATACAGAAAGATCAAGCCAAAGATTAAATAACGAAATAGTTTTTAAAATATTCAGTTTAAATGAAGTCAAACGGCTTCAGATTCCAACATGGAAATAACTTTCCTATCTTCAAAAGAAAATTCAGATAATTGTTTCACTTTAGACGTTTGAATATCGTTTTTTCCACCTACAGTAATGTGGAACACAAATTCATAGATGCCTAGGCCCAGGGAAGACAATCTGAAAAACAGCCCTCAAGTGACTTCAAAGGGTCACCCATCAGGGCCTAAATTTTTCTGAAATATCAGCGTTCGGCTCAAACATAACAGAGGGTTACTCAAGTTGTCTGCCATTTTAATTCTTCCCACAATCAGATGTGACTAAGCTGACTGTTAATTAGGCTGCTGCATCTCTCTGTAAATTAGAAAAGCTAATCTAATCACCAAATTACAGTGTAAAAAGATCCTCAAGAAGAGATGAACTATAAACATCCTTTAAACTTCTATTCACAATAGCTTTTCATGCACTCTTGTGGGAGACATAGATTTCCAGATAATCTCTTGACATGTAACCTTGATAGGTACTGCACTGATTCTACCCTGAATAACACTGTGTCCTGTGTTCCATTTGAGTAAATCGTCTCAGTGCTAGATGGGCCAAGCAGTAAAAAGGGATAGGTAGCCAACAGCGTCCCAAGATGAGCAACCAACTTCTCTGTGAGAAAAGGGAAAAGAAGACAGGGGAGAATGGCCTCTTCCATCCTGTCCAGAACTGCTACGTGGTTACACTTGACTTCTTCCCCCATCACCCTGCACACAGTAAGCTCAGACAAGGGATGACGGATCCCTTGGTCAGCCCCAAAGAGTGCAGGGAGAATACTGTATGAAAGGAACAATTAGGGAGATGTCAGATTAGATCTGTAAAGGAAGTATCTCTTGCTAAAGCCTCAGATCTGCCTTTCTACTACAACGATCGGAGCAAATGAGTGAACTATTCATTAAAACACAAGGGAAGAATATCTGCAGATTGCATATTGTACAGCTCTTCAATAGTTTCCTGTGAAACAGACAGGGAAGGTTGGTCTTAAAAGTCTAACAAATTTTTGTAGCTCCTTTTTTTATTCCCATTGAAAATTTGGGATTTGTATTTTTTTCCAGAAAGTGCAATGTATTCCTATGCAATTCTTTAAACCCTCCGCTTTCTGTGAGATACATGTTTATATGCAAAATAGGCTGCCATCACAATGTAAAAGCACAGCAGTAAATGAATAAAAAGAATATGTCACAGCTGTCACTGACTGAGATAGTTATGTTGAAAAAAGAAGAAAGTACAGAGAAACAAATGGAGAAAGTAACCTAAATTTTTTACCATCAATTCAACAAACAGAGGTAGCAATTCTGATATCTATCACAGCACTTACAGACCTTTTTTTGGCAGAGGAGATGGAGAGGGAAGTATTTTTACTTCAACAGCTTTTAAGAATTCTGAAATACATTCTAGGAATATGCCATTATTTTGATGTCACAGACATAATACATATTTTCACTTCATGTCCCTTGACTCTGTCCCCTTTCTGCTCTGAAGTTCTAAGAGAAGGAGGGAGGAAAGGTGTGAGCACAAAAAGCAAGTTGCAGATCTCTGTGGTGGCAAGTTTCTTTGTAGATAACATTTTCCTGATGTACTGTTAACATAACTGAATAACCAATACATCATTGTGCTATTTAATTCCTGTAAATTAATTCAAATTTTGGTTTATCTTAGGATTCATGCACTCAGATTCAGGCCACCGTATTTGTCCTGTTGAGAAATCATAATTAGAAAACATCACTCAGACACCAATATCGAACATCAGAACTTGACAACTGTCTAAATAAATTAGAAAATTCTTGAAACTACAATAAATAATGAATAGTTACAAGCTTCAAAGGCAACACTTTGATTTACTACAGAATAAATGGTATCACAAAACGGAGAGTAGCTCCATCACTAAGCATGGATTGGAAATGCATACTTGTATAAGAAATCTCCAGTCATATGGCAGGGAGCACATGATACACCACTCAGTGTGAAAGATAAAGGGCTGCATTAGCTCAATAATCTCAATAAATCCGCTACTTAAAAGAAGTTGAAGCATGAGCCAAAACATCTCCCTCCCGAAAGTACAAAGTAGTCTGACTTGAAAAAATTCTAATTAGAGAAAATGAAGGGTTCAGCTGGATTTTCAAAAGCACTCCAGAATATCCAGGAGCAGGGCTCCCACAGGATGCCATTGATTCTCATAAATCACTTAAGTGGTAAAGAAAATCCCACTCCCCATCCTTCCATATCATGTAAATCACATGACAGAAGTCATAGATTTTTGCATTCAAGAGCAGACATAAAACTCCAATTATTACATAGAATGTCAATGAAGTGCAGAAGTAGAAAAATTAATTAAGCCTCATTATTGTAAGTTAGTTCAAAAAAGGACTGCAGATCTAAACCCACTGAAGTTAATATATCTCTTTCATCATGGTAGCAAAATTTGAGCCTCATCTCCATAATTGATCATTAAGAGTTTAAATGAAAAATGAATATATTGTATATTCTACTCAAAACGTACTTACGAACCTACACTTACATTAGTGTGAAAGACTTGTATGAGGT
This sequence comes from Limnodromus scolopaceus, assembly GCA_028565335.1. Taxonomy (NCBI): domain Eukaryota; kingdom Metazoa; phylum Chordata; class Aves; order Charadriiformes; family Scolopacidae; genus Limnodromus; species Limnodromus scolopaceus. The sequence continues at coordinate 60,194,980 of JAOXNO010000001.1, forward strand.
TCATTTGTACCATTCAGTCAAGAGAGAAAAGAAAATCAAATAACAGGATATACTGCATTCCATCCCTGTAGATACATTAGAGAAGGTACCTTTTGCCTAAAACAGATTACAGAGTCAATCCCTTTTTTAAGATTGAAGGGTAAATTAGTGGTAGGCTTTCTTTACAGAAGGTAATTCCATACACAACTAGTAGTTATGTTCAGTTGCCCCATAAGCTGGTTGTTGACTTAGTATCAATGGTTAAAGTTGATTAATGAAGACTCCAGGCCAAGCACTGTGTCTTCTCAGCTCTCCATTGTAACAAGCAAGTGCATGATAAGGAAAGTTTAGAAAAGTGTATGCGTATTTGCTTTACCTGTTACTGATTTGGCCAACAATGCCAAAGTGGTGCTATTGTTTTGTTTAAGAAAGTACTTGACTAAAATATAAAAGAAAGCATAAATATTTTTTTAATGTATGAAAATTACAATTATATAAGTATGGTTATTAAAATAGAAATACAACTAGCCATAACTTTTCAACTTTTTGTCACTCTGCAATGGGAAAGAAATCTTGAATCAATGGAGATGGGGCAGGAATAAGAGTCAAAATGCCACAAAAATTCATAGACTTGAAATGCAATTCTGAATCTTTACTCCAAATCAGAAATACAGATGAAGAAAAGCATTTAAAGTCAGGGAACAATGGATATAACTGAAAGCCTGTCCAAATTAATGTGAGTCCTTTATCATACCAAAGATTTTTAAGCCACACTCAAGCCTGAAATCACTGTAGAGTTTGGCTTAAAGTCAGTGGCATGATATGATTGAGATTTTCATTGAGCACATGTTTTTATTTTTACTTGATTACCTTCTCACTCATGGCACACCCCCAAAAAGTCAATATTCTTCAAAAAAAAAAAAAAAAGCACAAATAAATGCATGTGATTTTAACAAGGAATAAAAAAATAAATACTCCTAACATGAAACTGAAGCTATTTTTAATTCTCACCAGTTTCAAATTGTGAGAAAAAGTTGAAATATATGGCTAACAGTCTGTGAATTTTTTTTTAACTTTACGTGGTCATTATCAACATCCTAATGTGCAAAATTTCACATTTCATTGTTTTGTTTTGAAATGATAGTAAGTTAAGCCCAAATAGAGATTCTTGGAACTTATAGGCTAGATAGAATACTTATGTTCTGATGAAGGTATAATCAATATATTTAAAATGTTTTATTTTTAGTCTGAAAAGGAATAGTAATAATTTATTTGGGGACTCAACCTATACCGGTCCCTCTTTTAAGGATACTGTTCAGTGCAAACAGGTCTTCCAAATGCCAAATTTCTATTCAAAACCAACATTCATTCCTCCCTCCCTCTCCCCACAGCAAACCTACTTAAAACACTATTGTAACATAATTTTATTGTTTGTCTGTTTGTTTTGGGGAGGGTTGCTTTGTTTTGATTAACTTTGTTTTGATTTGGGGGGCAGGGCTAAGGAGGAGGAGATGAGGCTTTCAAGTGATTAAGATTTTTTTCCTCTTGGGTACAATCCACAAAAAATAAAGAATTTGCCTTGATGAGATTACTAATTATCCAATTCATGTGTGCAAGTAGCATTAAGTAAAGCAACTAGATTAAAGTTGTCTTGAAAGAAGGAAAAGAAAATTATTAACACAAAGTTTTTACTCATTCTAATCCTACGCTATACATTTTGCTTCTCACAGCATTTGAATATTCTACTGGACTATGACTGTCTGAACATACAGTATCTGATATATATAAATCTTCTTTGATTTTTTTACATGAAGGGTGTTATGGGAATATCTGAAACTTGATTACATATAGTACAGTATAGAGATACCAGTCTAGCAGAGACCAAAACAAGAAGGACCTCCCTGATGCTTACATTAGGAAATCTTGTATTAGTTGCATAAAGGGTGTGTGTATGTATGTATAGATGTACACATATATATAGACATACGTATGTATATGTGTGTATATATATTGTTATAATGTGTGTATGGGTGTGTGTGTATTTCATGCTTTTCTTCTTTTTCCTCTGAAGTAAAATTTTAATTTCTTGGGTTCTACACATTATTTCTTGTGGATTATATTCAATAATCCAATTGGAACATAATTTTAGGAGAACATTGTATAATATGGGTGTCACAAGTCAGATCCTACCTTTGTTTTTTACACCTAAATAAATGACCTGGTTTTTAAATCATAAGACACTTCTTTGCTGTCATCAGGCAAATCTATTTATCTGTTTAAGCACAGATACGAAATACTAACTTTGAGGGCCTTATTATGAAAACATATAAATTCTGTTAAGTGAGATTTTTTAAGCGTAAGCATTCCTTTAAAGTAAGAATAATGTAATATGAACAGAGAAGAATGAAAATTTCTGTCATTTAATAATATCACCTCAGTTATTCACTTATAAATTAGATGGGTTTTTTTTAAGAATAATTCACACCTCTCCATAATACCCTTATATATTTCATAAGTGGAAAAGGTTGAGCACTGTAAAATGCTATATCCCAAATTATTTATAATACTTTTTTATTTCTGTGTATTCTTCAGTAACTTGTCATTTTGCCAGCTTGGCTCACAAAAGCATCGACATGATACTTCTGCTGCTAAACATTCTTACCCAGAAATATTTAACATACATACACCCACCTACAATATTTACATATTCACACTTGATTGAAGTTCTTAAGAGACAGCATAAATATGGTTGGGAGATTTTTAAATTTTTTTCCCACATTTTAAAGGCATGAATCATTGTTAATCTAAATCAAAGACATTCCATCTTACTGTATTTTACATTCATTAGTATCATGTCATTCCTCTAAAGCAACAACAAAATACCTGCACAACAAAAAGGACTCCGTCTTGATAAATAGGATCATGCTTCATGTGCTCGTGTTAAAAAAACAGTTTAACCAGATAACTGTATTTACAACTGATTCAATGAAATTCATAATTTGTAGTGAAATATTTAACTTTGTAAATTTTAAAATCAAATGAATGTTCCACTCTTCCTGGTTTACTAGCAGTAATCTGGTTTATGGTGTAAAAAAGCCCCCCACAATGACCAAAGACAAAGGATCCAAGACCAATAGACTAAAGTGCTACGAACAAAAGAGGTACAATGTGCTTATTTTGTGCACATGGACGAATTCTATCTTAATTTCTTTTTTTTAGATTGGAATTTCAAATCAAATTGATATAAATACTGCATAAGAATTATAATACTCTTCATTATTTCTACTTAGAGACAAGTTTCGATAGAATAACGCACATGCAAGTTACACTGCATGATGCAGTATATAAATCTTACCTTTTCATTTATTACCATTTCTAAGGAATTATTTCAACTGAATTCTATAGAAATCCTGTGCAAGATGAAAAAACAGTTGCTAAAAGTGTATAATGATAATAGTTGCCTGATTAAACTAAGTCTCATCAAACGTGAGTCATAAAATGCTCCACTGAAAGCATTCTGGTACTTCATAAAGTTCTGAACAGCTTCACCTGTAGTCTGATACTTCATGTTGTTTTTATCAGAATGTGATGGTTCTGTTTTATAGTTTCTTAATCCCTGGAGTCTTTGGGTTGAATATTAAACATGTTTATCAAGCCTCAGGATTTTAGGAAATAATGCTAAAGTAAAAGAAGCAGCACCACCTGCTGCTGATAATCAAATCATACATGAGCTTTCTCTCCTCCCAAATTATCTGCAAAGTCACACAGAAGTGATAAATGAAGAGATCAATAACACTTGGTTTTCAGGAGGACACCTTTTCTAATAGGAATATTACCTGTATTCCCATTCTTCACTGTTGGACTTCAATTGGTATCCTGACTAAAACTGGGGTTTCGATGATGCAAGCATGAATGTGGATACGTGAATTTCTGATTTCACTACTGAATAATGCTACTATTAACATTTCAAGTCATTATAAACAAACAGTGACAAGTGTTAAATGTTCATTCACTAAAAAACATTTAAACTCTCTATTAAAGTTCTAACTGGATTTATTCTTTCTTTTTTATTTTCTTGTGCTTACTCATAATACAATGTCACTACTTGATGACAAATAATATTTCATACTGTGTATGTAACATCATTGTGTTGCAGAATCCCCCAAATACCTCAACAATGTCTTTGTTGCGCTATTCTCCCCATTTAGCACTTATAAGCTTTTCTAGTAACAACCAATAAATCAAAAAAACAGAGCTCTTAATATGTACAAATATTAAAAAAAAAAAAAATCAAGAATTTTTGCTAGTTCGCAGTTCACGTAATGCCATCTTGACCATTCTCTTCCCCTCTCTCTATGAGCTGTCTAGAACAGTAAACTTTGCTCCATAAATAATAGTGTATTCATGCTTTTAAAGGCTTTTATATGCATTTATGGTAGGTAAAGGTTGGAAGAGGTAGTTGACTGATTTTCACTTTTATCTACTTTGATTTCAGTAAAGGGCTTTGTCATTCTGTATACATAAAGGCTAATGCACCCTTTGGTTTGTAGAATGTACTGAAATGTTTGCAACCCTCTTGGTATCAGGTCCAAAATGTGAAGCATTACTGTTAAGAGGGTATCTTTCTAATGTATTTGTATGTATAGTTTACACCTCTGTGAGGTCTAATAAAGGATTATGGTTAATAAAAAATGCGTTGAAAATTCCTCATCCACATAGATTTTGCAATAATTCACATTCTTCCTTTCTCTTCCCTGGCATATACATTTCAATTCTCAGAATACACCAAAGTCAGGACATACCTTAACAGGACGTTAACATACTTGCTCAAGAGCCTTCATAAAACGTCAGCAGAAGGAATTATGGAACCTATAGATAAAACGAATAGTAATGAATGACCAGGAGCAAACCGTATTCATCCACAGATGAAGATATGTGAACTCTGGTACACAGCCACTCACTCAAAAGCTCCTTGCTATATGAGAACTAGGTGGTAGCTAATGTATACTGACTCTTCCAAAGATATTCAAGGGACATTTAAGGAACTCCAGATTACTATGCCTTATACCTATCTCTATCTCTATCTATCACTTAAATTGTTCTCAAGAACAGAATCTGTGGATATCTGGATAAATATTATATGATAAATAAAGTATCTTGCAGGAAAATTAAGATGGTTGTTGTGAAGTTAAACCCCAGAAATCTGCTGGGAGTTCTTTGGAAGAAGGCACAAGCATGCAGTCAAGAAAGATCAGGGTGATCTTGTATTTCCAAAATTCTTGTAAATTACGTCCCTCATCCAAAGTTCTTTAAAACGCTAAAATGTTATGGAATGAGAGGGATGTTCAGATGTGCACACCACTGATTAAAAAGCAGAAAAGTTAAATAATAAAAAAATGACCAGTCGATAGTGGAGGGGCACCATACATGAAATATTACTGCAATCTGTTCCAGCACCCATGCTGTTCAATCTTTTCCTAAATGAGCTGGAGAAGGGGTGAATGATAAGAACACAAAGTTTGTGGGTGATATGAAGGCAATCAGGTCAATCAGATATTTTTATGCCTTGGTAAATCTATGCTGACTGTTCCCAGTTGCCATGTTGTCCTTCATGTGCTTGGAAACAGATTCCAGGAAGAATTTTTCCTATAACTTTCCAGGTACTGAGGCCCCCTCATTTCTCCACTGACCTCAGCCCTCATGGCTGGATGCAACATTTGCCTTTTTCGATCACTAAAGTCCTGAAGTTGTCATAACCTTCCTAACATGATGGAGAGCAGCCTCACAACAACGCTGCAACAGCTCCCTCATCACCCTCATAAGTATCCCATGTGGTCCTGATAACTTGTGTATCTCCATTTGGCTTAAGAGTTCCATAATTCCATCTTTTTTTCATGTGAGCAATGCTTCACTCTGCCAGTAAATTCATGGTTCTGGGAGGTCTGAGGAGACAGCCTTACCCCTGCAAATGCAAACAGACACAAAAAAAAGCCTCTGGCCCAGGAAGTCCCTAAATTATAAATCAATGGAGGGTAGGGAAGTTTCACTACATATTGCTTTGTTCTAGCATTTTTCCCTAGACACTGATTTTGGCTACAGTACAAAATGGTTTCCCTGACATTTCCCGTCTTATCTTTATTTTGACTTGTATTTTTATCCTGCTGGCATAGTAGCCATTCTGGACCCTAAGTGCAAAATCTCTAAGTGCACAATCCCTAAAGCAATATCCTTCATGGAAGATTTTTTATATTTAAATATTCATAGCCAATAATTTTTAAATCCACACTGTCTTGTCGTAATTCTTGAGCAATTTATGGAGATTTCAGTTTTTAAAAAATCACCCAAAAATAATCAACATATTTTTATTCTCACTTTCTGATGATGAGATGCAGTTAATGGAGACTATAAAAACTTGTGGATTTGGCAACGTGGCCAAGGAACATTTAAAAAAATCCATTAATTTGTAATCTTAATCACAATTTTTTAAGGTTTTTAATCATATATATTGCATATATTACCACCAGTTTTCAAGCTTGCATGAACAACATGTATATGTTAATAAATAAAACTGTATGGTAAGCCACGTTAACACAATCAAAATAAGAAGAGCCCACAAGGTTTAAGACAATGTCTAAGAAATTACTAATAGTTCAGAAACAAATCAAAACTTTAGTGGCTAGCTCCTATCTTCAATTGTGTACTTCCTCAGATGAAGACAATTTAATTTATAGAACCTTTTGATTTAATTTCTAGAACCTTGTGATCAAAGAGTTGCTGCAGATTAACCAAGCCTAGATATTGACTATCTTATTTATTTTATTGATTGTCCTAACTTGAAACTAGTTTTAAATCACAGCTAAAGAGAAAAATCAATCTAGAAATCCATTGCTACTTGAAGGACAGCAGGACTTCTGAAAGCTTAGTGAAAATTAGGACTATCAACAACAACTGTTAAAAATTTCATGGAAGAAATTCTTATTTTATCAATGCAAATTTGACAGTGTGTGTGTAGAATTAAACTGATGTATTTTTTTTTTTTTACTTGGGAAACTTCATTCAGCTATGTGTGGTTTTGTCCTATATTTTCATATTGCCTTATGCTTGGTTAAAAATATTTTTATCCACACATTATTGTCTTAAATTTGGCTTAAATTTTTGTCTTAGATTTTTATTTTTATCTTCTGTACATAATTTTTAGATAAAGTTGATTAGTGGTGGTTCTAAGCCAATCTTTTATCTCTGTGGAAAGGAATTAACTCTGAGAAGTATGTTTTACCAACTGAGAGGATGACAGAGCCATTAACATTCATAACAGTTTGCACATGTTCTACTGTGCATCAGTGGTACACAGATTTTCTGCTGGCTTTCTGAAAAGAAGTCATTTGTCGTCTCTGTATTTTGACAACCAAAATGCTGAGAAGAAATTGAAGAGAACAGGAAGAAAAGTGTTAGTCAAACTGAGATAAAACAAAGATTAAAGCAAGATTTCCAGATTACTACTGGGTTGGTTTTGTTTATTTGGGGAGTGCTTGGACTTAACCTTTAATAGAACAACCGTTTCAATTAAAATGCACTATCTTTAGACAAGACTCCAAGCCCTCCAGGACTTGCCTTCTCAGCATGTGCTCTCTCCACTAAGTAATGTTTTCACTGTTATGTTTGCTTTTTCCTTCTGTTCCATATATCACATATTCTTGCTACATACTGACCCAGTGCAACAGGAGAAGCAGAAAATGCCTTCCCAGTCCTTCCAACAAAAAGAGCCGGTAAGTCTACTGATTTGGGCACGCTGTCAAGAAGTGAGAGACAATGGTTTGAATGCCATCAGGCTGAAAATGGAATCAAAACAGATCTTGCATTGATGCTACGCATATTGCAATTAGCCTGCAATTTGGAAAAAAAAAAAAAAAAAAAAGAAAAAAGCCAGCAATTTTTGGGAGCCCGGTAGTACACTACACAATGGTACTACTACCATTAGGCATGCCCTCAGCCTTATGATAAGATCAAGACTTTTGAAGACTTAAATGCTATACAGGATGGATGCCAGGTTCCAGTGTGGCTTACAGAAGAGGGTCATATTTTAGTTCTTGAGGTGGAACAGCTCTGGGCACACAACACACTACAGAACTCTAATCACTTAAAGATGTTTTAGGTTTAAAAGCAGATAGAGCAGGGAAAATCAGTTATTTCCACTATTACCAGGCCACAGAGAAGCTGCTAACTTTTGTTCAGTTTTGTTCTAAGCATTGGTATTTCAGACACATATTTTCTTTCATTCTCTCAAATAGTTTATGTTTCTGTCACATTCTTCATCTGTATTCTAGTTCACATTACAAAATTTTCAGTCTGTTACCTGTGTTTGGATTCATATGGATTTTATTGAAACTACTTGACTGCAGAATTCCTACCAAAATCTGTATTCACGCTGTGTAAGGGAGATAGCTTTCTTCATTTCACATTCTTCAAATCCTTGCTTTTCCAAGACTACTTTATATTATTGCCTTTCCTACAGATCTTCATCTGTATAGTTATCATTGCTGCTACTTCCCAGCTTCAAATATCTCTTTCATACACATAACTCATTCCTAGCTCTTAGAGACAAATCTGTCAACAAACTTCTTGACATGCTGAACACAATCTCATACTGCTTTAAGCACATCCCATTGTTGTTTTAGTAATCAATAAAGAAGCTATAGACTTTAGACAAAACACTTGAATTAGCCTTTTCTGCAAATATAACTTACTAGCAAACATATTTCCTGCTGCTCTTGTTCTGCCTAAACAGCATCTAGCTTTTTTACCCAGCTTTTTACCTTAGCTCAAATACTGCATGTTCTCTGCTATGCCAGCCAGAACAACAGCATCAGTTAATTAAAACATTTCCTCCCATCTTTAATGTCACTTTTTGCTCTATTTCAGTGTCCATACTGTCTGTAATCACAAAATCAAGGCAACGTAATAGCTGAGCTTGCAGCACACTAACCCTATCACTACTCAAGGACTCTGGCGAGTCAAGGAATTTCATCAGCACCTCACAAACTTAGATGTCATAGTCAAATGTGGACATTTCTACTACCTTTCTGGGTAACCACTGACATCTAGGGTTTTTCTTTATACCAGTTTGAAGCTTGTAGTTCTGTATCCTATAGAATGCCAGTGACCAGCAAGTCTGGCTCTGAAAATACTGCTGAAATCTTGAGGGTAAGGTCTCTTTCTAACTGTTCTACCCTGTGAAGGACTGAAACTTTCCTGGCCACTAAATAAAGAAAATCTCTAATTGGCATGATTTGTCTTTCAGTTTTTTTGCATTTCTATTTCTTTTTAACAAGGAAATGGACTGGTTCTTTACACTTATTTGTTTTAAGTGCCAGTGCAGTAACAGAATTACCAGTATAGAAATGCCATCTGAGTCTTTGGCCAAGATTCTGTAACATACTTGAAACAAGTCATAAATATGTACCATAAGTATGCGCATTTAAAATGTTTCTCATTAATAAAAGTGATATTAAAATCATTGTAATTCTACATCCATAAGAATTTTTTTATGTAATGTAAGTCTATTAATATAGAAATACTATTATTTTTTTCTTGATTAACTCATCATATGCATTTTACTACTTCAACAGAAAGCTATGCAATGAGTTTTATTCTTTTGTCATTTCTCCCTCTGATACTCTTTTTACATACTTCACTGACATAGTATAAAACTCAGGCTTTCCATATTTCATAAAGCTCTGATTCTTTCCCCTGTCAGAGTACAAATCCCTTTGATTTGATTTTGTTCTGCTAGTTGGGTTTTTTATATATATGCTGTCTTACTTTTCTACATTCCTTTACTTTTTCCTTCTTTCTATTCCTTTATCCAATGCAGAAGCCATCAAATCCACACATTCTTTCTCTGATTCTTGAAAGAGGATTCTCATAGAGTAAGGTTCTTCACTGTCGCCTAACAACAGACCAACTCTTAATTTTCTTGCACTTTCTGGTTTTTTTTCTGCACCTGCGTCTTTGCTTTTCAGGTAATACTGTTAATTAAGGAGCTGGCACCACCATTTGTAAAAGTTACTATCCATATAACCACATTTAGCTAACATGATAGAAACAAGTTAAGAATGCTCTGTAAATCTGTGTTTAAATTTTCATCTGAAAGTACTTTTCCAATATATTGACAAATAATTACTTCAGAAAATGTCATTTATTACATATCTTGACCTAAAATGATCCTTTCTGGCATCTCTTAAGCATTCATCAGTACTGTAAATGCTTTCTTTCTTTTTTTCAACTGCTGTTTTGTGTGTGCACAAGTTTCTTTGTAGAAAAAATATCACTCCTACACATTCTTTCCCCATCCCTCATGTTCTGGTACTTATGTATCCCGAGAATATTTCAGGAAGCATTTTCCATGCTATCTGGCTTCTGTGTGAGAGTAAGGCTAGACCATGAGGAAGAAAGCTTTGTCCTGCCCTTTGCAGCACCCACAATTCCTTCAAGCTTCCCAGTAGCAGATAAACACAGTAATTTATTTGCTTAAAGCTGAAAATTTCCAAAGAATATTACAAAACGTCCCTCATTATGGCACTCACATCCTCAAGTGCGGGAAATGAATGGCAATGTTTTCATTTTATTATGGGTTGGACAGAATAATTTCCCCAATGTCACTCAGCACACCAGTGTCAGATATAGGTAAATTGTTCCTGGCATGTTGATTAAAGAAATCAGAGTTTAATTGATGACACCATAGTGCCTCTCCAGCGTCTTTTGATTTCTTCCTGACCTGTTACATTAGTTTCTTAAATTCTCTCAAGCACCAGAAAGGGTGAGGATCCTTAGAAGTACATGGACGTACGTAGCACAAGCTTGTGTAGGTAAGGGATTTTCCAGCTGCACAAAAAGCTGACTTCATGTGCAATATAAAAATTTGAAACATTTTTAAATCTATCAAGGCAAACAATGGAACAAACAAAGGCAACTTTTATTTGAAATGACTATGCCATTCCAAAAAACCTTGTTCAATATTTGGCTAAAAATGATACTCAATAATTTATAATAATACAGTGGATTCTTTCCTATCAAGCTTGCCCCCTTACACAGAAATATTTATTACTTGCACAATTTCAGAGTGTACACACAATCACAGATACCACACAGGAAGAGAATAAATTTGCAAAATTTTGACCTTAAAAGTTTCAGGAAACTGAAAGGTGAAATGCAAAAATGTAAAAGCTGAAACATAACAGTAATTATATAATACTCTATGATGAAGTCGCCTCTAAAACTCTCAGTTTAGAAATGTGTCATGTGGTGCCTCAAATTACTGAAGCCTGAACACATTATCAAGGTGGTATGCTGTATAATTTGAACATAACATAAAAAATTGACAGTAACTAGTACAGATAATTATGTTATGAGATCATGAATGAATAATTCTTTCTACTTATGAAACATCTCATGGTGTTTTTCAAAAGAAAATGAAGCAGAACTATCTCCATTTTGCATCAGATAAAAGTAAAAGACCAAATTCTATCTAACTTGCTAAAAAATATCCAGCTGGTCCATAACAGAAATAAGAGCAGCACTTCAGAATTCCAACACTATATTTATATCCACTGTTATCAAAAAATCTTGCTACAGATATTCTATTATTCTAGATTGGGGAAGTAAAGCATCAAGTGTAGGATAGATCAGATGAGAAAGCTACTGAAATCAACGGGAAGTGCTGTCAAGGCTTTTGAAATGTTTATGACATCCTTTTCCAGTTACAAAGATACTATCTATATTTATACGCCATGGGACAATGCTACTTCATACATTTATGTTTGTTGCCTGTCTCTAAGTTTGCCTTTTAATCGTTCCTAGTCACTATTTCAAATTCTGTCTTTGTTGATGAAGAATTTAACCTGTGTACTAAAATACGTACATAAAGTCAACCCAGACTTTTCAGAGTAACTTCAAAGAAAAAATAAGCTATTACATTCATTTGAACATTGTATTACAGAAATATATCAGGTATATATATAGGGAATATATTTATCCCACTTTTACCATATCATCCTAAAAGTTAAGTATGAATGTCTCAGACATTATAATCTACCAGACTGCAAATTCAGAAGGTGAAAGACAGTAAGCTGGTATCCTGACATTAGCCTAGAAGTCTTACTGAAAACCCTATATAGTACAGTCCTCAGATATCACAGACTTATAAGAAGTCCTACAAACGAAAACAGATATAGGTTTCTATAAACACTGTAAACACTTTCACATAGCAGTTTCAATTGCAATCTAAACTATATATATATATATACACTCCTAACACGTTTATTTTTATTTGTCTTCTGCAAAAACGTAGCCTCATTGGTCTCTTGGAAAAATATACACAGAAATTCAGCTACCAAAAGAGATGGTAAAGGGTTTTTGCATCTCTCTCTAATAATCCTTGAGAAATCAATGCCTAGATGGGACCAAAACAAGAATTTACATCATTTAAGCAGCCAAGTAATACTGAATTAGGAGAAATCAGCAACTACCATATATTTCCCAACACTTGCTCTGTCAGTGGGGCTGCACAACAGACATTACTCTCTGTCAAAAGATCAAATGCTTCCAAAGAGACTAAAAAGAAAAATGAGCTAATTCAAGAAGATAACAAAGCAATACTTTTTGAATCACTGCTAACTGAGACCCCTTTTCTAACCACCATGTGGCTGGTAAGAGTCTTGTAATATATTTATGAGGTAAACAAGAGCATCAGACAAAGAAGCTGTAACAAGTGCACACTAATTTACCACATGAGTAAAGCTCCCAGCTTTAATTGAAAAAGGAAATGCTTAAAAAAAAAATCTCACTGTGAAAACAATTCCTTCAGTCTCTGGAGAACAAAATTGTATTCATGTAAGAGGAAAGACAAACATGTAATTAAACAATGTCTTATCAAAAAAAAAAGTAGACAATGAAAAATTTAATATTCATCAATACTCCTAATGGCATACACGCAGGTTTTTCTATGCTTAATCAAATGAGATGTGGACAATTTTTGAATATGGAAAAGACAATACTACACTAAATTCACATGCTAATTATTTGTCATACCCTTTGCTCAGAAGAGGACTAAGGTTTTGCTTATTTTAAAGACTTGACAATGAAATAACTGTTTACCCACTGTGTCAAGAAGAAAGCAGTAAAAGCATGTAAGCATCTCATTATTGATTGAAGAAAAACATTAATCTCACCTTGAATTCAAGATCTGAAGAAGATCAGATTCATAAATAGGAATTTATAGTGCATGTTTTCTTACGTTTAAAAATGTCACATGACTGCTTCAAACATATTTGGAAAATATACTATGGAACACTCCAAGAATTTAAACTTGTCACTAAAAAATCATTTGGATACAGAAGATTATGTGTGTGGTTTATGTAGTTGCAAAGCAGCATTTTCAGGTGAAAACATTTTTTTCAAAATTCTCATTTTGATGTTCTAGGGCATGCAGAGGAACTAATCCACAGCAGAAACTTGAAGAGGATTGTCAGCTGACTCAGGGACACCTCTAAATGTCAAGTTCAAGCTTTGGGATTCAAGTACTAATTTTGGTCATTCATATTAACAAATGCACACCTACCTCACTGCAGAATTTTAGACATCATAAGACACTGAACAAGTAATTTCTGATTTCTGTATTACAACTCATTTCTGTTCACTTTAACTTCTAACTTTACCTTAGCATCTGCTTCACTCACTAGAGAGAAAACAGAGAGGAATTTCCAAGAAGTTTCCATCTTTCTCCAGTGTTGATTTGTACTCATTCATCACCCCTACCCGTAGCCACTGAAAATGCTAGTTTCCAGGCTTTCCCTTTAAGCAGTGGAGAAAAATGTGATCATTTTGTCCGACCATACATAGACTGAAGTTAGTAGATTCTTAATATTTTGTATATTAATGTTTCACCTTTCTATTAGCACAAAATCTAGGACTGAGAAGTTGTGACAAGCCTTCCCACATAGCAACTGAGAATGCCTTATCAGTCATATAACACAATGCTGTAGATTCAAAACTACAACTCCTGTGCTAAGGAATTTTTCACATCCTAATACAAACCAAACACAGTGAAGAAACAAAAAAAACCCCAACAAACAAACAAACAAAAGACTCTTCTAATACTTTACACATAGAATTAATGATAGAAGAAGAAATACTCTTCACCTCTAACAAACAGAATTTACTTAACTATTTATGCTGTTTCTAAAGGAGCTAATTAATGGTAAAATGCATCTTCCAAACTAGGAGAGGAGGAGTGGAAGACAGAAAGAAAATTCAGCAATTTCAGAAGTGTAAAGGCTTCCACTGGAATTCTGTACTCAGTTTTTGCATCAAATTTCATAGATGGTGTTGAATGGAAAGTACCCAAACGGATGCAAAACCAACAAGAGGTCTAGGAAATATACAAGGAAATGTGAAAGAGTTGGGGTTTTAAGAAAGAAATGGCGGAGTAAATAAAACATATTAAATGACTGTTACATTCCATTAACTTGTCTGACAGGCAAGTGATACTAATGAATCTATAAAGTGGAAAACAAATATTAAATATTTTGCAGAATGTTAGATATACATAGTTGAGTTCGAAATTTATATTCTGCACATTTCCTTTTAGTTCTGGATAGAAGATGTTGAAATCTTTTTTCACTGTAAATTTTGAAATTCACTATGCACACAGCATTCTGACAAAACTACCTAATTTGCTTAAAATTATAAATAACCTACCTCTACACCTTTAAAAAATGTTCCTCTAAACTGGACATATATGTACCATACTAAGCCTTATTTTACATCTGATAAACAAGAAAATATTTCTTTTGTGGAAAAGCAGTAGCTGAAATTTGAAACAGGCACAGATTTTTAGGATCATTCAGTATCCTTTCTGTGGCTTTATTATTTTAGGTTCTGTCTCTGGTGCACATTCTCAGCAGACACTCAAGGCTATGCTCGGCATGCAAAATGTTCTGCTCTCTAAAAGAAGACTATTTTTAAAATTGCATAATTGTGATAACTTGCTATCTTTCAATAACACAGAAATCAAAGCAAGCTCTCCACGTTCATAGCAATGGAAACCCTTAAACAGGCTCATTACAGTGTCAGTGCAAATATATTCACAGCTAGTATGGTACTTCACTGTTATGCTTGTTGTTGATTAGAAAAAAAAAATAAATAAACCGATTTCTCCCCTTGGGACCCCACAGATGTGAAGCAGCCAAAAGTCAAAATTTTTGCATAATGCAGAGCTAAGAACAACCAGACAGGAAAGGAAAGTCAAATATGCCAGTGGAGTGGGAACCTACATATTAAAAATTATCAGGCTGCTATAAGCAAGAAAGAGGAGCAGTGATATCAAGGAGAAACAGCCCAAGAAACTCATGCATAGGGAAAGTATGCCAGAGATGACTGACCATAGAGTATCTCTGAGGAAGCTTAAGCAGTGCACATTTGGTTCCTCTCCTCGTTGCTTGTAACAAATGCTTTTTTGCTTTCAGCCCTGCCTTCTCATTTTGCACCTTCTCCTCCGTCTCATCCCCACTTGTTCTGTAGCTTTACTTCTGTAACTTGTTGCAGCAATTGTAGCCTCAATATATTTAGTTCGATGAGCTTCAGTGAATTTGGCACTCACCTGACTGTCTAATATGACAGACACAGAACTTTTAGAGGGTTTTGAGAGGAGCTGCAGCTCCCTGACTTCAATATAGCTGAATGTATGACAGCTCAAATGTGATGCAAATCTGACTAACAGAAAATACCACTCATATATGCTATGTGCAGTAGGTGACAGCAGATATGAATATTTCAGTTATACATTCCTCATATTAGAAAACTAAAAATTGTTCAGCTATAAGTCTGCCTAAGAGCCTTACCCAAAATCTAGTATAATCACTGGAAACTTCTCCTTTCATATTAATGGAACTAGAGAATGATTTTAAGTTGACTGGAGTTTGGTCTTGTTTGTTTTATGAGAAAGACATAAAGCATGACTGTTCTGCAAAGCAAATACTTTTACAGTCCATCAACCTTTCAACAGGCAAGTAAAAACACAAGTTGGGGAAAAATAATCTACACTCACTCTGAATGTGTTCATGTCATTCAATTCAGAGAGGAAATCAAGCCTTGAAGTTTTGGGGTCTCATTTTGAGACTAGTTACTTGAACAGGTTATTGCTTTCTGTACGTTACCAGCTAGAGGTTCAGCTCCTACACATAACAACTAGTCAACACTGTTAAAAGAAAAATCCTGAGTCTGTACACAAGAATAAACTGGAAACTTATCCTTCCCAACATTATGAAAAACACACTCATGATATGGCACTGATCTTAGGAGTGCTAACATTCCAAGGGCTCATGCACCAGGCAACATTCCTGTCAGCCAGTTTTACATGCCAGATGTCTTAGAGGAAATGAGATCCTGGAAAGAAAAGCCAATAGAAAAGAATACTAGGTTTATTTCATGAAAACATGATCAAGTTCTTTTAGTACAGGAAAAGCTACAGGCCAAATGCTGAAGGTCTTAAATTGAGCAAAACTCCCACTACAGTCAAGAACTTTACTGATTAGAAATCATAGACTTTGGCTCAATGTGATTGATGCAAGACAGATCTGAAATATCGTGCAGTTACTGAAAAATTTTACATGGATAATATTATCATAGCATTCCCCACAATAACAAAGCTCATAAACACATAGGCAAGGGGGAAAGGGAAGGGAAAAAAAGAAAAAAAGGATTTTAACCATTCACTTCAGTGGGTTTCCAAATAAAGCTATATTTCATAAAAGAAAATGCTACCTAAAAGTTAATATGAAGAAGACCAGCACGTGGCAGGAACCATGTTAGAACCCATACATTAGAAAAAAAGCCTCTGTCTCCATAATTAAATCTGCTTAATTAAAAAACTGTTCATCCACCTTATAAAACTCTGAATTAAAAAAGTAAGGATAGGAAAATCCACCATGTGGGTGGAGAGACACTGTGGACTTTACAAAAAATGAATTCTTTAGGTATGCTTGAGGCACGTGCTTCCAACATTTCAGCAAAAGGAAAAGTGTAATTGCTGCAAAAAAAAAAAAAGATCACAGGAAGAAAGAGGATAAATTCTAATAATCTGGTAAATATTTTACACTTGAATCAAGAATAAGTGCCAACTACATTAGTATGTCCTTTCTATGTTCCCTGACAAGGTATGGCAGGGATATGGTTAACTGACCTCATTTCAGTTACTATCAGAATGTGCACAAATATACAAACAGTAAAGAGATGGAGTTCATATATCTTTATTTTCAAATCAATGAGAAAAAAAAAAAATGTGAGGATGTAGTATCCCTAATCCTAAGTACTTAAGAAACCACAGTTCCTTGATTTATTTCATAATCATGTGCTTTATTATTTATTTTTATACCCCGCAATTTGCATAAAAGAATGATTCTTTTAAGGCATACTCCAAAAAAAAATGTTTTGATTTGTGGATGTAAAGATTTGCAGAAAAGCGGCTGAAAACCTCTTACACTTCTCTGCAGAATGAGATTCTAAGATTCTGTGTAGTGACTAGAACTAACATTGTGGAATACTGAAGAATGAGACATCTCCAATTAAGCACCTGAATTGCTAAATTAGACTTAAAAATCTTAACATTTGGCACTTGCTACTGTATACAAGAATTATGAAATGCCTTTTGCCTGGTCTTTTTCATTTGAGGACACATTTCTTGTCCCTCACTGAATTGCAGCATTTAACACAACTGAGGATCAATTATCTTGAGAAGTTACAAATAATTCATGGGACAGAAATTTTGAAGAAGGAAAGATAGTTAGAAATATGATAGTGTTACTGAAAAAAGAAATTAGGGAAAAAACATAGATAGCTTCTGTCTGTGGTTTTGCTGGGAATTTAAAGCACTTAAAGAAAAGAGCATTTTCATAAATATTAACCAACAGTGACAAATTTAAAGGGCCAAGAACTTAAGGTGATGTCCACACAAAGCCTTTTGGTAAGAAATGAGAGCCTAATTCCCCAGGGCCATTTGAGTAACCCTAGGTCCTGGCATTTACTGGGCAATTGCAATTCTCTGAATTTAAGTGGCCTTAAAGCATTTGGCTTTAAAGGGATTCAGGGCTACAGCAACCAGGCTGCCAGTTTGGACAGGCTAGCTTGGATGGGATTTTTTTGTTTGGTTTTTTTTTTTTTTTTACAGTCAGGCAGAAATGCTGGAAAAGGCAAAGGGAGGAAATGCTTTTAGGCCTTTTTGAGTGGGGGAAGAACAGATTATAAACCAAGAGGAAATGATTGTGTGAACAGGGTGAGCCACAAATGCTAAGGAAGCATTAAAAAAAAAAAAAGTCAAAACAAAACATACATTCCTATTCTAAAAAAAAAAAAACAAAAACATGGTGGAGGGACAGAAAAGGCACTGAGCAAGACAAGATTTTTCTAGCACCACTTTCACCTCCTAGTGGCAGAAATCAAAAGCAGTGTAGACCTTTTAAATAAATGTACCTTAGTATTCCACACAATTTTTCTAATCACTATACCTCAACTGTAGTACAACTGCAGACACTTTTTGTAATTTCTTAATTTTTCAAACTATAATGAGAAATATCTGATGATTAGACATATCCTTTCACTTTACTAAGACATGCAGAGATAGGAGATATTTTAATAGGTGGAGAAGGGGAAGAATGTGACGTTAGGATCACCAGTAGCATAACAATAATAAAATTATTAGGAATAACAAAAAATACATTAATAAGGGAGTTGAATAAACTTTAGAATTATAGTACAAAGACAATAAAGATGGTTTCCTCACCCATCCAAAATAATTTCCAATTTCTGACATAGGAGGAGAGGGTGAGAATGCTGGAACTGGCTAACCATGTGAAGAAAGATTCAGGGAAGATATTATGAATATGTGTAAGTATCATAGACAAGGCAGTAGAGCAGACAGAGCCAGATTATATTTCAGCAGTAATTAGTGAAAGGAAAGGAGGCAATGGAATGTCAAATAGTGGAAATTGCACTCAAACGTAACAAACCCCCTTTTTTACTGTAACTGTAGCCAAACACTAGAACAGGTTGCCCAGAGAGGTTTGTGAAGTTTCCACCCTTGGAGATATTCAAACTCAACTAGACATGGTCCTGAAGAGTGTGCTGTAGTTGACCCTGCTTTGAGCAGGGAGGTTGGTCCCTTCTCACCTCAACAATTGTATGAGTTTGTAACAGCAGAATACAATCAATTAGGTTCTCTGGGAAAAATTATAGTAGCTAATTAAAGTACTTCCTTGAATTTATACTTACCAAAGGAAGTGTAATGGAATTACAGATACTTTAACAGTATGTTGATAGGTGAAGAAACCTGAAAAGCAAAGTTTGCTGTCCCTTTCCAAAAATCATCAGTCTCATCCATTCTAAAACAACTTTGAAAGCAAGACTTAATTTGCATTTACAGGCGTAACAAATACCACACATCATCTAAAACTACCATCAAAGCAATTTAACAACATTTGCAATGAGTTGGCCTTAAGTAAATGAAGGATATGACAGAGCACTGAGATTATCTACTATTCTTTTGTCCCCTCATGCCTCTACCACCATTTCTTACCTATTTAAAACATTTAAGTGTTTATCATTTTGGAGTTAATGTTGAATTATTATTAAAAGAAGTTTCTGGTTAGTTAAGGCAGCAACCGTCTCTTCATGATACTTTTCTTGATAGCTTTACCATAAAAATTGCATCCTGCCTACACGAAAGAACAAATAAGCAAATGCACAGCAATAGCATGGTGCCTTCTAAATTGAGATGTCCAAATCTTTTTGGTTTTTTTGCTAAACTTCACCTAAGTAAAATTTAGGCTGGTGGCTAACAATTAAGTGCAAATTGTAGGTGTGTAATGTTACAGAGGAATTAGAGGAGGTTAGAATGTGCCCAGATAGATGTTTGAAGAAGTTTTTTTTGTCTTAGAGCTGTGTAAATCCCCGGAGTGAAGAAAAGCAAATGCAGATATTTTATGTTGACATGAAGATTTAAAGGGACGAATTTTATTTCTGGTATCCCTAGCAAAATAAAAGGAAATTATAAAGAAGAAAATTTAAATTATCAAAATAATGGAGAATCATTAAAATTATAAGAAGAAAATTCCATTGCTTCCAAGAAGGCTTTTCATATTTGATCAACACACACATTTCCATGGTGGATGAGCCTTCCCCAATAATTTTTAACATCTTACTTGACCTACATTTTAAACCAACATTGAAATACTCATATTCCTGTGTTTGCAAATTAATAAAATTCTCCTAGAAGTTTCAAGTCCAATGTCCTTGAAAGCACTTTGATGATGAAGAAAGCAGTAACCAGCTGCTGCTTCACAGATGCTGAAAAAGCGTGGAACAAATGATACTGATTGTAATGATATGTTGCAAAAGCAATAGCAGTGGAGCACTTCTGTTGAAGACAGCCTTCCTGTTAAACAGAAGACCAAGCACAGACTCTTCCTCTTGTTCTGTATAATATGACTGCTACAGATTGCAAATCTCTTAAAATGCCAGCAGGGTTTCTGACTAAAATTGAAAAGAAATTAGAAGAAATCCAGCTAAGGGCCAAACAACATGAGCTAAGACTTCTGTGTTAGTGGAAATTATATAAAGCTTTCAGTT
Organism: Limnodromus scolopaceus; assembly: GCA_028565335.1. NCBI lineage: Eukaryota > Metazoa > Chordata > Aves > Charadriiformes > Scolopacidae > Limnodromus > Limnodromus scolopaceus. The sequence goes on from JAOXNO010000001.1 coordinate 60,215,635, forward strand.
AGCTAGTAGGAAATAGGAATTGCAATCAGACAACATCCAAGTACAGATTTCTTAAATTTAAGTTAATTTACTCAAGTTATTTTATTTTCCTTAACTTCTGATGCTAGAGACTAACTTCCACTGACAGTTACATATCTTACTTTTAAATAAAGATAACTTCCTCAGTTCTAAAAGAACTATCAATTTTTCTTAAAACACATAAGTATATTCAATTGAAAATTGAAGATTTCCTTCTGCACAGATGTCAACCCCACCCACCCCCCAAAAAAAAGAAAAAGCCAAAAAACCCCGAACAGGTAAAAGTAAAATAAATACCAGTCAAGAATTAGTCAAGATTTCATTTTTCCACTAAAGAAAAATGTATTCTGACACCATGTTTGTTGGCCTAGATTAGTAACATAAATTGACATGGTGCAGAATGAATTCATACTAATCTTGGAGGAAATATAGGATGTTGAGCCATTCTAGGAAAAATAAGTAGTTGAACCTCATTGTAAAATTTACGCATATGGAAATACTGACATTGATAGCAACACTTCATTTTTTATTTTTTATTTTTTCAATTACTTATACTGAACTAAACTCTTTTGTGGAGTCTCTCAAAATTTATCACATTCATACAATGAAAATAAATGTGCAGTTATTACCACTGCTGCTTTATGTCACGGTTCTCTGAAGACATTTACAACTTATAAAGTGGGAATGATGAAATGTTTCCAAACACAGATCTTATATTCTGTACAAAGAAAAATGAAGTTTCAGAAGTGAATCACTGGTTAGGTAAATAGTTTTATAGAAGCTCTCACTCCTCAGTGAGAGAGTATTACATAATTTGGATCACCTCCATTTGAATAGTCAAAGACTATTGGTTAAATTAGGAAGAAATGCATTTAATGACAAAAGGAAAGGTAAGAAGTGGAAATGAATGAACACTTATTTAAGTCAAACTGTAATCACCAAGAGCAAAATCACATTACCAAAATACAAGTAAAGAATTTATCTGCCTATCACCTAGATTCTTAGAACTCTGATACAAACTACAATTAGAATATTTCATTTCTGAACATATATTTAACCCAGCTGATATTACTCAAAATGGATGACACGAGCAGTATCACCACTGAGTCTAATCTTTTTAAGGGGAATCAAGCAGAAGAAAAGGGAAGAGCAAAAATTTCTGTCAACAAAAGCATTTTTGAGATTACCAGCAAATCTGAATACAGATAGTCTTTAAAGCTTATTAGAAGTCCAAGATGCAATTCTTGTTAGTAGTTGAGTGCCAAATCAAGAAAAGAAGCCTTCAACTTTGTTCTCACTACTGGGACAGTTTAAATCCCTTAACGCTTAATTCACTGACTGACAACAGGTAAAGATGTCTGAGACCCTTTGGGCTGAAATGAGAGGCAACAACTGTACTATCTAACTCTGAGACAAATATGACCTCTCTGTGCTGCCTGTGCCTGGTTTTGGCTAGGTGACATTATATGAGCCTCCAAAATTCACAGATTCACAGATTAGGCAGAGTTGGAAGGGACCTCTAGAGATCTTCTAGTCCAACTCCCCTGCTAAAGCAGGATTGCCCAGAGCACATTACTCAGGATCGCATCCAGGCGGGTCTTGAAAATCTCCAGAGAAGGAGACTCCACGACCTCTCTCAGCAGCCTGTTTTGGTGGGTCTGCAGACATCTCCACTATCACCAAGGCCAAAGGTGCTGCCAATCTTTATACAAATCTTAACAGATGCAAGCAGAAGCTGAACCTTGATTTAAGGTCTTACAACTTTTCACCTCTTAGTTGTAAGGACCGTACTTGGCCATTATATTGCACTAGATACTCTTTGATAGGCTTCACTCAACTGTATGTTCCTGTTTACCTGACAGTCTTTTTTCCATTTGCTGATCGTATAAGAGATGCAATAAAACTTCAGTGACCTTAAATAATTTTGCTTCACTCAGGAAAATTCCATCTTAGTATCTCCACCAGCTGTAGGATTTCAAAGCACAAGCTCCCCCTTGCTGGCGTCACAGGTGGTCTACTTCCTAAGTTTTAAAACAGCTGATTAAAAACATGAAACCTGCTTTCTGTTATTTAATTAGCTTTTCCATAGGATTCTTTCTCAAATGTAGTATGACTGCAGAGCCTGCCCTCCACCTGGGGACTCAAGTCCCCGCACTGCCAGCCAAAACTAGATCACACAGCAGAAGCTAGGTGATTCCCAGCAGCAATAAAGAAAAGAACTACCTGGGATCCTGACAAAGTGCTACACAGTAACTGAAGAAGCAAAACTGTCAAAGATAGCTTTTCCCTTATGAGGAACTATTTTAAAATGCTTTAAAGTATATCCTCCAACAGCAAGTTTCTTACTACATTTTCATAAAAGTCAAGATTTCAGTCAAACAATGTTGACTCTTTTTATACGTACATATAATTCATTCTTACACTATCTGGAGCTGTTTACAGCCTTGGTTGATTCTTTAACTTTTACTGATTAGGTAAGTTGCTTAGTAAAGGTTATTATGGGCAGACAAGAGCGACAGACCTCTAATTTGTATTCTAAGATTAAAGAAAGAAGGACATAATGAGTCAGAATGATGAAATAATGCAAGAAACTAAATCCAGTAGTTGAATCCACATTCTAACAAGAGTTATTTAATTACTTTTGGCACAAAATATGAATAAATATATTATTTATTAATGAATTGTCATAATTATGCATTCATCGAGACAAGAGACAGCAATGTCTCTGGCATGAAACAATTCAAAATCTAAGACAATCCTAGGATTAGACATTGACTACATTAAAGCAAAGACAAGCAAAAATAAAAGGCACTGATGGGTATAGCCATGACTGACTTAGAGATTGCTAGTGATGGTGATTCTATGACCTTCCCCTGCAATCTTTTTCAGTGTTTTTACATCACACTGGAATCCACAGTATTCCAAGAAAACAAACGTTATTCTACTAGTTACAAACTAGTCAGATATGTTGAAAATGCTCTTCTGACTAGCTCTTTGGTGTTAAATAGAAACAAATCAAGATTTCACAAAGCACTTGACGGATAAGGGGAGAGAAAGCTCTCTTGCTTTTAACTACCAAATGAAAAAAAAAAAAAAAGCTAATTTCTAATTTTTATTTCTATCAAAATGCTACCATTGTAAAAAGCAAACTTAAATGATAAAAAGCAAAAAAAAAAAAAAAACATTCCATGAAGAAAATTAGTTTCATCACCTAGATCAAGTAGACTCTCAGTCATAAGTCTTACACAGAATTTTCAAAGAAGAGCTGGTGGGGATTTTCTGTTTAAGCAGATGATCTTACCCAGAAAAACTCAGCTGTAGTTTAAGTACTCTCTTTTTCCTGCTTAGATTTCTAGTAGCTTTCTAGATTTCTGACAGTCATCCAGATTCACCAGTAAATAGGACCAAGCAGCTACAAATAAGTTAATATCCTTTCTTGTAAAAGTTATAAATTTAAAAATCATAGTAACTTCAGTGGGAGTAAGTATTTATGCTTTCAAGTGCTATGCACATGAACATGTTGTAAGAGATGTTAGAATAGTATAAATTCTCGAACATGAACATAAACCAGCACATGAACCTGTTGTATGAGTGTAAATTCTTTTACATGTTTTAAGTGTTTATGCTAAGATTAGTTTTGCCAGGTGTTAGGACCTTGCACAAGTATACAAAGTTATCTCCTTTCTCCTTTAGGCAGCTAGATCAGCTGGTCCTATGAGTTCTCTCTCAGACTGAGGAATCCTGCAAGAAAAACTGTGAAAATACCTACGGTGAAGAACAAGCTTGTGCCAAGCTTTATGCTCTACTACTTTTTCTGTCAAGGCAAATTGAAGTTGCCCTCTGGTGTATTACTTATGGATGAGAAAAAAGCCCACTTTGCGAAAAGCATCTTAACGTCTTGAATTGTATTTATTATCTGGGGGTCGGACTAGATGACCTTTGAAGGTCCCTTCCGGCCCAGACGATTCTATGATTCTATGACTCTATTAAAAATTATTTAATAGAATCTAATTATGAACTCTTCTAGAAAGACACACAAAAGAATCAATAACATAATAAGCATGAAATTTAGTTTGTGATAACTTTTATAAAACACAAATGAACGAATCCTATAAAACACTAAGTTTTCCTCATTAAAATATTTTTATACTGGATTTGTAGAGAAATAGATCTTGTGTGATCATGACACCTGTAGCAATGCATCCATTTTTTCTAACCACTTTGAACTGTCTGCATGTTTCAAGAAATTTGGTAAGGTGCAGAGATGTCAAAGGCAGTAAGTTTCTACAAGTTTTATATAATAATAATAATGGGTAGGAGAATGAGATCTTCTTAATGTTCCCACAGAAAGAATGGGTATAGTCTGAACTATAAATATAAATGGGAAAGTTTTCATAAAGCAATTCAGTTTTCTTTTTCTCCTGTGTGGTCTACAGTATCGGTGAGTCACCATGATACTATTGTTAAAATACAAAGCACTAAGCAGTATCTTATTCTGTTTCAAACTGTTCAGTTTAAATTTTACAAGTTCTGTATGCTTTCCCATCATTGCAGCATTTTTCTTCAAAAGCATTTAATACCAAGTTTTATACTGGAGGTACTGCTACTATTCTGTACCTGAATGTTAGCAGTTTTTAAGTGTCCTCCAGCCACGTGCATTTTATGGCAAAAATTTAAGGAAATAAAGCTATCCTTCCATTAAATGCTTATGAAAGTGTCTATGCTTATGAAAAAATAGTCATGCAGCATTAGTCAAGAACTGTTGTAAAATATGAAGAAACATCATTATAAGCAGTATCACTGTATATAGACTATATAAGCATCAATAAATATGTAGATTCAATGATGTTAACACCACTGAACCTACAAAGTCCATGTTGGACTTTTACAGTGCTAGTTTTAGTAGATGAGGCCTCCCAGCAGCAGAGGTTTATAGCGGCAGCCTTTCCTATTACTTGTGCAGTCTGGTGAGCCTGTGCTAAAAAAGCTAATACTACTCCCTCTTTTTCATTCTCCATATGGCTGCAAACACAAGAAGTCTCCAGGAAAAAAGAACTAACCAGAGTAGCATTGTTAACACTGGGTAGAATAAGAGTTCATGAAGTTTGGAGTAAAAGCAAATGAAAGGTTAAAATTGGTGTGGGGGGTTTTCTCTCAGTTTTCCACAAGAAATTAATAAGAAATATATTCGTATGTAATAGCTACCAGTAAACAAAACTCTAGATGTAATTTTATCTAGATTAAAGATCCCAAACTATCTGCTGCTAAAATAGATTCACATCTATTTATGCTAAAAATTCTCCATCCAGATAAAACTTCTACTGCTTGGAACTGTTGTGTCAATTTTAGTGTAGAATAATCAAAGCCTACTATTACTCTGCCAAGAGAATTTTTTTTATGCATCCATATTTGGCCAAAAGATTGTAATTCAGTCATTTAACAGAAAATATATTTCCATGGGATAGACCCTATATTAATGATTTGCTTCCCATAAATGAAATCACAGTCTCTTCCACTTCTTCAGTTCCAAATTAGTGCTTGCTTTCTTCCTTTCAAATATTCTTCTATAGAAAACTATATACAGAGTAAATTCTGAAGAAAGATCTGTGTATACCAAAAAGCACTGACGGTTACATTTCTTACGTTCCCAGTTAAGGTTGCCTAAGAAGAATAAATCAGAAATGGAGATATTCCCAGTCTCCTTAAAGTGTTATCTTGTCTCTTAAATGAACTCAGGGTTAATTTGATCATCTGCTAATATTGCCATCATCATCATACCAGTTTGTTTCACAGAGTTAGTAGCCCATAGGAGCAACAGACAAGAGAAAAGTGAACTCTGGCACAGCAGTTGTAGAGGCACCAAACACCAATTTTCTATGTTCTACTGACAACGGGAATACATGACAACTTTGACACGGAACCCAGAAGCTTGCCATCACTGCTCTGAAGTCATATTCAAGGCATATAGTTGAAATGCACAGGGAAGAGAACAATTCTGCTGCCTGTTCACAGACACAAATTGCTGCTGCCTGTGCTGTGTCTGTTCAAGGACGCAGAGGAATCATTTAAAAACTCTGAGTCAATACCCTTTACCAATACTAAATTCATATTTTGAAAAACAAGATATAAAAAGGCAATTCAAATCTCTGATCATAATATACTATATCAGATGCAGTACTCTGGGCAAACTATTCTTTTTTTTATCCTTCAGGCTGTAATTCTTTATGTGACTAAGCTTTTGGTGACTCACACCACTATATTGTACCAACAATGCTCTCAAAATACAAATTGCTAATGACTTCTTTTAGCCCAATACAAATCTAGGAAATAAGTGCAATTTGATGCAGTATTTCCAAGAGTATCATAAACATCTTTCTATATAAGTTTAAAATAATAGCAATCAAACTTTTATTTCACGCCTAAAGCTATTGTCATACTGAAAAGATACAATGCAATATTTGGAAAACAGTGGCATTCTTGCATATGGTACACTACTTCACAGAGTTAACACACCTTTTCGCTATTTGAATAGGTATCAACAGAACACAAAAAATGCTTTCCCTTTTTTTAATAAATTTTCTATTATTTTTATGATTCTGCTGTTTTGTTGTAAGGGAATTTTATTGCCTTACTGTTAGCAACACTAAAAGTAGTATCTCAGTTTTCAGGTTCAAACTTTCAGGTATATTAAGCCTATGCATGCCATTGAATCAAAATAACCGGATAACAATGACATATACAAAGTTTAAGAAATCTTAAAGTTCATAATCTCAATGTATATTTTGGTGCAAGGTTCTGAAGTTTAAACTTCACTGCTTAGAGCAAAGAAAGTTCATTTGTTGTTTTGCAGGCTATATTATGACAATAAAATATGTTAAATCAAAATTTTACAGTAGACACTGTAGAAATTAATTCCATTAGCCTAGCAAAGGCTAATAGGTGACTTAGTTTTTTCCAGTAGAAAGATAAAAATTTTAATACTAGGGTTTTTTCCTGACCAGCTAGCCAACAAAGAGATTGAAACTAATGATCAGAAAATCAATACATTTATATGAGAAGGAGCACACTGTCAGAGTGGGGCTTCTCCTTTAATTTAAATCTTCAAACAAGGATACAGGTGATATTTAAGATCCTTACTCAAGGTTATTTACAGATGTGCCTGGCATATAAATCAGTGATTGAATTTCTATCACCTAGGATATGTATGAACTACTGTGGCTTTAAATGTTTACAAACAATTTAGAAATTGTCACTGAAAGCATAATCATTTTATCTGCTAAACTTTGCTCTCTCCAGTCTTCCAGATATAGACGTATGAATTCAATACACGACACAAATGATTCTTGAATGCCAATCAATGACTAATATATCTGTCTAGCTATCTGTCAGTTTATATCATTAAATGACAAAGTAAAATTGAGATTTTTTTTTTTTTAAATAAGGGAGCTTAAAGTGAGTTTATAACTTTCCTTCAGCAAAACTTTCAAAAGCACCTCAGCAATACGGAAAACAAAGACCCATTTTCAGAAGATATTCAGGCTCTTAGATCTCCCAGGGGAGGGAGAGAGCAATCAGCAGCCATGTGAGGGACTGACGGACCCAGTTGACAAAGGTCTGGAGTGGTATGAATTGAACCCGAAATAGTTTGAGCAGGATCACCTCAAGTATTTATGTGTAAGCAAAGAAGTGCCTACAAGGCGACACTATGGAAAAAACCTTCAAACCCTTTCTGGGAAATCAGCCCGTACACTCATGTCAGCTGAAAGGGGAAAAAGCATCAGGGATTAAGAGAATTTATGTGCAGTTATATCATATCATATCAGAGAATAGTTTGGATTGGAAAGGACCTTAAAGATCAGCTAGTTCCACCCCCCCTGCCATGGGCGGGGACACCTCTCACTAGACCAGGTTACTCAAAGACCCATCCAACCTGGCCTTGAACACCTCCAGGGGGAAGCTAAAAACACACTCCTACAAAAATCTACAGACTCAGTGTGACTGCCTAAGTCTCATTTCCTAAAGGAATCAGGCTAAAAGTCATCAGGTAATACATCAGAAATTTTAACATTCCTTTTTGGGTTAAAGAATATTGAATTTCTTGTGGAACATCCTTCTTGTGATTAATCAACCCCAAGTTTGTAGGCGTTTCTTTGTTCATCTATTATATACAATGATCATGAGGGGAGAATAGGAAAGGATGTTCACAGGAGCCATGATCACCTGTACTACTTTCATTCAGTGAAAACTAAAATATGTTCCATCAAAAACATATAGTATACAAATTGCTTGACCACTGGGCCATGGGTAGAAGGTGAATAGCATCATGATAATTTTGTAAATTTTGTCCCCTATTTGCAGATCAGACCAGGTAAGGTAATAAATTCAGCTTCTGTTCAGATTCAATGTTAATCCACAAGTACATTTCTCAGTGAATAATCTACAGGTGAATAAATTATGTAGGTCTGGTGAGGCACATATAAAATATGCAGTGCAAATCCTCTTACTTCCCATTAGTTTCTGAAGCCAGCCAGATATAAAACTAAAAACTGAATGGGATGGTGTATATCAGAGAGAAGTACTTGTTCCCCAGCATTCTGGTAAAGAATAGTTTTTTTCAAATCAGTGTAGGGTTTTATTACAGTTGAATTACACTAATGTAGTTTTTCCATTTGAGGGTAAAATTAAATGCCAGTGACAAGAATTAATAGTCACCATCATCTATCTAAATTTCACTGATTACACATGAAATCACCAAACTGAAACTAGAGAAGAGCTCTTATAATGTTACTGGCAATCTTATTGTAATATACTACATGCCCCAGTTATGCAACAGCAATTGATGAACAGACATACAACGACATTAAAAAGCATTTTAGGAACTTTGATGGCAATAGTGTAATCATCAACACAGGACCAGTGCTGAAAAATGCAAGAGTTGCCTAAGTTAATCACTAGCTATACTGTTGCCGTGCGTAAGTTAGAAATGGGGTTACGGGCTTTGTTGATATTAATCCACTTTTCTTTTTATTTGCTAAACAGCATGAAGCAAATGTGATTATTTACCATCTCATTTGCAGCAGTTCTTTGTCATCCCTTCCACAAAGAGTATTCCTGCTACCAGTAGTCTCTCACTTTCAGAAGCACTTAGCACAAATGTACTTCCACGGAATAAATTCTGAACTAAAAGTATTTTTATGGCTGCATGTATATGTATTTTACATGAAAGGTCACACTATAACAAGTGTTCTAGCTAAATGTGATAATTGAATATTTGTGAATTCTTTAGACAGGCCTTATTTTGACTCTCTTAAGTGCTTAACTAACACATCTCACTTTTAGAAGTGACAAATGAACCTCATGAATAAATTACACAAAATCTAGTCATGTTACTTACCTTTTATTAGCTAACCACAGCTCCACTTCCTCTTTTAAACATTACCATTTATAGCTTAAACTCCTACAGTTGGATTACTGCTTATTATTTTATGAGGCCAAATTCTCCATCATGTTTCAAACTCTGAATATTTTCAAGGACTGCAAATATGTTATGTGGTAAACAAATAAATTAACAAAGAGTAAAAGATGTTCTATAATTTCCTAAGTTTTTCTGTCAAAATTATCCTCCCAAATCTCTTTTTATCTTCTTTTAATTTATCCTTTTAAACTTACCTTAATGTTTGTAACCTCTGTTCCTTATAAGTAGATACAGTGTACATAGACAACTCTAAAAAAACCCCTCTGTGTTTCTTCACTAGGCTATAGCTAAAACAATCTAACCCTTATTTTGAGATTTTTGAAAGTGAATTTGAAATCTGCTAGCTAAATTGCAAGTTACTAAAGCAGATACAGAAATGATTTAGGGAATACAAGCAGCTTTATTGCACACCAAAAATACCCTGCCAGAAACCATCAGGAAACCTTAAAACTACAATGGTTCTTCACGCACTTGGACACGTGTGCATGAACCTAATCACCTATGCAGGTATTTCTTTTGTTAACAGGATACATTTTTCAATGGCTGAATATAAAGTCAGTCATGCTTGAACATGATTGTTAGGCAACTACTGTGCAGTTGCAGTTTCTTGCTGTTAGTATAGCCCTTTGGATAGTTCACATGGCACTGCAAAGACTGACGAGGGACAATCTCTCATTAGTTTTGTGACTATCAAGCACCATATAGAAAAACTGTATATACCATACTTCATGCTGACCCAAGCTTTATATAGCAAAACAGAGGGGAAAAAACATTTCTGCATGTAGGTTTTTTTTTAGCCATTACAGCTGATTCATTATTTACTGATTAAATTTTTTCCTAGCTTGAAAACTTAAAGGAACAGAAAGTGCATAACTTATCACAGGTATTTAGATGAACCTCTGATTAAACTGAGACTTATCTATCAAAGAAAGAACTGATATCTCACCTGTTCCCCAAAGCACAGAGCCATCTTCCATTAACTTCCAGTTATCCTGCATTTTCAACTCAATGTCGATTCAAAAAATGTATTCCTTTCATAGGTTCTGCAAATAGAATATCATTAAACAATATACAGTTCCATTGATAATGGAGCTATAAAAACAAGCTTGATTTTAATTTACAGGCTAACCATGCATCTTTGGAAAGAAGAACACACAATTTAAAAACATGCTATGTTTATAGGAAAAGATTACAGGAAAATGATGAAGGATGATAATTTTTGTGGAGGTGAAGAGAAGAGGAATGATGGCCGTCTTTTCAGCTGCAAAAATTATTTTAGACATGTAGGAAAAAGGTACTATCAATAAGTAGAGAGTGCTTCTGTTTGTTCAGCATGCAGGGATCAAATCAAGAAAAGACTTTTAGCCACAAATGAACGGAAAAATTTAGCCATAATGAAAGGAACCATTCTTACTCAAAAAACCAAAACATATAATGGCCCTCTTCTCCATATAGGACACAGCATATTATCAGCTCGAAAGGGAAAAAGCTACATTTAGTTCTTATCACAATCTCTCCTCATTAGCCGGACCTACAAACATCTCTAAATCACAAACCAGTCTTAGACTCTTATAGACTTGATGCTTTCCATCTTCACCAGCTGGCAGTAGTGATCTTCTAGGCTTTACCTTTGGAAGCTTCTAAGGACATACATGTTATTCTGACCAGATTAACGAACATATCCCTTTTCTCTTCTGAAAACTAGAGTGCTTACAGTTAGAATACAATCTGATCTCTTACACTTCTATTACAAAACTAGCTAGCTGTCTCCAAGATCAGGGATTCCTAGATACTTAAAGGTGATGTAATATTACAAAATTTATCACAGACCTTTGACTGCATTATCTGTCTTTTGTCACCCTTTGCCAAGACTAACATGACTAGCATTTGGGGATTCCAATAAGATAATAACTAATACTGCTGTTGTTAGTAATACAAATAACCTGACAGAGAAACAAATACACTCCTCAGTGTCAGCCTTCCCCCCAGATAACAAATACTCCGACTCTAGGCTGGGTTCTATTCAGTCATATGCCAACAACATTCTTTTTAAAGGTTGTGACATTTTAACGTGTAAGATCAGATGTCTGATTGTCTGATGAAGGTAGGAATGTCAAGTCCAGGCAAAGATCTCAATAAAACCCATTTCCCAGTCCCAGAATACCCAGAAGTAACAAACTTTACTATGTTTTTGTCTATGCATACATTTACACAGACAGTTTTACTTTAATGAAAAGCTATTGCTGGTCAATACAGGAAGTATTTTGCATTTATATTCATTCTGCTCTACCTATGAGCTCTTTTGGACTAATAATAACTAAATATTCTCATTGATTTTGACCAAGGAATGCAAGAAAGTTGCATTCAGTTTTTAATTCATAAAACAACTGTTCTATTGCAGATATTATATAGAGAATGTATTCAATGACGCTACTTATATATGTCATGGATTCGACATTTGTAAGAGTGTAAGACCTCAACCTCCCACAAATGGAATTTCTGTGTGACAGAGACACACTGTTTTCAAACTATTGTAAATCTAGGCACATACACACAGGTAACAAAATACCGCATTTTCATTTGCAGGCTTAGTTCAACATATCTCATAATTTTCAAAATAAACAATGGAATACATCATCAACATAAATTTCTTATCTTTATATTTAAAACAATAAGTAACAATTACTTTTGATATAAAAACAACCTGCTTTCTATTTCACCACTTTTTCACTCTTCTAGTTCAATAACTGATGGCCAAATTCTGCTGTTTCCTAACACAGCTATATTTCGAAGTCTAATTATAATTTGATTTGACAAGCTTCATCAGTAAATGATTACAAGAAGCAATAAGTTAGCATTTAAAATGGGAAGGAAATGTTATATAAAATCTTCCCTTGATTATTAAAACCAATTTCTCATTAAGCATTACAGCTCTCAAAATCTGTAAAGTTAATGACAATACCTAGCAAAATGTAGAGATTGCCTATTTCTAATTAAAAAAATATTTAAAGGACTGCAATTAAGTACATCATCGGAAGCATGATTTTGCACAATCATCAGTGGCAAATACTGCAGAGATGATCTTATTCAATATAATCAACATCATATGTAACTGTTTAGCTTTTGTACCCATTTTAATAGGCTGAGGATAAACAATTTCCTTATCATTCTAGAGATGTTTGCCTGTTTATGAAAGAAAATTCACCAACAGGAAAAAATCCAGATGATTGCAATTGATACATTTTTCTAACATCAAAACACTGTTGGTTTTTAAGATTATCTATGACTTCATCTACAAAAATATTCAAGAAATTATGTAATCAGAAATGATGGTGCAAGGAGAGTGCCAAATAAGGAATAATATGTAAGTTCTCTTAAGCACCAGTTTACTATAAAAGCATCATAATAACAGTAAGAATTTTTTTTTTATATATATCTTTTAACTTACATATGCGAGGAGAAGGTAAATGAACCAGCTTGGCATCTACCCTGGACATCTTCATATCTTACCACAGTTCTTCACAAATTACTGCATGATTTTGATAATTTATATATTCAGTTTAGAGCCAATATTACATATTATACATAAATCAGAAATTAAGTCAGATTCAGAAATCAAGTAGGTCATATTCTTAGAACAAAACTGTCAAGAAGTGTGGAACTACACCATATGAATTGACTTCTCTGTATTTTCTCTGACTTCTGTTTCTGTTCATGCTCAACAGCCCTATGGAATGTAATAGATATGCACTTGTTGCACATTCATTAAATATGAAGAAAAATATGGCTCTCCAGTATTTTCCAGCAATGAATCTATGGCTATATATATGGCTCTCCATCATTTGCCACCAATAAATATAACATTTCCCTATTAAAAAGTCTTGTATTACATTTTCTGGAATGTTCTATGGCTTTATTAACGATAATAACATAAAATATGCAAATGCAATTACATCTTAAACTTAAAAGTCATGAAAAATGTGTATGAAGTAGAACACAAATGCCAAGAAAAGTTGTTAATGATTAAAACTGTTGTTGCAAAAAACAGTGATATTGCAAGACAGATATTTTTGACTTGCAAGACAGAAAGAACAAGATCATCACTTCAGGTTAAAAATACTTATGCTAAATGTTAAACTCCGACATTTATTCATTAAGTAAATTAACAAGAATAATTTTCATTACAAAAGATCAGAAAGAAAAAACAGTTCACTCTGATCACTTGCAGATCATGTAGTAATTAACCTTGTCTACACTTGCTTTTGCATCTTGAAGGAAGAAATTTTGTTGAATATTCCAGATTCTTTGGTAAATGAACTAATAAATCAGGTGACAATACAGGTTAAATACATGTGCTAAAGCAAGAGATATAAATTAAAAGAAAGTTAAGCTAATGGTATATTAATGTTTAGGAAAATGTAAATTTAGCAAACATGAGATTCCACTGAGGCGTAAAAGTGAATTCGGAATTATAAATCACAGAAGGGTTGAGGCTGGAATGGACCTTATGATCTTCTAGTCCAGCCCACCACTCAAAGCAGGGACATCCCCTTTATGTACATCCAGTTTGTTTTAATGCCCCGTAACCTGATCCTCCTCTATTGAAGGAAAGTCATTACTCCAAATGCTCCCTCGGGATTCAATGATGTGGGATTCTTGAAGGCAAATCCTATCAGTAGAGACCGAGACAAAACCAGCACTGAGCACTCTAGCCTTTTTACATCCTTTGGTGCCCAGTTCCCTGCCCCATCCAGCAGCAAACTCACATTTTCCAAGTTCTTCCTTTCTATGCTGAAAAAGTTGTAGAACTCATTTTTTTCCCTTCGCACCCCTCACCAGATTTAACTCCATGTGGTCTTTGGTTTTTCTAAACCACTCCCCACACCCTCAGACAGCATCTCTCTATAGTCTCCTAGGTTCCTACTCCCACATCCTTTACGATTATGTTTCAGTTTTGCCAGGGGCTTCTTGTTGATCAATGCAGGCCTCTTGCCACCTTCCCCTGACTTTCAGATGAACATATCCTGAGTTTAGAGGAGGTGACTCAGCAATCCTAGGTCCCTCTCCAGGACTACATCCTATGGGTTTGTCCCAAGCTGAACCCTAAACAGAGCAAAGTTTGGTCTTCTGAAATTCAAAGTTGTGATCTTATTTGCCCTGTTCTGTTCTCTCAGGATCCTGAACTCCACTATTTCATGGTCACTGCAGCCACGGCCACACCAATTGTCACATGCAGTTCCTAATTATTGTTACTAGGTGCATCAGAGTGCTTCCCCTCATCAGTTCTTCAGTCATCTTGTGTCAAAAAGTCATCATCAGTACACTCCAGGTGTCTCCTGGGCTGCTTGGGACCTGCTGTGCTGCCCTTCCAGCAGGAAGGAATTTATAAATTTTATGATAAAATCCTATCTTAAAACCTGATTTTTTTCCTTGCCAGGAATTAATTTTATATGAACGTACTAAGCATTGATTGTAATTATAGATGGCATCTCTGAATCAACAGGTAGTGGCAACCAATTCTTGATAATGACTGCATATAAGTAATATGTTGGAAACCGTTACGTTAGTTCAACTGAATCCAATCTTAGCAGTTCAGCAAAACAGGTAATGGCTAAAATTTCACTAAACAGCAATTTTTAAGCATGAAATCTGTGAAATAATCAGCAGCTCAAGCTTCCAAAAATTTTTAATTAGGTTTGGGTAAGCAATGGGTAAATGGAGTTTCTGTCTTCCATTTTGATCCAGAAAAATATTTGCAAAAACATAGATGAGATTTCAAGATTGTACCATCCCTACATAATACTAATTAAAACAGTGCCGGGTTTTGTTTTGGGTTTTTGTTTTGTTTTGTTTTTTGTTTGTTTCTTGCAACAGGCCCTTCATTTTGAAGGGCAAACTGATTTGAAGGGTAATAGAATAAACAAGACTTCAGTAGATGGTGAGGAACAAGGATCTGAACTCAGTGATAGATTTAAGTCAAACAACACTGGCAAATCACTATATATCCACAAAGAATCACTATCCCCGCAAAGTAGCAATGAGTCATCCAGCTGAAGCTGTAATTTATGTTGTTTTTACTCTTTAGGTACATGTACTACTTCCATCTAAAAAAGATGAAGATCTTGTACATAAATCATGTACACTCAGTTGCCTTATACCCACATGTATGGCATAAAGAGCAGGAAATCCTTGCTTCTTTAAAAGTCACTTACAGCTCAATGTCCATAGCACACAGGGCCAGCAAAAATAAAACCAGATTATGTTATAGGTTGCATGCTGATAACATCTCAGAGAATCAGACATACTATTAGCAAGTAATTATTCTTTGAATGTGAATCAAAGTGGATAGAACTATGAATGGCAGACGGCATCCCTCAAAATGGTGAGACAGAGTAATATCAGCTGTAAATAGTACTTCCATCCAAAATTCGGAATGTAAATGAAAGACCAAGTTGAAGTCATAATGCTTAGCAAAAGTCATTGCAGCAGTATATTTCCCAAAGACAATAGCTATTGTTGCTTGCCTTTAGGCAAAATATGAGGTATGCCAACCAAGCTCACACAGGGATATACTAGGCTAACCATTTTAATTTTTTGCTGGGAAATTAACTGAGTCTTACAAAATATAACTCTGGCCAAGGCAAACTTTTCACAATTCTATATCAATGCAAATTATTGATATTTCACTCACAACAATATTATCTTCCATGAAAGACATCCATGATTAAAGCAGCATTTGTTCATAACTAGAATGAGATAATTTAAAAGCAGATTGATTTTTCTTCTAATTAACAAAAGTTTTGCGTAATTCTTTATCTTGTGGCATTGATCTTTGTAGACCTTGATGCTCATCTGTCCAGGGGATTGCTGCCACATTGAACAATCCCGGCGCCAGTGTTTATAGACGTGTTCAAAGCTTGCTGAAAGCACTGGATAACAGCAATCCACCCATCTGGAGAGACAAGACTAAAAAAGCAGACATCTGCCAGAGCAATTTGGCTGACTCCAACAGGCCCTCATTTATGGGAAGTAGAAGGCATGCTGGCATAGAGGCACAGAGTATGTCCAGAAACTTATGTGATTTCTCCTGGACATCTTCCACTGGAATCTCCAGTGCGACTGCTGCCACTCTGTCCGGTAACTCCTGAAAACTTTTATAAGTAACTGGCTGTACTTTTGAGTATTGACGGAAGCACAGTCTCATCCGCAGACAAAGGTAATACAGTGTTGAAGCTGTATGATTAACAGCTGCAACTGCTCTTCCTCGGAGTCTCTGAGACAGATGTTTCAGTCATATACAAAGTTCACATGCTTTGAATGAAAAAGATCGGACTGTAACTGTTATAACAGAAGCAGGTACAATTTGGCTAGACTTCTAGCATAGAAAATAGTCAAGACAAAGTGTTGCAAGGGTACAATAGTCACTAAATCATAATGTCACTCATAGATCTTGGATAACAATCACAAACACTGCAATAATGACCTACTGCTGTAATTAAGAGTTCACAAATATTCTAAGGCTGTGTACACCACAGTGCTAATACTATTTGAATGGCAGGAGTAAACAGCAGAATAGTCAGTATCAAGGACAGGTATGACAAACAAAAGAGAGAATACCAGGTGAGTCCTTTGCAGATTTTGAATTTCACTTCACAATAACAGAATAAAAAGATAGCCGAATCTTCGTGCTAGGACCCAGAAGGAGAAACTGAGACCCATGCCTTAGGTGTGTGACTTAGCTTACCACATGAAAAGTATACCACAGCATTTCTGTGTTCTCTTTAGGCATGACAGCTTCTTGTAAACACCTCTGACCTTTCATTTCACTAATTACTTGCAAAAAAACATATCTCAAGAATGTACCTCGCATCCAAAGTAGTATAAAAATACTTCATGGACTCATAATGCAATGTTACTGCTTCACAAGAAACGAGATTCTTAAGACCTGAGGCTTATACTCTGTCATAAGACCAAAAACATTAGTAGAAACAACTCAGATGAAAATGCAATTATTTTTAAAAGGGGATGAAATGTAAAAAGAACTAAATAAAAATTAACATTATTAGTGAAAAAATCAGGTAACAAACAATCAAGTGTTTGGATTTTTACAAAGTGTTGATTTATTCTACGTTTATGAAAAGGAATTGTGGTAGAGTCAGATTCGTTCGTCTTATAGCCCCATGTAAGCAGTATGTCAATTCTCATGACGCAAACAGATTCAGAGGATTCAGCTCACTAAAAGAACTTCCACTGACATGCATGGAACACAGGTGTACCTTCAGGAAAATTTATGGATAAGACCTGTGACAGCATTGGCAATAACATTCCTTTACCTTACCCAATTTCTTTCATATAGGTGCAAGTACGAGAATGCAAAACTCTCAAATGCAAACCATGGTCAGTCTTACAATCATTGTGTATTAGCAATAGTATTTACTGCCCTTCAGAGGACTTGATTCATTAATGGTTCCAATAGCATTGGTCCAGCACTTTCAAGCGGCAACACTTCTAAAGAAATTCTCCTGCCTCAGTCTTAGTTATGCAAAACAAATTACTCACCTCAGCACTATCAAAACCATATGAGAAGCAACGAAGAGGAGAAATCACAGGAATTCCAGCAGACTTGCACTGGATAGCCAGGTTCATGGCTTCTTCCAGATATCATGTTCTCAAATCAAGTTCAAAATTGCAGTTGCACCTACTTTCTTTTTTCTTGGTGTTTTGGTTTTTTTTGTTTTGTTTTGTTTTGTTTTTTTTTTTTTTAATTGGCTGAAATCCTCTCAACTGCCTGCAAAGAAAAGGGGCCCGATCTTTCTTAGCCTCTTTATTATTCTTATAAGGAAGTTCCTGCTGTTGCTTGGTTTCAGAAAAATTGACTGTGGCTCATCCACAATAATTTTGTGCACTAGGGCCTTCTCTCGGAAATGCAGCTTCATACACCAAAACAGACTAATTCAAACTTTTTACAGAATACAAATGCAAGTGCAAAGATGGACATATAAATTTGTATTTGGTTTGTGTGGCAAGGTTTTTGTAGTGTGGAGGGCTTACAGGGGCAGCTTCTGCAAGAAGCTACTCGAAGCTTCCCAGATTTCTGACAGAGCCAATAGCAGCCAACTCCAAGTTGGACCCACCGCTGGCCAAGGCTGAGCCCATCAGTGGTGGTGGTAGTGTCTCTGGGATAACATAGTGAAGAAAGGGAAAAAAAACTGCACAGCAGCAACTGCAACAGGAGTGTGAATATTTGAGAGGAACAACTCTACAGACACCAAGCACAGTGAAGAAGGAGAGGGAGGAGGTGCTCCAGGCCCCAGAGAACAGATTCCCTTGCAGCCTGTGGTGAAGACCATGGTGAGGCAGGCTATCCTCCTATAGCCTATGGACATCCACAGTGGAGTAGATATCTACCGGCAGCCCATGAGGAGCACCATGCCAGAGCAAGTGGATGAGCCCAAAGGAAGCTGTGACCCTGTGGGAGGCCCACTCTGGAGCAGACTGAAAAAAAGGACTGAAAACAGCTTTTTGTATAAAAATTACAAAAGCCAAACAAAATAAACCAACTGAAAAACCACCACCAACTCCACCTTTTTTAAAATCAGAAGTAGAATGCTACTGGGAAAATTAACATTGACCAGGTGTTTTTATGCTATTTTAAGAGTCAGTTAAATGATTTGTTAAGGTTATTTAAATACTCTCTCTTGCATTGCAAAGTTTTTCAATTCTGATAATAGTTAAATCTGGCTTTATATAAGATCACAGAATCACCTAGGTTGGAAGGGACCTTTTAAGATCATCTAGTCTAACCAATGGGAAAAAAAAAAAACCAAAAAAACCCCACACAAACACACACACCACACAAAACACCACCCACACTAATCCATATCCCCGAGCACTATGTCGACTCATCTCTTGAATACCTCCAGGGATGGTGCTCAACCACCTCCCTGGGCAGCCCATTCCAATGCCTGACAACCCTTTCAGTAAAGAAATATTTCCTAATATCTAACC
>JAOXNO010000001.1:60235738-60255861 GCA_028565335.1 Limnodromus scolopaceus
AGACCGACCCCCGCCTCTCTATACCCTCCTTTCAGGTAGTTGTAGAGAGCGATAAGGTCTCCCCTCAGTCTCCTCTTTCCCAGACTGAACAACAAGATACACCTGTTTTATTTACTGTTCAGTCAATACTCGGCACTAGGCTCAAACATTTGTACATGGAAATTACAGTAGTTACAAGACCAAATAAAACTATTACAATTGTTTCATAACTCATTCCTAGAAGAATTAAAAATAAGTATGAGACAAATTCCAGGCACATTATCACCTAGATTTTATTTACCCACATATACCACATCAGCATTCAGATGTTAAGAGTTCTTATTTCATCGTAACAAGATGCAATGCAGAAGCAAGAAGACTTTCTCAAAATAATTGTTATTGCTCTGTATGCAGCACTAGGTTATTATTTACTATAAAAATAAAAAGCAAAATTGATTAAAAAATGATGACGTGCAAAAGCTGGTATATTAAAAGATCTTACATTTTTACTAAAATTGAAAGTTTCAAGGTGAAAAGGAAAAAATGCAGACATCAGAGTGTTAGGATTCCCAAAGACATGAAGAGATGTACACAGTGCACCGCAAATCAGCAAGTGTACAAATGTTATCTACTGTTCTGAACAGGTAGAAAAGTCACTGAATTTATAGGCATATGCTATTGATTTCTTAGTTTAATTAGGAGGTTCTACTAATCATCACTAGAATCACCTCAGATCTTCAACAATCCTTAAAAATTAACAGCCAGTTCAAGAAGTGCTAGAGGGGGGAGTACTGTCAGTTTGCCCTTTTCTTATATTCTTCCATAGACATCAGCTTATAGACACAGTAGACAACTAAACAGACACTGTAGATCGACTTTCCAATTGATCCAGGTCAGTTCTTATTTAACTGCTTTGTATTAAATGAAAGAGAAATATTTGAAAGCAAGTCATGTGTGATACATGCTGCATACCTGTGGGTGCAAAAGCTTCAGATAAGCAGAAGCTCTTGCCACACGCACAATTACTGGCGGGAAACCTTGCTCCCCAACTCTTAATTCATATCACAACATATAAAGAGAAAGGCTTGCTGCCAGCAAGGTTTGCAGCTCCAAAGCACTCCTCCTGTTCTGCTTAGGCTGAGCTAAATGAAGAGGACCATTACAGAGCATACAAAGCTTTTGCTTTATTAATTGAACAAAAGTGTACAGATACAGAATGTGTGGAAAGAACACAAATTATCAAAGGGAGATTG
Source organism: Limnodromus scolopaceus (assembly GCA_028565335.1). NCBI lineage: Eukaryota > Metazoa > Chordata > Aves > Charadriiformes > Scolopacidae > Limnodromus > Limnodromus scolopaceus. The sequence goes on from JAOXNO010000001.1 coordinate 60,236,971, forward strand.
GATGGAAGTATAAAACCATATACAATCGACTTTCAAATTTGTCTCCTCTGTAGCCAGGCAATTCAAATCAAAGAAAAGAAACTACTTCAATTGCCCAGGGGCAAGTACAGGTTCTACATCAAGGAAATAAAAAGAACGAGAAGCTATAATACTATTTGTCCAAGATGTTCTGCCCGGAAAGGAGTAAATGCACTTTCCTCATTTAGGAAGAAGTGGGTATACCCAAAATGTCTCTTAGTCAAAATAGTCCAGCAGGACATATTTTCCCATGAAGCTTCTTACCAGGAAGTTACACTGGCAGGGCAGTCTGCTTTCCCAGGAAGTTTAGCAGTGAACAGTGATTAAAAATACCACAGTTCCAACAATGCTGGTCAGTTCTTCTACATAACATCCTCAGTCTGTGGATTAGTGTTGTATCATTGCCTCTTTTTGGCAGGAATCACTATTATTCTTTCCGTACTTCCCTTAGACTGTGCAACACCTCTCAGCAACACTCAGATTTCCTTCTTCGACTTCGTGTAACAGGTGTAAAGACAAAATTTATACTTACTACCTGTGACTACCGTCAATGTGTTGGAGACTTGTCTAGACTATTAAATATCATTCTTACTTTCTCTTTCTCACCACATCAGTGGTAGGTACTAGTGAAGATCTTCAAAAAATAAGTCCAAAAACAAAAAAAAAAAAAAAAAAAAAAGAGAGAACCACTAAGAAATCACATTTTCTTCCTAGTGTACAGAGAAAGAGCAGGAAAAGGAAAATGGAGAGTGAGGGAAGAAAACTAGGGGGAACTGGTATTTCTTCTGCTTAGTCAGTTTCTGGATCAACTTCCTAGTGGATTGCCTTGAATAGCAGGATGTTTGATTCTCTGTACTAACCTAAAGGTTAAAACAAACATGAATTTAAGAGATGGGTACCAGCTAAGAGGCATACAGCCACTGAATATGTGGTTTGTATTATGACATTAAGAGACTAGCTAAATTTGAATTGGCCCCATTTGCTTTCCAGAGAAGGTAAAAAAAAAAAAAAAAAAAGATGTAATTCAGAAATTCTTACATTTCCTTCCACAGTGCAAATAGGTAGACTTCAAAGACCTATTAAATGAAAAACTGAAGTTTACTTTTTCTTCTACATTCTTAGCAAGCATATCTTAGCAAGCATATTATATTTGTAGCTGGGTACAGTCCATTTTCAGAAAAAAATGAAGACAAATATAATTACTTAGTTATTAATAAAGATTTCTAGACATAAGTGCTAAATAATATAACCTGACATGATGGACAAAGTAAAAAATTATTTCAGCTCTAACACAGTAGTAGTGTAAGCTATTGTCAAATTTCAAGCTTTTCAACTCTTTAGTGAATCCGTTTTGATCAAGAACTATGATAGATCACACCTTTACAACAGCCCTGCTTGCTTATGTAGATTAGTTCCTTTTCTTAAATTGCCGTAACTGGAAGTAAGGCTTTATAAACAACACAAATGGACATCACTTTTTCTGTGAACTTTGTTGCACTGATCCATCAGAAGGCACTAATCTGTGCTGTTCTAAAAACATACAAAGAAACAATCTAAGCTAAAGAAATGTTTAAGTAGTTCTAAACAACAGAAGGATTATAGAAAAGGTTACTCCTTAATATGAGTCATTTTAAAGAAGTGAACTCATCAGCCATTGAAGTAGTTTCCATTCAATCTGTGAAATATATAAAGTGGGCACAGATGGAGAACGTATTAATTTACAACTGGAAAAGCTTTCTTAAGATTTGAAAACTGCTTAACTTCTATGCAAACGTTAAGTAACTAAAAATGTGTATCTCATCATACATGTTCATTCTCTCTCTCTCTCTTTTTTCTCAAGGTTTTCTACTCTCAGTTTCAAAATCTCTGCAAAAGGTAGAAGATGAAGATATGTTGCTAACAACAATAAATCTAGGAAAAACTGTTCGAAATGGAGACAGAACCGTGAACAGTGGAGCTATACCTTTCCTGAAGCATTATAAGACTGAAGACAGCAGTGTTTTGGACGAAGAGGATGACAGAAACATGAAGTTTTTGGTGAGTTTTCAGTTTTACATTTTGGCTTAATTGTAAAATGGAAGTCCTGTTCATAGCCCTTTAGAAAACAAGTACAATAATTGAAAGCAGTAACCTGGTGAATATACAAAAATATCAGTTTAGCATACTACAGTCAAGAATAAATTTTCAACTGTAAGTATCTATCCAAGATTTTAAATGTGTAACTTGGACATCTGAATAAAAGAAATCTGATTTTTAAAGAACTATATGTAGCCAAAACTTGTAGGGAAAAGTGCCTGTATTTGTATTTCATTCAGCCCGTCCCTATATGCAGCCACAGGTTTTTAACTTCACCCAACATAAGACTCATTATTTTATCATGTTCTTTGCCATAAAACCATTTCAGCCGAAGACAGAATGCAGGTCATTAGTTTTAAAATACCATCTTGAAAGATAAAATACTTGCACTGCTAAGTATAAAGCATAAAAATTCAAGTATAAAAAGTGAACATCACTGACTTTAAATATAAACTGCAACTCCTATTTTCCCTTAAAACAGGACACAGGTTCCAGACATGATTTCTTAAATCGTGTTACGCCAATCAATTTAGGAAGAAAGCAACTACCTTATCTTGCACTGAAGGGAGCCATGGCTTTTCCAGCTGACACTGAAATTCAAAATATTGAATCAATACAGGAAAGAGAGACTGCAGATGAAGAAAATTCAGCTAAATTCCCTATAGGAAGAAGAGATTTTGACAGTAAGTATATTTTCCTTTTTATACAAAAATTATTTCATTCTGGGAAAGTATAATGCAATGTCTATATAGCAATTTGATGAAGGTTCATTTAGAAACTCCACATCTATTGTGATTTCGCGCACAGAGGAGGAAGCATTTGTTAAATTTGTCAAATTAATATTTCCAGAGGCCATAAAGAATTCTAGTTCTTTGACGATATAAACTTTCAGATTTTTTTTTCCTGTAGTGCTCAGGTGTATGCTGGGAAGAGTCTATCGACCTTGTTGGCAAGTCTGAAAACTACTGATCTACACCACCTTCTTTGAACATTAAACATCTTATTATGAATTTAATGTAATTTGAAGTTATTGTGGTTTAGTGTGGCTATACATATGCATCAAAAAGTACTTTCCCATCTCATTGTAGACAGAAATGTAATTCATTACCAAAAACATAGCTGTAATTACTAACGATGTATTGTTATCAAAAAATAAAAGACTGCTGCATAATCCAGACTTGCATTTGTCTTGTATTATATACAAGCTACTTCCACTTATTTGAGTATGAAAGGAAGCAATTCATGAATTTCATCCTCTTCTTGCAAAATTTCACAACTTCTGAACCAGTCAATGTACCATTTATGTCAAAACAAAACCTTATAGTCGAAAAAAGTGAGTTAATTTTGCCTGACCAGCAATCAACTTATTCTTGCTTGCAGTTTTGCTGTGTTGTCTTTTTCCACCGATTTTGCTGTCCAGTTCTTTCTGAGGGTTGTTTAAAGTCTTAGGTCTTTTAGCATTTCTTTGCAAAGATGGTTCACTTTCCTTATCACAGATTACTTTGTCATTATCCAGATCCATCTGTTCATTCTTGGAGTCCTTGTTTCTTGGCTGACAACTCAGCTTTCCCATTTCTGTATAACTTCTAGTCTGGTGAACATTTTCAGAAATAGTTCCAAGCACTGGTACATCAAGACATGAGTTCATACCTTCTGTCATGTAAGAATATCAAAAACATATGTGAAGAAATAAAAAGTTACCTGGGATTATTCATCCTTTTTTCTATCAGAGGACTGTCATGTGATTTTTTTTAATCAAAATTAGTGCTGTATCAGTAAAAACAACCCCAAGAAAACTATGCTGTTTGTTGCAGTTACATTTGCTATGTGTTCATAAGTGTACTGGCAATTTAAAATGACATTGCTCAAAAACATGTAACACTAACTTTGGGAAGTGGATTTATAACTTTCAGATATTGGAAAAGATGCTTAAAGGACCTAGAAATTATATATGATAGGATTTATATCAGAGTAAAACAACTTTTTCTCTTTTTTAAATTGCAAAAATGCACATTTCACTTAGCTTACTTTTGTAAAATAAGAAGAAACATTACATAATGTATGCAAAATCTCTTTTTTATACCTCTAGATAGCATTGAAACATATTTTTCAAACAAATTTATATTTTCAAAGCATTAGCATTACAATTTTAACGCAAAGACATTAAACTGATCATAGCATACAGAGCAATGAGATATGTCTGTTTTTTTCTTGAAAATTTATTTATACTTGAGTTTCAGTAAAGCATTGTTTAATAACATTTGAAATATTAGCCATCACATTTACTTATGCAATCCTACTACAGCTTACCTGTGAGATATCCAGCTTTTAAACGTTGCTTTGGTGCAGGATTCATGCAGGTTGGAATTTCATTACTGCTGAGGAAATGCTGACCTTTTATTTCACTCAACTCATTTTTGTACGTACATGCAAACTGAGATTTGATTGAAGATTGCCTCATCTGCAAATAGCCATCTGGTATTAGCTTTAATTATTTACAAAAGTAAAAGACAACACCTGTGAGATTTGTAAAATTAAGTTTCCTCATTCTTCTGTCTTGAAAGCTCTTAGATCACATAAAAGGCCAGAAAAATTAGTATGCTCACATAAAAGATATTTATGAAGTGTTAATTTACAAAGTGTGAAGGCTTTCAAGAATACTATCAAATTATTCTATTAAAGTCCTAAAATAATTTTAAAATCTTTTTTCATCGCTTTCAGAAAGTTACACGTCAACTTTTAAAGCTTCAACCTAAGATTTTCTGACATAGTCCCCTCTTTTGAGGGCAAACTCTACAATTTTGAGTAGCTGCCATAGCTACTACAGTCAATTATACTTCTACAGGTCACCTTTGAGATGAGAGTTCATAAGTGCCAAGTGTAGGATAAGTCTCGCCACTTAACTAATTTATATATAGAGGAAAGCATAATAGCAACACTGAAAAGGAATGATAGATCACATAAACTAAGCTTCAATATACTTATACCTAAAACTGGAATATAAAGTATTATTTCAGATCTTTCTTTGGCAAATGTCAGATTTCCCATTTACTCACAAAATAAAGCCTTTTCCTTGTTGAATGCCAATGTCCTACTCCACATTTGTGAAAACATACCCATATAGGATAAGTTGCCAGAAATCTACGGTATTGAAGAACACTATTGCATCTGGCTCTGCATGCTCATCTCGACTTCCTAATCTTGGAAGAAGGGAACCAAGCCTCATAGCACAGGGAAATAAAAGTATTTGGCTCAGCCAAAAAAAAAAACTTACTATATTCAATATATCCTTATTTAATGGAATCAGTGGTTACTGGTCAAACTTCAGTTTACACTTAAGTTACAGCTTCACATCAGCTTAGAATTTCAGGGTCAAGATTTGTACTTTCTGGTCAATTTATCACAAATGCTATAGGCATAAATGCCAGGCAAATTCTGCCCTCACTTCCATTTGAAAGTCTACTGGATTATACAAAATGTTGAAAGGATAGCACAGAGCAGATAATTACAATATGTTAGGATTTTTAGCAAATAATCCTATTACAACAGCATAGGTGAATTCAAATAAATTTGAGCTGAACAGGTGCTACCGTACAAATATCAGGAAAAAGAAAAATCAAGAGACATTGTCACAAAAGAGATGTTGCTATATATACAGATACCAGGAATGATTTGTCAAATAAGAAGTTTACAGCCACTTTTCTGATTAAGAAGCTTGCATTATGCAAGTCTACTTTTCTTCTTAACACAAGATGTTTACATCTTACAGTTTAGGTTTGACCTTTACAGATATATTTTTCTTCCAACTCAAAATCTCAGACTTAGAAAGAAAAGAATATGTTCCCAGAAACCTCCTTTCACAAGGGCTTTTATCCAAAAAATCAGTCCCAATTTATGTCCCTTTCATCAGATACTGTTTTTATGCATATAAGCTAACAGTCTCTAGCTTTTTACCATTGAGATGCAACAACTAATATCCCTCCATAGTATCTCTTCATGATACTGTAGTCATCCAGGTGAACACAGCTAGTGTTTTTGGAAAAAAATGTCCAATTTATTTACAGAAAGGTAGTTCTTTTTTGTGACTTAATATGTCTGTACATATACAGTTTTACTTTAAACTCAGTATGCCATTCAAGATTTTAAAGGACCCAATTTTCCCAGTTGTCCATCACTCCCAAAGTGAAATTTCTCTGTGCCAGATAACAGTCTGAGAAAGAAAGGCAGATTTAACAGAGAGAACTAGCCAGCCTGACTCTCATCAATTCTAATCTTTTTTAAAGTAGTAATCTACTCTGTACTTAAAATATTTACTGTAAGGTAAGACTATATGTATAGACACATACAAGGTTTTGTGTGCTTAAGTTTATACCTTAGCTCACTGAGTCATTAAGTATACATCATTAACTATACTCTTTCCAGAAAGTGTTTTGAAGTATAGGGAACCTATATCCAGAATAATATTAAGAATTTGAAATAATTAAAAATAAACTCTAATTAAACTCTAATCTAGCTTAAAATTAATCAACATCCTATTGTACAATTACACTATTCAAAATATAAAGGGCTTACATTTTTCTTTAAGCTTAAGGTTCCTATAATAATAATGAAAAATATTTTCCTGTATTTGCTGTTTCATAAACACTACATCTTAATTCTGTAAAATTCCCTCAATTCTTAATTATTTTTCAGCAAATGACACACATCAAAAATTACACAATAACTTGCACAGAGTTCTATCACATATTCATATTACAAGAGGCAAATAAGCTACAATTTGAGCTGAGTTGATGAAACTAGAATAAACACAGCACAAAGATCATCAAACTTAAGCAAGAAAGCCTGATAGTTACCATTCTATAACTAACAATAAATCCAGCTATTTTTTGGGACATCAGGGTTTCTTTTTACCACCCCCACCTGACGCTTCGCTAATTCAGTTTGCAGGCATTAGAATACATGGAGTCAAAGGACAGAAGTCAAGCTCAAATACTGAAAAATGTGCAGCACAAACCCATCTGTTTGTTTGAGCTTCACTGAAACTTGAAATATGCCTCAAAACTTCATGATGTATTGCATCACGTACCATTTAGTCATTTGCAAACAGTATACAAAGCTCTACCAAATATGACTGTTTCAACTGATGCTAGTACTAATCTAGAGGGTATATACAAATAAAGAGTACAAGATTGAATTTGTTGAAGCAAACTTCCCAAATAGTCTATAAATGTATATTCACTAATAAAAACAACTGTATTACACAGAGTGAGGTAGCAATAAGTAAATTTTAGTAGCCTGAAGGCAGAACAGAGAGCACAAATCTAGTGCTGAATTAAAAAGTAGAGCTTCTCTGGAATGGTTTTAAAGAAAAAAAAGAGCAACTTAACTTGATTGAAGCACACATAATGAAGCCTGTCAACAGCTTGAAATAGCTCTAAGAGTTCTTCTACATTAAATTCCCTGAAATCGACTGCTTTGAGGGCATCACCCCAAAAATCCACATCTCTGTGAGAGCAAAAAGATGTTGCGAGCTCAATTTGCTAATCAAGTAGTTGCACACAAATGGCACATAATTAACTCAGATTTACTATCCCCTCTACTCTTCACAAGTAAGTGGGATGTTGCTGTTATCCCTCAACAGAAGAAGCAGAAGAAATACTGCCGCATTTCAGAAAAAGTGGTTCCCTCTTATTGCTGTTCAGCTGGAAGAAAGTATGATTGAATTTAATATAGTGTTTCAGCACATGTAGGTCAATTAGTAGTCCTAATGAGCGGATAAAGCAGGACATTCTCCCTCCTTGACTTCTGTATCTAGAGAAGGTTTTCAGTTGTTCAAGATGCCAATACAAAACATTCCCTTTTATATGAAATATTAATGGTGCATGCTCTATTTATTTCTAAAAGTTAGTTGATAATCTATTCCAGATCTCCTTCCAGCATCTGCATACAGACAGTACTGCCAATATTTAGTCAGTAAGAATGTTGAGATTTGGGTTTTATACACTGGAATGAAATAATAGAATCTGAAAACCTACATCAGTAACAACAAACACATGTTTTTATTTTCTAGCCAAACGATTAGAGTACTATTTGGAAGAGAAAAGAGATAAAAAGAGAAAATATCTTTTCTCCACCCTTACCCTTGTCTTTCAAAAAAAAAAAAAATTAAAGGTAAGTTGAGAAAGGGAAGGGAGTGCAAAGTGAAGAGTAACAAAACAATAAATGGTAAGTATCATTGCCAAAACAAGGCATCATGTTATTCAAACATGAAAAATGTCCTGAATAGGTCAGGTAATATCAAGCTTTTATTGTATTGAAACTATAAATTTTTTTAGCATGACGTTGTACTAGTCCTTTCTTATCCCAAATTAACCTACTACTGGTTTGAGACTATTTAGCCTCAAATCACCTCATTACTGGATTGTGAAAGGACTCAAAACTCACAGCTACGGATCCTAGGAAAGAAGTTTAGGGGTCTTGTAGAAAAAAAATGGTATCTTCCACCCAAGTGTGATTTATCAACTGATAAATAAAGTCTTTACAAAGACTTTATAATAAAGTCTTTCTACAGATTTTGTGCTGAGCATAACCTCTTCTCCCCTCCCTCTCCTCCTGATACCAGTTTTTAGCATACTCCATACATATTGAAACTACTAGTCAGCTTAGCACTCTCCATAATTATATTCCACTTCAAAATAAATACTTCTTGCTACCGTAGAAAACACTACTACCTGAGGAAGATTTTTTTTTTCCCCTCTATTACTGTGAATTTCTGCTCACAATTATAGTGGGCATACAGAAAACTCTTGATAACTTCCTGTTGATAGTTTTCCAAGTCACAGTTTATTTGTACTGGAATCACAAATAGGCAAAACAATTCTCTCAAATAACAGCATTTAGTGAACTAAGCAATGAAAAATAACAGCAGTGCATGAAGCTAGATATTAAGTCATTTTGTACAGACATGAACAAGTCACACGAGAAAGGCAGACTGGGATTTTTTGCTTTGTGGAGCTTTTTGCTTGGAAGGATTTCTATACACAGTAAAATTACAATGAATTTCAAGCATGCCAAGATTTGTTAGAGCTGTTAAGCCACAAATTCTTTTTAAAACTAAAACTACAGTTATGTTCCCAATTGGAGGGAAATAGTGCCTCATATAGGAAAGGTTGTCTCCAGTTACATTAAGAAGAAAAACATGCCAAACTACTGAAAGTCCTCGCAGCTGTTTCAGGGTAAATGTGTTAACAATGCAGCAGGATTTCTAAAATAACGTATCAAAAGGCCAAAACAATCCTAAGTTTACAAAAAAAAGATGTTACTCTTTCATATATTGCATGCTCACAGCTTAAGAGCTTTTGTTCCTTCCTTTTTAATGCCTAAAGTTTGCAGCTTCACCCAATCCCATTAATTCAGGAACAATATTTTACCTACAACTTGAAAGTCTAATTAATCTTTACTGGTGTACATGAAAGATGAAAATCCTATTATGCAATGTTTTTGTTGTCTTAAGTTGCTCTTTAACCTAAAAGGCCAGTGATAGTCCTTTCATTCCTCTCACCAATAAGCAGGACTTGCTTGAGACCACTGAATTCAATAAAACAAGTAGTCAAACAATAGGGTATCTACTCATATCAGATAAATGGGAGTATGCATCAAAGAAGCAGACATAAGGCTGGATGAACCATTTTTAGATAAAAATAGCTTTTTGCTGTCCAATTAAACTTTCTACATATTTTTGTGATGCAGAAAGGAGTGATAAGAACAACTGACAACAAAGGACATAACAGAAGTTCTACAGATCTTTCTGAATTAAAGTCTCCTTCAACAAAATACCATTCACCAGAAGAACACTTTACTTAAACAATAGATAACAAACTTGAAACTCTAAATTGTCGCTCAAAGGAAGATTTAATTTCTTCTTATTACTCTTACCTGCTTCTGCTGGAGGGAATGAAAAAAATGCAACACGCTAGTTCCTCAGACTTCTTTCTCCCCAAGGGCTAAGAGCGGCAGCTTTGCCTCCTACCTAATGCTGATACAGTTAGGTGATCTTTCTGCATCTCTTCCAGTGTTTAATGGGGATTGAAAGATAAAAATATTTCTCTTTCACTGTTGCTAGGAATTTGTTTTGGCACAATGGAAATACCCACAGGTTTATTTTATTTTTAAACACGAATTCCAGTTCATAGCTACTCACTTACTTTATCCCCTCTCCATATTTTTAGATACTAATCACATATGCACGAATTTGTGCCCTGGGTCTAACCATTATCAATCTGCACTCCTCCATGTAATTCTGCAGATGTTGAGAGATCAGTTCCTCTTAAGGAAGGAGAGGGCATAATGTGGCGGGTTTGTTGTTTTTTGTTGGGTTTTTGGTTTGTTTGTTTGTTTGGTTTTTTTTTAATTTAGGGAAGTGTTTCTCCTTTCACTTTCTAGATTTTACTAAATTACTTTATTCAACACATACCTCTTGAGGGGACTCAGCATAAAATCAAACTAATGATTACGAATCGTTACTGTATTTTTCTTCCCCTCTGAAACATCACGGGAAAGGAGACTTTCACAGGACAAGTTCTAATGAGAGATCATGAATTTGTACTATAGACTAACCATCTAACCACCTATCAGAGGCAGCATGGTAAAAAGGTCCTTCAGACAATTTTATGGAACTATTGCTAGCATCACACATAGTGCATAAGGAACTTCTCAGAAGAATCACTGACATTGAGAAGAAACATCATGATGCTATTGTCTGATTCAAAAAACAAGTGTTCTGAGCTGATTCTTAAAATGAGTGCATTATGCATAACAAAATTTACCACTCTCAATTTTACAAGAAACCTGTACACATTTCAAGATGGTGGTATGAAATAATAATGAAGACTGATATTCAGTGTACGAAGGTAATAAACACTACTACAGCACTTGAGATACACAACAACTCGGTCATGGACAAGGAATTCACTGTGCTGTGTGCTGCACAGTAAAGATAGAACAAAATTTATTTCTACAGAGATGTTACAGTCCAAGACAAGAAATATATGGATTCACAGAGAAAGGAACTGAAGTTGGTCATTGTAATGGGCATCTATCTCAACACAAAGCACTGCTAAGTTTTCGGGAGAAGTTGATTTAAAGGTACTGAAAAAGGTTTTAAAGGAGGATAATGTGTTCTGCAGAAATCTTTTCAGCCTTAAGAAGCAGTATAAAACAAACAGCTGAAAGTACTAGTCTGAAAATTAGCAAACGAACAATGAAGATTGGTATTGCAGACTGAATGTAAGCAAGGACAGACATCTCAAAGTAGCAGATCAGAAATAATAAATGGGTTGGGATAGGTTAAAACAAGTAGCTTATACGTACTACAACTTAAAGGAACAGACTGAGTTGTAAAAAGAAGAATGGCATCTAGCCTCTAATCACTTTGATAACAACTTTTTGTACACCAATTTCCGTGAAGAAAGATAGCTCAAGGCTGCAACAATCAAGTCCGAGAAAAATACACAGCAGCATATCAAAAAGCAAAATGATAATTTAATAAATTATAGTTGAGTGGACATATGGATAGAGAAGAATATATTCCAGAATTGTTATGGAGTGAAAAAAGTAACAGGTAGGATACAGTCCTCAGTGTTAAATATACCAGGAAAGATAGACTTACCACATCAACAGCTGAGTATTCACAGGATGGTATAGAAGTAACAAAAGACGTCAGTTTTGACAGAGGGACACTTAGGTCAGATCTAGATCTGTGAACTGTCCGTATAAAGATGATAGCTGAACTTGTGTTTGTAGATTTATTCATCCACAAAGAAGGTACAGAAAGAGAAAAGAAGAGAAAGACAGGGCCCTATAAAGTCTTCATAGAAAAAGGAAGAAAAAGAAGGGTAGAAGCATGTAAATGAAACAAGCAAACTGTAGAAATTGTTAGAAAGGTAGAAAGAAAACCAGAAAAGACAAAATTAAAGATTAATGTTTCAAGAAAGAGAGCAAGACTTCATGTGAGAGGGTGAAGATCAAAGATGAATGGCAGGCAACTGTCTGAGTTGTAGTTAGAAAAGTCATTAGTTGTTTGGCAACAGTCATTTTAGTTGACTAGAAGAAGCAAAGTGAACAAAGGAATACCACAAGAATAATTCCAGACTTCATAGGAATATGGTGCAGTTTAGACAGCAATGTTTGGCTGATACACAGAAAAGAGAATTGCAAACAACGTGAAATAATCAGATGTCTTATCTTGAGTAAGAAGACTCAATGCTGATACACAATGGACGAACATTGACACTGAACTGCATTATTTTTATTTTCACTTTTTTAAATGGAAAAGCATCTTGAGATATTTGGCCTCAGCTCCATGCTGTACATTGTCTCTCTGGTACAATAGGATCCACTGGAAGAAAGCCATAAAGAAGACTCATTGTGATTATTAGAAGCAGCTTAGCTGCCTCAATGTTGCTTTAAGATACAAGTTGTATAGCCCCAAGCAGCCATTCAACTTAACATCTTAATCACATGTAACCATCCACATTGCTGAAGTAGGGGAAGAGAGCCCACCATCACAGATTTAATCTACAAAAGATAACACTGTAAGCAAAATTCACAATCTTCTATGATGCCAAAGACAGTTTAGAAGTGTTAACCACAAACTTTTTCATAGAATCATCAAGTGGTTGGAGTTGGAAGGGACCTTAAAGATCATCTAGTTCCAACCCCCCTGCCATGGGCAGGGACACCTCTCACTAGACCACTGCTCAAAGCCCCATCGAACCTGGTCTTGAACACTTCCAGGGATGGGGCATCCACAACCTCTCTGGACAACCTTTTCCAGTGTCTCACCACCCCCACAGCAAAGAATTTCTTCCTAGTATCTAATCAAAATAATCTAGCATGTAATCTAAGTCTCCTCTCTTTCAGTTTAAAACCACTACCCCTAAGCAACAGATCTATTGCTTGTTCTCTTTAAATTTTAGTTTTCATAAGACAGAAGGTCATCTATATTTCAATATAGTCATCCTAAATTGTAAATTGTATTAGACACCTGCTGAGCATCAAAATCAGTCCTAGAAGTTGACTGAAAGATCTGTAAAATTATTGGCTAAAAACGTTAGATGTTTCATTCTATTTTGCTACAAGTACATTCTATTTTGTCAATCACAGTGAAGAAAGACTAGAACAAGAGTCCTACAGAAAATGTCCGATTCTTTTATTATATTAACAAGGATCATAGGAGTCACAGAGTCTTTATTAGAGTCAGGCATCACAAAAGCAGCACAGGAGAGAGTCATGATGAACCTTTGCATGCAATTCCTGCCCCTGAAGTAGAACTCATTCAATTATTCAGAGACCTCTGAAAGAACCACTATTTGCACAGAAAATATGGTAGCTAATCTGGTATTTTTGATTAACAAAAAAGTATTTCCAAAAACAGTTAAAATACTTTTGTAATATGAATCAGTCTCAAGACTCATATTTTTTTATAGTTCCTGTCAAAAACCTTGTAAGTTTCCAGTAATGTTCTCAAACTTAATAGGCAATTACTTTTAGATAATAAGTTTTGTACTTTGATACTGAAAACAGCTGTTCATGAATTCAATTACAAAATCTTCATTTAGATAAGGAAACTATTTCAATGTACTATGCAAACAGCATATCACATTTTTGCTATTTGATGAGTAAAGCTGCAATTTAAATATGCTGTTGATTGTAAAATTAATATAATGAAATTCCTTTATCAGCTTCAATATTTCACAATTTGCCTAAGAGTTTTAAACTAAATTTCACCATAATTAGTGCATATATCCAAAACGCCCATCATCCACCTCACCCCCATTCCAAAAAAAGCACTCAGAATGAAGTATATTTAATACACATGCTGGAAATACTGACAGTGCTTTTCATTTTACTTCTCCTGTTCTATAACTAGTTCTGATGGCTTAAAATACCTCTGTTTTCTTCCTTATACACTAATTACATTTGTGTTTTTACCTGCTGTCAGGACCAAGTTTGTAAAAAATACTAAGTCACTACTTTTATTTAGCTCTTTGTTGAAATGCTGTGGAAGATACAAGCTCTGCCTTTATCCATAGTACCAACATTCAAGTTTGACAATTTTGAGGAAGAAAGACTATAAAATTCAGTAGTCTGGAACACTGCAATTTTCAGACTGAAGTTGTTCTTTCTAATAGTGCCACTCACAATACCAACATAGTCTTGTAATGTTCTGTTTCATCTACAAAATAAAAAACATTACTATCTTTATTTTATTGTTCACAAAACAATGTGATGGAAATGTCCTCAGAATGTTACAAATAAAAAGCATTCTCAAAAAAAACGCAATGAAAAAGTCATTATTACACTTTTGGAATGCCTGCATTATCAGAACTGAAATCAAGTGCCTGTGTTCAGTTTTATTTCTGTTTTCACATAGCTTCACTTTTATTTCTATAGTCCTGAAATTCACAGATGGTTAAATGAAGAGATATAGATTAACTCAGTATATCTCCATTATGAGACCTTCATTAGGAAATACTTTTAAGTTTAAAGACTTTCTCTTCTGGAGTTTTAGATATTTCCATTTCCAGTATTACAACACTGTTCAAGTTGGGCAAATTGCCACAAGTTAATCACAATTACATTTCTTTAGCTATGGGACAAATTTCAGCCAAGTATTTGAGAAATTTAACACTTATTTTCATTTAGCATTATTATTTCAGTGCATCTATAACCGCATAGCAATTCATACACAGTACCTTATTTTTTTTTTCATCCATGGATTTCTGGATACGTTGTCTAAGAGGTTTTGGGGAAGATCCACTGGATTGTGCCGGAGATCTATATTAGAAAGAAATAAGAAGCACTTATAACATGCAAAAGTAATTAGTTAAGAAAAATAGTTACCATACCAAGTTCCTCAGAGATAGGAAGGAAGGTATCTTCTCTATCTGAATCTTACTTTGTTTTCTCTCTAAATAACTACATGTACTGAAAACAGCAACAAAACCAAACCCACAGCTCCAATTTCTGGTATCATTTTGCAGTATGTTTACAATATTGCAGTTCTGCAGCCATGGTATTATTATTTGTAATGCTGGCGATGAGTTAACAAGTCACCATTCTACTTACACTGCCTTGAATAGCATCTGGTTGATATCCAGAATGATTTTCCTTGTATTTACAGACTTTTCAACAAAAGTACTCACTCAAGCAAAATGCTTCCACCATCCTATATTTCAGTATGTAACTATTCACATACATTAATGAAAAATGATTTAATTTTTGATGCATTTAATGCAAAAGAAATGTTGATGCATATAAGAGGGGATTTTTTGGTCTTGAAATAAAAAGAACTAATCTGTGCATCTGTCAATAATTACTTCTCTGTTTATGCTCATGTCAGGCCAATGTGCATATGAGGACAGTTGTTTCAAAAACAACTCATTCTTTATTTGATTTATTTAGCTCATTCTATTTAATTATTCCATAAATAAAATTTATTTAGTTCATTCTTCATTTTATTTATTTCTATTTGTCTGTTGTGAAAAATGTCTGCAGAATCTTGTAAAGTTTTTTCTATCTAAATTGCCAAAATATGGAGCTTCAGCATACTCCCATCTATACTGTTGTTCTGGTTCATGAATCCTCTTTGTAACTCGTAATGACGAAATTCTCAGCATCTCAATTTTCCAACAACTGATGATTCCTCAGGATAAGCAACTGACTAAATTATCACTGCTTTGCTAGCGCATGGATAGATTAGTTTCCTTTTCAGTGCCCACAGAAACAGGTTTTCAAGAGAGTTTTTGTTTTACACACCAGATCAATATTGGTATTCCTTAAATAGAAGGACATTTTTAAAAGGTAAGAAAAGAAATAAGCAGGAAGCAATAACTGACTAACATTAATAGGATGGGAAGACGAAGGAATAAGATAAAAAACAGCAGCAAACAAATAGTTGCCCCAAGCCCTGAATACCTGTTGAAGCTGCAAAACCAGAAAAAGAGAATCTTTATTGAAAAAAGTTATGAAAATATTTAATCCATGGTCAGGCAAAACTTAACTCTAAAACATAAAGAATATCATTAATGTTATCAGAATCACCTTACTTTGATTTCAATATCATTACTACATTTTTACGTTTGCCTAAAAAATTTAAAAATACTATGGGAAAATTAGTACACTTCTGCCTTGCGTACAGCTTCAAAATACAAAAAAAATAGCAAGAGAACTTTATTTGAACTTCCATAATGCAAATCTAAAAACAATATTTTTCAGAAGATTGAAATAACGTGCTTAGAGAAGGAAAACATTTGACTGGTATGGTAAAGGACAGATTAAGTAAGAAAAACTTCAGGTTGGTTAGGATGTTCTAAAACACTGAGGATGTATTGTCAGAGCTTACATTTCAGTTCCCAAATATGCATACATTTCGCAAATTACAATGAAAATATTTTTAATTAAAGAAAGCCAACAAAACGTTAAACACCACAATAGCAGCTTCTCCGCAGTAGCTTTTTTGCTGGATTTCAGTGCAGGCATAAATCTACCCAATTGATCTAGAAGTTTATTAAGAGTAAAACAAAGCAAGAAAAATTCCTGATATGCTGAAGTTTTGAAAAAGAGGTGTTCTCTTTTAACCTCAGTCTTCACCTGAAAACTAGTAGTGCTCTCTCAAACTGACCAGAACCCAGACAAAATTATTCACAAACCTTAAACATATTTTGGGATTCTTCAATAAGAAATCTCTAGAAATAACAAAAAGCATTGCGAAAAACCTCAAAACAATAACTACCATGTGATCAAAAACCATAGAAAAATAGCTACCATATGAGGTGATCAACAGTCTGATACACAGAATCAGATTAGCAAAAAGAATCTGAAAACTGCACTGTTTACTGCCAGAGATACCGCCATTTATCCTGTAAACTGTTCCAGATATATTATTAATAATCAATTGGCAAAAAGACTGCAAGCACTTGAGATCAAAAATTTGAGACACGAGCATTAACAAAAAAGTGCTGTACCATAGAGGTGCCTGTACATTGACACAAATCAGAGTGATACCTTAGCTACTATCCTGTATAGTATTAAGGCATTCAGAATTCATAAAGCAACTAGAGCCTTACAAGAAAGCTGCTAGAGAAACACATATTTGATAAAAGTTGAGAACAGGTGGTGTTTGCAAGTTTCATTTCAGTTTTGGAAAAGTTTTTTATTCCTAAAACAATAATTTAGGATCACAAATTCAATGCTTGGAATAAATTACATCTAAATCAAATTTTTAAATGAAAGCATACAGATATTAAAAATTATATATGCTGAAAAATAAAATCTAAACAAATTGACCACTAAGAATAACTACGGAAAACACAAGAATTGTCTCGATTACAATATTAATTCGCAGACAGCAGTGCCTGCTTACACCTACACCAAGAATATTTGAAGTAAAACACACATTTTATCCTTTTGGGGAAAATTCAAGAAAATTAATTCAGCTGAAAAAATTAAATGAGGTAAGTGAAACCAAAGCACTCAGTGGACACTCTTACTCAGAAATAAGTGGCTTAAGCCCCGTTTTAAATTAAAGAATTACTTTTAAAAAGCCCCAAAACAATCAAGAACTCTAGCTCTGAATAATAGCAAAGTTTAACTCAGAAAGAGAATTCATAAAATCACAGAATCGTTTTAATTGGAAGAGACCTCTAAGATCATCAAGTCCAATCATTAACCTAGCCCTGCCAAGTTACCACTAAATCATGTCCCTCAGCACTACATCTACATGTCTTTTAAACACCTCCAGTGATAGCAACTCAACTACTTCCCTGGGCAGCCTGTTCCAATGCTTAGCAATCCCTTCAGTGAAGAAATTCAGGTGGGCCTTGATTCCATTCACGTAGAGCATTAACCTAAATCTGATTAAGTTCATTCTCATTCTGATAAAAATACAACCATGGTGAGGTTTATTAAATTAATAAAACAGTTTAAAAAGTAATGTGGATCAATTTTCCTGAATCTGAAGTAACAGAAAAATAAGCAACTGAAATCAGGGTTATTTTAAGCTTGTTACATAATGAAATAGAAATATATAGCTACAGCTATCCACAGATATTTGAGAGGTGAAAAAATATTCCACAATATGTTGTTACAAGCTGCCTTTTATTTTAAAAAACTATTACAGGTTTATTTAGAATTCTTATTAATGAAACTATTTCTTTTTAAGTTTTATTAGAAAGTGCTTATTACTTTGGTTTCATAAAAGAGGTTGAATGACAAATCTATTGGAATCCTTAAATCCTTTGACTTTTAGGATTCTCCATCTTCCAACTTAAGACTTACTGTTGTTTTCCTCTTTCCTTGCTTTTATCCTAACAGCATTGCACCTGCACAATTTGATAGTGTTGTTATGGTGGGCTCTCGTGGGCAACTACTGCCACCAGCATAAGAAACACTCCATTCTTCCCTACTTTTCCTACCCTTTTCATTGTAGCTCTTATTTTATGTTAGGGAACCCAAAAATGCTTATGTACTGAGCTTAATAAGCAAATGGCCATGCAGCCCCTGCCCTGATGAACAGACACTCTGATCACCTCTGAAGGTACCAAAAGCAGGGACAATCAATAAAGGGGAGTGACCAGGTCCTTATGAAGACGATATAGTTACCCTGGGAAAAGAACTACAGGGGAACCAACCACTGTACTACAGAGGATGCTTGTCTGGAAACCCTGGCTGCTTTACATCCCAGCTGGCCACTGGGGAAAGTTTTCTCTTTCCTCTTTTTTCTCTCCCTTCCTCTTT
>JAOXNO010000001.1:60255961-60289816 GCA_028565335.1 Limnodromus scolopaceus
AACCCTGGCTGCTTTACATCCCAGCTGGCCACTGGGGAAAGTTTTCTCTTTCCTCTTTTTTCTCTCCCTTCCTCTTTAGATTTTATTCTTCCCAAACAGTAACTTTAACCATTAGAGTGAATGTATGCCATCAGCTACAGACACTACTAATAAATCTTCATGCATGTGAATTTGTTTCAATATCCTTTGTGCAATACTACCCTGACTGGTAGATCACTATATGAAAAACTGTTTAACTATTTAAAACTGTCTCCACAAAATAATTACTATGTAGGAAGAAAACAAGATATAATCAAAAAATTTCTTGTGTCATAGCTAGACAAAGGAGGCATCTTCAAATTGAACAGTAATCTAATTAGCTACCGAACAGATAGTATTTGAAGTTAGGAGTTCGAACTCAACTTAAAAGGCAAATATTTTGTTGCAAAGGATACTCCTTCATAGGTTTCGTGCAGCCTAGAAGCATACGGGCTCAAAAAAGTCCATATTACAAAAGTATCTTGAACATACAGAAAATGTGAATGAGAAGGGAGAATACTTTTGAGAAGTTGAGACTGTTCTAAGAATGCTTCCCCTTTGCACCTAGTCTCTCAGCAGACTGCACTTTGGTCATTTCCTTTGTGTAAGTAATATCAATGCTTTGTTAGCCACTCACTATAAGATCTTAAAAAAACCAACCAACCAAACAAACAAACCCAACAAAAAAAGCCCAACCCCAACCAACAAACACAAAACAAACACAAGAAACTGTCTAGTACTCACCTGAAGAGTGTCAAAACAGAGGTGATTCCAAACAGATTTAAGTTTTCATCATCATATAATAGTTCTGCTTTGTTCTGGGTAGGAGGACTAACAGCTTCTTCATCCAGAAGAATTAGTAAGACCTTTACAGTATCTCTGCCACAATACACAGTGTCATGATTTATGGAATGTAATTTTGGCTGAAAGTAAGTAAAAGGAACATAAACACAAAAGGTCAGCAAACCAGACCAATAGCTCACCTCCAAAAGCAACCCTTATCATTACAAGGTTTCCCAGTAAGCATTTACAGGGAACCTGACCATAGGAAAATTTCTTCCTCATCCCAAGCAATTGGTAGAGTTTAGATCACTGCCAGCTGGAGGTATACACTGATGAGCAAGTCACACAGATAAATAACACAAATCTGATGAAACCATGCAGCAGAAATTAACATATTATTTTCTCACAACCAATTTGAGTGCTACGGGGTACACAAACACATTCTGGTTAAGTCCAGCTCCTCTAACTGAATCTGCTAAAGCAGTTGGTTAAAAGTGAGATTTCCATCAAGATTTGACAAGAGGGGTACTTGGCATGATTTCCTGTTGTTTGGAACAGGGTGAATTCCTCACCATTTTCCACAAGAATAAAGAATTCCTTAAAGAAAATAATAATCCACATCTGGAAGTGCTCAATGCTACAGTCAGCAGTACAGATGTAGAACTCCATAGCCACTACGGGACTGCAAGAATTGCAAGTTTGCTACATTTTTCTGTAAAAGTACTAGGAGTTTCCATAGAGAAATCCAGTGCTTAATACACAGTAGTAAATTTTAAAAACTATAAGCTTTCTTATTTACCAATACACAGAAACAATGAATAGCCTACCTTTATTCTAAAGGACAGGACAAGCAATGAACTGCATTTATCTAATCAGTTAACTGCTTTTAAACACGGTCTTGAAGAGATCAAATTCTATTTCTCTCTCTATTTGATTACATCAATTAGTGTATGTCGCTTTAAAGAAACCATAGCAACACATGTCAGTCAGTTACTATAAGTTATAATCAATAGCTAGAAATAGCAATTACAGAAATGGTTGTTACTTGGCTTCACAGAATTGGCCTATTTCAGTACCATTTAATTTCCTCAAAATTTATTCTGAACCTCTTCAGTCATTACATCATCACATCATAGATTTTTATAAAATGTCATGTGTGTCACAGAAAATTTGTCTAAATGAGAAAAGTACAAATTTGGCATCACCTTGACTAATTACACACAAAGGAAAAAATAATAATCTTTAGAATATAACATAACCTCCTAACTGCCAAAAGATGACCTTCAGAAATCTCATGTACTACAACAACAGTGACTTGGTGTACTAACCATGAACTAAAATCCCATTGCCCAAGGCACAATAAGATCTTTAGGCAAAACAACAATCCCTGCCACAAAAATCTTGTTTATTAGTAAGTGAAAAATCGTGATTCAAATTATTTTTTCAAGAAAATAGTTGATCCGTCTTTCAAGGGTATGGACCGTTAGCTACTCCATACCGTTCTGGTTAGTTCCAGAAACACCAGCCAGATTCCATTTACAATAGTAATTTTCTCAGGAAGAAATTAATCATAATTCCTATTAGTCACTCATGCAGGTTTCAACACAAAGTAGTACTTCCTGCTGCATAAATTAATAAATTTTCCTGGAACCCTAGATTCCTATAAAACAAGTATTTGCAGGAAAACTGAGCCATGATGGAAGAAAACTGCCACTAAAGGAGAAAAGCAAATATTTCTCTAACAAACTCTTTTCAGGTACACTTTACGAGGAAGCAGCCTTCCCAGGAGCTAAGTGGAGGCATCGTTTTCAGCTCTATAGTTAAGATCATATTTTAAATTTACACTCAAAGAAATTATTCAATCTCTTATGCATGAAAAAACATAACATCCTATCAAAACCAGAACTTATTCTGAATATAGAACATTATTTTCTAAAAAAAAATTAGCGTCAGGGCTTGGGGGTTTCTTTAAAAAGTAAAAAAAGAAAACAATTGAAAAACCAAGCTATATGTGAAAAACTCGGCACAGAGCACTAGTCTTTGCTGTCCTGATATCTTACACAATACAGATGCTCCAATATTTTTTTATGCAGCCCAAATTGAGTTGGAAAACTTCTGAGGTTTTTTTTTTGTTGTATTTTTCAATTAGTAATGGTAACCTGCCCCTTTCTATGCTTCGTAAAATGGAGTGCTTCTTCCATTTATTCTTGCCATGAATAAAATTTTATTAATTTTATGAAAAAAACAAAATGCTTCTTCCAATACTTCACCTAGTAAAACGCTTCTTCCCCACCAAGCTCCACTAAAACGTGCAATTTAGTATCAGTCTCTCAATATTGGGCTAAGCTCCCTTTCCACCCCTCATCTCTGTGAAACATATTTAAGAATTATTATTAAAACATACATTCATCTTACAATGTTCACAAGCTTTATTTACATCAACAAAAAGAATTCCCCACACCAAAATCAAAATTGTATCATCACAACACCAACAAAGGTGGGCGATTTACACACACTCCACCCCTCATACAAAAATTCTACACTTATTCTGCTCTTTCACAACGTTCAGCCCACATTTTGCCCATTACCTCTCCCAATTACTGTCCTTAACTCTAATCCCTCAGGCCCCACATTGGGCACCATAAAGAACTGTGGTAGGTTGACCTTGGCTAGCCATCAGGTGCCCACAAAAGCTGCTCTATCACTCCCCCTCCTCAACATGACAGAGCAAGGAAATACGATGAAAAGCTTGTGCGGTCAAGATGAGGACAGGGGATTTCACTTAGCAATTACCATCATGGGCAAAACAGACTCGACTTACAGAAATTAATGTAATTCATTGTCAATTAATCAGAACGAGACCTCTCCCTTCTTCCCAGACTCAATTTTACTCCCAACTCTTCTGCTTCCTTGCCTCGAGTGGCACAGGGAGCTGGAGAATGAGGGCTGTAGTCAGTTCCTAACACATCACCTCTGCTGCTCCTTCTTCCTCATGCTCTTCCTCTGCTCCTGTCTGGGGTGCTTGCCATGGAATACAGCCCTTCATGAACTTCTCCCGTATGAGTCCTTCCCACAGGCTGTAGTTCTTCAAGAACTGTTCCAGGATGGGACCTTTCCACAGGATGCAGTCCTTGAGGAACAAACTGCTCCAGCATGGGTCCCCATGAGGTCACAAGTCCTGCCACCAAACCTGATCCAGCACGAGCTCCTCTCTCCACAGGTCCTGCCAGGAACCTACTCCAGTGTGGACTCTCCACAGGGTCATAGCTACCTTCAGGGCACATCCAATTAGCTCCAGCATGGAGTTCTGCACAGGCTGCAGGGTAGATATCTGCTCCACTGTGGATCTCCATGGGCTGCGAAGGAACAACCTGCATCACCTTGGTCTTCATCATGGGCTGCAGAGGAATCTCTGTGCCAGTGCCTGGAGCACTTCCTCCTCTTCCTTCTTCACTGTGCTTGGTGCCTGCATGGTTGTTTCTATCATGTATCCTCACTCCTCTCTCCCAACTGCTGTTCCAGAGCACCTTTTTCACCCTTTCTTAAATGTTATCAGAGGGGTGCTAGTATAGTCACTGACTGGCTCAGCTTTGACCAGCAGCAGGTCCATCTTGGAGCCAGCTGGAAATGTCTCTGTCCAACACGGGAGAAGCTTCTGGTGTCTTTTCACAGAAGCCACCCCTGCAGCACCCGTTGCTACCAAAGCTTTGCTACATAAATCCAATAAAGCACTAGATTTGTCAAGCCAAGCAGCTCATCAGTCACATCCAGACCACAGTCATCTCTGATGGCTCTCGGTTACATCCATACTGTGGTGAGTGTGGATGTGCTGCAGTGAGTACAGTGATGGGCTTTAAACAAATCCTTTTCATCTTCTGCTATGTACTCGAGTTTCCTCACTGAGAAGAGCTATAGTAGAATCTGCCCATCCATGAGTAGACAGGATGTTCCAGCAGCCAATTAACTTAAACTCAAGAACTGGCAAAGACTTAGTCTGTGGTTCTTTTGTTTAAAAGTAATATAACTAAATTTCATAAGCTGCCTTCAGGTGCCCATTTTGAGAAAAAATAACTTCACACTGCTCTCAACAGGACTGAATATTTAACCACATTTCCTAACAAAATCAGAACGCAACCATCTCTACTATCATGCCTCAATACAGATACTGGTAAACACTTCTGCAGGGTCATTAGACTATGGAGAACAGTAAGAAACACAAACCATTTTGGAAAGCAGTTTTTTGTGAATTTCTCTGAAGAATGAAGTTTTATTAAAGTAGTTTTACCTGGCATATAATGATTTCATCAATATTTTATCAATAATGCAAGTAGTTAAATAAAGACAGAACTGATAAGGGTGATCAATTTTTCAGATGGGGAAGAGAAAGAAATAGAAGGATATGAAAGGGAAATAGAGAAATGAAGGATTCAAGAAGGAATGGAAATGAAGGAAACAGGAAAATCAGAAAAAAAAAACATACTCCAACTGATCAGTAGAAATACACATTTAAACCAGTTTAACTGGCCCCTAGAGTCTGGCTGGTTTTAGCTCTCACAGAAAAAGAAAAAAGCATATTGGAAGTCTGATTAAAATTTGTTAAAAATCTTGTTACCATGGAGTAATTCCAGTGATTTTCCAAAACAAAGCATTGTAATAATGTACATACATTCAAAGTGTCTATAAGTTTTAAAAAGTTTCCTAGGTAAAAATACATGACATTAAGCATTTTATATATCAACAAAGTAAAATAAAATAATTAAAGGTCATTGATGTTTCATGACAAAAAAGATTACAATATAAACCTGAGTAGATTCAAAGTAAAGAAACCACAAATAGAAAGCCTGCATTCAGCTCTCCACGCTTGACCTAAAGAACTTTAAATATTCTGATTCCTTCCACAGAAATAAAATCATTAATAGTTTCATTAGTGTCCTGAAATACTACAAAGGAAAAACATTGACTGTTTGGTGTTTTAATTTTATTCCTTCCCGGTCCACATTTCACCGTGTTTTGGACTTCTTTCATATTTAACCTTACTTTGAATGCCTTACCCTGAGAAATACTTGAAATTGAGCTAATTAAAACTTCTGCATTTTAATCAAAATTACTGATACATGTTCTTAAATCTTAATTCCACTTTCATGAGGTTTTTTGTTTGGAAATTCATTATACTGACTTGAATCAGTGGTAAACCTGATAGTTATAAGTATCTACATCTTTAACAACTACATGAATAAATGAAGTTTAAAGAGTATTTTATTTATAATTTTGAGGCAAGACATTTAGTTTAAGTAAATCAGCTTTTTGAAATCTACACTATAATCCTCAAGTATAAGTCTTTCAATAAGTTTAAAAGCACAGTGTAGAGGAAATGACACTGGTCTGTACTGTTAGGAAAAGATAATACTTTTTATAAAGTCCTTTAAAAATAAAAAAGAAACAAAACAGGTGAAAGACATTTGCTTTCTTGTACAGCTAAATAATAAAAAGAACAAAAGAAGTCCCATTACCCGTGCTGGACTGACTCCAGTAGTGCTGGCAGTCAAGACTTCACATTGTGAATCGATAATATTTTTAATCTTCAAATCCAAATCTTGTACAACTTCCTCTACTGCCTGACAGAAAGGATCCCCATTGCTTCGGCCTTTTATCAAATGCATCTTCACTGTTGACAGAATTCGCCCCCCTGCAATTCTGAAAATAGGCACAGGGTCATCTCCACATTAATCTTGGCAGCACTTTAATATACTTATTAGTGTTGAACGTAGCCAGTCTTCACAGTTAATCAAATCTCTTCAGAAAACAGCTTTGATCTTTTAAATCAAACAGCAGTATACGAGTATTGTTCAACATAATAGTTTGCTAAAAAAAAAAAAAGATTATAAGGAAAGGTAATGAGACCAGCATTTAGTAATACTCTAAGACGCAACACAAAACTAACTTATCCATAAAAGTTCAAAGAAAAGTATGTTCCTTAAACCTACAGTTACTGTTTTGCTCATAAGCTGTTAAGTGTAAACAAAATGTTTCACTGGAACATGCATTCCAATTTAACAGACTATTGGATTTTTGAGTCTTTTGTGCTTCAAAATAGTACTCTGTTTTCAATTTTATTTAAATAGATAGTAATTAGACCAAATGAACATCACTGCCATAAAGGCACACACTATTAATCTCTCTTCATCAACAAGAAAAAATGCCTACAGAAAAAAACTTAGTAGTTTAATTATGAAATATGCATCCATAAGTAATTGAATCTCATCAATATAGGGGCTTTATTTCAGCTCTTCTTGTAGAAGAAAAAGTTGACATTTGTGAGTGCACCTAAACTATGTTTAGACTGTTAATTTCATTTATGGTTCTCTACCTTGAACCATCCACATTGCATGTATGATAGACTACATTTGGGATCACTTTTGGATTAGAACAACCGGGTTTCTCCCCAGGGAAACTCTTGAGTGATTAGCAGTTACGGCTGTATACATGATGCTCTAATAGGCCGTACTGGGAGAACTACACCATCTCTTGCTCTCTTAGACTTGTAAGATCCACATATTCTATAAAAATGGAAATATGACAGGCTGCCAGGTAGAGTGCATTATCCTGAGTATGCTAAAAAAAAAAAAAAAAAAGAAGAAGAAAAATCAATGCTTGAAGAATCACAAGAAAACCCGAAGATCTTGGGTCCACATAAATGGCTACAGGGACTGAGGCTCTTTTAACAGCGCATCTTAATTTACACAGATCTGGTAAATGAGAAGAAGCAGTTACAGTTTCAAGAATTTCACTGTCCACACATAAGCGCATCATTCCATTCAGGGGTCAAAAGTGCTGCCCTGAACAAAGCTGCTCAAAATTAATAAAATAAAATAACTTAACGCTGAAACTAGAATGAGCATAATCCCATCACAAGAATGGAAAATCCAAGTGTTAAGAGTGAACTTCTCATTTTGCAAGTGTAATGTGTGGTGAGTAGGTGCAAAAGCCATATGGAGGTAGAAAAGTAAGAATCGCTAGTCATGAGGCACAACTATGAACGATGCACCAGCTTAAGTAAATTAGCTAGGGGATCACAGATCTTATCTCAGATCATCAAAAACTATACTGAGACAGCAAATGTGTCTTGACTACTTCAGTAAAGATTTAGTGAAAGACAGAATAAACCCCTTGAGTTAAAAGCTTAATAATTTTGTCCAGTACCTACATAAAACATTAAATGAAAGACAACTTTTTAACATTGCTTGAGTTTGGGCAAGTAAGAAAACAGGCATTACAAGAAGCACTCAGCTCTCCGACATCATAATGCATCTCCTCCTGGAAGCCTTTTGAAGTTGCATGCTGTTTGAAAATTTTATCGTAAATTCTCCAGTCTTCTCAGAACACGAACCTGTCATCCAGACCAACAAAGCTGATTATAAGCAAGACTTCCCTCATCCCACAAAGCAACTGTTTAACATTACATATATATAAGGACTTAATTATTTCCCCATGACATTTTGTCTTCAATTCAATTCTCTTTCTGTTTATTTTCCTCAACCTATTCAGAGGGCAGTAGTCTATATTTTATTTTTAGCTCTAATTTATAGGGGTTTTTTAAATTGATCTTCTCCCCTTTTACTTCTTCATGTATAGAGTTATTTTCATCTTTGAATACCAGCTGATAACACATGCAAGAAAAAAGGATGAAATGGAATCAGAGGCATAAAGGACCCATTCTTTAAAAAAAAAAACCTGATTCCCAGGAAAAGGTAGAGCTCTGTGTTCAGAAAATACTCTGAACTGAAATTAGAGACTGAGACAGCACTCAGGACAAGTACCATAAACATTTCCTCTGTTCTTACAAGGCACATATTTATTGGCAGTGTTGGAGATGAGATCCTGTGCTTGTGGTCTCTTTTTTTGAAGTTGTACAATCACGTGTCTTATCCTTAAAGTAACAGAGATTCTCTGCAGTGATTCAAAAAAATAAACAGAAACAAACAACAACAACAACAAAAAAAACCCTCAGCCTTCCAGTCACCGTGTTTTTGATCAAAACAGTCTATGTAGCTCAGACACCAATAGTTTTGATTTAACTATACCATGGATTGTACAAAATTACTCCACATTTATTCACACACCCTGAACTCTCAAGCTGCTATTCACACCTACGGTAGAATTTTTAGATACATCTATGGTGCTGCAAATCACAGGCCTGCAAAATAAAATAAAACAACAAAAAAAACCCTACACCCCAAAGCAATGGCAATGGCTTTATTATTCCAGGTGACATAGCCAAGAGTGAGATGATGACTAATTTTTCAGCTTCCTCCATGCTTTCTGGGTTCTTCTATGTGCCTGCCCACTTACCCTAAAATGATACCTTGCAAAATGGAAGAAAAGTATACTTTGTACACGTTAAATTTTGAAGATTAATTTTAGAATTGTAGTTAGGAGATCCTCCAGCAAATGAAATTCTGCTTGTCTACATTCATATAAAATAAATGGGCAGAGCTAGGTAATAATAGGAATTGAGTCAGAGGAAAGCTAGTTTGTTTATATTGTTTCCTATTAAAATACATGGAGGGAACAGGGCCAGAGATCTTGCTGTTTTGGCTTATTCTGGCTGAACAAGACTCCCATAAATAACTTAAAAATCTGAAATTAACCTGAAGCATTTTTTTCTGCCTTTTTCCAGGTGAAACCCAAATATTTCCACATAATTCTCATATTTAAATTTTACAGGTTAAAGATTATTCAATTCACATTACATTTGCAGGCTTGGTTAAAGAGAAAAACTTGTGCTTAGCAAAAATTTAAGCACAATGTAGGCACTCAGCTGAAAACAGTCACCAAATGAAGTCTCTCTGCACACAGGTCAAGAGCTATCCAAACCTTAGAAAGGATAGGTGGCCTTTTTGGTTTTTTGGGGGGTTTTTTAGGGGTGGTTTTTTTTTTTTAAAAAAAAAAAAAAGGAAAAAATTCTGGTGTACCTCTGCTCCAAAACCCAAAAGTGTGTCTAACCACAAGTGAAAGAAAAGATCAAGAGGGAAAAAAATTAATAAAAATCATCCAGTGCAAGTTATCAAGAGGTAAAAAGAGAGATCTGCTGAAGAAAAGTTCTGTCTCAGAAATGCATATAGGAACTGTAGCCAAGTCTCCTGATGCTTCTTGCCAAATTGCTTTATTTCCCTCAGCCCTAAACTGACAGTTTCCAAAATAGTACCCTCAAATGAGAAAAGTATTGTATTAAATGAGTAGTAACTGTTCCATAAATACTGCGCTGAACCTACAACTCCAAAACAAACAAGCAGGTGAAAGGATTGACTGAAGTTGTCTTTGAAAGCCAGGTTCAGTCCTTTCTGTCTACGGGTATCTTGAGCTTACCTACATCATTACAATTTCCACGTATTTTACATACATATACATGCATGTATCCTGGAGCAAAAAGTATTATTATACCTATGGCACTGGGCATGAGTTAATTAAGATAATCACACCCTTAATTTAAATGCTGTGTTCCATGATGATTACCTTGTAGCTTTTCACTGAGAATAAAAAAAAAAAAAACACAAAACAAAACCATGATAAAAACATTTTCTACATTTATTTTTTTACCTCTACTACCCAACGCTAACTAAGGATATTTGCTATTAGAAGTAAAGTTCATTTAATCTCTTTTTCTCCCCATATGCCTTCTTTTCCAGGAAAGAGTTCCAGTCCTCCATCAGATATACACAGTACTAACCGGAGCAAAGAAAAGGAAAAGTTTATTCATACTTCAACTTGAATTTATATAAACAGGCCAAGACATAAAATGCTGATCTAATGTGTGTGGATTAGTACTGAACACTGTGCCATAGCTTATGCCATTTTACACCAGGATATAACAAAATAAGTTATGTTGCAAGGTTTGTTCTATTAGTCTTGAATATATTTATAAAATGTTGAATCTGCCTCATTTGTGCTATTTCATGAATATTTCAAAGCTCACTACAGAAAGCCCTAACTAGCAGACAGCAGTAAAGCCAGTCTCAGTAGAAGAGGTGTTCTTTTAATGTCATTATATATGCCATCTAGAGCACAAACGGAGGTGGGCTACAGCTCTGTTCATTTTACAGAGTCGTTTCTGTGGTAAAAAGAGAATCGTTCTTTCCCCAGAAAAGACAGTTCACTGGATCAGAAAACAATTTAAGAAATAACCATCTTGAAATGAAACTATAAATTAATTCAAGAATAAATACAATAGTTCTATTTAAATCAATCAAGTAAGTTACCTGAGCAACTTCAGATCCACCAGTAGGACTTCATTGCTGGTGAGGTTTAAAAACACTACATAAAAGCATGAAGATAAAAGGAAAATGTGCTAAAAATGCAACTTGGCTTTTGGGGGTTTTGGTGGGGTTGTTTTTGCGTTTTTTCAAAAAGGAGACCCTATGTCAAATTACTCTGTTATTACTCTTTTATAGAATTATATTTCCACTGTGGTTGTTGAGGGAATGTTCAGACACAAAAGGCTGGATCCAACAGTACAGTGGTGATCTTCCACTGAGCGGACTCAGCAAAGTCTAGATGTGACCATCAGCACGACCGAGCAGTACTCCATAATAAGTCCATAGCAGAAGAGACCTAGAACAAAGAACACTTTCACTTCTTTGATAGCCTGCACTATTCTCCATCTGCTTCAGCAGCCAGAAAGGGTCCAACAAGCACTACCATTTTCAATTACACAGTCTTAATTCACACTCTTATTTCCTACCCACAAAAGCCAGGACTGTAGGTGGGTGAGAGGAAAGCATGTGATCGCACAATTAAAATTATGTTAATGCATGCTTCTCAGGTGACTAAACTAAGACTTCAATGACAGCTTCTAAGCATTTATTTTTACAGACAATGTTCAGTTAACTTTTTTTTTTTAAATTAACAAGTTCCCAAACATTTTAGATCAACTGACAGAAGGAATGTCTCACCATCTTTAGCATAACCAGCACTAAGAGAGGAGTAGACAGTTCAGGTGGGATTCATCTCACCTCTCTTGTACCCAGAGAAAAACAGATGCCTACACGAAGATAAAATGAATCACATGCTAAAAATGCCTTATTTGCATCAGTGCTTCTAAAAAAAAAAAAAAATACAATGTAAGGCTCTACCTGTTTACTAGGCACTGTATAAATGGCATCTTCTGTCACTGGCTGCTTCTACTAAAAATATTCTCAGATCTTCTGCCTGCTCAAACCCTTTTGCCTTACATCATCTGTGTCCCAGTCCTATCTATTTCTATCTCATTTTCCTTATCAAACTGTCTTATCTTATGCTGAGGTAGCTAATTTGTAAGAAACTAATTGCATGTCTTATCTTTTTTGTTCCTACTGAGATAATCACATAAACAAGCTCCTCTGCTTCCCTAAAATCTAAATTACATTGGCAAGAGTTCCTCTTACAGAACTAGAGCCTTAATGTGCAAAGTTACTATGATGCAGAAGCACTTCTATTTATTTTCTTGAAATACATGTTTTGTGGAAAAGACTAAAGTAGCATACAGAAGAAGAAAAAAGAAAAAAGAGTTGAGGATATGGACAATATTTAAAGCCTGATAAAAAACAGAACAGACTGCTGAAGGCTATTCCAAGGACAGAAAGGAATATATCAAAATTCTATTACACTAAGGTCAACATTTTTATTCATTCATTTCAACTTCTCCAACAGAGGTAAAAAAACAGATGACAAATATATAGCTATCTAACTTACACAGTGGGAACAAACATCTTAAAACAGTTTACAAACACCTAGTGATCATGGAGTGGGAGAGGATCACAGCCACCTTCTTTGTTATGGATTTAGGAAGCTGTCTTAGAACTTGGTAAGAACTGAACAGTTATCCAATTTTTGAATTTAGAACTATGTGAAGAGAGTAGCAATCTGATTCTGCTCTCAAACACAAAGAAGCAGGCTGTTAACTAGAGCTTCATCTACCTGGGTAAAAGAGTAGGACAAAAATTATTTAAGAAACAATACAAAAAAATCAAATGTTCTTAACAGAGCAGTAACTGTGCCTTTTCAAGCAAACTCAATTTTTTTTAATTGTTATATGCATAAATTTTAAAAAAATAGTAGTTCATATTATTTCAACAATAAAATTGCATTAGTGAGCTTATCTAGATTTTACACATATACTTTTTTCTTTTACAGATATCAAAACACAGTATCCAAAAATTCGACCTCAAACAATGAGCACGTGCATTATTACTCTAGTTTTTTTAACCATACAGAACTAAATATTAGGTGAAGACCCTACATTAGGCCCTTCAGAGTTTTGCAGTTTATTAGATCCACAATAAAAGTACAGCAAAAAAGAATCCTGTTGCTAAGTATTTTTCCATGTTGCTGCTGCTGCTTTTGCTGTATTGACAAAATTTTCTATCTTTTAGCTTGGTGGAAGAAACCAGAGGGGCTCCATGACACAGTTCCATTGTTCCACCATAACATATTCAACTTATAGAGTTTCCTCTAGACATAATCACTTTCCTGCAATTTACAGAAAGTTATGAGGATTGGAAATACAGGTAGGGAGCTGCTGGAGTGTTTCTTAAATCTGGATTAAAGGGAGGCCATGGAAACAGCTGAACCAGTAGTTTGACATCTGTATGGCGGTGCAAGCATAAGTTCTTTTTCAATCCTGCACTGGAATAAAAATGCCATAGAACCACAGCTTCCATGTCTTCTTTTTAATTAAGGGACTATATTTGAATTTCAATATCTAGGACATAATGGTGAGCGTATTCTCCAGCACCAGCCTAAATTAGGAAGTAAAGGCAAGGGACAGCAAATTACAAACATCACAACTTAATTAAATGCAATACTGTACAGTTAGAGCACTTAAGACACCACAGTTGAAGCGTGGTATCTTAAGTCAGAATTACCCTGAAAAGTTCAGCTTTTTCAACCAAAGCTTTCTATTTTCTTATAAATCCAATTTAAAAACCAATTAAGTTTTTTTTAAAATTATTTAGAGCTAAGTATATTTTAAAACATTCTCAACATTAAGTTTAAATGAAAACAAACAGATTGAAGTATATCAGTATTTTCATTATAAAGTTAAATGTGTAAATAAAGCAGATAATTTACTTCAAAGTTATGTTAAAGCATGTTAGCCTTTAAAGTGAACATGTGTTAAGCTCCTTGTGGTGACAGAACTACAACTTCATGGGAATAACCAAGACACAGTGGGACAGCCTCACAGCTGCAGAGTTGCCAAGGATGAATACAACAAGCTCTTCAGGAAAGACAAGTTGGGGGAATGCTCTCTATGTGTAGGAGCAGCTCAGAAGTACAGAGGAGCTCTTCTACTCTTCTATTGACAGACAAGAGGCTCATTGAGAGCTTGTGAATCAGTTTGTTCTAGACAACCCAACACACACGAGGAAACAGGCAAAGTATTCTTAAAGCAACTCTCAGCATGCTTCATACCACAAACCCTGGTTCTTACAGGGCACTTTACCCCCACCACCTCAACATCTGCTGGAAGAGCATCACAACAGGATGCAAGCAGTCAAGATTCCTAGAGAGTGTCATGGATACTGGATGGGCAACACACAGGGTTACAACACAGCTGGATCTGCTATTCACTAACAAGTCTTTAGAGGAGAACTGCAAGGAGCAGGTAAGGATCAAGTCAGGGTTTACTTGACAGAACTGAGGCTTTATAAATTCATAAACCAAATGGGCTGCATCCAAGAGCACTAATAGAACTGGCTGATGTCCTTGTAAGACCACTTTGCCATCTTTGAAAAGTCATGAAGATCAGGGGAACTTCCCGAGAAATGGAGAAAAGCAAATTTTTTTTTTGCAAGAAAGACCCAAGGGACAGTTTGGGGAACCACTGGTACATCAACCTCACTTTTTTCCATGAGAAAATAATGTAAAAAGCTCTCTGAGAAAACATTTATACACACGTGAAGGATTAGATGGTGGCTGCTAACAGTAACCATGGATTTATCAAGTAAATTATGCCTGACCAATATGTTTGCCTCCTACAATAAAATAACTGGCTTTGCAGACCAGGAACAATGGTGGATGTCATTTACCTTGACTGTAGTCAGGCTTTCAATACTGTCAGAAAATACTCTCAACATATAAGTTTGGGTATTACAGTCTGGATGGATAACAACTAGATGAGTTAAAAACTGGTTGGATGGTCAGCCTCAGAAGGCAGCGAACATGTTGTACTGTATCTGGAAACCAGTAACAAATAGAGTACCATAGAAGCCTGCCCTGTACCCTACTTCTCTTTTAAATATCTTTGGCAGTGACTCAGTGATAAAAATACATACTCATCAAGCTTTCAAGTGACACCAAATTGGATGGAACTGTCAATATGCTTGAGGGCAGAGATGCCATGCAGAGATACCTGAACAGACAGGAACAGGCTGACAAGAACTATACTGAAATTGAACAGTACACGCAAAGTTTTGGAAAGAGGTAACACCTTGCAATGATACAGGCTGGGGAGCAGCTCTCTGTAAAAGAACCTGTGAGTCTTAGTGCATGTTCAGCAAGCTAACCGTGAGCCAGGAGTGTGCCTTGGCAGCAAACACCAACAGTATCCTTGGCTGCATCAACAGTAGCGTAGCCAGTAGTCTGAGGAATGTGATTATCCCTCTCTAATCAGCACTCATTGGACCCAATTTGAAATACTGCATCCAGTTTTGGGCCCCCCAGTCCAGGAAAGACACTGATAAACAGCAGCAAGTTCAGCAGAAGGCTGCCAAGATGGTCAGCAAGACATGCTCTGTGAAAAGCAGCTAACAGAACAGCTTGTTCAATATGGAGAAGAGAAGGCTTCAGGGGGACCTACTAACAGCTTTCCAATACCTTCAAGAAGGTAACTGAGAAGATGGAGCCAGGCTCCTCGTGCTGGCAGTTAGTGGAAGGAAAAGAGATGACAGGCATAAATTGAAACAAGAGAGGTCCCAAGTCAATACAAGGGGAAAAAAACATTTCCACCATGAGGACACTCACGCAGTGGAACAGGTTGCCAAGAGCGAGATTGAAAACCTCCAAGGATGAAGACTGCACAAAGCTTGACTGGATAAAGCCCTGATTAACCTAGGCTGACCCCACAACTGACCCTGCTTTGAGCAGGATATTGGACCAGAAACTTCCTGATGTTCCTTCCAACTTGAAATATTCTATGATCCTATGTTTAAGAATTCCTACAGACAATGTTTTGCACACACTTGCACAACTTTCCAGCAACTTCAGAACACAAAACTCCAGGGCTGCATGAACCGCTATCCAATTAACTCAAACATTCAACACAAGACCAGATAAAGTCTCATATGCCTTCTCTCCCAAAATATTACTGCATCTCCATATGCAATCACAGCTTCACAAAGGCAACACATAAGAAATAGACCTGAAATGAAGACCCACCCCAAAGCCTCACATTTGCTCAAGTGTTTTGAATGAAACAATACTGCTAACTTTACATTCAAACAGCTACTAATGTGAGCTGTGCAAGAGTGTCACCTAGTGGTCAGTGCTTACAGCGAAATCAGGGCCCCAATTAAAGAAGAAAATCTACCAAATTTGCTACTCTACAAAATCAGTGGGGACTTTTAAAGTGTATATATGTGTATATATATACACACACATCTATAGGAACCAAAAAGTGGAGTAACCAATATGACAAATGCCTTTCCATCATTCAGTTTTAAGTGACACACATCTTTTACAAACTTGAAAAAAGTCCTTCCAGAAACAAAATAAGTTCTTTCCAGATGTAAGAAGCATTATTGTCTGGCCTAAAAGAGAAGTATTTCCAAAATGATGGATTAGTACTAGACTTTTTCATCTATACCAGCAGAAAAGAGTTTCCGGATCCTCAGGTGTATAATAATCATCCACCTCACTGATAAATATAACATTGATGTGTTTCTTGACATGAAATAGGCACAAAAAGTAGAACATCCAAACTCTCTACTGCATAAACATTGTCTCTTATACGTACAGAATATGTAAATAGTTTTAGGGTTACAAGTTTTACAGCACCCCCAAACCTTAAGGAATATTCATGCTATGGACCCGTGAAAGATTAGGGATTTCTTCTAATCTTAGACATTTGGAAAACAAGAAAAGGCAAACTCAACTATTGCAAAATTCCAAAGATTTGTGAGAGTGTTCGTTGTCTCAGCAAATAGACCTTGAAACTACCAAACTTCATTATATCTTTCCATTTCTCCTGCTGTCAGGTCTGCTTACACTTTGTGTGATATGTGAATGAAATCAGTTTCATTAAGTTTTCACTCAGTTAACAGCTTTCCCTTCTCTCATCTCATCCACTTTCCACTTTCTTAGCCAAATGACATAGGAATGAGAAACACACTTTTGTTATTCTCCATAGGTTAGGCAGATGCTTGGTTGCAGTGTATCTCCTACTTTGTTCAAAATATTCTTAAGCACATCCTATCACCATCCAGCATCTTCAATCCAGTTTGCAGGTTCCCAAAGCAGAGGAACTTGACTCAGGGAGATGAATAAAGCCTCTTTTCAATGTGTCCTGCAATGACCCAGCATGTATGTGGCTACTTCGTGTTTTATGCAAGTTCAAGTTTTATAAGATCTTCACTATAACAAGATGAAACTAAAATAACAGACTTCTAATCATTAAATAAACAACCAAAAATACCACATTTTTCTTGTGGCATTACAAATACTGAGACCTGTTCTTTACAACTTGGTTAATCTCTACATCAGAAGAAACAGCAACGCCACAGAGAGGTTGTCCAGTTGCCTCTTAGGTTTGTTAGCAGACTTCTACAGAAAAACAACTGAAAATTTTGCTACATTGTTGCTTTTTTTCCTCTCTGCTCTTTAGATTGCAGGAGTAACAGAACTAGAGAAATTTATTGTCTAAAAATACATCTTCTGGAACTCATAACTGTCACATCACAGGCAGGGCATACAGACAGTCCTCACTCATATGGCTACCAAACATTTAAGAAAAATACTTTTTTGTTCACCAATGTTGTGACCCTTACAGTTTCTAAGCTCTATACTAGTCCTACAATATTTGAGAACTTCAGCATACTAATGAAGATTCTTTCAAAAACAGCCAACTGATTGGTATATTTCTATAAGCACAGAGCTACTATACAGATACATATATAAAAACAATAATAATATTTTACATCATGAGACTATAAAGCCCACATAGATACTTGAAACACCACAGTATAGCTAGCTTTCATTTTTGGTCAGTGATAAAACCAACAACAGCTATATGTATACATGCAACCTAATGAACATGGTAGAATCTGACGTTAATGAGATTTATATCCCAGATTAAATGGGACAGCAGGTACATCACAGAAAGCAACAGAATAAATAGCTGAAGCCTAACAAGAACTTTCAAGCTCCAATGAAACATCCCAACTAGAGACTGGTAATTCTCAGCAACCATCCTGCTCTGATTTTTCTCTTAAACATGCCTTGAAGAAAAGGGTAATAAATAAGATACAGCATTTTATGCTACACTTTGATGAACTGTATATACCTGAAAAAGTGGTGGTCTACCCTTTAAAAACAAGTTCATGCACATAAATGTTTTTCAATTTCTCATTTTTATCATTGTACAGTATCAGATATGATTTAAGTAAAGAAAAAAGTACACATTAGATGTTAAGTCAAAAGTTTTCTTTAATTACAGCACAGACAGCACGTCTCTGGCATCCAGGATGCAAAACGAAAATTGCAAAACAACTTCAGAAATACTTCCTACTTCCAGCTTTAATACAATCTGAGCAGTAATTTAAGTGATGCTTATGGTTTGCTTATCACATTTTGTTTTGAACTGTGTGGATTAAACTCAATTCAAACTGAATTGAACAGTATCAAGGACAGAACTATCACAGCTGATTTGCTAAAGTTTTGTAGGGAAAAATTACTGATTATAAATTAAAAAACCACTTCTTTAAAGCTTAAGAAAATTGCTCTTCTCTCTGTACTAATGCCAGTACTTACCAATTCAAATTCTTGTGTTACACTTGCACTTACCCCTAATTAACCTCACATTTGTAAGCCTGCCCAAAAGACTGACCAGGTCTTCAAAAACATTCAAAATCAGTGATTTGACCAGAGTCTTCCTAATAAGTAATTCTTATGCTTTGCTTATGTAGTTAAAAAGAAGAGAAAAGAAAGGCTAAATAACTGATGTTGTCATTTGTCAGCAGCAATAAAGACTCCTTTATATAAAGGTATACACAATGAAATGACAAAAAGGAAGTAATTAACAAGCAAACTGGTATGTTCTTTACTACTTCTTATGTACTTTACCAGACCCACAAGACTGGAATCTTTCAGTTGTTCATTTACAACTAGTTCATTTACAAGTAGCCATACATACACTGATTTGATAAAAATACAAACAATAACCTCAATATAAGCTTATCTCAATTGTTTTTCAAATATTTTTATTTTCTAATAAGGTTCAAATTGTAAACATTTACTCTGAATTATTAAATAAGTAAATTATTAGATTTTCTTTCATTCCCACTCCGACACACATGAACAAAAAAAAATAGGTGCTCCACAGGACAAAAATATAACAGAAATTCTATTACCTTGGATTTAAGATTTCACCAACAATTTCTTGCAGCTTGTCAATAAAATTAACAAAGTTTGAAAGCCCCTTTACATGGGCTTTTAAAGGATCAAACAATGAAGATGCACAGCCTCTTCCTCCAAGTTCCATAGTTCGGATAAAAGATGTCGCCATCTATTAGAAGATATATTCAGAAATATGAAACTGTAGACATACACAAAATGTACGCATGTTGAAGTGAGCCTCTCCTACAGATTTGCAGTGTATAACAGGTGGTCAATAGCAGAAATAATTTAACTGAAATCAATAGAATACCACTTAATGGTAAACATTGTACATCTCAATACTTAAATAGTGCAGCAGAATAAAAAAACACAAGCCAAAGCTAAAATTACCCAGCTAATTTCATATTTATATTGGATTTCTGATAGCTTAGAAAAAACTTTATTAACACTGGGTATAGATTTTTTTTTTTTTTTGCTGCTGTTTAAATGCTCATGATGATCTCACAAAAGCTACTCATATTCAGAGGGCTATCTATAAACCAAGAACAATTCTAACATAAACATGTAAAAGTTGACTTTAGTAGTATACTTATTTTCAGAAGTAAAAAAAAAAAAAGAAGTATACTCAAAACTTTTGAAAAATTATCACAGTTAGGGCTTCTGTCATCATAGCTACCCAATTCTATAAGTTTCCATATATTTTTTTATGCTATAAAGACACTGAAGACAAGAGATGTCCCCAAAGCAGTATGCCTTAGAGGACAAGCCCTCTAATTTTAAGGCAAGACTCAAAATTAAAAGCTTAGCAGTCCTCCAGAAAGATGGAAGTAAAGATAACAATCCAACTCGCTTGATACAGATGCAGTAATATTAATTCTACATATAAATATTAATTTCAGACTATACAGCTAAATCACAAAGCTCTTAGGACTGGAAAGAGTAAAACTGGAATTACTCTAGCAAAGAAAGTAAACTTGCCAGTATTCCTGCCTTTGTGCTAAAGATTTCCTGTAGATCAAGTACAGTTCATAGGACCTTGCTTTCCCAATGGAAAATATTCTGGCTTTGCAAGATTTCTTCAAGACACAAATGCCAGAAAAGATGACTTTTTTACATGGTAGAGAAGTTTCCCCTCTGGCAACTGTGAGGAAGAGGTAATAAATCCAGTCCAAACACATTTATTTTTTTTTTTTATACAATGTTAACAGAGCATTAGGAGCTAAAATAATTAATCCTGGAACTGAGACTTCACAAATTTTCCATATTTATTCAACCATAAAAATCTGAGAATGCAGCTGCTTCAGTGACTGTTACATACCCATGCTGTTTTTCCTTGGTCTGCTGTTGTCTGCACCGAGGCCACTGTGCATGCAAAATTTGATTATTTAGAATATGAGGGACCACTGGTTCTTTGGAGAAGGAATTCTTACTCATCTTATTCCAACTATTTTTGAGATAGCTCTGTATTGACTATAACTACTGTAAATATAAATGCACCTCACATACCAAACTAGATTCTTTAGCAACAAGCCTCTGTGAGCACTGCACATTGATGCTGTAGCTTTTTTTATTCCTGTACAAGGGCACTGAGAAAAGAGTATATCGCTGTCTTGAGAGATTTTTCCAGCTCTATGCCTTTGAGAATAAAATGAGCAGGAATGTCTAATATCATTCACAACTTGAAGATTATTTCAAGACTGATGAAGCTGCAAATGACTGGAAAGCGCTGCCCTCCCCAAATTCTGAGTCAAAGCTGAAAAAACTGCAATACTGCCCTTTCAGATTTTGTTCTGTGTTCTAGCGTACACATCAAATGAAGGGTTTTGTCACCAGGTTGCCCTAAGAAAAACAATTTGTACACAGAAATACTTTAGGTTCCAGATGTCTCAAGTTTAACAAATGCAAAGAAAAATGCTGGTTTACTAGTTAACCAAAATACCTACAGCACTTTAAAACCGTAATGCATTGTAACTGGCTTGCTTTTGTTAATGTTAATACTGCTTTGTGATATTCATTCAACCCAACCTGCTCACTTTTCAAGGTATTTGGTTAAGCAGCAAAATCTAATGTCATCTTTTCTTCCTTTGTCTTTTTTCTTTGATGTGCATACTGATGACCTCACTTCACACTACTCACCAAGATCTCAAAACTTTGAAAGCAATACAAAAAGCAAAACTTATATTAATGTTTAAGATAGTAATTTTTTGTAGGATTTCAGTCACTGTCTTGATGTCTGTTTTTAGGATATCATGTTTTAGAGCTCTAGAGGTACGTATGCACACAATTATTCTTCTGTGCAACTTTAGATCTCATGACCAAGTGAGCATCCATTTCTTCACATAGAATCTCTGTTGTGTCTTTTTAACCTAGTAACCATGTTTATGATGATATTTGACTTGGCTTGCAAACGTCAGTCTAGCACATGAGATTAAAGCAACAGTTCATGTTTATAGATCTATTTCATCGCCTTTGATCTACAGCAAGTTTCATTTGACACACATACCAGGAAAATGGACATTTTTCTCTCCTGTGAGACATGTTTTAGGTTAGTGAAGGCCTCTCTACCGAGTCCTCTATCAGGAACGTTTAGAATATGAGCCAATGCTAGATCATCCTTAGGATTCACCAACAGGCTTAAATATGAACAAACCCACTTCTTTGCCAGGATTGTCACCTGTATAAGAAAACATCACACAAATTAGTCATCCTGCTGCTAAATTATGTATTATGTTCTGTTATTTTTAAAACTAATTAGATACATACTAATAGGATTTCTGGAAGAGTAAGAATTTCACCTTGCATAATTTCAAAATGCTACTTTATGTATGGGGATTCTGGAAGTATTGACAAAAGCAAGCATAATTCATATGTTAAAATTATGTATACTGTACTTGAATACTCAAAGTATTTGAGGGTTGGATCTCTAGCTATTAAAATTAGCTATCAATTTCTACTTAGAAACCTCTTCACAGGTATTCCTTTTCTATCCCAAGACAAAATACCAGCGCTATTAAACCACCTAAGGATTTGTCATGAACTTCAAACAGGCTAAGATTTTAAACAACTTGCCAGCTGTGTGTCAGATTCAGTAGTTTTTCCCTTGGCTACCAGTGGATATTGATCACAGAAACTCCACCGATTGAGTTTGGACATAAATTGTGACATAGCTCCATCCACATAGCCAGAACATAACATTGTAATTGCTTATATTGCAGCACTGTTCTGGACTGTGTAAGAACAACAGTCCCAGAAGAATTTACAGTTCTGTCACAAGCAAAGAAAACAAAGACCAAAAAAAGGCCATTAACAAAAGGAAAGATAATGAGAAAAATCTATATTTGCTATGGAATTTATTCTTATTTGAACAGGATGCATACAACAGAAACGTACACAGTAAAAAAAACCAAACAAACATACGTGTGACAGTCTGAAGACAGATTTAAGAGAAAGAAAAAAGAGCAATTAATATTTTTATGACACTTAACTCCATAAACACACCTACAATATACCCAACCAATGCAGAATTTGAATAGACGTTCTAGTTTTTTAGATCAGCAACACGTTAATACCAATAATTGGAAACTATGTTATATTTAATCTTTTCAAAATATACAGAACATTACAAAAGAGACAGAAATTATTTTTACCTTCACATTCTCCTGGCCCTGTCTGCTGACTGGTGTAGAAGGAGTAGAAAGAACAGAACCATTACTTTCCTGTGCATTCATTATGCCAGAAATAAATTCCAACAGTTGAACCTTTAATAAAAAGATTGGAATAAACTTAAATATGAAGATGACTAGAAAGGAAAAGTACTATTAAAACCTGGTGAAACTGTATCTCCACCAGTTTGCTAGTGTTTTGAGGTTAACGCAGCCCTTACAAGCTACTTTGTGTATAATCTGGTACAACTGCTTCAGTAGAGAAATGAGGTGTAAGATTCAAATTCATTTAGAAGAGATATCTCAACTAGTTATTTAATACACTTGCGCTAAAAGCAGCTGCTTATGTTTTGGAGAACACTTAATGTGTTATACCAGATTTAGGAAGAGCTTGTTAACCCACCCAGGTCCTCTATCTCTGCCTTGAAAACAGGAAGAAATAAAATAATTTAGAAAAATCCCACTTTCTGTGCTCTTCCTAAACTACAGTTCTCCCTATAACCTGTTTTGTGAATCTTTAAGGAAGTAGACAAGCTGGTTACCAGCATACTTGTCATAGAATCGTACAACAATTTAGGTTAACAGGGACTTATAGAGATCATCTAATACAAACTCATGCTTGAAGGAGGACCAGGTTGCTCAGTGACATGCTGAGCCATGTTTTTAATATCTCCAAAGATGAGATTCCACATTCTCTCTGGGCAACCTGTTCCAATATTTGACCACTTTTTCATGAAGAAAGCTTTTTGTTCTTACTAGGCTAGAAGATAAACAGTTTTAATCATGCTGTAACGAGTTATTCATGGTATGTTCATAATATACCTCAGTTCAATTAACTGTCGGTTACAGATACAGCTTGCCTCATGTTAAAATGACCATATAATTAATCATACATCAAATTCACAAGGTGAAATAAACAGTAATTTGTTTAAGTCTGCAATGCTGAGCATGGGCAGAAAAAGCAGACAATTAAGTCCTCGCTAATTTTTCTTACAAGATAAAAATGTGGGCATCTAATTCCAACTTACATTAATTTTTTTTAAGTATCAGTACCCTTTGTCTTTTGACCTTTCCATGCTTTAGAGAGCACAGAATCAAATAAAATTAGGTGGAATGCTTGTGTTTCAAACTTATCTTGATTATTGCTTACATAATTTTTTATCTAATAACATTGAGATTAATCAAATTCATTTTTTATAGACTTTCATAGTTTAAGAGTGGCATACACACTGGAACTTCTCTAGCCTAGTGCATGCCTCACAGGCAGTGTCATAAGAACACCTGAGCTGCAATAAACTGCAACAGAGCTTCTGACTGAGTGGCTGAAGTGGAACATCTTCTGGTTTCTGGAAAAATCTAACAAGGAGCTGCATGTAGTATACCAAAGTTTTTGCTTTTAGGAGTGTGGTATTTTTAAAATGATAACCATTAAAAATATTTTGACTGCATATCAACATACAACCAAAACTCCATGACACATGCTAATCACTAAGCTTTGTTCCAGTCTTATCAAATCTCTACAGTCCATTTTTCAGTTCCATTTCTGGCAAAGAGTGATATACTCATAGAAAAGCTGTGGGACCCACCCATCCAGCAGGACAACAAAAAGAAATCATTTGAGTGAATTTAAGATCTCTTTAAAAGATTTAGTAATATAAACTCATCTGTTTTCCCAATAGAAGAGCAAAGTAACTTGTGAATAATTCGCAGCTCCTGCGTATATTTAGAAGTGTCATAAATCCATTAACTGGAATAAAAAAAATACGTCAAAACAATATCAAAGGTCACACAAACAAAATACTTACAGGGGCTATGCTCTCATCTTCAGATAAAAGTCCAAGACTATAGCACTTCTGACATACATCTATTAGATCTAACATATTGCTTCTTGCTAAGGCGGCATGATAGGCTTTTTTAAGGTCAGCATAGTTTTCAGGTTCTTTCATGTTTTCATATGATAATCCGAGTTTGTCATGTAACAAATATTTCCAAGTTTCCAACACATCACTAAGTGATACTGTGAAATCTCCATGTTGCTAAGAGAACAGAAAAAAACAAAAATACTGTTTTGTATTTGGTGTAACTTTAAAAATAACTTTAAAACAAGCTATATACGTATGTATAAAATGATAATCGAAATAGTTATGTTTAAAATAAAGTTTTACTTATAATTTAATTTCTTCCAGCGCTTTGCCTTTACAGTTGAGTTTTGTTATATGCAGTAGTTGTTCCTGATCTTTAAAATTCCAGGTATATATACTGAACTTCACTCATAAGAAAAGACAATTGACTTTCACAGGACTACTGCTTGCATAAAGTTATTCATTTGCAGAAATAGTTTTTAGCATGCCAGGCATTTACATCCCAAAGGCAGTAAATATAGCTCTATTACCTTGCTTCAAGCAGTAATTGGAGAAAATATATACCATGACCAAAAAATCTGAGCCTTTTTTCCTGTGTCAGTACAATTATACTTTAGCATAACATTGTGTTGCTACATGGATCTAAGAAATACATTAAAGCAATGCACACCTATCTGTTACTAGTACCATAACTAACATTAACTATGTAGTATAGGCTACAACCTTATACCCAGCTTCTGGCCCACTCTCCCTGTTAAAATTATTAGATTATATTAAAGAAAGTTAATTTAAAAGAGCAGATAAAGTGGGTAAGTGACAACAAATACATGGATAGCAAAATAACAAACAGCATTTTGTTAGCAACTGAAG
The DNA here is from genome assembly GCA_028565335.1 of Limnodromus scolopaceus. Lineage (NCBI taxonomy): Eukaryota > Metazoa > Chordata > Aves > Charadriiformes > Scolopacidae > Limnodromus > Limnodromus scolopaceus. The sequence goes on from JAOXNO010000001.1 coordinate 60,281,742, forward strand.
AACCTTTTCCTATTCCAGGCAAAAAAGAAGTTTCAAACTTATCATTAAGTAATTTAAGAGACTTGTATCACAGTTAGCAGTCCCTTACTCCCTTTCCAACTCTTGAGAGGAGTGCTCTGTTGACCTTGGGTAGACAGAAACAGAAAAAGTATCAACAGGAATGACTAAAATCATGTTTAATTTACACATTAGTTTATCATACTTTTTCTTTTTTTCAAAGGATTTACAAAGTGGGGACACCTGCTGTTACCACATTTATATGTAGGGATGTATTAAATAATCATGCCTAAGCACTTAAAAGAGTGAACACTTAATTGCAAAGCAATAAGCTTGAATTTTGTTGTACAGTCCTAAACTAAAATGAGAAAAGGGAATAAGTTTTTCTTTAAAAATTATCTCTGCATGAGAGAGCACAAGAGACTAAGAATGAGAGAGACTACATAGTCCATAATGCCACATGTAATCACATTTTTGAAGCAGAAGTAACTAAAGAACCAAAGTTGTTACCAAACCTGACATGGTTGGAAGTTATAAGTATGGGAGCAGGGCATAAATAGCAAACAAAAGGTGAAAGTGTCACAGCAGATAGGAACAAGCTAAGTAAGTGACAAAGTTCTGTTACTTGAGTCACAAATCAAGTGATGTGTTACTGAAGGAAGTAGAATGCAAGACAGCTACCATCCAATTGCATCAGTAAGAAGTTGGAGGAGAGAGCAGTTATTGCTGCATTCTAAGAAAGAAATAATTCGGTATAATACACAATCCCATTTGTTTAATCTTTGACATTCCTTTTTTACTTTCAGTAAAATACTGTTTTTTTTAAACCAAGTGATTCACAATTGTGATAGGGAGGAGGCAGGAATCTGCTCACTCAGCATCAGACGTTTTAATTAAGTTTTCCAGTTCAGCACAGGGATACAAGGAGCTGCAAGAAATCTGAACCTGTCCCTTCTGGCTGCCAATAAAGGAGATGATTGTATCGTCAAGGGTTAAAAACTGCAACACTGAGGAAGCCAGAAAAATCAGTTTCAATCTCTGTAAGCCAAGCTATGCACACAAATAAAGAATTGCATTAAGATGCTACTTACACAAGTGAAAATACATAATAGCAGTGAATTCTGCTACTAATTAGATTGTGCTAAAGGGAACAGTGACAAAACACAGGGGTTCAGATGCAGAATTACATATGTATTTCTGGCCTCTGTAATTCAGAATTTTGTCCTTTATTCACTAATTACTTTTTAACCTGTTTTTCATCTCTTGAACACTGACTCTGGACTTTCACTCCTGTACTGTTCTCTGTCTTTCCAAAATGGAAAATCTCACTACACACCCATACCTCATTATATTCTGTGCCTGTTTTCACCTTGCTCCCAAATCTTTGTTTATTATCCAGTGTCCACTACAATCTCTGTTTTCTCATAGCCATATTTATTGCCGACCTTTGCATACTACTATACTCTACAACATCCCAGTATCAACTTCCCCACCACCACTTCCTCTTTCCCCTGAAATCTGTGACTTCCTTTCTACTTGCTCTTATCCCCTCCTCCTTCACAACTAGACTCCTCATTTTCATCCATTCCCTGCTCTTGATCTACATACCAATCCCCACTTCTTGATGTTAAAGTTTTTCAGCTGAGGTCCTTCTATTTGAGTTGGACCTCAGAGCACATGCAAGAAGTAATTTTGCAACAGTAGCACATTTTCCAGTTTTCAGAGTTCATACTACTGGTATCTAAAGCATTCCCCAATTTATGGCAGGAAAAAAAAAAAAAGAAAAGCAATAGTATAAGCTCATGTAATTCATTAGGTAATGATATAAATGCCCTGTGACTGAGTGACAAGTCTTGTTTTGCTATGTCAATTACGACAGATAACTAGTGCAGAGGTTTTATTTCATGACATTTTCACATAAAGCAACTTTAATCTGGATAAAATAATTACCTAAAAATACCAGTAGCAATGGAAGACAGGACAAAAACAGGTCAGAAACAATTCTAATAATCTCAGTTGTTCCAGACCAAAAGATCCCTCCTTAGGGTTCTAGTGTACTTTGCACAACTTTCCCAACAGGCCATTTATGATTCTGAGGTCCGGAGTATCAACTATCTGGATATCACCTAGACAAAGAACTTGGAGTGAAAATGAAAAAGTACTCATGCATATTAATTTCAGAGCACTTTTTTGCCTTCTAGTTTGTGCACAAGTTATGGTTATTTAGCACTCTGAACTTGCATTCAGATTACCAGAATATTAACATGGCATATATGTTTTCTGAAAAACACTTGTTTTCCATTTCAGCCCCTCAAAAAATTAAAGATGTAGTCATATTATAACCCAATTTAAACAGATCAAACCAGCAGTAGGTTGTAGGGAAAAAAAGTTTTCTCACTTTGTTTTGAATCAAAATCCTCCAAGAGTACCAAGTTAAAGTACAACTTCAATATGGTATCTAATAAATCAAAACCTTTCCTCACCAGATCAAGGACCTGCAGATACTAGCAAAGTTTATATTACCACTGCAAAAATATTTTAAATCCAAATAAAATTGCACTCCAGATATTAACCTTCATGATCAGGTGCTCGCTGTGACACTGTATTTCACTACTTACATAATTTGTCAAGAGTCTCTGGTTTTAAAAATAATTTAAAAAATAATGTGGTGTTTTGCAGTAAGTATATGCCAACTGGCTAATAGCTTAAAAAAGTTCAAAAAGTTCCTTACTTTCATTCCATGATAGACATTGCAAGTATTGTGTTTCATAGGCATAGAAACAAAGTCTTATAAAGCATCTTCACTTCTTGGTAGCACAGTGCATTAAGTTCCCTTGGACTCTTATTTTAGAGCATCTGAAATCCAATAGTAACATTTCATGCCTAAAGAAACCATTTTTTTAGTATTTTGTAGGTATTGCAAGCTTTGTTGGGCTAACTACATAGCAAAGAAGCTTCTGTTTTGACAGAAAATTGTTTTATAAAAACATAAAGTGACATGTATTTCAGGAATATCATGTTCTCTCCTGCCTTCCCCAAACAATTGGTCACTAGCCATTTTTGGAATAAGTTCAAGACTGCTGTGCTTAACCACTACCCAGGTGTTATTTCTAGTTCTATTCTTGTCAGGGATACTTCTAGACTGCAGTATTGTTGCCTGGCTTTGCCCTCAAGTTGTGTGATTCCGCAGCCTTGTCACCTCCAGTCCTACTGAGCCTTCACTCCTTGTGTATCCTTTCATACAAGAGAGAGGTTTCCAAACTGCAGTACATAAAGAACATTAAAGTAGTATAAAGCAGCATTTTGATTAAGTTTCCCTATCCAGTGAATGTTGACAGTGCTATGCATGGATTCAGAAACCGGTTCATATAAGCACAGGTGTATAGACATAAGCATCTGATAGTTGTTATGCTGCAATCTGCCAGAAGCAAAGACAGTGAAGTTAAGAGGCCAATATCTTAAGCTTAGAAAAATTCCAGTATACCTTACATGGATGATTGTTTGGGATTGAACTTCTGGGGGCTTTTGGGGGTGGTGTGTGTGTGTGTGTGTCAAAGGTAAAGTACCAAGGTCAAAGACAGAGATATGCTCTGTTTAAGGAGAAACGGAGAGCTACAGTATGTATGGGACAATAGAACAACAGTAGTTGCAACAATAGGATCCCGAAACAAAGTAAAAATTCCACTTATCCAAGAAACAAACTATTACTTTCTAAAGTCAACACTATCAACTATAGCAGTAATAAAAACAAGATAGGAAATATAGCATATCATTGGTTAAAAATAAACAAACCAACAAAAAAACCAACCACACCACATTCTTGCTCTTGGAGGGAAAAGAGAAAGTCCTACTGGTAAGCTAGGGAGGATGCCTCAAGATTTAAGTAGCAAGAATCTTAACAGTTAAAACAACCCCGACTGTTGAGCAACACAAAAATACAAGAAACAATAACTTAACTACTTATGATTTGGTTACACAGGGAAAGACAGTAGGACAGCCTCAGTATATAACTTGCTTTTTAAAAAAATCCAACTTAATATTCCTGAAGGTGTTCAAGGCCAGTTTGGATAAATCTTTGAGTAATCTGGTCTAGTCGAAGGCGTCTCTGCTCACGGCAGGGGGGATGGAGCTAGATGATCTTTAAGGTCCTGTCCAACCCAAACCATTCTACAATTGGATTATTTTTTACTTCATTCTTTTTCCTACAAAAATTCAATTTTTTCTTAAAAAAACCTGTCCTTTGTAGAGAAGGCTACTCAGCACTGGTGAGACCAGATCTGAGTACTCTGTCCAGTTCTGGGCTTCTCAGTACAAGGGAGACACACTAATATACTGTAGAGAGTCCAACAAAGTCCAGTGAATCATCCACAAAGATGATTAAGGGAGAGAAACATACCACATACAAGGGAAGGCTGAGAAAGCTGAGGCTGTTTAGGCTGGAGAAGAGAATGCTCAGGGAAGAGCATATAAAAACATCTGAAGGCAGGATGCAAAGAGGATGGAACCAGGCTCTTTTTTAAGGTGTTCAGTGGCAGGACCAAAGGCAATAGGCACAAACTGGAAGAAACACACAAGGTTCCCTTTGAATATCAGAAAACACTATTTTACTGTGCAGGTGATTAAGCACCAGCACAGGTTGCTCAGGGAGGTTATGAAGTCTCCATCCTTGGAGACATTTGAGAGCCACCTGGACATGGTCCTGGGCAACTGTCCCTTGGTGGCCTTGCTTGAAGAGGAGGGTTGGACAAGATGACCTCCAGAGGTCCCTTGCAACCTCAACTGTTCTGCAATTCTCTGAAAAATTATGCATACTGAGGAACAGCCAAGACAAAGTCTCTTGGTAGCATCATTACAATATGTTACAAGCAACACATGATATAAAATTGCTACAAACTTGGTAGGAGTCTCTCATTACCAAAAAGGAGACAGATACAAGTGTTTAAGGGAGTAACACTGTAAAACAACTTTGCATTTTTCTTTATTTGCCAACATGGAAACAAGATGATTTAGGAAAACATTTCAAGAATTACAGGATACTGAACAGAACATAACATTCTTCAGACAGTGTACAAAATACACTCATGGAAGCACAGGGCAGAACTAAACCACACACCAAAGCTGATTTAATCCAGAATCAGAAACAGACAAACAAATTTCTAAGGGGAAAATAACATCAACAATGAAGTACTTCTTCCTCCAGTCTTACAGCCCTAGTGCTAGAAGAGAGGTTTACAAAACATTTAAGACAAGTCTGAGAATTTAAATTCACAGACTCAAGAAAAACAACTGGTTTATATAATGTCTCAGTTTCCCCCACTACCAGCTATAAAAGTCCTGGTCTGAAAATAACAAGTGATTATTTGTCCTCATAACCATCTCCTACCCCTCCTGATGCACAGGTGCAAACATAGTCAAATTAAAGCAATTAGCCTCAACTGAACTTCAGCTTGAAAAATTGTCATTTCTATTTCAAGCTTTAAGAATGGCTCCTCTTGAAAGTTTTCCTAGATTTTAGATCTATACTAAACAGTGTAGGTAAGACGTATGAACTTTCACCACAGACCGTTATGTCACTTGTCTTTATGCCATATGGCTACAAGTGTGCTACAACACAAAGCGTTTTCAGAGGAATTCAAATTACAGGTTTTTTTCCCCCCTTTCACCCCTGATATTTGATCAATGATTATCTCACTGTTACCCTCATTCTTGGTGAAATGTAAGACTAATAAATTGAAAGACTTTTAAACTTCTCTGAAGTTCTCCAAAATCCTTGTTATTTTCATTTCTACTGCAGATACAGATAACAGCTAAAAAACCTAATCCATTAAAATTATCCAGCCTCCCAAAGAAAGAGAATAGGGTTTTTCTTGCTTGTGGTAGGTTGTGGGTTGTTTTTGTTGTTGTTTTGGTTTTTTTTTTTCTGATCCAGCCAGTGAATAGCCTGTTAATACAGTTATTTTTCTTGCAGTAATTGACTATCATAATAGACTTCTATTCTACAGGTGTTAAATTAATAATACGAAATTATTGTGCTTAAATCAGAGATTTAACAAGGGACTTGCCTAGAACTGTAATACTTTGCATCTTAGTTTGAAGTTCTGGTACTGAACAAAATAAACCAGCCATATTTTACTCTAATACAACATCAAATGGACACCCAAGTGAAGAAATTGAACTTCAGAGGCCGCAAACGCAAATGCTAAAATAGTTTTAATCCACATATGCAAGACAAGTTTTATAAATACATTGGTAATTTGTCTTGTTAGACCAACTAGTATAATCAGAAAAAATAAATTTGATTTTGAACACTTGGTCTTTCTTCAGATTTGAAGTAAAATAGTATATTTCAAGATAGCATTAGTTGAAAATAATTGCTCTAATTTTGTTAGATCATCTCTGTCAGCAAAGATATTTGTACAGGGGAAGAATCTATCCTGCAGGAGTTAAAAACAGGAGAACGTGGAATAAACCAGTTACCTCAAGGGGAAGGAAAAAGCTTATTGCAAGCTGTTAGGAAAGAAGTAGTAATGAACCATAAAAATATCATCTTTATCATGTCTGTAATTTTTGGCATCCAACAAAATAACACATTTGAGTTCCCAGAGTTTGGTTTGGAAAAACATTTGTAGTTCCCCCTTGAGAATCACAACAAACATGACAAACAGTGATTGCCTTCACAGGTAGTTTTGCATTATTGCCCTTAATTGGTTCTTGGAGAGTTCGTTTTGATGCACAACCATTTTCTAGTTTTACCTCTATGGGTATCTTGAGGACATTGGGATCCTGGCTGGAATATATTACAGTCTATGAAGTACAAATGTAGACTCACAGGATTCTGATTTCTGCTGTAATATTTATTGGTTTATTGTAATATATTGTTTAACGTATTGTATATATATTGCATATTGGTTTTATGTTTTAGATTTCATGTTTATTCTGGATAATTTAGACTACAAAGCTTTTTCCGATGATTAATTCAGTTAGGTTAAAAAGTGGTTCTGGAAATATTTCTTCCAAGATATAAGCTTTTTCCAGTACAACTGTTAATTGTTTTAATATTACGTTGCAACTAGGAGTGCATAAATTGAAGCAGGTTTTCTGTTGCTTTGTTTTCATCAATACCTGAGTTTATCAACCCCAAAATCTATCTTTAGATTATCAAAGTGACTACTGTTCTCATTAGATGAGAAGGCCTGACTGTATGTTGCAACAGTTTTAGGTATGTTTCAGATGATTGCTAATGCCCAGTCTTCCAGCTGTGACAAGCCCCAGTGCTTCTTACAGAGGTACTCAAGGGTTACATCTCATATTCATCATCTGACAGACATCTTATGCACATGCAAAGAAGGTCATATATTTCCTCCTGGTACCGGGTGGACACTCACAACTTTATATATATAGGTCTTCACTTGAAGAGCTTCAGGAAAAACAGCAGACAAGAACAGACTGCTGCAAGCACAACTCATGCAGCCTGTACCAAATCAGTTTTATATTCATATTCTTCTCATGTCATCCCCAAGCATGCTCAGAACACTCAGAAAAAAAGATGCATCCCAAATGCCATAGTTCTCACACCCTGATCTACAGCACAGAGAAACATTTGATGGAAATAAGCAGAAGTTACATGATCAGGAAAAATACATTAGTATTTAACATTAAAGTCTTGAACTCAAATATACACTGAAACCACTTCCATCCTCCCATCTGTCTTGCGTTTCATTTTCCAAGTCCTGATTCAACAGTGTGCTTAATCATACTAATTTAGGATCTTGCTGCATCTGATCCTCAGTTAGTATCACTAAGTAGCAAGAACTAACTGAAAGAATGCTAACCTGTTTATTGACTTCAGCCATTGACAGTTGTAACACCATCAGCATGTAGTCTGCTCCACAGACAGTAGTCCTTTCAGAGTTTGAAAATAAAGGCCATTGTCTTCTGAAACACTTGATCAAGTTTAGAACTTGTTGCTGGAAAGCAATCATTGTCTAGAGTAGAAGAGAGAAATAATTAAGAGAAATAAAAATGAATGTAACTTTGCAAGAGGCCTACGTGCATCTTCACCTTCCAAACCCTGTGCA
>JAOXNO010000001.1:60293902-60366919 GCA_028565335.1 Limnodromus scolopaceus
CCCTCAGCCTCTCCTCATAAGACTTGTTCTCCAGACCCCTCACCAGCTTCGTTGCCCTTCTCTGGACCTGCTCCAGCACCTCGATGTCTTTCTTGTGGTAGGGGGCCCAAAACTGGACACAGTACTCGAGGTGGGGTCTCACCAGTGCCGAGTACACACCAGTGATGAGTATCAGAGGGTAATTGGCTCCTTTTTTTGCATAGTTATATTTTGTTCTATGTACATTTGCTATTTAGGTTAAATTATCTTCTGAAGCTTTCAGCTAGCCTGCAAAACAGCAAAGATTACGACTGCTTTCAAATTTATAACTAAAGTGTCTGTGTTAATTTTATAGATATTTCTTTTAAGGAGGGACTGTAAAAATAATTACCTAATTTATTTTTCTTTTGCTTTCCAAATTGTTTTTAATGGATCTTCCTCATAGAATGTTAGAAATGTAAAATATGTTTTCTTACCTTGAAATTATTTAGAGTCATCACATTAGGAAAGTTTTAAAAATGTAAAATACTTCATACTGTATATTTTTATGCTGTATAAGATTTTTTAAATTAGGTGGGGTTTTTTTCTTGAAAGGATGCTTGAAAATAGGAGACAACTGTTACCTCTGGAATCTATTTTTAAGCTTTTTTTTCTTCAACTCAGTTCTCTATTATGCAATATTAATTGTGTACTTAACCTAATATGAATAGCAGCATAACTGTTGTTGTTATTATTATTCCCCAAAGTCTTACTATTGGAAGTTTTCTGAAAAGCACCTAATGCTCACCACAACAAAAACCTGTTGTCATTTGTATTTCCCTCTATCTTGTTTCTGGTGTAGGTCTTGAAAAGAAACTAATTAAAATTTTGACAACCACAGGTACAAGGAAGTTCTTCTATAACTTTCCCTTCCCTTCCATCTGTGGAATCACTGAGCATTTCAAAGTAGCAGAAGAAAATGCTATTCTTGCTCCTTGCCTCAAAAAGCATTGAAAAATGGGATAGTTTCATGCTTCCTCAGCTAGGTTCTTCCTAGCCTCTACGTTATGCAGAGAACATACAGGAAGGTTTTTTACCTTAAAACAGAATTGTGACATAGAGAAGATTTTGTAGAAATGTCCTTTGAAGTGCTCCATTAGATGTTTTGAAAACTTCTAAATTTTTTTAGAGGTCAACTGGTTGACTGAGTCCGCAACCCCACCTTTTGTTTCATCTTTGCCACCATCCAGCATGCTCATCAGCGGGAAGAATAGCCAAGTTGGTAATTTTGGTCATGTTAGATGACAGAGGGTACCTTTCTAGCTCCTGCTGTTTGAAGAACATTGTTCTGGAAATGCTAGCATTTTTCCATAGTGTAAAAACAACTTGGAGAGAAGATAGCATAAATGACGTGCCTGCTTTTGTCCCATTGTTTCTTCTCATTGCAGTGTGCACTTACTTACTCTTATAAGTGGCTTTAGTTGTATCTATGAAGATAATACTTGTACAAAGAATGGGCTTGGCATCTTTGTGGCTCAGTTCTGATTTTTGTGCTCTGCATTGGCCTCTGGCTTGAGACTGCAATCATTTCATGTGTTAGTAAGGACTTGCATGTTTCAAGTTAATACTTTGTTTAAGTTCCAGGTTTTCACCTGGAGGGTGTTAGAATCTAAAAAGATCCCAGATACATGTAATTTTGAAAGCCGTTCAATTTCATATCAATCTGAATTGTTTGAAGTCATCAAGATGTTCTGGATTAGCTAACTACAGTACTTCTATAGGAGGAAGATGTGGAAGTGGAAGGCATGCAATATAAGACGCTAAAAACATTTCATCATGGAATCCGAGTTGATGCCATAGCATGGAGTCCAGAAACTAGACTTGATGCTTCATCTTCCCAGTTAAGGTATTTATAATAAATGAGTACAGTGAATCCTCATTTCTTACCTGTTTTCCCTAATTCCTGAGTCTTGGACTAACGTTTATGGGTGAAATCCATCTCTTTAGAAATCACTGATGAAGTCTCTGAACACTTCAGTAGAACAACATTTTAATTCTTAAGTTGGTCTTTTTTTGTTTGGTTTTTGTTGTTCTACTTCTTGTGCCCCTTGCCCCTCCCCCCAGTGAACTAGCAGTAAATATTTTTTTTTCCTTATTCATTATTTTAATTGACTTAAAATGTAGTTAGTTATTTCTTTGTACATCTGTGAAGAAGGAATTCTTTTAAGAACTTTGCTAAGGAAGAGACGATTGTAATGGCCTGATTTATAAAGCTATTTGTAATGGTCTGCATAATAAGGGCTGTGTTTAGGAGTAGGTCAGATGCTATTTGTGAGACCCATTGAGGTGTAAATCTAGAAAGATAGTTAACTATTAAATGTGCACTTAAGAATTAAAATGTTCTCAGTAGCTTGTAATCCTGTTCAAAATTATGATGATAGCTTGTAAGCCTGTTTAAAATTATGATGGTTGCTGACTGCTGCATTTTTTTACATTCTTCTGTTTAAAATATATTAGAAATTGGTTTATGAATTTATGTTTCAGTATTTTAAAACACTGATAATGAGGGTTCTTTTTTGCGATCTGCCACTTCACTTCTTCCAAGGAAAGTTTCAGTGAGAGATATTTTAGATAACTGATAGTTGATTCAGATTTAGCTTTGTAAAATGTTTTGCATTTCTTTCCATGAAAGAAACCATGCCACTCTTGGCAATTGATACACACTATTTTATAGATAAGTTCCAATTATACTGCTTGCTGCAAAAGTAGAAAAGTTAAGATAGAAGCTTTAGGTGTCTTTTCAGAATCTGAATTTTGCTTTGCATGTTATTTTGCAGGTTTAAGCTGAAGGGAAACTGATAAATAGTCAACTACTGCAGTGTTAATTGACTGAAGGTCTTTTCTTTGTCTGTTGAGTGTAGGTTTTGTACTGCAGCTTCTGACAGGAAGTTAAGGCTATTTACTTCAGACCTGCAGGACAAGAATGAGTTTAAGGTAAGGGCAGCTAAGCTGATTTTTTAAAAAATATTTAGTCTTTAGTGAAGTCTAATCTTTAACTCCCCTTCTACCCCATTGTGCTTAAGGTACCATATGAAATAGAGCACTGAACTGTGACAGATCCTATATCCATTATCTCTAGGGAAAATCACTGCATTGTATATAGCTTTCTGTCTTTCAAGTGGGAATAACTGGAATTATGAGTTACATGATCTTTTGATTTAAAAGTACTTATGAAACGATTTAACCAAATTGAAGAAAAACTGGTAGAGGCTTATGGATCACCTAAAATACACTCAGAAACAGAATGTTCTACAGGCGAATTTCAAGTACCATGTTGGATAAGGTTCCTTTGTATAGAGACTTGTAAAATTTTATGTGGTATTCGTTATTGGACTCCCCTATAAGAAAAACAGATTTAGTATTTTCTCTTTCATGGGGAACTGAAAGTTGTAATTCAGCTCTTTCAAACAGTAGAAAACTTAAAGAATACTGAATTTAGTACGTAACTGAATTTAGTACATAACAAGAGGTGCACTAAACATGCCCATAGGCTGTCACTTGTTTATTTCTAAGATAGAAACAAAGGAAATGTCTACTTCTAATAAAATTTCACTTCTCCTACTCTCAGTATAGATAGTAGTGTTCTTAAAACAGTGATATAAAAGAAGCCAGGTCTAAATACTGTGTTCACTTTATAAACTGATGATAGGTTTTCTGGAGATTTCTTGTTTGCAAGACATGTCAACTCCTATGTGACTTGGATATGTGCATATTCTTCAGAATTCTGCCTTTGAAACAGTATCGTGGGACAAATACTAATAACTAGTGCTAACCAGTTTGAATTTATTTGTTATTAGCAAGCCTAATTAGTACTAAATAAGGGAGAGGTTTCCTTCTTTTTTAGTGCTATGGAATATGATAATGCCTTTTCTGGTGAGAGTTGCATATTGAGCATAAAGGAGAAAATAATAATAGGCTTTCATTTGTGGTTTGGTAATTTGTATTAGTAAGACAATGATATTTGTTGTACAGAAACTACTTAACTTATTAGTAACAGTGTAGATGAAGGATGGTTAATAAGTGGAAATAATCAAACATATGGATGAACCTGGTACTACAGGCTCTATTCAGCTAAATTCAGCACCTAAATTCTAACTTTTAAAATTTATTTTGGATTAACAAGGGACCTGATGGACTGTTTGCTAAAATTAATGAGAAATCTTTTGACTTCACTGGACACTAGTTCAAGCCACGGATGAGTCTTTTTTTCCACATTTAATAAATACGAAAGCCGTTAATTATTTTTGTTGGGGGTTAATTAATGATCAACAATTTTATGTGGTTTTGTAAAAAATTGAATGTGACAGCTGTTATAGTTCATAACTTACATTCCTCTTCCTGTCCCTACATCATCTGATCCTTAGCAAAAGGTCCTCTTCTATACTTTCCAGAGTAGATTTCATGTCTATGTCAGCTTCCAGGCCCTCCACATTGATGTGGGATATAGCCTAGACTTAAAACTAGGAATTGCCAATGGGATCTGCCATTTTGCTCATTCAGAACTAATTGTTTTCAGAGAAATAACTTCACACAAACACATCTTTGATAGTTCATGATCCTAATCTTTTAATATACAAGTTCAAGTAAGCAAGTTTATTCTAATGCAGAATTCTAGTAAGCTGTTTATTACTGAATTAGAATGAGATTACAAAGAACACATTTTTAAAATAACGTTAATTTTGAATATACCCAATGAGAGAATTATTTTCTAGCTCAGTCCATGATCTGTATTACAACCAGAGAAGCAAAGGGGTCAACTCAGTATCACAGTCTGATGAGTGCTGTTTTTTCAGAATGGAATTTCTGTGATGGGTTATTGTTTTCCCAGTTCCAACAAGATTTTTTTCTGGTATAAGACCAACACAAATGATACTTTAAAATATGCACTTCTAATTTAGGGGAACTTATTATACATTTGCTTTGACTAGATGCCTAGAAATAAATTTGAAATGCCACATTTACATTTCCACTAATGCAATTATTTTTCATACAAAAAGGTTTGTTGGAGAACTGATTCATCTACCCCTAGAACTTCTTTCTAAACAAAACACTCTGACTTGCAGTTATAAGCTTCTACTGCAAAAGATATTCACTGCATAACACATGAGAATATTTTTTTATGATAGGTAGTGAGTATAGAGACTGCAGACCAATAATACAACAGGTGTTGGACATTAGAACATGGTATTTAGGTTGAACGGTCACAGCTGTAAGTACTAGAAGTATACGTGTTATTTTGCCTCAGAAGGAAACAAGCAATTACAGTATCTCAATTACTCAACTCCAGTTGATATGAATAACCTTCTCCACTGTCTAATGCAGACAGAAGGATCATAGAATTTTGTCAGCTGAAGATGTCATGGATGCTTCTTCACTTTTGGCACTACACAAGACTAAAGATCGTTTGGTGCTTATGCAATACAAATGAGAAGTGTTGGCTTGAATTTAATAATAAAACTGGTAGTTTTGTTTATGCCAGCTCCATCACTGGAATTAACAGTCTAAGAATTTCATTAAGGATGTACTGAGACTGAGAAAAAAGTGAAAATCCATATTGTTACTGGGTCAGGCTTGGTCTAATGTTAAAAATAATCAGAAAACAGCTAAAAATACTTAAAAGTATGTAATAGGGGGGAACTCACTAATAAAAAGGAAGTATGCAGACTAGTGTGTTTATATTGGTAAAAACGTTGTCTTTGAGACTATCTTCTCAGTTTTTTAAGTGTGGAAAATACCTTCTCTAGGAAATCATCTTAATTATACCTGGACGATCATTGTACTATATACCCCTTGTCAAAAAAAGAGTAACGCCTAACTCTGATTTAAAGTATTTGCAAAGTCTCAGATGTTCACAAGTACTTGGTGACCTATGCTGAGCTGGCTTTCATCTTAGTAACAGTCAATTGGTACCTTAGAAAAGCTATTTCATAAACCTGAGGTTGAACTCATGAAAAACACATGGAAAACTTTGATCCATTGTACGATGCACACTTTACACATGGGAGTTTTAGGAGAGGAGGAGAGGTACAAAATGTGCAAACAAAGCTGAAGGAAGTATGTGATTACAGTCAAAATGTAATCTCTGAACATTTTGTCTTTTATAGTAAACAGTTAGTATGTGTTGCTTCTGGAGGGATACACGGAGTAATCTTACTCTGTTTTCCCAGTGGAAAAACTGTCTTGATGTAATTATCAACAAGGAACTTGAAGCATAGTGAGTTTTCCATTACTTTGTCAGCACGAGTAATCCAAAATTTATGGGTTGGATCAAGCCCAGAACAACAAACAAAAGGTAAAATATGACTGATGGATCTTCATGAAATCTTTTTCTTCTTTTGAGGTTTTCATTTGGAAATGAATTGTGGCTTCCTTCTCCTGCTTCAAATTTTGTTTAATAAAAAGCATATTTCATCAGAACTGTGGAAGTAAAATAAGGCAGGATATTTGAATTCAGAATGCTGAAAATTTTCAAAAGACTTGGCATTTCTGTCTAAATAGTTTAGCATCATCTTAGGATGTATTAGTTCTAGTATAATCCACAAGGTTTTAATAAAATTATGAGCTATTGGAAAAAATTAAGTTGGCTGCTGAAGATGTTTCTGTGTTGAATTGATGAGGCATTCATAAAATTTTTAGAGGAGGATTTAGTTTTTGTGTATGCTTGAGAGAACTTTTTTTATCAGTTCTGCGTTTGCTCCTCAGAATAGCTACAATTAGGGAACAGATAGTGTGTTTTCCTTTCAGAAAACTGCTTGTTTTCATTCGACCATGTTTTCCTCTGCAGTCTCTCCATGTCATCCTGTTATCCAGAGGATATTTTTGTCTCCTTTTTATGATACCTTGCTGGGCAAAACAAGAGCAGTTATGCCTTGAGACTTAATCAGTGGGACTGAGAGGATGGAACAGTAACAGATGCAACATCTACACATGGACATTTGCCTGACTTAGTTTTAAATGAGATTTCTGTCAAAAAGACCATAGACGTAATTAATGAGAGAAAATATGGGTAAATCCTCAGATGGAGCAAACTGTGATCTTAGCTAGCTCCCGATTTTCTAATGAGACCAGAGATTATTTATTCATACCTAGCCCCTTGAATGAATTTGAATATACTTTAGACTTCACCTGGACCCTAAAAGAGCTGAGTTTTCCATGCTTGCTTAACGCTACGTGTGTATAAGTTTTCACTTAGGTTTTTGAGGATACTGTAAACCTCAAAAGATGACTGATGTTTGTAGATAAGTACAAAACACTTAATAGAATTGAGAAAAAGAATCTGTCTTGGTATTATGGCCAAGATAGCTGAAAAACCTTTAAAATACATAAAAATTGTCTAACTTCTAATTTTTACTAAAACTGGAATTTTGCTTTTATTCAGAAAAACTATGCTGCTAAATTGGATTTTGTTAGATACAAATTATTCTCAGTACTTTGAAATAAAATTGTCATGATTAAGAAGCTTCAGATGAGAACAATTACATGGTAACAAGGTTCCCTTTGAAATTATTTCATGCTTTCTGATACTACTGTAAATGTTTGCTTTTGAGTGACAGTTCACATGTACATTCACACCATGGGTGCTCATATCCTATGATTTGAGAATGGATGATCTATTAAATCACAGTAAAAAAAGAGTGTGCGCTATATCCCATTTTCTTTCCTCTTCAGCACAACAGCATATAAAGCAGAGAGCACAAATCACTGTGTCTGTTCTTCTCAAATGCTTAATAGAAATTGTGCTTAATTGCTACGATGTCGTATGGCTTGCTTGGTTTTCCTTTTACTGTTGTTCCTCATTTTTGGTTTTCTTAAAAGTCTTAAGTGTGCACTGTCTTCTGTTTCATCTTCTTTCACTGAGAGTTTTTTCAGTGTTTTCTCAAGGTAGGCTTTTGGTCTGCCATCTTTAGTGGACATCTCCTCTTAGGCAATTTGTGTGCCGAGTGCTTGGAAAAGGGCATATGCTGAACAAATGGCTGGTTTATTGCTCCTTCTGGAAAAAAACTCCCTTTCTCCTTGCAGGAACCCCTAGTAAAAACTACTATTCAGAGATAAGGGTTACTTACCAGTAATCAGAGTTCTTTAAGATATGTAGATCATGCATACATTCACTTCTGCACATTCTCCTCTTTTTCTCTGAGAATTATTATCTTCTACCTTCAAAATTAAGTAGTTGAAAGGAAGATAAAAAGTTCTGGTGCGATTCACTGATCCCTGTCAAGCAGGAGCATCAAGCTGACCTCTGTGAACGAATAGTGGGGGGTCTTTTCACCTACAGTATGAATCTACACATGAATTTGCTATTTTAAAGAACTCCAGTTACTGATAAATACTTTTTTACCTTCCCTGTAAAATGATAGCTTTATCTTAACACACTTTTCTTTAGTGGGACTATTAAATACATTGATGGAACAGTCAGCTCTACAGTAAAATTATTTCTTTTTTCTGGTTGACAGACATTTGATGGCCACTCAGATTACATTAATGATCTGGTGTTTGCTCCCAAAGAAGGTCAAGAAGTTGCAAGTGTAAGTGATGATCACACCTGCAGGTATGCATTTTGTTCAAAGCATCATTGAAATAGCAGTGTTTAGTTTTTTCTCTGTGTGTATGCTTCATAGGTCTGCTTAAATAAATAAGCATTTATTTATTTTTAGTGGGTCTTCATAGCCCACTAACAAGGCAAGTGGACTAGTGTTGTTAACAAGGTTGGGGACTGGCTTTTTGTTGTGACTTGTGGGTTGTTTTTTTTCAAAGCAATATTTTGAACTAGCTAGATAAAATGTGAAGAAAACTGTTCTGTCTTGGAATTACGTACACTATAATTTCCTCTGCTGAGACAGGAATAAAAGGCATGAGAACAGGAGAGAGAAGACATGCGTAAGCCCATCACTGGACTGTACAGACCCTCTCTATCCATTCTGTTATCAGATGAGTCAAGTTTAAAACCAGTGTATGTATTTAGTTACTTGTAACTTGAAGTAAAAGGGAAACATGTTAAACTTTGACAAAAACACCCAAAAAACCAACAAAACGCTGGTTAAGGTTTTGTACTACAGGAATTTTTCCTTGTCAAAAGGTCCCCTATCCCCATCTTCTAGTAGTGCATGTGAATCTATAAAGCTGCTATTCCTGTTCCTCCAAAGCAGCTCACAGGTGGAGAGTTCAGGAGGGCAGCTGCGCAGGCTTTGCAAGTCCTTGCAGTAGCAGCAAGAGACTTGAGAAAGCATCATCTTTGGCTTTGTAATAGCTGTGATAATTCAAAACTTTTCTCAATTAAGGAAGTTAGTTTTAGTTTTATCTCTGATTATGAATTATATATTTTCCCTTTGAAGTTACCACCATATCAATTCCTATTAAAATGACCTGGTAGTATTCATGGGAAACAGAAGTCATTTTATTTTTTTCACTTAAGCCATTTTCTACCTGGCTAAGAGAGAAGGGAATAGCTCTGAGAATGGTTACTCTGTGTATAAGATTTTGTAAAGGGTAGATCATCAACTGGTATAAATCAAAGCTTAGTAGCTTTAATTGAGCTACTCTCTCCTACATAAATAGAAAATGTAAAAGACCTGTCATTTTAACACCCCTAGGGAACTCAGAAATACTACTTTGACCAGTAGGCAGATTTTCCATAGACACCATGTCCGTGTTCCCAACAAAATCATGAGAAATGAATAGTAGAAATGTATGACTTACTCGTAGCTTGTTCTAATTTATTTCCTCTCCTTGATTTCTTCATTAAATATAAACTAATATTGGCCTTATTCAGCAAAGAGCTGTTTCAATGTGTTGCCTTTTTTTGTTTATTTTATGAAATGCTTAGTCGTCCTGGGATGAGAGAGAGCTGTTTTAAAAACAGTAGTCTAATTGATACTAAATTAAAAGGAAATAAAAAAGATATAATTAATGTATACTATCACGATTTCAACTTAGAAACTCTGAAAGACATTTTATGCAGCAAACCATAAAGGCTTTGGTTAAAAGCCATGGGAAATAAGTAGGATTTTTTTTGGCTACTTGAGTTCTTATTTTTTCCATTCATGCATGTGGAGCATGAAGACTTTTTTTATTGAATTTAAAGGTTACACTTTCAAAACTAATGGAAAATACATTCCCTGGGACTTACCAAAATCATTCCTTACTTACTGTGTAATTTGCTTCAGCAGTAATGTAAGAAGAGGAATAATTCTTCTGTCTGTACTGAGTTTCTATCCTGAAATTGTTCTCAGGATACATCATCTGTTCATACCTTTGGAATAAAGTTCTAGAACAATTAGTACAAGAACATGAAGTTTTGAGTATTTGGGTATTGATATATTGAGTATATTGGGTATTTAAAAGTTAAGAACTTTTAAATCTTAATAATGTCTTAATACAGTGTTTCAGTATTTGCAGAATATATGCAAGCATGTTTAAATCTTCCCTGGTTTTCACTCAGTAGCGAGTTTAGCAGAGATCTCTAAGGAACCCAGATTTTCAGTTTTCATGCGCTAATCAATCTTGCCACAAGCTGCTGCAACAGTGGTATCTCAAAGATCGGTTCAGTCATTTTGGTTCAAAGACAGACAATCTAAGTCAGATACTGGTTGAAGAAGCTGTGGTGATTCATTATTTTTACCTTTAGATTGCTGTTATGTCATTGAGAAATTCTTGTTTCTTGCACATAGTCTTTCTTGGCCTTGTTGGTCTCACAACACAAGACTTTTTCCCAGCTGTGAAGTAGAACTGATTTTAAAATACTCTTGCGTAACTATAATTGCAGTATCCATCTATGTTATGTACTAGTGAATAAAAGTGTTGTGTACATTCGTAGACAAGTGGTGTTGGTATGTAAATATGCTGTATGCTTTTGTAATCTTGCATTTCTCTGCACTTAATCTCAAAACTAATATAACCGTAAAAATAATTGCTTTTCTGAAAGAAGAGACCTTTGGAAGATTCTTAAAAGCCACCATGTTGCAGTTACTCACAACTGTATTTTTATTGAAGATCAAAATTCCTGTAGCTAAAATTGCATCTGCAAAGCTGATTGAAAAACTCAAATCCTGGGTCCTAAATATCATATATTATTCCTTCATTTTGTCCCAAGGATCTCTATGTTACAAGATGGATGAAGCTGTTCACAAGCATATAGTTAATTTATATCTTTGGCAGGATATTGTAATTTTCAAATTATGTTTATTTTATACTTTAATACATAGTAAACTAATATTGAGGAACTCAAAAGATAGTTTCCTGTATTTCACATTTTTATTCATTTCGTAATTGCTTTACTCTCTTAAAAAATACAAATAAAATTATTTTGAAGTTTGATTGCAAAATTTAAAGAAAATGGTAAAAGACTGGCAGAGAAAATTGCTAAAATAACTACTATTATATTAAAAATTTAATCAGTTTTATTTGTAAGTCGTATGTGTTAACATATTGTGTATAACTGAACACAAGTAAGGATCTTGTGTATACATAAAAAATCAAATTTAGGATATTTATACCTTTCTGCTGAAAGGCAAACTTGGTCATGACAGAAAAGAAAATTACCTGTTGGATTTTATCTGTTTTCCTTCAAATCTAGTTGTTTTTTCTTCACAATCTGTCTTTCCTATGTCAGTTTCAACATTCTATATGATATTTATGTGCAATTAAAGTACTTTACTCATCCATTTCTTGGTAAAAGAGCATTTTTAATGAATAAGACAAAATCTTTTATGATAGCTTTAAGGAATATTTAATTTAATTCCTTAAAATGTTAAAGTATTATACACTTTGAATATTTGCATTCTGTGTAGGAACTCATGTATCCCACTTTGCTAACGAGAACTGTGTCTGCAGTTCCCTGTGCACCACTATTAAGGGAAAAATGATATTGGTATTTTTTTTTGTTATGATTTGGAAACACATAGGAGGCTGCAGGGATTCAGATGTACAAATCATTTTGTTCTGATACTTAATGAAGCTTCTGCAAAAAGAACATAGGAAATGTTTGGAAAACAGTACAAGCTTAACAGACACCCCTCCACTGTTGGTAGTTTTTGACAGTATCTGATGTTTCTTGAAGTAATTAATGCAAAATACCATTAACCTCTGACTGCTAAAAGGCTAATCTGATTGATGAACACCTCATGCTTCATCCTGATATTGAACTGAAAGATTACTGAGAGTGTAAGGCCCCTTAAAATGGCAGCATGACAATTTCTTGTGGTCATCAAGTGCTGGATTGGCTTGCATTTTTAAAAGCTGAAAAGGAGCTTTTTCTTTTTTTTTTTTTTTATTTTAATTATTCTTTAAACTACATCATCTTCCTCTCTTTTTGTGTGTCTAATAGAAAAGAATATACAGTTGACTTATCTTCCGCTTTATCTGTGAATGTTTTTGCCCTTTGATTCCTTTCTGAGTTCTGTTCAGTTACTTATGCTGTGGCTCACGTTGCTTCATAGAGAAGGACTTTGTGAATTTATGCATCAGTCACAGTCAAGTTCACCCTTCTCTGTTGTACATACAACAAATGCCAGTCCATCAGAAGGTTAGTTTTGCTCCCTGGACAGAGATTCGGGGGAAGGGTTTGATATAACTAGAGTCTCAAAGTTTATTGTGGTGTTTCGTCTGTTTTTAGGTTTTTTTAATCTGTACTGTATTTGTTTCCATGGTACTCTTATTTCTTAATTATTTTCTGCAGGTCTTTCTCTAGACAATATGAAGAAAAGCCAATGTTTTTCTTTGTCTTGTCTTCTTTAATGTTTTGCCAGCTTTTGTTACACTTGAGTCTTACCTTGTTAATTCACTAAATATTTCAGTCTTTGGCTATATTGAAAAGTTGCCATTCTCACTTACTCCTGCCTCCAGAATCCTATTTTATTTGTATCTTTTCATTCCTAGTGCACCCAATTACAGGGTTTTGCTAGAATTTTAAGCAAGGTATCTTATTTCATGTTGTTCTATCTTCATCTGTTTGTTGCGAGAGAATTCCCCGGTGTCTCTTCACATAAGAAAAGTCATACCAAAATATTTATCCTTTCTGAGGTATGCTGATCATAATTATCAAGCTAGCTATGCGTTATAATAGATGAAAATAAAGGAATGTCTTGGGTTGTTTTTAAGAGTCTAGTCTTTGACTTCTCACGCTTTTTGTCTGCATGTCTCTGTGTTCCCAGATGTAGTCTTACACAATTTCTGTTATAATAACCAACAACTTCTGCTGTACTTCAAAATCACTATGCAAGTATTAACTGGCCTTCTGTCACAGTACCCAGTCAGCTTTAAATAAATAAATAAATAAATCACTTTCCAAATGTTTGGAACGTTACTTCAGTCCGGTCTTCAGTGTGGATGAATAAGCCTTTAGTTAGGAAGTCTTCAAAATATGCAGATGAAATGGTAGCCATTTCCTGTGTGACGCATCATGACTTAAGTTAAGGGTCACACAGTCCTAGAAAGTAGTCTAGCCTTTAAGTTGTTCTAAATAGAAATCACTGCATTAGAATTAGTTAGCAGTTATCTTGTGGTTTAGAAACTGATTGGCAGAATTGTAATTGAGTGTCTCGGCAACAGTCATCCCACAGAAGCATTTAGTTTTATGTCTACATTGGAAACAATAAGCTGGTAACTCTAAAAGCTAATTTGTATTTGGTTGAAATGATACAACTGAAGCTTCACATTTGTGCAAAATTACCGCTTAGCCTCTGGCTTTGCTTTAGATAACTTTAAGGGTATTACAGTAGTAGTCTGTATTTCTTGGACTTAGATTTCTGAGGGTACACATCCTGAAATTCATGTTAGCGAACAACAGTCAGTTGAGCCGCTTGAGATAGTACATTTGCAGCTTCTCCTACTTCTACCAACACTGCAGGGGATGATTGGAATTACATCCTACAGTTATCAGTGAAAAATAGATGAATGCTTGTATATTCAAGTAGATATTACAAGAAGCTAGATGTAACGTGGATTTTAATGCCAAAATTTGAAAGATTCCAATTACTAATTCTTTAATCGTGGAATAATGATATTGACACTTCCTTTGGCTGCCAAAAGAAACACGTTAACTTTCTGAAAGAGTATTTACACATTTACTCTACAACAAGACTTTTATTTCATGAACAAAAAATAAGTACAGGAAATGCTCTCCAGTCACAAATTTAGGATCCTGTATGCCGAGTCAGGAGATAGTTGAAGATGGTTGTGCCTGGTGGACTAGTGCTAGGCAGCACACATGAATTTCCCCTTTCTTCTCGTGAAACCTTTGTTTCTGCACAGTTCTTGTCTTCTGGCTTGTTCTGCACAGTGTGGCAAATAGGGAGTTCTGCTGTCTAATTCTGCTACAGATTCTGCAGCAGTGAACTGCTGGGCAGTGCATTACCTGATTTATAAAATAAATCCTTTATTTTGTCAGTGAAATAAAATAAATGACTAAAATTATCTTTAATATTATGTTTCTCTTTCTAAACAGCTAGAGGGGATTTCTACCGTCGCACTTCAGCCTTCTGTTCTTTCGTGTCTTACCTAGTATCCTCTTCCGATCTTTGATAACCACCTCCATATGGAGTTGGCAGAGGACCTTAGAAAAGGCCAGGGTTGGTTGTATTCTCCACGGTGTTAACTAGTCTCTGTATTTCCATTTTCCTTTTCTGACATCTTTCTCTCCTCACTCCTTGTGCTCAGTGAGGAACAACTTCACTCTTTACTTCTGTTGTGTGATCCCTGTAACAGGAATCTCTCTCTTCTTCATAGTCCTCGAGGCTTTTCAGGGGTGATAGCATTTTCCTTGCAAGTGGAATATGTCTGATGGACATACAAGGAAATGTCAGCAAGGGGTATTTAAGTTAGATATTATTAAAAAAAAAAAAACCAAAACCAAAAAAACAAAAAGAAAACACATTGGGCCTTTTTGCGAGTAGGTTAGTAATCTATGAATAATGCTCCACATATAGTGGATCACGCTTTGTGGTTGTGAATGGTATCAGATGTCAAGGTTTGCTCTAGCCCTACCCCACTCACCAAAATAGTTGGAAATCTTATGTTGAAAGAATTCCCTATTTTACTTCCATCTTCTGGGTATTTGAGAAATGCCTGAAGGTTGCAATATGGTAATGTTCTTTTACTGTTGCAAATTATGGGGTTTATTCAGTTATTCAGACTTAGGCTTGTTCTCTAGTTAGAATTATTCAAAATTCAGAAAGTTAGAATATAAAATAAGGATCATCTCCATTGCCACGAGACAGGTTTTCAGATGTTCTAATGAATACTTTGCCAACCTTAATAAAAGTCCATTGTGTGATAAAATTACTGTACGCATGCAGCATGTCATTCTGCATATGACATACAATGTATATGTTCCAACATAGCTTGAATGTCTTCGTGCTTTGAGATAACTGCAGTTGTCATTTATTTGTTTAATCATAGGATATGTGCGACAAAAGAAATATACTAATATCTCAATGATTTTCTTTAACAGCATTTGCCACTATCTGTATTTTGAGTTAGTTTAAATTGTGAGTACTACAGCATATAATTTCTCAATCCTTAGTTACTTTAAAAAAATAGTGAATTTACTAAGAAGATTACATACTACTTTTGAGGCCTTCCATTATTTGAACATTGGCCCTTATTTCAGCTGTGGTTATTAAAACTTTTATCCTTTAAATTTATTGTGGAAGCTTTTTTAAATATCAAAAAAAAAATACCACCAGCCCAATAGCAAGTCTAAATAACAATAGTTGGTGGGGGGAGGAGAAGTAAGAGGAGTGACACATTGCGGGGTTTTTGGAAGTCGATACTAGTTTGCTTTGGTATAAAATCATGATGATATTAGTAAAGTTTCAAGGGCTTTGAACGGGAGACAAAATGCTCAGTCTTTTTGGATTGATTTACATGATAGGAATGTGGACAAAACTTGAAGGTTTTTTTTTTTAGCATCTGTAGCTGATTTGGTTATGATTACTGAGTAATTGAGTAACTGAAATTCAGTTTGGCTAAATTTTTGGTCTTTGCACATTTCTTACTTGGGTTAGTCACAAAGAAATATTGAAAAGAGTTAATTGAACACATATGGAATAGTAAACTTCCATACCAGCATGGATTTGATGCATTCAGGCAAGGATCTGTTTTGATATGTATTGCCTGGTTTGGGTTTGGTGCTTTTTTTTTTCAAAACTAAATGATACCATCTTTATTATCAAGACAGAAAGAAGAAAATATAAGAGGGGCAGTTATCCTTTTCCCCCCCCTCCCATACTGTTTGTTACTAACAATCTTGCCATTCTTACAAAGCAAGAGATGCAAGTTAGGCATTTTATAAATAACAAAGTTTGGGAGGTAGAAAGCATAAATTTCTGACTGAACACCTAATAACCTCACTCACTTCAGGGAAGGAAACATGATGGCATGCTCCTTTCGCCAAAATGATTCACCGTCTTCAGTTATATCATAATTTTCTCCCTGCACAGTAAATACACATGGAGAGTGTTGATTTGACTTGGACAAATCTACAAGGCAAAATTTTTGGCAGTAGAAGAAAGTATTGTATGTTTCTAAATTACCTAATCAAGTAGATATTTCATTTTTTAAACGGTTGTCAGGTTTTTGTTTTGACTTTTTTTAATAAGGACACTGATCCTTCAAGATTAGAGACCCTGTGTTTTCTACAGGGAAAACAAATATTTGATCTGTTGTGGTTTGGCATAAGAAAACAACGTTGTTCATTAAACATATTTACTTTATTCCCATATATTTTGTCTAGACTTATGATGTATTATTTAAGAGTTTTTTGAAATCTTTTAAATATAAGGCTCTAAGCACCCTGGTGAGATATAAACTGAAAAAGTCTGGAGGAAGTCAGCAAAAATCCTCTAGAATAAACAATACTAGTACATAGCCACTCATCGAACTCAAAAGACTGGGCAGAACACTACTTAAAAAATTGGCTGTTTCTAAGGTTTTGTGTGTCAGGGAGGAAGGATATATGTGTATGTTTCGGTGTGAAAATGCATATAAATAGTATGCAGCCTTGTGGTTGAGACTGATCTTCGCAACTGTGATGTCTTTGTCCTGCAACTGAGCTACTGATTTTGTAAGAAAAGAGGCCGTTGAGCAGTGGCTGTGAGGTAAAATAGTCTCAGTTTTGGTTTTGTGCATTTTATAAACGAAGTAGCTTCATGGCTCATTAACACTCATGTCGAATGCATCCAAAGAAAACTCACTCATCACCTAACCTAGTTTTGGTGCTTCAGCATACACTTCCCTGTTAGTCCATATTGAGCAAATATTGGTGATTCTTTAAATATATTTTTTTAACTGCTTGATATGTACAGTAGGTGCTTCTACAGGAGAAGATTAAACTGGCACATGTGATTTCTTTGTTGAAAGCTTGCCAAGACCCTCTGTGGGCTAGCATTACCTCTGCCATAGATCCTTTTGTTTGCCTTAGCTTCATATTTAGTTCTTATATTCCCATTACTCAATCTTGTCTTACTAGGAAGAAATGGAAATTCATATATTAGACAAGCAAAGTCTTCAGAGCATGGTCTTACCCTTTACATGGTAACGTGGATGATTTAAGTTGCTTGGTACTTCACTCTTACGTTGCTTTTATCAGTTAGACCTCCCTGCTTTGTATTCTCTCACTGTTATTTATGGTATAGTTCAAAGGCTGTAGTGTTGACTTACGAATAAAGTGGGAGCGTATGATCTAGACTTCAAGTCTTGACAATTAAACTTGTCAAGTTATTTGGATACTGCCCTTTTAAACAGAGGCTCTGCCTAATTAACAATGTTAAAATGCATTATCTTCAGCACTGACCGCTGTTACTGACTTCTTGAAATGATAAAGCATGAACACTATTTAATTTGGTCACTTCCTTTGTGAATATATTGAGGCACTGAAAGTTAATGTATTTTCAGTGAAATGGCAATACATTTAATACTATGTGGGGTTTTGTTTGTTTGTTTTTTTGCTTTAGAGTCTGGGATTTGGAAGGAAATGAGAAGGCCCATTTTGTATTACGTTCTCCTGGAATGAGTGTTTGCTGGCATCCTGAGGAGGATTTTAAGGTTGTGTTTTCCAGCTCTTCATGCTCACCGCCTTTAAAATAACAGGATGGTAGACTTTTCTTAACTCTGAATCTCTGATGCTATAGGAAGATTTAAGTTTAGGGAGCTAGTGTACATTGTAACTCATTACTGGTTGGATCTGCTAACGTGAAGTCACTGTAAATTAATTCTCATTCTCAACATTTAACCTTCAGTTCCTTGCTCCTCCTATCAGAAATATTCTTGATTACATACATCAATTGTTGCTAATAACTGTTCTGGTGATTGCATATTAACTTACAGTTACCAGAGAAAAGTTCAAGTATTTCTCAGTCACGGTAACACGGTTCACCAATATCATAGACTCTTACAAAGCATGCCAAGTTTTGAAAAGAATCTTTTTGAAGTTAGCAAGGGATTTTTGTTGTTGTTGTTCTCACTTGGAATATATTTAATATGTGCTGAAAAATCAAAACAAATCAATAAGCTGTGATTTTATACTTATCTGTTTATTGTACTGGGGAGGATTAATCAGCTGATACAAACCAACATATTCAGCTTCAGTAATGGTCTGGTCCTTGCAGTCTTGGGTTTATTATTCCTGTTGTGCCAATCAATAACTGCCTTATGCAGCTACAAGTAGTTGTTCCGTTTGCCACAAAAACACACACTAAAACAGAGAAAAGCAGTCAAATAAGGTATCAAAATATTTACATAGCAATAGGGAAGTAGGATCCTCTATTCTCACCACACTTTCCACCAATATCAATATCCGGTCCTTACTAAGAAAACTAGGAAAACTGTTGATTCAGGTGGTATCGCAATTGAATGTGTTTGCTACTTTTGCTACCGGGCAATTTTGTTAGCACAACAAAATTACTAGATTAGCCTAAAAATATTGCAATATTACACCAACCTTGCATATTATCTTGTCTTTTATTTGACCCTTATCAAAGAGTAGGCAGAGGTTTGGGTTTTTTTGTAAAGAAAAACCCCTTCAAGAAGCTAGTAAAACTTGACAGACTGACGGTTGCTGAAAAGTTTATTGCAGGTCAAAATGCTTACTGCAGCATGTCCTGTAGTTTGCAGATGAGAATGTTTTGGTGACAGCTTTCTTTTTTTAAACAAACTTGGATGTTGTTGGAGTATTGTTTTTAATAGTTCTTTGCCTGCTTTAATTATTGTTCATGACTGTCTGAGAACCATTGCCTCCTCATGTAGAAAAGCTCTTTCATCATTTAACCAGAAAGCTCTTTCTACAATACTTAATAAACAACTACTTGAATATATTACTTTAATAGAAAAAGTTTAGATAAAATCTGTGCAAACTGTTATAGGATGAAGCAAGAAAGGGTATATAAATTCAGTAAGTGTGAATCCAGATTCTACAGTTAAAAAGACCAATACTGTTGTTTTCCTTGTACAGCACTATCTCAGTCAGTTCTTTGTAGTCAGAACAGAAACTTTTTAATTTTAAAAGAATAACTTTTCGCTTTACAATTCTAAAAGCACAGTGCATCTGGGGTTAAGAAGTGGTGCTTCTCAGCACTGAAACTATAGATGTAGATATCTGAAGATATATATAGATGTAATCATGTAATCACGATGTAGTCACTGGGCAACCCCTTCCAGTGTTTCACCACCCTCAATAAAAAAAAAAAAAATCTTCCTTATATCTAGTCTAAATCTACCCTCTTTTAGTTTAAAACCATTACCTGTTGCAACAGGCCCTGCTAAAGAGTTTCTCTCCATCTTTCTTGTAAGCCCTCTTTAAGTACTGAAAGGCCACAATAAAGTCTCCCTGGAGCCCTCCTTCTCCAGGCTGAACAACCCCAACTCTCTCAGCCTGTCCGCACAGGAGAGGTGCTCCATTCCTTTCATCTTTGTGGCCCTCTCCTCTGGACAGAGTCCAACAGGCCCTTGTCCTTCTCATGCTGGGGGTTCCAGAGCTGGACACAGTAACTCCAGGTGGGGTGTCACCAGAGCAAAGCAGAGGGGCAGAATGACCTCCCTCAACCTTCTGGCCATGCTTCTTTTGATGCAGCCCAGAACACGGTTGGCTTTCTGGGGTGCATCTGTGCATTGCTGGCTCACATCCAGCTTTTCATCCACCAGTACCCCCAAGTCCTTCTCAGCAGGGCTGCTCTTAATCACTTTATCTCCCAGCCTGTACTGAGACTAGAGATTGCCCTGACCCAGCTGCAGGAGCTTGTACTTGGCCATGTTAAACCTCATGAGGTTCACATGGGCCTGCTTCATGAACTTGTCCTGGTCCCCCTGGATGGCATCCCATCCCTCAGGTGTGTCAACCACACCACTCAGCTTGGTGTCATCTACAAGCTCTCTGAGGGTGCACTTGATCCCACTGTCTGTGTCATTGATGGAGACATTAAACAGTACTGATAAAAACAAGATTCATTACATGCTAAGTTTACAATGTTCTATTAATTTCTTTTAACAGCTGATGGTAGCAGAGAAGAATGGAACAATACGATTCTATGATCTAATTACACAGCAGGCCATTCTATCCCTAGAGTGTGAACAAACACCACTGATGTCAGCAGACTGGTGTTTAAAAAATACCCTTAAAATTGGAGCAGTTGCTGGAAATGATTGGCTAATCTGGGATATCACTCGCTCCAGGTATTTTTATACACGAGATAGCTTTCTTTATTCTTTAAAGCAATACGTGAGATGTGACTACTTTGCTAATACAGCACTTAAATGCACTATGCATTACATCACCTATTCAGTAAATAAATTAACAGTCATCAGGAATTATGAAATCAATACAGATCATTCCCTGGCATTTTTTATTTCATCTTTATCTATCAGTATTTATCTGTTAAAAATAACGTTGTCTGAGGCAGTACCTCAATACTGCTTACCTTTAACTGTAAGTTCCATGTGTTTGTTAATTTCATTCTAACTCATAAATACATAATTATTGAACCATAATAACCTGGATAACTACTTCACTTTTCCTACTCCAAATTGAGATGTAAGCTGAAGGAATGCTCTGGTTTTCCCTCAGCTTCTTCATAGAGATCAGACAATGTGTCCCCTTCACTGTTTAAATGATACACGCTTTTGGTACTTACTGTATGAGCTGTAGTTGTTTGCAGAACAGTTTTTTTACCCTTAATGTCTGTTTTAGTTACCCACAGGATAAGAGACCCGTCCATGCTGATCGAGCCAGATTATTCAGGTAGAGTGTTGTCTCTATTCTGTGGGTTTTGTCTATCTAAATCTATGTATATGCAAGCAGGTGGGAGTTCAGGGACCTGGTTGTGTCTCATTTACATAATTTTTAGGGGGACCTGGTCTATAAACTTTGTCAATGACAATCTGTGAATCACCTACATTTAGTATATATGTGTAGCAGTCCCATGTTTTTTTTTCTGTTTTACAATGACATGTATTAGGGGCTGTGAGTGGTGAATCATTTACAAGCTGCTTCTCTGAATTTATTTCTCTGGTGTCAGTGGAATATCTGACAGCTTAACGCAGTTAACCACAAGGGAGACACCTCCACTTTGTCTGCACTTCTGATAGTCTGATGGGGATATTTGAAAAGTACATTCATTTTATTCATAGGTGGTCACGAGTGAATGAGAATCTGTTTGCAACCACTGGATATCCAGGAAAGACAACTACTCAATTGCTTGTTCATCATTTAGGACATCCCCAGGTAAATTTTTGAGTTCAGCTTTTGACTGTAATTGCATCTGTTCTCTTCAAATCAAGCTCATAAATAGTTAAAAGCTACAATTAAAAACTAGCCCAAACCATCCAGAAATGTCACTTGGTCTACCTATTTTATTTTGGTTTGTGTCATCCATGCTAAGTTAAGAAAAAAATAATACCACACTTAACCAGCTATTTTTAAAGTTGCTTGATTTATGTTTTATTTTGCTTTCCTTATTGGTGCTTAGGGGGAGAAAAACACATTTAACCTGTTATTTAATACATTTTTCAGTATTCCTAATTCTAAAGGAGCTGCAAACAGCTGGTTGTGTATTTTACAGGTTTGAACTAATTAAATTTGAAATCATTAATGAAAATATATCCAGAGGCAATGAACACAAAGCCTAGAAAATATTTTGGTTTTGCTAGAGTTAGTATACATCTGTAATGCTTACAGTAAAAATATTACCTCCAAACTTACTAGTTTTGAGTAAGCTTAAATAACAAGAAATTTCATTTTAAAAGATTTTTAAGTTTGAAAGTATTTCTTTAAAATAATAATAATATTAATAATAATGAAAATAGTTGAAAAAATTTGTTATAATGGGATATTTTGCTGTATCTTACTTAAATGTACTAAGTAGCTACTGGAACTAAGTAGCAGGTAATCAGATTTTTCAGTTGAATTTCTGTTGTATTTTAACTGCATTTGTTAAAGAGTACTAAATCTATGGCGGTCTTTTTGTCTATGCAACTTAGTATATGTGGTATAGAAATCATTTATATCATAAGTTGTTTTGATATTTCTCTCTCTCTGTTTTTTTTTTTTTTTTTTTAAAGCCCATTCTTACTGGTACTGCAGCTGTAGGATCTGGTCTGACATGGCATAGAACTCTTCCATTATGTGCAGTTGGAGGAGATCATAAAATTTTCTTCTGGGTAACTGAAATGTAAAACAAGCATTTGCCTTCCATAAGAAACTTTACAGCATAATGTCTCTTTTCTAATAAAACAAAAGAATTTACTCTTTGTACTGGTATTTATTCACTTGGAGAACTTAAGAAAGGAACAAGTAAAATACGAAACATTTGTGTTTGATTTTTAGCTTGCAAATACAAGAGCTTTAGTAAAATTGATTATTAAACATCTTATACTTGGTTACTTCCCTTAAAATGTACACTTTTTTAACATGGTATTTGGTGTGAAATTAATTTTTGCAAATGTTTTTTTAAAAGAGATTTTGTATCTAGCAGTCTCAGTCTGGCAATCTCAGTCAGTTAACACTGAGTTTCAAATACCTTGAAATCATCCAGAGCACCTACAGAAGCAGCACCTGTCTCTGTATATTAACATTTAAAAAATGTTTCTATAACTGATATCTGTTAAGGGTTTAAGTAATTCTGGGTTATGGACTAATTAAAAATGTAAAAAAATAAGTGATTCTAATTAAAAAAAAATAAATACCTGCAGGTAAGCAAACGAAGATGAACTTTTACTGACTGCATTTGTAGATTTACATGAGTCACCAACAAACTGCTTACCACCTGTTCCAAGATACTATAATGCTTGGGTTGTATTTATCAATGTAAAATACTTATAGAAGAATTTTATAGTAACTAAATTGATAGTGGTGTAACCCTAGAAGGTCTTTTTAACCTCTTAGGATTGTCATACATACTTTAAATTGAATTTGTTTGCCCTCTTCTAAACAAGAAAGACTTTTTGTGTGTTATCGTAATTTTCCTCTGCGTTAGTGTTCTCACTATTCTTTAATATTGCCACCACCCAAAACAAACAAAAAAGAATGCGTGAGTTTTTATTTTTGTAGCTGATAGTATCCCTGTCTCCATAAACTGTGACATAATTGGACAATTCCAAACTGTAGAAGACTTTTTTTTTACTGACTTATTTTTTACTTTCTCCAGAGGGGTTACCATCTGCTGGAGCTTGATCTCCAGTTGTCCTTACTAAGGAAACAAACCCTGAAATTATCACAGAATTTATTTCTGCTAATTTAATCCCAAATTAAAACGTCTTCTATAGATAGAAATTGGAGGAGTCCCAAATACTGAAATCAGAAAGACCGCTCGCTCTTCTAGGCTTTCAATGAAAGATGTAATTATTAAAGCGATATTTGAGATCCTTGAACAGAAAGCAAGGAAATTATTAAATGCAATAGCTCGATGCCACAAATACAGGGTAAGTAATGTTGGTGCAAGGGTATCCAACAGACTTAAATGAGGATAAATATTTTGGTATTAGAGTAGTGTCCAGTCGGAATCAATTGCATGCAACCTTTTGACCCCCTTCTTTTTTTCCAAATCATTTGCCCACCCACATACAGTGCAACCAAAACAGATTTAATAACAAAAAAAAAGAAGAAAACCTTATAAAACCCTTCTGGGTATCCCTGCTGGCGATAAGAAAACATCGAAAGTGCAGAACAAGCAGAGTAGCACTGAAAAATTGATAAAAGTGCAAATGGGTCTCAAAAATTAGTAACTATTTAGCACGCAACCAAGAATCATGCAGCAGTTTTCTCACTGTCTTTGCCATAGTGTTTTCTGTTGACGATCTTTGGTCGTACAGGCTGGGATGGAATGGTTTGCATTTGACTGTGCCACTTCATTGAGCATCTCATTGCTTGTCTTAACGTTGGAGTTCTCCAGTGCTGGCCCAGTTGGATTTATCCTGTAGTACTTTGTGGGGGACTGTACTTACAAGCAGTGGTCCTGGAGCAAGAGCTGGGAGCTGCATCTTCCCAAATAGCATCGTCATGCCTTTGGTATCATCTTCTCGATTCACCTTTGATCATGTTCCAACATATCCTTCTATCTCTGTCCAGTTAGTTGTTAATTTTGAGCCAAAATAGCACACTGCAGTTCACCTGAGCTTTTCCCTTACCTGTGTATATCTTTTTCCCTGAGACTTCTGGGAAGATAGATCTGTCTTCTTCCCTCAGAACTGGAAGGAATTCTGAAGTAAAAAGAAACGATGTGTTATTTTTTTGATCATAGCATGAGACATAAAAATCAGCCTCGTTTTTTTTTCATGACAGAGCTGCATGGGAATACTTTAAAAATGTTTTCATTCAATCTTTATGGGTCTCGGAAGTTTCTGATCACTTTCTTGGCCAAAACCTATGCAAAGATTGCGTCCTAAAACCATCTCAAAATGCTGTGTTGTAAAGTGGAAGTAGTGGTGATCCTAGTAAAACTCTTATTTCAATATTTTTAAATTAATACAGGATGCCTTGGTCTGATACTTGCTGAAAATTTCAGACTGCTTATTCCTATAATATTGATGGAATTTTCACTACATTTGGCTTCAGCTAACAGATACGAATGACCAGGCCCCACCTTTCTCAAGCTGCTGTGCAGTAGCTCGTACAACAGAAGGTCCCTTTCATGGGAGGCCTCCAGCTTCTCGTTGCTGTTTGAACTTGCCCTCCGTTCTGTGGAAATCTCTGTGTTCGTTACAGGTGACTGTAATGTGTACAGACTGGTTATTTCTAGGTGAAATGTGTTATCTGTGCTTTAAATTATTATTTCCCTCCAGAAGGCTGGCTATTTGATGCAGAACCCACATATATTTGTAGGCCCCACCAGCATACAGGTAGAACCTTCACAGTGCAGACAAGCAGCCATGGTGTAGGGACCTTCACCACTCCTCCCGTGTAATGGAGCACGTGGACTTACTGTGTCTAATACACCTCCCGTGCTGAGCAGCAGTCCCACTCATCCCCTCCCTGCCACCATCCAGGGGACCTTCTTCAGGGAGATGCAAATACCTGGTGTTACTATAACATATATGTATAGGGGGCCTACTGGAGAGATGGGGAGGGACTTCTTTATCAGGGAGTGGAGCGATAGGACGAGGGGTAATGGTTTTAAACTTTAAGAGGGGAGATTTAGATTAGATACTAGGAAGAAATTCTTTACTGTGAGGGTGGTGAGGCACTGGAACAGGTTGCCCAGAGGAGCTGTGGATGCCCCGTTCCTTGAAGTGTTCAAGACCAGACTGGATGGAGCTTTGAGCAACCTGCTCTAGTGGGAGGTGTCTCTGCACATGGCAGGGGGCTGGAACTC
Source organism: Limnodromus scolopaceus (assembly GCA_028565335.1). Lineage (NCBI taxonomy): Eukaryota > Metazoa > Chordata > Aves > Charadriiformes > Scolopacidae > Limnodromus > Limnodromus scolopaceus. Next base: position 60,319,714 of record JAOXNO010000001.1, read on the forward strand.
AATGATCTTTAAGGTCCCTTCCAACTCTTACCATTCTACGATTCTATGACTCCAGTCCTTGGAGCCCATATAATGTAGAACTCTGGTACGTTCTCTTTGCCAGACACACACAAAGAGTTTGCGATGTGGATTCAGCTGACTAAGAGCCATAAAGTAAGTTTTCCCCTTTTTGGCTTGGGCAGTAGAGAGTTAAACAGCAACTGGCTGAATATGTGCAACCAAAAGGAAATCCCAGTGTGTAGGAAACAAGAAACTAGAACTTACACAACTTGTTAACTTTAAGATGGGTTTGGAAGATGCTTGACTGGTGTGTGCTTAAACTGCAAAATAAGCAATTTATGAGAAGGACCTTTCAAGATACAGCACTTTCTTCATCTCGTATCCATAGTTTGACTAGAGAGCACAGGTTTAACAGGAGGTTTAATTGGCTCGTAAACACGGCTAAAAGTCTTTTATGGGTCTGAGAGGAAGGACTGGGCTGGGGCACTGCTATCCTTCTGGATGCATAGTGAAACTGAAGCAGTTTATTCTTCCTGTCTGCTCTCAGAGCAGAGCTCTACACGGCACCCAGCTATGCAAGACATCATACGCTATACTCAGTACCCACACTGCCCAAACAATTTGCGTTAGGTATGTGCAGCTGCATTTAGACTAAGATTTTTCATTTAGAATTGCTCAAAACCCAAGGGGACAGAGGACAGAAATTCTTTTGATCTGTAGTTAGTTCAGAAGCCAGAATGCTTGGTTTTAATACTCTGTTTTTAAGGACTACTTAAAACTATTTACCAAGGATTGGAATGATCTTGCCAATATCAAGGCTCTCCATGATACTTCTTTCCAGTATAAAATGGGTATTTAGGAAAAAAAAAAAATGAACAGCTAATGTTTTTAGCATGTTCCCCATGTTCTTCCGTACAGAACAAAATAATTAGTTAATACTCTGATGTTGCCTTAGCACAGTGCTTGGAAAATTGAAACTCGAAGAGCCATTTTCAGAGAACTGCAAACCATTTGTCATTTAATTTACATTTTCTTTTTTTTTTTTTTTTAATAATGAACCTACATAACACCTGACATTTGTATTTCTCAGTCTATTTATCTGTCACGGGTTGATCATTCTCTGAACCTTCTGTTTGCTAAATTTGTACATTATTCTGACATTGAGATAGACATATTTTTTTTTAATTTTTTTTTTTTAAATTCAGTTGAGGGAAAAATCATTGAGGCAATATCAGTTTCATATAGAAAGCTTTGCCAGAATACCCTTTGCAAGCATGGATTTAGAAGACCCCATGGGAAATCAAAAAAATGTTAATCCACACTCTGACCTTTTCAGCTGTTCACTGGACCACCTTAGTAAAAACAACTATTGCCCCTATGGAGGATCAGGTGACACCATGTCTGGAAATTTTTTTGGATCAGCTTTTTGTTTCTGTTTAACTTGCCTCTCAATTGTATAGCTATTTGAATTCTGTGCTGAGTCTAACAGAATATTGTCTCTTGGGACCTGTAACAGTATATAAGCATACAAAATGCATAGGAACATTGTAAGTTACAGTAGCACTTGCCAGTTTTTTTCAGCTTGTGCAGTTTTGTTTCGCAATTGACAAGAGGCTCTGATTTGGTGCAATATAAAAATATATGTAGCGGGTCAGTTTTCAGTGCTTTGAAACCCCTGCTGTTGACTTTACTTTTTTAGTGTACCCTAATCACGAGACAAAATATTTTTTACTAATGATGAAGGCAAAGCTTTGATCAGTTTTCTGTACACACAGCTTTTGCACTCCAAGCTAGCCTCAGCATCTCTAAGGTTAAAAAGGTCTTCAAAATACTAATTTTCAACTGAACTGCATTGCAGTAATTGTTAAGCAGTCTTTAATCTTTCCTTCACTGAAAGGTGGACCTACATGACTGTGTCTTTAAATGTCTGCATATATATGTACACATACATAGGGTATAAACTGCCAGCAGTTACATATTGTACAGTATTTATTCCTTAATTTGACATTTATCATCCAGTATGGGTGCTGGTACAAAATACATTTTCAAACTGTACACACTGTAAATCTGTAAATTATCACTCAATTATTTTTTATAAATCCTCCCATAGGGGATTCAGTCATTAATAGTTCTAGTTTAACAAACCAGTTCAATTAAAACATTTTTAAGAGGCTTTGGGAAAATTTGGATCATTTTCCTCTACTCTGTTTTTCACTTTTCATACCCTGCATTTCCTAATTCCAGCTGGGAGAAAAAGTGCTGTGTTGCACTTTTCTGTGCAGTATTTTTGGCCAAATTAAAAGCAGGAAGTACCAGAAAGTTCACAGAAGAGCATATTCTTGTGAGATTTCTTGTCCAGCTTTACAGACCAAGAGATTCAGATAAGATTTGACTAATCATTTACATTATTAAATTTCTGTGGCATTGCCTGGAAAAATTGTATTATGGACATTTTATGGTAAATGAGATTAATTCTTCTTGAATATAATTCAGGGTTGGGTTTTTTTGAGATAATTAAGGTGGCAAGATAACTCGCTTAGATAATTTAAACAAACAGCTCCTTTGCCCAAGAAAAATTTGCACAATACCTATAAACTAGATTCAACCTGCTGAACTTTGTAGACTCACCCCCTGTTCTTCCTTTGGGAAATGTAAGAAATTGCCAACTGCATGTCAGTGCTCCAAAACATAGTATGAGACACAGGTCGTTCAGTAATTCAAACAGTATGGGCAAAAAGACTTTGCTATAGTATTTTAGTAAGAGAGGAGTAAGGATGTGCATATGAAAGCAGGTTAATAATAAATATATCATGAAAGTAATAAATATAAAATCAAACAAAAGTTGCTTCAGTACATAAATGAGAATTTTATGTAAACTTGAGTAACAGATCTAAGTACTCTGTGTATGCTCTGTCTGGAGCCATGTCTTCGGGGATTTAAAGGTCACTTCTCATCTTTCATTCATAGCTGATCAGCCCGGGGGTTAGACACATGATCTACATACAATTGCCATTTCTTACTCTCCATAGAGGCAACATGTCCTGAAACGTCTAATTACGTGTTCTTTAATTTGATCCCAATAAGTTGTCTGGTAGATCAGTTCCAGAGAATAGATGTCATAGCTCATAGAAGATCTGTTGAAGATACAGAAACCGGATTATTTAATATTATACAGGATGGGGTCAAATATACTTTCTGTTCAGCTCACAATCTCTTGTACATAACTGTGTATAACTGTAGATATCACATTCAAAATTTTATTAGCACAGATGGTAGATAACTTGGCAGCACCAGGAGATCGGGTCCTTTCCCTAATCTTTCACTGCGCCTATCAGTTTCAGACAGAATAGCTCAATCAAGCACAACATAGAAGATTAGGTGTGTGTCCAGCAAAGAAGTATTTTTATTGGTGTTATCCTGAAATTTCACAGGTGAAGTTGCATAAGGTAGCAGAGTTACTGTATTTTTGCTACCAAAGCCAGCAAGGTCTCACTCAGTAACCCTGCTCACCAGACTCTGGTGTTTAACACACTCAGTGGATGGTTTGATTCAATGCATGAACCAAGCAGAGCTTCCTCTCACACTAGTTTTCCACCAAGATGGCTATTTGAACTGCCTTAAGGAAGGGATCACTGTGTGCAGTAACTGACAAAGAGTAAAGTGAGTGCATGTAGCCATCACTGGGGAGTGAGAGAGAGATGGGAAACCCTTTCTGATGATGCAACTGGTTGCAGTCATTCAACCTATCTTTGCATTGGGAACCCACTTCTAAGTGGTCTGATCAGTCCTTCGAAATCTGTCGTAGAGAAAAATAATACAAGCAACCACTCAAAAACCCAGGTTGGTTATTTTTCAGTTAGGGAATTCTTCTAGAGGAACACTTGCAAACCTACAGACTATTCCCCCTTTTCTTGGAGCCTTAGTACCTCTGAGGTTCCTTGGCTGAAGAGGAATAGACCTCCTTATACCTTGAGAATCAAGTGAAAGCAGTGGTAGGTATTCATGAACAATACAAAAATGTTAGGCAACTGCTAGGTTTACTATATCCCTTTTGTGTAAGCATTACAGTACAGGAATCTTTCCTAATGTGATTACAGCCATGCTTTTGTCTTTTTCAGAAGACCCCAGGGTCATTCGGTGCTTGTTATTTTTATCTCTGTATTCAAACTTCACCACCCAAATGATGCCCAAGAACACAGAAAGAGTTTCATCACTGGCTTCTCTCTCATCAAATCCTTTGATGTCAGACCGCTGGGGAAGATGCTTTATCTTCACAACCTGCATTACCCAGGGCCTTGTCCCGTGTGTGCAGACTGATGTCCGTGCCGGTGTGAATCCATGGGACCTGAAGCAGGACCTCGCCCGGGTCCTCACTCGCCTCGCTGGGCCTTCCCCCCCCCGGCCTGGCCGGAGCCCCTCTGCGGCAGCGAGCAACAAACCACACAAGTTTTGGGAAAAGCAGGGCATTGATTTTTCAAGAGCACCAGGCCACCATGGGGCGGATCACAAAGAAGCGGGAAGCGGTGAGGAGGGAAGCGCTCCGCACGGTGAACGTCCCCGGCCCTCCAGCCTCGCCCCCTTCCCTCCTCGGACTACACTTCCCGTGGTACATTGCGCCGGGGGGGGTACCGCGCATGCGCATGCCCAGGGGAATGGCACAGTGCTCCTCGGGGCGGAGGTTTTGTTTCCGGGCTGAGGTCAAGAGGCCGCGCGCAGAGCGCCGGGGATTTCCGGGGTCTGGGGCTGCTCTCCGGCCCGGCGGGGATGGACGAGGACGGGCTGCCCATCGTGGGCTCCGGCATCGACCTCACCAAGGTACGGGCTTCAGTCGCCCGAGTCGGGGGGGGGGGGGCTGGTGCTGTCCCGCTTCCTCCCCCGGCGGCGGCTGCGCTGGCCCTGGTGCTGGGCGAGGCCCGTCCCTCCCCTCAGTCCGCTCTCTGGCCCGGCCGCGGCCTCGGCGGACACCACCACCACCCCCCCTCGCTCCCCCAGGGGCCTGGGGAGCTGCTTGTGGGGCGCTGTGCCTTTGTAGCAGCCCGAGGACCCCGAATGCCCGCAGGGGGGTCGCGGGCGGACGAGTCGGTTCGTGTAGCCTGAAGGTGTGTCCCCGTATTAATGTTTTCCGACGTCGTCTAGCCCCAAGTTTCTGCGATATCCTTACGTTTAAGAGCTCGGTCGCTTCAGTCTTAGAACTGTGAGGCACATGCCGTGCAGAGCTGCTTATTCGTGTCTTTTAATAATGCAAAAGCATTCTTTTAGCTTTGGTTCTCAAGTACAGAGCATAAAGATGGGACAAGTCTGGTTGCCCCAGTGATCCCTCCATCCCCTGTTCTACCCCGTACATTTCCGACAAGGTCATAAGCACCGTTTGACAGTTTCGGAGCCACAGAATTGAACTTCAGCGGGCCCTGCCCTGTGCAGGTGCACAGGCTCAAAACTTGAGTGAGTAGCAACAAAAGTCTCACAAAAAAAATCAGGGTGTCTTGAGATTGGCAAAGTGTAGTGAATGGCCACGCTGGCAAACGGAAGAGCAAAAAAGAGGTGAAGGCGAGGGAGTCGCTATTTTCACAAACTGTTGTTCAGCGCAGCTGAAGCTTGGCTGCAAATATTTTCCCTTGTAAATCCTTCGCTTTAACCAGTTACAATTCTATAGAGTAATTTCCTGTGTGAAGTTTAAGACTTGAACAATTGTCCGAGGTAATTAACCCTGAGGCGCTATAATTTTATACGTAAACATTTGTGTGAATGTTCCTGATTCCAGCCTGTAGAACGGTTCAAATAAAAATGCCAACTGTCTGTTACATTGTGAGCACCAGACTTTTTATTTGACAAACGTAACACTCTACCTTTTAGTCTGAAAAGTATGCGTGCATTGGTTCTGACTTGGAGGAGTGACACTAAAGTGTAATTATAGGATATTCTAAGCTTGCAGATAAGAATTATAGGTAACCACTAAAGACTGAGACAGCAATTTCACTACTCTCTATTTTTTATTATGGTGTTGGTTGTAACTGGTTATTTGTGTGGATGACCAAGTTTGCTTTTCCTTCCTAAGCTTCAGAAGGAAAGATTCTGATTTCCTCTCTGTTTTTTAAAAATGTTAACACTGATTTTTGGGAAATTTCGCAATTTCACCTAAAAGTGTTTTCTTAAGTAAGATAGTCCTTCGTTTAAGTGGATTTTGTTGCCTTTTCTGTGTATCCTGCAACTTTTCAACTATCACATTATTAGATTTTTGGTGAAAAAGGATTTGTATACATGTATACATATATATTAAAAAATCTTTGTATATATATGCATTTATAACAAGCACACTTCAGCTAGATTTCTAAAATAATTTTTTCTAAAACATTTGCATTTTTTTTAACACATCTTTAAATCCAAATGTGAGAACTGACATCTATGTATAATCTAATTTTCTTACATTATTTAATGCAGGTTCCTGCTATTCAGCAGAAAAGAACTGTAGCATTTCTAAACCAGTTTGTGGTTCACACAGTGCAGTTCCTCAACCGCTTTTCTACTGTTTGTGAAGAGGTATGTTTTTCATTTTCCCAGCTGTCAATTTATACAATGAAAAAAATCCTAGAAATGAGAACCATTCACTTACATATTTTTGATGCAATAGTACGGGTAGCTTAAACCAAAAAAAAAATTCAGTCTGCTTTCTGTTCAAGGTTTCTCTTGAGTAAGTGCTTAAGACAGATTTTTCCCCAAGATATCCACATGAACTGCTGATTATAGCACACTTAATTGTGTTTCCTTAAACTTTTGCGTTTGGCACAGTCTTTGAACTTTTTGGTACTTGGAATTTCTTCTGAGCAGCTCCATCTGTGGATATCATCTTGTTTTGGAAGAAGGATGTTATATTCCTATGGTGCTGAATCCATTTTGACAGTCAGCATCCCTCTCATCTGTGTCCTAAGATATTGCATCAAAACTTCCTTTCAGATTTTACCACCTTTAACTTAAAAGGGTGATACAGTAAGCTCTGAATATAAATAATTTTGATGCAGAAAAAAAGACATTTTTGGCAAGTGATCAGTATGGAACATGAAGCCGTTAATTTTAGTGTCTTCTAAAAAAGAGAAAAATAAAAATATTTAGTGTTAATAAGTTTTTGTGGTGACTTTAGTGTCGATGGAAATATACCAGACTGACAGGACTAGAATTGTCCACTGAACAGGATGAGTGCTTCCTCTCTTGCAGAAAGGGTGTTTTCTAATGTGGCTTTGAGCTTAACCTTTTTGTCATTAGTGGGTTTTTTTGTAACTGTTCACTAGTTTATTCAACAAAGACTACTATACAGCCCTAGCCAGCAGGGCTAGGGCAGCAGTCAAATCCAATTAGACTAAGCCATGTAATCAGAGAAATTCTGTTACTTGTTAGTAAAGTTTAGAGCCAGACCCGTGACAAGTTTATAAAATTTGGCTACCACATCAACATATGGAGCTTCAGAGAAAAAAAAATACTTTTTAATAGATTGTTAAACTTACTGTAACTTGATACATGGGACAGTATAACTGCCTGGTGATGCTGTTGTCAGTTGTCCAAAATTCAGTTGTCACATGATCTCAATATTACCTTTTGCTAGGCATTATGGAAATCAGAACACATATATTTAAAGCCCTCTTGAGCACACAGCAACGCTGTGAAGTCCACTTAATAAAAGTTACTAGTTAACCTAAACGTGTTGTTACCCAAGAGACTAAATGGTTGCTTTATAAACTCCTTAAAAAGTTTTTTGTATTTATGAAGTACAGAAGTGTTTTTAATGCAAAAGGTCCCAGTGTAAATCACCAGAAGCCAAGAAATTCAAAATTAGGACTGACACCATCCTTAACTCTAAATTTCTTGGCTCTTACCCAGTCAAACTGACCTGTAAAGTTATATAATTGTCTTTTGTACATCTTTCCTCCCCTTTCCCAAGCTACATGTAGGGCACACAGTTCCTTTCAGTAGGAACTAACTCCTCTTCATGAACAAAGAACCATCTGTAAACAAGTCAGTGCACTCTCCAAAAAGACCAAATCCCGTCAGTCTCTTTTTTCACTTTTTCTAGCATATTGGCAGAATTGCCATTTTTTTAGGGTGTTAAAGTTCTGCTTCAGAGCCAGGCAGAATCTTGCCCATGTGCCAGAAAGCTGTCAGAGTGGTACATACCTGCCAGCCAGCGCGCTAGCCAACTTCAGTTGGACAGGTCTGGTGAAGTATGGTAGTGATTAGTTAAAAGAGTGACAGTTCTTATAGAGTAATTTAGGAAAAACTTAAGTTGTATTTTTTAAAAAAAAAAAGTGTCAAAATTTGATTGAGGTGCACCTGGAGCCTATAAAGCTTCTGGTTAGTTCTGATTCACTGTGCATTTTGACTTTATAGGACTTTCAATCACCTGCTGTATTCTTTATCAGATTTTTTTACTTTGTATTCACTCTGTTATATACACACACATCATGTCTTTTCATCTTCTACATTTGGAAGAAGCTTTGAAGAAAGATGTTTTGGTAACTGCGAGAGTACGGTATGTCTACCATTATTCTCCAGTTACCCAAAGTAATACCTTATTGACTTTGGCTTTCTTTTCTACATAGTCTGTTTTAATTTCTGTCAGTCATTATTTGGGAAAACTAACTGCCTAGTAAAATTATTTAAAATTTGAACCACTGTAACTACTGTACTAAGAACGGAGTAGTTTATTCATTTTTTTTCATAATATTACCATATCATTTAAACTCTACTCTGCCTTCAGCAGGTAGAAGACAAAAGTGATTTTGTTTAACTATTGATGTGAACCATTTTGTATATACAAGTGGCCTACGGAAGTGTTTTCACGTCCTAATTGTTTTCTATTCTAGAAGTTGTCAGCACTTTCTCTCCGTATCCAACAAATTGAAACAACACTCAATATTTTGGATGCAAAGGTATGTATGCGTACAGACTTTGCCTGCTAACAGTGGCAGCTTCTGAGGTTGCATGAACTAGCTTCCTTTTCCTAGTCTGAATTGAGCAAATAAGTTCTCATAATAATTTGAAGCAGCTAATGCAAAACGCTCACATGGGAGATTCTCTCTTTGCATGCCTTGCCAATTCTGTTGTGTAACATTTGAACATGTAGTTGATATGGAAGAAAGGAACCAACAACACATAGTGGAAATGCTGTTTTTGTTTCTTAAGCATATTGAACAGGAAAGGAGCACTTGAATCTTGAAAGGGCAACTGAACTACATGGCAGCTTACTTGTGTTGGTTTTATTGCAGTGTTTGGTTTATGAGAATGGAGGGTAGTTTTCCGATACTAAAATAAAGCAACTTGTGTTGCAAGGCTGCAGTATGAATTTGCATTTGCCTTGGAAACTAATAAGACATTTTTTTCCCCTCTATAAAGTAAAAGTATCTTTCTAAGTGTTACCAAACTGTAAGGATTTCAACTGGCATAAGTAACTAGATAGATGCCTTGTAAACCTTTTGATCTTGAAATGTGACCTGAATTGGATCTAGGTTAACACAAATGTGTCTGATGTATCTACTTTAGCTAAAATAACAGAAGGATATAATATATAGTTATGTGTTATCATTTAATTTGCTAGCCACACACCACACAGTTTTAACCTATCCTTCTTTCAATAATGATGGAAGCGATATCGGTTGGCTTTTCTGGTAGCAGGGGTAGGGCATTTTGAAACCTTTCATTAAGACCTTTGTGAAAAGAAATACTGTAGTACAAACAGTGCTCACAAACTGTTATTCATTTCAATATATTTAGGAATGATCAGTACCGATAGTTTTTGCAGAATTCTTCATAATGGTGTTAAATAGAATTTCCTTCAAATAGATATGCAGCATATTTAATATCCCCTCTCAGCATTTCCTTAAAAAAGAGTGAAAGATGTAGAAAGTTGCAAAATCTGTAACCAGTCACCCATCTGTTAGGTAATAGAGCTCTTCTTGTCATGATTTCTTTCCCTGTAGAGGAAGTAGCAGAGAAGATGGCACGGCTCTTGTGTAGCTGATAAGCGCAGTAGCAAAATGCCAGGAAGGTGTTCAAGCCTTTCCTGCACTGCAACCTCTTTCCTGCACTGCAACCCCGTGTTAACAGTGAAAGCTCCAATCAGTGGAGTGGTTTGGGGGGGTTGTTGTAAAAGCCACCTGAATAGAAAAATTTAATTTATTTTTTTTTTTATGCCAATCAAAATACCAAAACCAGTAATAAAAAGTTACAATTTTACTAATACGAAACCTACCTGGGGAACATGTGGTGAGCAGCATGCTGCAGATCTTATTGTGCACATAGACTTACGATATACTCATTGCTTATTCGGTCATGTTTTGTACATTCAGTTATCCTCTATTCCTGGCCTAGAAGATGTAAAATGTCAAGTGTCCAGTGCAAATACGAATAGTGTTACAAATGGTCCTGTGGCACAAGCTTCTACGGATCAACAGACAACTGTATCACCTCAGTCTGGAGTAAGTAATGAAGCATAATTAATATATTGAAGGAATTTACCTCTCTGTGTCAAGTTTCTAGTCTCATTTGAAATAGATGGAAGAAGCAAGGGTATTGGAAGAGAGCAATCAACTGTAAAGATCTAAAACATATTATTCACTAATGAAACTGTTTTAACAAGTGACTTAAAACAAGAAAGGGTATACCCTTTCTTGAGTATGTGGCTTAAATAATTAGAAGTAACTCAAATCTAATGGTAAATTAGATTTACCATTTAGAGGAAGCCTCCTTCCTCTTCTTCAATCACACTAAAATATGAATGGGAATTACGTCAGAGGACTGGGAAGAAGAATGTTAATGAGAATAATAGTTCAAATTCCATAATTCCAGCTCTTTTCTCCTTTGTTTAGAACATGAGCTTTCAGCTCAAATTGGGAGTTTCTAGCATACTTTATTCTAATGAGATTATTACAGTGAATACTTTCTATGTATTATCATCTATGTACAGCAAATGTAAGTTATTATAAGTGTTCAATATTAAGATCCTATCCCTGCAATTAATTTTTCTTGGGTTTTTTTAGTTTTTTAACCCAGACTTAAATGCTGTGATCACCACTTCACTAAGCGAGGCTTTCTGGCTCATTTGTAAATGGAGTTCTTTCCCCAGTTTCCTATTAGTTTGTTTTCTTGGATTCTCCAATTCCAGTCTCTGCTCGTTCTTTTATTTGGTGGAAGTTGCTGTGGAGCAGCAATAGCTGGAGTATACTCTGCTGCCTTTCCATGCCTGTTAAAGGTCATAACTCTAATTTGCAGCCAGCAACATGGTAGACAGAATGGACAATTGGCATTGCGTGTTTCACTGATGTTAGAGAATTACACTTAGTTATTTTTTCTTTAAAATGTTCCTTCTCTGATATTACAGTAGGGACAGCTGTTTCTGAAAGGTTTCCAATGCTACATTCAAATGTTTAGTTTAATAGCAAATACACCATTTTCTATTGACCTTTAAGTAGTACTATAGCTTCTTGTAATTTTTCAATTTTTTTTAGTTAATTGCTCTCAAGGATTCTTTGATTTCATTATGTTATCCTTTAGGTTAATGGTTTATACTAAAAAGTATAGTTTATAAGCTATATGATCTGTATGAAACATTTGTCAGGGAATCAAATAAATACTTTGAGGAAAAAAGGCGTTGCACCACTAGGGCAGCTAGATAGTTATAATCCTTTAAAAATATTTTTTATAAAGTGAGCACTGAAATTTAGTTCTGTTTTATTAATTGAATGCAACAAACTTAAGAGGGCTATTATAGGCTAATTATTTTTTTTTCACATATTATGCAATAGCTTAAAATTGTGACTACAATTAGAAAGTCACACTTGTAACAGTCAATAATGAAAGAGCTGGGTTTTGTGTATTCATGCATCTTGGAAATCTCTAATACTATGAGCATAGTTCAGAATAATCTTGATGAAAGAAGAGTTGCAGTTCACCCGTAAATTACAAATGTTATGGATTGAAATCTCTCCATGCGTCTGGCCTGCCTACCTAACCATTAAAGTGTTATCTTCTTTGTCTACAGCAGAACAATATCCATGAAGAAGGGTTACAGAAAACAGAGGTAGTAACAGAAAATGTTAGAACTGTGGCCAAGGATCCAAGATACGCCAGATATCTCAAAATGGTACAAGTGGTAAGTCAGTTCTCTTACCATTCTTTAGGTACTCTGTTATTTTTAGGTGGAACATCTCACACAGCTCTTAAGTGAACATTAAACATCTGAAGACATATATTGCATCAGTAATCTTTAAGCTCGGATAACATCACAATATTTCTAGCAGGTCTTCTCTGATAAATGAGTTGATGTAACATATTCTCTCAGACAGCTTCAGGCAAGATCTTTCTACAAAATTCTGCTGATACACTTGTCAGATGAAGGTGTGAAGATGTGTAAATGCAGAGTGATATTAGCTGGAGTCACAGAAGATGCCACAGAAAGTGTACTTATTCTGGCAGAATTGGTGTCATTGATTATTATAGTTTGGTTTTGCTGTAGAGTACAAAATGCAACTTTGCTGCTATAGTCCAGAGCAGGAGCATTTGGTATTTCTATAGCGTTCGAAATAGAGATACAAGAATTGCTTCAGTGCTTGGTTCCACTTCAGTTTCCTGTTATTCGTGGTGCAGGTTTTGTCTGCCTCTTTATCTGTAGACTGTTCTAAAGATAAATAGGAAATAAATTAATGTAATCTCTCTGTTTACATGAATGAAAGGGTGAAAAGGTGAATGGGAGACTCTTGGTGACATTTTTTAAGAGCTGTTTTTTTCACATCCACGAAATTAATAATGAGATTGGAAACAAAGAAAAAAATCTGTATTTTCAAGCTGTCAGTGGAAATTTTCTTCTGAAATATATGTTATAATGCTGGAAAATACAACTATGTCATAGTATTACTAAAATGTTGCTTGTGTTACAATTAGTGTGCTTGGTACTTTGGATGATGTTCCGCACCTTATTTTTCATTTGAATCACAAATTGGCACTTCACGGGTAGCCTATTACAAACCATTTGGAAAACGTAGCAGTGGGGTAGTAGCAGAGAGTAGAACACTATGTTAGTGCATTGATTTAATGCCAGGCTTCAAAGTGGATGTGAAAGTGCTGGATGGTCTAATTACTTCAGGTTTTTTTTTTTGGTGACTGCTGAAGGAGTGAGATCTCACTTTCCACATTTATCCTTTGTACTGGCAGTTCTTGGTGACTCCTCTGCCAGTTGTAAACAGTGTGGTAGGAAAGTTAAACTAACATACTACAAATTAATGCGTGTTTTTGATTTGTCAAACTTGTCTTCTCTTCCAGTCAAGTATTTCAGTTAGTGTCATCTATTTGCCCAAATTAAGTTTCTAACTGAAGATTTGTTTGAACTGATCATTTATTTATTACTCAAAATATTTATAGTATTTAAGAATTAGCACTGTGAAGAGATATTTCTTTTTTCACTAAAGATAGCTGTTCCATGAAATAGTAACAAATTCATTTCAGTAGAGTGCAGTTCAGCATACTAAGTTAATATTTTTAAAAATATGCAACAATAAAATTCAAGCAAACCTTACAAAAGCAATATCATATTTTCTACAATAAATGTTCAGGACACTTCTGTTGACAGTGTAAGAGGAGCAGTCTACGATTTCAGATAAGCTTCATGTTTAAAGTACAAATACTCTTACTTGATTCTAAACCCCAAACATGACCGAATTAGACTCCAGGATACTGACTGATCCTTGTTTTAAAGGACTGAAGTAACAACCAAACATGGAGAGTGCACTGCTCTTCAGGAATTGCCAGCACTGATGGTGCGTGACCTCTATGGAGAACCAAAACCTATTTTGCACCAAGATTTGCACCAAGATTGAACTGTGGCTTCTCCAAGGCTTGAGCAATTCCTGAGGTGCAAGACCAGGCTGGGAGTAGGGCTGGGGTACACTGTGTGTTGAATGTGTAGTGATTTGCATTATTTCAAATCTTAACTGAGCAAACGTGATGGAAATTTGGTACTGGCTCCTATGCTAGAAAATTATGTCTGTGCCATTTTAGTGGACCTGTTTGCTCAGCGTATTTACGGTTTAGCTTTAAAATAGTTGTTTGGTTTATTTTAGCAAGATTTAGGGTCACAGCAATATTAGGCTCTGATTTTCGAGATTAAAACTTACAAAAGTATCAAAGTAATTGTAGTGCCCTAATTGCATTATAAACAGATATAGGTCCAATCTTATTTGTTTTCCTTCAGGAAAAAAAGTGCACCATTAAAGGTAATTTTGATTAAATTTAAGATTGGTTTTGTAAATCTATGATATGAGGGTTACTGAGAGGTTTTTTCCTTACATACTTTGATGCATAAAATTTTGGAATAAAACACTTCTCCAAGTGTGAGCTAAAAGAGTAACCAGTTTCCAGTCATTCTTAGAAGTTTGTGTACTGAGTTCCCTCTCATTGAGAGCAAATAACAAATTCTGCTTTGTCTGATCTGACTCAATCTGGTTTTCACATGGTTTGAATTGATACATAAACACTTCATCAGTGGCTTTGAAGCTGGGGAAAGGAACCGTAAAAGCATTCAAGTGAGGGAAAAGAATTAGATAGTATGAGACAGCGTATAGATACACAGTCCCTGGTGTCTAAATTTATACTGGAATAAGTGAATATTTTAAAGTGTCATGAAGTACTCAAATGCTTTCCCCTTTGTAGTGTACATTAGTCGTGAGTTACCGAGAAATTCTTTATTACAAGCTAATATCTCGCAACTATTTGAGTCATATTTTTGACAATATGCCTAATGAATTGCTAAAACTGTATACCTGTCTGTGTGCTAGTCCGGAATCTTCAAGCAAAAGTCTTGATTGTGATTCTCACTATGAAACTGCACAAGGAATACACAGTAAGGCAGCTACCTTAGTTCTCACTTTGCCAGGTTAGCTACTGCTACTGTCAGTAGTACCACATGCTGCTCTGGAATATTAGTCATGGCTCCCTTTATTTTATCACTATTTTACTTACTTTGGACAACAGATCTTTGTCCTGTGCCAAAAGAATCCTACACTACTTTTCATTTAGGTTGTGAGGCCTCTCCTGACTTTCCTAGACCACCAGTAGCTTTGTCCCTTGGAAATCACAAATTTTTTTTTCATTTTTTTACCCTCCTTTCTTGGCGTGCAATGGTCCAGGTGGTGTTTCTGGTGGTTTGCAACAGCGGATGGCAAAGCAACAAGTTGTCTTTGAGCAGCTCTAGTGGAAACACAGGAGCAGTTTGTTGGAATATATCTCGTAAGACGACGTGGGTCAAAGTGTTCTTGGGTATGCGATCCAAGATGAAGGGATGTTTAGGTGTTGCTGAATAAAATAAAGTGCAGAAGCTGTGGAAGGACTTGCAGTGAAAGGAAGGAATTTTTTTTAACACGTACATAGTTGGCTACAATCTGCCTACAAGTCATAGAAGAGTCAAGCCTGACTGTACAAGCACTTGTATTCAGAGGAATCACTTTTAAATTATGCTTCTGTTCTCATGTCCTGATTGCCTGTTTCTGTGTGCTTTTTAAAGACTTTTTCAGTTTTTAGCACTGCCTTAAGGTATCCTTCTGCAGCTGTAGCAGATGCACTTTCCTGGTTTTCCTCCCTCTTTGGCTATGCCTTCAGCATGTCTGCATCTTCTTCATGTTTCTAGCACAATTGTTCTCTGCTGTCATTGAGCTTTCTTCATGTTCTCATCCATACACATATCTTCAGCTTCCTGGCTTAGTCTGCATGAATTGCAAATATCCATTCGTGATTCTCTCACTACAACTTTCTCTAGGTATTTTGCCTTAAATATAAGAAGGATTAAAAGGGCTTTTGATCTTTGTAGTTTTTCACTTCTAGGTTCATACTGATGACAATTGAGATTCTCATTCTATGCTCTTGTTCAACAAGTGACATGCATAGATTTGTATAAATGTGTAGCCTAAAAGAACCTGTGGAATTTATTGTCCAGTAGTTTCATATTATTCTTCCTTCTCCTACACAGGGTGTTCCTGTAATGGCAATAAGAAACAAAATGATTTCTGAAGGGCTAAATCCAGATCTTCTCGAGTAAGTAATTTGTTACTTCTAGTAGGGCTGCTATTCAACCATATGTTTAAAAAACTTGGGAAAAAAGTGTGCTTAGGAGAGCTTGTTTATGGTATTGTGAATTTAAATTCCCAGCATTAAAACAGGTCTTGGAGTCTTCCGTGAAAGGTGTTTATGGCATTTTATAGGCCTGAAGAGGGCCATCAGTACCAAAGAAGGAGGGGATGCAATCTCAAGTATGAGCTGTCTTTTCAGTATTGTCTAGTTTGAGGCAAGGCCCAGGTAATACAGAGACTGCTCTATAAATGGGTAGGTACTGCACCCTCCCAAACAGAAAGCTGCAGGACTTTACCATTCAGACTTGAGAGGAAACGAAAAGACTTCTTCCAAGCCAAGCAGAGGTGGTGTAGTTCAAGGAAAAAGATGTAACAATGACAAGGTAACATTTGACAACATGCATTTAGCAATCGGTAGCCGTTTTCACTGTGCTGGTTAGAGTATGAGGTTTTTCTCAGATATTTTCTTTCAACACTTCAGCAATAAAATGTCATCATTGTAGAGTAGTAAGAACAAACTCTATTTTATTTTGCTGGATTCATGAGGGACAACACAGTTGTTTCCAGATTCCCTCAGTAGCTGGAGTGTACAACTGGACTTCAACATTGACAGTATAAATTGAAGTCAGCAGTTCAAAATTGTGACTGTTGATTGAGCTAACCTGATGTGAAGACTACTAAGAATAGATACTAATTTTCAAAGCTACTTGTCTGGCCATAAGTATGAATTTTAGGCTTATTTTACAATGGACATTGTAATTTAGTATTACTGTACTATTTTACAGAATTTGTTAAACTGATGAAAATACTAACTTCCATTATATCCACCAATCCTCTTCAGAAATTTTCAGTATATTAGAAAGCCTGCTTCTCCTTTTCTCCTTTCTAGTGGAGTCTTTTTACAGTTTGAAACAGCTTATTCTGAAACTAGCACCTTGCTTAATGAAATAAATAAAAATATAGGAAAACTGAGGTATCATCATATGTTGAGTCACTTTATCTACGAGCTACTTCCTGGTGTCTAAATAAGCCTAAAGTAGTTTTTCCTCATTTGGTATTTTTACTGATTGAATGAGAAGAAAAAGAACACAAGTAACAACCTGTGCAAGTGTGAGACAGGGTTATCAAACATGGTTTTACTATTTGAGTGTTAAGTGTGTTGTATTTTTCACTCTGCATTTCTGGTCCATACCTTTCTGTAAGTGCTTCTCTTTTTTCATGTTTGGATGGATTTTTATAGTGGATAAAAATAAGATAATATGTTAAAATTTCAAAAGCTTTTTAAAAAAGTACTTGCTTTTGGATTGTGTGTTTTGGGTTAAGACAGAAACATTACTGTGGATTGAGGCTCACAGAATATGTCTGAGTCTCAAAGTCCATCTTCAAAGATTCTGTGCAACAGTAATGCTTAGGCAGATTTTCTTTAAAATATTATTGGTTTGAAAACTGTGTAGCAAATCTACCTGGTTAATGAAAGATAATTTTTTTGCAAGGTGCATGATGCATAATATTTAAGCAGTCAGGGTTGACCTTTCTTTTCATTTTCTTGCTTTCTTGTCTCAATATCATAGATTTTTTTTTTTAATATATATGTATCTTGCCATTCACACCACATTTCTTGTGTCTTCAGGTTCCTTAGGCATGCTCAGTCAGCCCCAGGGAAAATTAGGAAAATGTACCTATTGCTCTATGCTCAGTCGCTTACTGCAGACCCTCCCAGCTACTTGCCAGTGACTAAGCGTGGGTTTCTTGTGGCTGCAGAAATGCTAATTCTACTAATATGGAGTTGTTTATACTCTCTTCCTTTGACTGTTCTACTTCTGTTACTACTCCTTTCACAACTCTTTACAGAACTTGAAGACTGCCTATTCTATCAAACTCCCAATTTATCTATTTTTAACTTTTATTTTTTATCCTTCCTCTCTTGCCTGTCTACGATTCCAGAAGAGTTTGTCCTGCCCTCGTGAACTAGAGGAATTCATTGCCATCTTCCTCTCCTTACTTGAGGAGAGTTTTTGCACTGGTCTCTCCAGATCACATGTCTTAGCACGGCTTTTCTGTTTTGTCATTACCACGGCAACAAGGAATAATATTGTGAAGTGGTATTTGCATGAAAAAGCAAGCGCTTTCTTAATTTATTTTGGAGGTGTGCAGGGGGGAGGGAGAAGGCTCTCTTACAGTTCTTTAATGCACTTCTCATTTTTGCACCCAAAATGTTTAGAAACACTTTAAACGTATCTTGGGGATTTCCAAAAGAGAAATGATAATAAACACAAACTAAAGTTGGAAAAGAAATTCTGTGGCATGACACACAGGGGTAGCCCAAAGATAAATAACAACTGGACAAATAATACAATTGTTGGCTTAGTTTAAAATGTAATATTCTATCAAAGAGAGCAGTTAACTATCATACAGGAAGCTAGTTTCTGTGAAAATAATTCTTCCCTTTCCCCAAGTATAATTGTGTGCATATTTTCTACCTTGGTTTCAGAATTTACCAGGCTCAGTCTTGCTTGTATTATCAAACTCATTACATACTTAGGAGGGAGACTCCAGGGAGAGCCAGCATCGTCAGTAGTGTTAGTTAGTCTTTAGATGGCTGGCTTCTCTCCCCTTCATTCCCAGTAGATTCTCTGAGCAAATGTTTTGACACTATGTTAAGATCCATCTTAAATAATCTCTTCAAAACTAAATAGAAGAGATCTGATCATTTGTAGTCAATAAAAATCCCATGGCTGCTCTTGCATGTCAAATTTAACCCAGTGTTCTAGCCAAATTCCACTCTGAGTAATTCTTTTTTGCTTCTCTAAATTATCCCTGCAGTTTTAGTTGGATACAATGTTGTTCATTTCCTGTCTTATTTTTTTCATGTACTATTTACACTGCTTAATGGTGTACAGCATGTTCCTTTCAGCCCTAGTACCTCTGAAGATTGAAAAAAAAAAGTTGAATTAATCAGTATTGCCTGCTTTCAACTGTTTCTACAAGTGTTTGCCACTTCTTAATGATCTGTCATTATTTCCGATAACCTCAAAGGTGTGCATTCAAACTGATGTCTACAGAGTTTTGGTGTCCATTGACTAACATTTTCTAGTGTTTATCTTTCAGTTGTAAGTGCAGCAATACCAATAAGGTGTGAGTTTGTGAATCATAAACAGTTAATGTGTTAAATGGCGTGGAAATAAAGCGCATGCAATTGTGGTGAAAGGCCATGCTAAGCTGCTTGTGTTCTCAGCCACCTTCTAGGATTTACAACACAGAACATTTTTGTTGCCTGCAGGACCCCAGATGCCCCTGTGCCTGCCTGGGGAGATGATGGGAAAGCAGAAGACAGTTCTGATAGTGAATCTTCATTTAGTGACTAAAGAGACTGATTTCAGCCTTTGGAAACCTCTGTTAAGTGCTAATGTGTTTGGAGCTTTAGCAGACAATGATTTTGCGTGGGTCCTATGGGTGATGTGGTTTAGCTGACAGCATTTTTAAGAACTAAGATCCTCTATGTTCTCTCCCAGAAAGTTTGAACAAGCATCGTGTCTCATCCTCGACCTTTCCACCATGAAAATTAATCATGAGATCCTTGCAATTTTAATGCTGCATCATTTCAGATGCCTTTCTGGTTCTCTGAAATTAGTTTGCAAAATTCTAAAAATTCCACGCCTCTAAACCTCCTGGTCTCTTAGACTGCATTCTTATTTATTATTGGATTTTCTATCTAGCACTTTTAACCTAAGTTGCCTTCTTTCTGTCCCGTAACATACCGGTAAAGTAACTTTTCAAAATGAAATTGTTTAATTGTAATCCGATGAACTGTATTTTTTTCTAATTTCCTATATTCTGAAGTGATGCAACAAGAACTACACAGAAATCAGCTTCTCTGATTGCAAATGGTGATTTCAAGTTAGTAATACTCTCTTTAGAGAGAAAGTAAAATACAAGTGAAAAATATATTAAACCAAATGTGAATCTGTTTTCAAAGTATATACTGCTGTTCAATTTCACATTAGAGTCTGTGTGAAGTTATTAATGAAGTTCCTGCTCTGTAGAAGAGTTTATTTATCAAAATCAGGTTACAGTGGTGTAGAAAGCTACAGACATTGCAAGATGGATTTGCAAATGACACTGTGAAAGAAGCAAGTGACTCGGAGATTATTAACGGAAATACCAGATTCTTATGATTTGTTCCCATGGGTCAGTAGGAACCTCTTTCTGACTGCTGTTGGGCTTATTTGAAAGGAGCTGTGGCTGAGCAGTTTGCATAGGATAAGAAATCACCTCCAAATAGGTACCGTTGCTGATAATTTTGGCAAAGCAGTCCAAAATTCAGTTTGGATAATGATAAAGCTGCCTTGCTACCTCTAGAGGCGTGCATTGGGAACAATATGAAGAAATCCACTTGGAGCCTGACTGGCCCTGAAGACTTCCGTCCAAAGCACTTAATCTAATGCATGAGTCAAAAATGAGATTTCATTAAAGAATCTTCTTTAATATAGTTTGTTCCACGTGAAATTCTTCACAATCTGTTTGAATTCCCCAGATTATTGTAATTATACCAGAATGTTGTGGGCCAGGCAGTCACTCACTCTCTGGTATTTCACATTCTTCCTGAGACTGAGAAAAGACAAAAATTGAAGGTCTAAGTATATACATTTGTTAGCTTTTATGACCGAGTCATTCTCTTAGTTATTTATTGCCCCTTCAGTAGGTTAGCTGCTTTTTTCTCTGTAACTTAAGCATAGCTGCCATTTGAGGCTAGCAAACCTATTTAAGCTCTTTGTAACCTGTAAGTCACAGTAATACCTGAATCCCTGTGGAAGCATATATGCACTAACAAATGTCTAGCGATGGTGTTTCAATGATGGGCTAATTATTGAACACTTAAACAAAAATATTCAGTAGTTAACACTTGGTAAAACCCGACAAATATTAACATATTAGCAATAAATATTTCAAAAGTAAATGTTAGAATGTTATTTCAGAAAGCATATATTATAACACTGGTGACTTTTTGAAATCTATATTTGGAAATTCATTAAAGCTATCTATATAATTAAAGCTATGTTTTGTAAACCAAAGTTGTGGTTCTATTTTATTCCCATATGTTTTAAACATGATGAAAATTCTTCTGTAGCCTCTGTAATACATGTTTCTCACAGCAGGTTGTGCTGAAGTTGAGTCAGTCCGCTACCTGAAGGGGAGAGCTTTGAGAACAGGGGATTGGAGTTTCACCTAAGCCATGTTAGCGCTCTCACCAGAGGAGAACTGAACAGCCCGTAGCTGCTATTCTAAAAAGAAAACTTAAGGAAGACCGAAATTAATGAGTGCTGTATGTTTGATACCCTTGAACTAATACTAACCTATGTAAGGAAACAGTGGGACTTGAGACATAGTAGTCAATTATTTTTTAACAGAAATCAACAAGGTTACCAAAACACATTGAAGGAGGTGTGACTTCTGTTGTTTATCATTTTGAAGAAGTTGTTTGTGTAATTTTAGTCTGAAGAAACTAAAACCAATTGCTTTTTACGTCACTCCAGATGTATTTCTATGTGAAATGAAAGAGAAAACCTCAGGCGTACTGTCACTTGTTATAATGAGGGATAATTAATTGGTAATTACATATACATATGTCACAGAAGACCAATTTCATTAGTAGGCATGCTGAATTTAATTGATGAAGACTTGGGTTTTTTGGGTAGCTGTTTACTTTGGGATGGTGCAATCTTGGTGGGCTTGCAGAAACGTTAAGAAAAAAACCTTTCCACTTTGTCTCCTCTCCCCCTGAAGTGGTGGCACACAGCACAGTAAAAGTCCAAGTGCCTGAACTGTGAGGAACCAGGGAGAAAAAGATAAAACCTTCCCTGTTTACCTTCAGTGCATCAGCAGCCATCGTGCTTCCACTGCCTTCGGAACCTCTGACCGCATTTAGCTCCTCGGTTCCTGCCAGTCTCATCTGCTAAACACATCCCCGTACTCTTAGGCTGTAGCCAAGTTCAATCTGAGATGTTTCAGGTCAGGACACATGCTGACACAAGAAGCTATTAAGTATGGGAAGGTTGGTTTGAGGCTGAATTATGTCAGCTGTGCTAGTCCTCCTTGATCTACAGCAGTTTTCTAGTGAGATGGTGCTAACCCAGAAAGTTGGAAGGCCCTTAACCGCAAGCTAAATACTATAAGCAGAGAATATTCCAACTTGCTCATTATTTGCCATCTGTTTTGGAATAGAAGATGGAGGGAGTATTTCAACTTGGCTGCATAGTAATCAGATATACATAGTACTTTCAAGGGAAAAAGTCCATTTTTAAGTGACTTTTATTTTTAAAAAGGTTCCCAACTGCAATGAATTTTTAAAAGATGCAGTATACATTAAGAGGTATCGTCATACACATCTAGTGTACCTATATTTACGTGGATTTAAAATCATCATCCAGGGCAATATTACAATATTTAGACATGAGAACTATTTCAGCTTATTACTGGAATAAATGTTGAATGCATCTGTTAATAATAATTATGTACTAATTATGTACTATTAGTAAATTATGTACTGAAGCATTTTTTTTTTGTAATTTTAAGTAAATTATGTAAACAAGCATTTTTTTTTTCACCCCATAAACATCTCCCTCATTTTGCAGGTGAACCGGAGAGCAGAATGTATAAAGGTCAGTTTCTTAAAGATATTACAGGCATTTTAAATGCATTGAGGTGCCTTAAGACTAGATGCATGTCTGTATTTATGTAAATGAAACCTCAAAAAACTGTCAAAGGCAAAACTAACATCTGGACATGATAATAACTTTATCCTGAAGTTTAGCACTCAATCATTAATCTGTTCCCTCTCATCTCTTCTGTTCAGCTACGTTTGAAAAGAAAATCGATTATTCTTTTTCCAAGCTGGGTGTCTTCCTTTCTCTTGTTTCTCTTTCCAGTGTGTTATTTGCACCAGTGATTAACTGTATAGCTTGACGTTCAGTGAAAAAAAGTCATAAGAGGCTATAGCCTGTACTTGGAAAGAGAATATCACTAAGGTCAGCACTTTGAATTGCATGTCATCTGATCGATTTTGTTTTCCGTGATGTTACGATGCAAGAAACTGAAGTTCATCACTATTGTCAGCTTTCTGGGAATCCAGGTTTATCTCTTAAAAGCTGACACAAGGTTACAGCGTTACAATGGATTTTTTTTTCAGACCAGATCATGCGTTTTCTTACTCTTCAGAAAATGTGGGAACCTGTTGTCTGAGACAACTGCAGGGTAGATGTCTGCTGTAGCGTTATTCTCCTGATACTTCATGTGATGGTGCCCCCATGCAGACCACTTTACAGACAGTACTGGAGCTGCACATTAGCTCAGGCTTGTGTCTTGCTTCCTCTTGCAGTTCTGCCTCTGGTAAAAATCACTACTTTAATGGAAGGCGTGAGGAGTCTCGCAGTGCTCTGGCAGCCCCTTTTCCTGCCACCAAGATTTTACTCCAGCTGTGAGCAGAGATTAATGTTCAGCGCTAAATTACAAGTTTGTTAGTCCTTCCAAAAATGTTTGCATTAATTCGGGAAGCTGTGGATATTCCTGCCTTGTGTTTAACTGTCTAACTTTGCTAATACAATATTGCTTTAAGGGAGTTCCATGGGCTAGTTCATTATGAGGGAAGCTAAGCAGAAAATTAAAATCGCACACCCCATGCCATACAGAAAATGAGTGACAGAAAGAAGCTTAGCATAGGATGTGTCCCCACATATTTATACTCATTTTGAGGAAACAAGTTTAAATGACTATAAGTTAAAATGCAGGTGGTTGGGTGAGGACAGATGTAGCATGAAACACTTGGTTTTATTTGGATTTTTAAAAAATAGTTGTTTAAGTCAGTGTCTTGACCTTCACCAGGTGGATTATTTTCTTGTTCAGTGTATTTCCCATTTTCAGGTAAATGTGTGGAAAGGAAAATTGTGAACAAACATTCACTTTGCAGACAGTTGATTGTTTTTGTATCAGACTTCATAACTGCTACCTTCTCCCTGAAGGAATGGTAAATCATAGTATTCTCTGATTTAGATAATACACTTTTTGCTTATCAAGCTCTTGTATGTTCTACTCTACTGGTTACTCTATCTGAGCATATGCTGTTCCCTGTACACTAGAAATCTCTTTTTGTGCTTCATTATCCCCTTCTGTCATGGTCTGCAATCAGCAGTAGTTGTAGTGAAGTGGATGCTGAGTGTGGAACCAGTCTTTTACTGGAAAGAGCATGCATCTGAGTGCTGAAAAGGATGGGTCAGAAGAAAGGGATCTGGGTGTAATTTTTTACATTTATATGAAGAGTTCTTTTTATAGGTGATAACCATCAACTGTTTAATAAATCTTACCCTTTTTGTCACTTGAGGTGGTGAGAACTTGAGTACACTTTGAATTACCCTGCTGTGAAAAATGGACAGTGGAAAAAACTTGTAAGGCCCATTTTAAATGAAAACTCTCCTAAGAATTGTGATTATCCTTTTTACTTTCAAACAAATGATTTCTAGCGTTCAGCTGACTTCATGCTCCCAACAGATTCCACAATCCTTGTGTGCTTGTAGCACCATTTACACCATTTTTCAGGGGCACGGGGAATCTTTTTCCCAGTGAGAGCTAAGCTCTTCACAATGAGCGTCTTACAGTGTTGGTTTCTCCATACCGCTTCCCAACAGCTCTTTGAAAAGGAATACTTGTGCATGTGGAGATGATCCTTTGATCTTCTGGATCCAGTTCACCTACTTTTAATTTAGAGTAGAAGTAGGGAGGAGGATGAACAGAGAAAATGAGGAGTGTCTTTTTCTCAGTTGTTTCATCATTTGCTTTTTCCTCAGTGCTGTGCTTTTAGGTAACTGCCAAGTTACAACAACAGAGATTATTTTTTTTCCAAGAAACCTTGAACAACATTTGGGTCTTGTTTGCCCAGCATGATGCCTGGCATCATCAAAAGCGAAGGGTGAAATAGGCGGCAGCCAGCGTTTTTGTAATAATGGATTAGGTGAAAAACAGTTCATAATGCTTTGTCATGTGTTCGGTGGGGTTTAGGCAACTGATGTCAAAAGCTTGCCTGCCTGCACAAAAGCATAGATCGAGATGACAATTTCGAAGCAGCTGAATACAGTTAAAATATCATGGGTGGTGGGTGATTGTTAGTATTTTTTGTATTGTAACTTCTCTTTGCCTCTGACTTGGCTTTGGTGTCAGCCTCCTCTTCTATTGTAAACGTTCGGCTTTGCTATTGTTCTTCCAGCCTCCTGGCATCCTTGCTCTTCAAATGTTGTTGAGTTGACCCATTGCCATAGTTTAAAACCATGCCAGTCTCTCTTTTGAGCTCTGGCATTTTATAGGATGACTCTATGATATCTTCTGCATAATATTTTAATTGTGAAAAGTGTTTCCGCCAGATTTGCTGTGAAAACACCATCACTTTGTACGTGTGTCTATCCTTAGTTTTCCTATTGGCTTGTTTCAGCCACATTTTGGTAGGGGAGAGAGAAAGACATCTCAAAGATTGGGGTCCCCGTGGGTTTGATGAAAATAAATGACCAGGTAAAAGGGAGAGATAATGTAATAGCATTTGAGCTGAAGAAAGGCTGCATCCCTGGCTGAAGCCTTCTTAACCCCAAGGTGATCAGTGTGAGAAAGGGGTGTTATAAAGTACCTATTTCTGCTTTTGCCCTAAGGTTAGTCCCTGTCATCAGCCAGAAGACTTTAGACCTCTCTAGTTACAGCCCTAACTCAATTCTAGGATTGTGTCCTGAATTTTCTGTATTCAGGCAATGGGTCAATCAGCAGAACAGCACAACACTGATACACTGCCAGTGAGATTATAACCAGTGGCAACCAGTCTGCCCAGCGGCTAGAATCTGAGCTTCACTAAACGGGGTTTCCATTGTCTCCAACAGATTTTTATGAGGGTAAGGCCATGGTGTGTAGCCACCATCTGATAGGAAATGTATACGTAGAGCTTGCGTCTTAGAAATCAAAGCAAATCAAGCACACGCTCAAGCTCCCTAGGAAATCAAATCCTGTTCATTTCCCTGAACTTCTTGCTGTAAGTATGCAGTTACCAGAAAATGTTTCAAAATGTGACCGGCTTGGATGAAGAGAGAAGCCATGCTTTTGTGGCAACTGAAGGTTTGGCAGAGAGGACAGGAACAATGGGGCAGTTCTCTTCGGGAATTATTTATATTGTGCTCACAAGTGGACCACGCTGTGCTACTGTTGTGTAAGGCAGTCCTCAGAAAGTCAGGTGGGAGTACAGACTTGCCTTTTGCCGTATAAACAGAGTGGGTTGCGTAACTGAACTTGCCTTTCTTCTCTTCTGGACGTTTTTTTCCATTTCAATTATTGCATCTATGTCATCATACATATCAGCACAGGCTGCACTAGCTGTTTTTTCCGGGACCTGCCTCTCCTGGGCATCCGTCTCTTTGCTCCATGACAAGCTGTTGCCCTCCACAGGATTTCCAGGCGTTACAATGAGCCTCAGCCTCCAGCAGCAGACGTGCAGTGACCCATCGTCAGGCCCCAGCTGGCTGCTGCACCCTGTGCTGCTAATCTCACCTCTCCCAGGGACTGAATTGCTCAATCTTGCCCAAGTATTTGACACTGGATTCTTTCATCAGATGCCTTCACGAGGGCAGTGTGATAAGCAATGGACGTGCTGTCAGCGGGAGGGAGTTGCCAGACGATGTATGATGGGGCTCCGCAGACCCAATTACCTGACCCCAGGAGCCATGAGCCCCACCTTCTCCCTGAGAGGGCTTCCTTCTTCCTTTTTTTAAAAGATGTTATGATATTTTTTTGGCTATGATCTTTTAGTATGTCTCTGTTGGACCTCTTAACTACCATTTACTTCACACATTGAGCACGCAATCAAGCTATAGCCCCAATTAATGTCACATGATCAGTTCAGGCACTAGCCCTGCTACTTTGAATGCCAGATTTTGGCTGCTTTTCAGTATGCATCCTTATTGTGTGAGACTCCCTATCACACAGGAATCACCTGCCAAGAGTGTCAGCCTGCCATAAGAGAGAAACTTATCATCAGTGGTCATTTTGCTCACCCCTTCCAGGTTTCGTATCTGTTAGTTGCAATAAATTGGCCACTGATGCAATTTATGTCCTTGCTCCACTAACACGTGCACTTCGTACTTGTCTGGAAGACAGACAGCATTTCTGATTTTTGATTTGCGTAGTAGATTCACTTTAGTGCCAGTCTTCACTTAATAGTTCTGCTTCATCTCTTTTTCTCTGGCCTATGTATGAAAACAGTGAACTGGGGAGAGAAAAAGCATTCATTGGTGGTTAACTTGGTTATGGACAGAGCTTTTATCCTTAGATTTTGAAAGTTTTTATTATATACACTCTTCCACTTCACAAAAAATGCATCCACACGTACACATTCTCACATACACGCTCCTGACTTCCCAACATGTTTACATTTTTAATTCCAATTTGCAACACTTCATTTGTTCCTGAGCAGTGCACATTCTTCATTTATGTCCAAGACCCAAGCAAACAAAATTCCTTCAAACAACTTTCTGAATTAGAGGAGAGATGACAGTGAAAAAAAGCAAAACAATTAAATTCTCTGCCACTTAAATGAAAATTTTACTGAGGCTTGTTTTGTTACATAGTGTTACAGTGAAAACAGATGATATTTGAAACTTGGCTTTGAAGCAAGCCTCCCTTCAGCCTCCACAGGCAACCAGACATTCCCCCTCTGCACATCACTTCCAACAGCTCTTTAGTGCAAAATATTTCCGTGTTTATCCTCCAGACAAATTACAATTGCTGATCTTAAGTCATTTGTGTGCTAAGAAAATGATGTGTTGTCAACCCCAAATCCCACTCTTCTTTATAAATCCTTTCTTTCATAAAGAATTAAATGAAACGGAGAGGGAATTCGTTCCGTTTCTTTCTTTTCTTTTAAAGCATTAGGATGGCTTCAGTGGAATCAGCTCATCAGTGGGAAGTGCAGCGAGCAGCATATACAATCAGCCTGTGTAGCCTGACCGACCCCGGAGGGCTCTGGTGTCTTGTGTGTTGCCCAGGCAGAGGGAGCTGAGGTTCAGTGGTACCGCTGACACTAGAAGAGCAGATGTGGGGTATACCTCCCCTAATCTGTGTTCTTTACAAAATAACCGTGAGCCCTTTATCAAAATGTTTAGCTTGTTTTGATAGCTGGGCTAAATTGTAAACAAATGGTAACCACATGTTATTTACGGCAGAATAATTTTGCTTTGTTTGGTTTTATGACAGCATTTACACAGTGTTTTATGCAACCTCACTGACCTACATAAGGTTTTGGTCTACAAGTTATACTCTTTTTCTGAAAAACCAAAGAATTAACAAACTAGATGATGGCATGATTTGTTTTTAACCGTAGCAGCTGGTAATTTGATGGGAAAAAGCCAGTAAAACTTATTTGGTGTTTTCAGAGATCAGAAAATCTCTTTTCTGCTGTCCTAAGGGCCTTTAAAAATATTCAGGCTTGTTGTTGAAGTTCATTAAGTCATGGAGTGATAGGAATACACATTACCATCCCTAATTTTAACCAAGTTCCCCTAATTCCTGCCATCACAAACCATTTCCTGGCTTCTCCTCACCTTGCTCTGCAGTGGTTTTTTTTCTTTGGTTTGGTTTTTTGTTACTCAAGATTTGGGAAAAAGGCGGAACATTGTGATGAAACCTTCTTCTGTAAAATCACTGAGGCCATTACACCGCAATTACAGCTCTGGTCTCTTTGCCTTTAGATACAAGCCAAGATCGGATTGTTCTAGATCAGCAAAGAAGAAATGGGGAAAGGAAAGCCACATAAAAGCTTTTCTCGCTACCACTTCCATTCAAGAGTCTCAGCGGGAAATCACAAATACATTAGGTCAGCCTTACAAAAATCATTCTTTAACAAAACACAAGTGAAAAAAAACACAACTCAAACCCCAAAACACCAGACCGTTCAATATCTGAATTATTTCATAGTAATGTTGGAAAAGTAGTAGCTGAATAACTTTGTGGCTTGGTTGTTGTTTTCAAGACAGTTTTGTAAAGTTGCAAGAGAGAGAACAGAAACCTCTTGGTTAGGATTTGTAAATAGAAAACATCCTAAGGCTGCTCTTTCCTCTTCTCCTGGATCATTACTCTCAGGAAGCCACCTTTAATTCTCTTTGCAAATGGTCTGTGCTGCATGTGAAAGAAGGAAGTAAGAAAGGAAAAAAAAATAAAACAAATTTGCTGAACAGAACACAGAAAAGTAAGTATTTTTGAAACTGTTTACTTTTCCAGGAGGGAGGTCTCCATTTTTTGGTTCTCTGGTACAAGGGCAGGGGAAAGTTACAGCTGCTTTAAGCACTATCAGCTCCATTTTACTGCCAACATGACATACTTGCATGTGAACTGCAAATATAAGAAACACTAGTGCTAGTATTTCTCAGTGTTGCTCTATGATTTTTGTATGTTATATGCACAAGGTTTTTCAGTAAAAGGCAAAGGATTAAATCATTAACAAAGGCTTTCTTTTCCCTGTAGTTAAATCAGTCACTGAGCTTAAACAAAGGCTAAAGTTAAGGAGTTTGACTTAAGAGTCCCTTCCACTTCAACTACCCAATTTAGCGTCTTGACTTACGAGCTGTCATATTCTTCGTTCCTTCTAAACCCTTTCTGCATGACATTCATTTGCATAAGCAATCCCATGGCAATAGGAAGAATAATATTTAGCTCTCTAAACTGGAGCATTCATCCATGTTTCCCAAAAGTATGTCAGCTCTGAGTGCAACTGGTCAAGATGCCACTTGAAATTCCTGCCTCCTCTCTGACACCGTGCTGGTGAATCTGAGTTGCTTGCAATGCCTTTGAGTCAATTTTCAGCTCATGTTTCTTTCATAGGAATGGCTGGGGCTCCTGGAGAAGAAAGACTGACCTTCTGCTCCTTTTGCTTCCTCTAGCTCCTTCACGATGCCTCACTGACTTGCCCAGTCCCCTCTTTCCATGCTTCTCCTCATTCCCTGTGTCCATTTCTTGCAGAATCGCCTGGATGTATTTATAAAATCTTAGAGCAGATTTTTAGACCTGCCATGTTTCAACCATTGGAGTGGAGTGTTCCAGAGCAGATGCCCTTCTGGGGATGATTTATTTCTGAAAAGTTTCGTTAAAAATGTCTTCTTGAGAAAATTAGAGAGAAAAAAATCAGTTGCTTTTTTTTCTCTATTTTTGAAAAAAAGAGTATTTTTGAGAAGCTTCATTGTCCTCGCGTTTAGTTCAGAGGGGAAACCTTTATCAGGGAGCAGCAAGGGCAAATTCCCTTCCTCTGAGGGAGGGAAGGCCAGGAGCTGAGGCTAGTGGCAAGGCAGGAGCAGGGCACAGAGCTGGCCAGCGTGGGCACAGTCCCACAGCCTCTGGGCAAGGTGAGCAGCGAGGGTCTGGTGAGGGAAGCCAAGTTTGACCGAGTGTCCAGATGATCAGGCAAGTCCATAGTGATGAGATTTGAGGTGTGATGAGTGATGAGGTTTGAGGTCAGGTTGAGTTTGCAATTCAGGATCAGGTCCAGAGACAAACACCCTTGGTCGTTACGCAGTCCAGTGATCGGCAAGCGTGTTTGTAGTGTGGAGGAAAGTCTGCAAGTCAAGCTAGAAAATCAGATCTGAGTGTTTTTTCAAAGAAGTCCAAGACCGGTGATTGGCCTCCTTGATTGTTTCTCCTCCCAGCGAGGTCCAACCCCACCAGAACTTTACAACTGTCAGTAAAATCTTTGCAAGCCCCATTTCCCACCTTGTGCCTGGTGGGGATGGTGCCCATGGTAGGACCCACGGGCTGGGAAGGATGCACCGCCTTCGAACAGTCCTTGGCAGGGATTTCCCTGGCCATTTCTACTACAATGTTTTCTGATAAGTTCCCTCCAGTTTAAAAGCATCAAAGCACTGTGTAATTAATTAATGAATTAAAGTAATGGCTACCCCACTGTACAGGAAAGACAGTGAATAGGGAGGCTCCCTATGGAAATACAGAACACAACTGCAAAATTAAAAGGCAAATGGCAGTACACTTGCAGAGGAGGCTCAGATTGTGCTGTCACACAGGTAGCTTTAAAACTGGCAATTTACAGCTTGGATGTTTATGGGAAAAAACGCATGAGGGCTACAAAGCCCAGTTTTGGCTTGAAACTTTAATACGTATAAGCAGCAGAGACTAAGAGAAAAAAGGTTGACTCATTCTTCTTGTGTGGGGAGGGATAGTGTGGAAAAGATACCAAATAGCACCTAATAAAAAATAGGCAGTGGTGCATATAAATTAGATGTTTGGAAGAGGTCTGGTAAAACTTTATTTTTTGGCACTAATAGCACACACTGAATGGCTCTCTGAATATTGGAGGGGTTTCTTGAAAGAAAACTGAAAACTCCAATTGTAATAAAAGGAAATAGTTTTCTGACAGAGCAGTAAAAAGGTGCAACAGCAGATGCCCTGATAAACATACCCAGTTGCCACAGGCACCTATAACGCATCTTCTAAACACGTGTTTTTGGCTGGCGAAGTGGAAAAATGGGCAAATCTAGGATTAAAGAAAATTGTGTCCCACTTTGAATGTCTGGAGAATGCCTGAATGGTATAAACTGTGTATCTTGGCCATTCCCAAATATATAGGCAGGCACTTGAGGAAATGAGTTAGAACTGCATTTCCTCAGAGTCAAAACTCAGTTGCAGCCTTCAGTAAACTTGTATTTTTCCATCTAAGATGGTAAGAGACTTGGATTCCTAATGAGAAAAAAAGCTAGTAGCTAATAATATAAACACAGAAGTAGTGACGTATGTCCCATACAGTAGCAGGTTTTCTCTAATTAGCAAAGTGGACCCACAGAGATTCTAGAAGTTAAGTTTTCCTTAAGAATAAAGCACACAAACAAACAAACGAGCACTCAAGTAAAACAACAGCCAGTGTGTCTCTGTGTGATTCATTTCAGCTCTAGGGGGGCAGTAGCTTAAATTTCACAAATGCAAAAACCTTCATCTATGTCTAGATATTTTGTGTTCAGCAAGGAAGTTCAATTTATCTGACAAAGCAAATCTTTGAAAGATGTAAAGATCTGGACAGAACATTTTGTAAACCAGTTTTCTGATTTTGAAAGTCTTCAAATTACTTGAAAAGAGGTATAACTGTCTTTCATGAAACTTTAAAACAATCACTTTTGTCACATTCCCTTTGGAATATTGCAAATCTTTATGGTCAGTCAGAAATGTTTGTGCAAAGCTGCTAATATTGCCTTAAAGAAGATATGATGTATTTTGTTCTTTTTATATTATACTGAGATGTTTTGACTTTCCTTTTCATGCCAATCCTGTCTTAAATTAAAAAATAGGAGTGGAGAGACTCCTATTTGTTGTACATATGTAGCTTTTTAGATGAATTCATGCTTAATCTAGAAGCATTTTATTAACAGAGAGGAACTGAATGATCAAGAGAGTCCATACTTTGTCTTATATTTAAAATGTGCAAATAGGAAATACCATGTTACGTGATTTTGCCTATTTGAAAAGCTGTAAGTCGTTCTAGTCTTTATTAAAAACATCGGTATAAGGTCTGTAACATCTGCTTTTTAACTTCTCTAACATCCTTGCAGTAAAAAGGCTTGTACTTGCAAAAGGATGGATTGAATTGCATGCTATAAGTAATTTCTGATGGACAAAGTTCTATTGATTACTGCGTTCGTTCCTTTTCTTGTCTATACAGAAGATGACTTGTACACGTGGGAGAGAAAGACCCAAGGAAAAAGAGTGGCTATGAAACGGTGTGTTGCAGGTATGAATTGTTTGGGTTTTGACATCATTTGCTCTGATCATATATTCATCATGGCAAGACAGAGAGAGAGCAACTTAGACCAGCATGATAAATGTTCTTTGAGGTCCCCACAGGTATGGGTAGTGCAGAAAGGATGAGCTCCCATTGAGAAAACCTTTGTCCCACATCAGCACACGTGTACGCGGGGCCAAAGGGCGACTGCTCCAAAAATTTGCTTGGCAACACCTGTTTTAAAATAGCAAGTAAAATAATGCTTAAACTGTTGCAAAAGCACAGAGATGCTACCTAAATAGAAATTATCACGTCTGCTTGTTTCAATACAGTTAGGAGAATATATGACAAAATATGAAATTCTAAATATCACGAGAGGCGGGAGCTTTTCTGCTGTCAGATCGTTGTAAGAAACTTTAAAAAGATTTAACGTTAAATTTTCAGTTTTGTTTTCCTTAGATGTCCTGACTTGGCAGCATTCGGTTCCAAAAGTGTCTGGTTTTGGTACAAATGACTCATAAATAAAAACTTACTGTAGAAGCTTTAAAGCTGGCGCATAGTTTTCCACAAAGCAAAATCATAAGGAACTTATTCTCAAAGCAGTAATACAAATACTAGAGTAAAAACACAGGGTGACCGGGGAAAGTGGGATAGAAGAGAGTTAAACACTGTAGTGCAGAAAACTAAATTTAAAAGGTGGTGGGGTTCTATTTTTTTTTTTTTTGGCTTCTTTATTGATTCTTTTAAAGGCAAACAGCCCAAAAGTGCTCAAAAATCATATTGAATCCAAACTAATTCAATATTTATGTGCATTCCTTCATTACTGTTCAAATCACAGATACAAACCTTGGATCAAGGACACCTGTGGGGAAAATTGCCATCAGAAATGTGGCAGACTAGTCAGATTTTGAATCTATCTTTAGTGATAGGAAGAGAATCAGATTTTGCTTCTTTATGATAATAAACGAGGACTGAAAACATGCCTTTGTATAATTTCATATTTTCCACATCTCAGACCTTTCCAGCCAGTTTATGGTTCCTGCACTCTGCTTTCCACTAAAAATAACAATAATTGCCTCCCACTGATTTTGATCCACCAAAGGCAGGAAAAGTCCTCCTGCAGGCAGGCTGCGGGGAGTTGCCAGAGTTTTAGCTGCCCTTTGGCCTGACTTGCTTAGAACAGAGCTGTACCTGAGATTTATAGCAGAGTCATGCTACTTAACCAAGCTAAGTGTTGTCACCAAGACACCAAAAACTGAGCAAGCAGTAACAAGAATGGCAGTTTGTAGGACAAACATTCTCTTGGGTGCCAAGTTCATGGTAGCAACAAACTGAAGTTAGGATGAGGGCAGCAGTAAAGACGGCTGGCTATTTCTTCATGGTGTACCACAATGGCCCCTATTTGTCGAGGGAGGTGATTCTACCCCTCTACTCCACTCTGGTGAGACCCACCTGGAGTACTACATCCAGCTTTGGAGCCCTCAGCACAAGATATGGGCCTGTTGGAGCAGGTCCAGCAGAGGGCCATGAAGATGATCAGAGGGCTGGAAGACAGGCTAAGAGAGCTGGGGTCGTTCAGCCTAGAGAAGAGAAGGCTCCGGGGAGACCTTATAGCGGCCTTTCAGTACCTGAAGGGGGCCTACAGGAGAGATGGGGAGGGATTCTTTATCAGGGAGTGGAGCGATAGGATGAGGGGTAATGGTTTTAAACTGAAAGAGGGGAGATTTAGATTAGATATCTGGAAGAAATTCTTTACTGTGAGGGTGGTGAGGCACTGGAACAGGTTGTGGATGCCCCATCCCTGGAGGTGTTCAAGGCCAGGCTGGATGGGGCTTTGAGCAACCTGGTCTAGTGGGAGGTGTCCCTGGCCATGGCAGGGGGGTTGGAACTAGATGATAGTTAAGGTCCCTTCCAACCCAAATCATTCTATGATTCTATTTGGGATTTTTCCCCCCTTTTTGCCAGCTGGGAGCCCACAGGTGTCTGCCCTGGCCACCATTTTATAGGACCCCGCTGGAGACAAACCCTCATAGGCCCCCGTCTGTCTCACTGCAGGCTGCCCTCTTCTCTGGTTCTCATCAGCCGCTGCTGCCGGCCGTTCATGTTTTCTGCTTCTCTAAAACCGCAGCTGAAACCTTGTTTTGGTGAACTAAGATAAAGTAAATGTAGCGTGGTTCCATCCTTCCTGCCACTGTTAGGCTGGCCAGACATGGAAACACCTGTCCTCCTTCATGTGCCGGCAAACCTTTGGAAAAAAAACCCACTGCCCTCTAACTTGAAAAAGGCAAGTATTCAGAGAGTAAATTCTCTTTCCAGTCAAATGGAGTGAATTACTCAAATTCTCATTTGATTTCAGCTTTTATATTTACTGATCTGTCAGCATATTAACATTTTGGAAATACACTATGTAAACTTTCACACTTTTTTAAAAAGAGATTACGTATATTGTGCAAAATAAAGCCTGTTTTCTCCATGTACACCGTTAGTAAAACTAACTTTCTCCATGTACACCCCTTGAAAAACTTGTCTTATTTCTAGATTTCCTGCAGACAATTTGCAGTAGCTGATTACGTAGGAAGGACAAAAAAATATGCTTCCTAAACTACATGCTGTAGACTAAACTCAGATGACTGCAGAATGAATTTGTTTTTCTGAAAAAGAATTGATAGAAAAAATATTCCAAGTCAGTAATAATTTTAAAAGTTAAAGTAATGAACTATTGTCAACCTTCAGATTTTGTCCTTGCCTGCCAGAAGCCTTGGACCATTGGTGCTTCGGGGGATGTCTGTGGATGACTAGTGGTCCACAAACTCTGCTTTGTGGGAATCACTTTTTCAAACAGTAACTGAAATTATGACAACATATAACTCCATTTGGCTTCTATATGAAACACAGAAACAAAATATCACTGTGCAATTATTCACGTGTTGTTTGGTTTGTTTGGGTTTTTTTGTGTCCAAGGACAACTGACATTTTGGTTGTTTCCCTGATGAAGGAGTGGGAATGGGTGCAGTGTCTGCAGCTAAGGCTAGGTATCGATTTACTTGAAGATGAAAATACTGATGGACTTGACTTTCCTTTGAAACCTGAAGAGTGCTAAGTCAGCATTGTGACAGCTGTGCCTCTGCTCACGTTTTGAACAAACTTTGTTTTGGATTCCTGGGCCTGACTGCTTCTTAGCTTTATATTTATTTTACACTTTAAAGTTCATGTTACAAGATAGGTGCTGCTGCCTCTTTTTTCCCCATTTTGTTATAAATAAACAAATCTCAGCATCATACAAAGTTCATGGAGTTTACAGTTTGATTTTCTTCATTTGGTTGGCCTGCCTCCAGAAAAGAAATAAAGAAATTTTTTTTAAGTTCTTGGCCTTAGGTGTATTCTTTCAGAATGAATAGACTTTCCTGCTCAGACTTGCCATTTCTTCCTCAAAAAGCCCAGAGTAATTCCTGTAAAGACAGCTTTCCTCTTTCATCTCATGAAGTGTAGCCTGGTGTATGCACAGTTAAGGATAGTGGTATAGCCCCAGACTCCCTCATTCCCAGGGAAGACTTTCCTTGGCTTTAATAATCAATAATAATACTAATGTAGTACTTTCCACCTAATTGAATTCTGGTGACCAAGGGTGTAGGTTTCCATAACGAAAAGTTTGACACCTATCTTTGCTTGCTTCTTTGCGAATTGCTGCAAGAACAAAAGGTTTGGTACTGAATGCTATTAGGTTACACGTCACAGAGCCAGGGAGAATTTCTTCATTGCTACTTCCACCCTTGTGCAGTAAGATGGGGAGATCAGTTTTCTGAATGAAGGTGTTAGTTCCTCCTTTCACAGGTGAGACCCTGTGCCTCATGAACCTACTCAGCAAATATACTCTGTTTTGAGACTACAAGAAAGCTTATGTGCTGGGTGAGAGAGAAATGCAGCTGTGCTCTTTGGGATGCCCTCTTAAATAACGGCAAGTGCTTTGAAGTCCATGTGCTTAGTAGCCTTCAAGGGCTTCTTCCACGTGAATATTGAACCCTTGCTGCCCTGAGTAGCACCAGAAGACATGATCTAGCAGCTTTGGCCCAGGCACGTAAAAGAATTTTCCTAATCTAATATAATCACAGCATAAATCTGGGGATTTTGTTTTTGCCATCGTATCTGATGAACACTTGATTCTTGGCTATCTGTTCTCTAGTTTTCTGCCCCCATCTAGCATAGAATAATTTTTAATACAGGACAAAAAAAGAAAAAAAAAAAAGAAAAGGGAGAAAACAACCATTTGGAGACCACTTCACGAAAACCAAGACAAACATGTACTGATTTGATTACATCAGACGGAGGAGTATCAGTCATTCAAAAGGAAGTTATGCAAAAGATACCTTTGAAATTTTCCATCCAGCAGTCCTTATTGTTGAATCTGGATTCACGATCCAGGTCACATGTAGATAGTTCTGATTGCTACCTAATGAGGTAAGATATGTTTTTTGAGACTTCTCCAACAGCCAGGTCAAAGATGAGGTCACATGTGCAGACTGGACTGATGAAAACAGCTGTCCGAGACTCCTACATCTACAGCCTTATAAATGCTAAAAACGTAGGCTGCCAGGTCTGCTGGGCATTTAAACACTGTTGCCACAAAGGTATCAGTAAGCTCTTTTGTGAAGCCTGTAGTTTTTGGCAGAGTGTAAATGAGGATAAAACTTATGTTGGCTTTGGCTCTGGGTTCTCTTGCAAATGAAAATGTTTTTATCATTCTTTCTTTACATGAAGCACCATTTCTGGATAAGACATCAAAAATGATGATAAGTAGAGTGCCAGTTGTAATCTGCTAATTAACCCAGTGTGTCAAGGAGGACAGCACAGGGCACATGGTGCCATCCAACCTGATCTCTGTGATACCCTTAATGTTATGTCATTGTATAGTACCCATAGCTAATTCTTTTCGGTATAAGCTCTTTTTTGTTACACAGCAGTGCACAGAACTCACGTCCAGTCGTTCAAACACACCTAGGCTCAACTATAAATATGTATGTATTTGTAGAACCGAGGATGAAATTTAGCTAATGAATTCTGCTGCTGGACAGATGATGACAAGCAGGAAACAACAGTTGTTATGCAGACCAGCCCCACCAGTAACGTGTGTGGACTGGGTGTTTCAATAGTCAGTAAATAAAAGTGGTATCAGTAACCACCGCTGTGTACCTGCCTCATAAGTTACTGTCAGCCTAAAATAGTAAGCAGGGTTTTCTTTTCTGCAAATGACTCTCCAAGGCCTTTTTAAGGTAGTTAACATTGAGCAGATAAGCGTGACAGGAACAGAATGTGATTTAAATTCTAGTGGAGTGGGAAGATTCCACCGGATTTCGAAGGTGTTGAATGACTCCCCTTGTAAACAGCCTTCTTAACAGAGCAGCCACCATGTAGCGTGGTTAGGAGATCTCCTTTTCCTTCCAAGGCCAAATTTAAGTACCCCCAGTCTCTACTCCTCTCCAATGAATCTGAAAATGGTGACTGCTGCGTAGCCCACTGCTCAGGCAGGTTCTTCATCTCTCGTAATTGCACCATTATCACCCATAAGGAACCCATTAATGTGGAAGAGGTTTTGAAACCAAAGCCTCTCTTTTCAGAGCCCTGATCTAGGAATGCTTTAAGGGTATATGCCAGCTCAAGAATCAGATTCATTTTGGTTCTGGGAATCAAACCACAGCCTCTGAAAAACAATGGAATTCATGGCTCATTCCAGAAAGTTAAGCAACAGCCTCAGCTTTTTGCTAAATGAAGGCTAATAAGGTTTGATGTAACATCAGAGGAGCTAATTCAGATCTAATAACAATACTTGTTTTTTGAACACTTTAGCCTTAACACAAACAATTTCTCACTTCATAATTTTCCTTCCTGGGGCCTTCTTTTGGAATATCCTACAGGCAGATGTCCTACTTAACAGGAGACCCCTCATATTCTGCCAATTTCCAGCTATGTTTAAGTATTTACTGATTGAGAACATTTCAACCATTAGGCAAAGAATCCTCTTTCTGTGTGGCATGCCAGATGTCAGCTGCAATATGATCTGCAGAAAGACACGCTGTCTTAAGGCTACCTGGGCAGTAGTGTGATGGGCTTAGTAATTTCTGCCTTATATTTGAAACAACACTGTCCCTATTTAGAAGCAGATGTTAGGAAATAATGAGCTGTT
This sequence comes from Limnodromus scolopaceus, assembly GCA_028565335.1. NCBI lineage: Eukaryota > Metazoa > Chordata > Aves > Charadriiformes > Scolopacidae > Limnodromus > Limnodromus scolopaceus. The sequence goes on from JAOXNO010000001.1 coordinate 60,358,781, forward strand.
TACAAAGCAGCATGTTATGTGCTGAGTTGAGTGGCAGAGGAAAGCCACTGCACCAGCAGAAGAATTACCATGAACAATATGGAGATTCAAAAGCAGCAGCAAACGTGAAATGATCTCAAGGGAATGGGGGTTTCAGAATGGGACTGGATTTGTATTTCAAGTTTAAGAGGATTCCTTACAAAAACGCTTGCTCCCATCACTGTAAATGTAGAGGCAAGAAGCAGCCAGCTACTCTGACCTTTACAAGCAGCCAGGAAATCATAAGCCTAAATCATTCCAGTTTGTTCTAGGATCTTAAACTGCAGTTCTGATAAGGGGTGGTAGCAAAGCGGGTGGGGAAAAGATGACACCAGTTGGTATCCTTTAAAAAGAAGCAGGTTTAAAAAGAAAGTAAAAAGAATACCAGGGAAAAAAAGTGACAAAAATGGCTAGGTTTCCTGAAAGGAACTCACACTGGAATTCACGTCCTGTTTACAAGTCCGCTGTAAACTTCAGCCTCTATAGCTTCCTGCTTGTATCCTGCACAGTTCTGGTGTAGCTGTACACGGCCAAAACAAAGCTACTTCTGTGTGCCTGTTCATGCACAGCATCAGAAAGAAGAACTCAAGCTGTAAACGAAGTTGTTTTAAGAACAGGTTTTGTGATTCCAGTTTAATTACTGGTGAATCAGCGGGTCTCCGTTCAAATTTGTGCAAATCTGAGATGAGTAAGTTGGTTAAAAAAATATTTTAAAATCCTGGGAAGTTAAAGGCACTAAAGTGGCCATAAATAAACGTTAAAGAGTAAAACTAGATGTTGAAAAACAGACTCCCCAGATATGTTGGACAAGAGCCTACAAAAGCCTTCAAAAGAATTTTCTTCAAAACACTATGAAAGTTAACAGGAAACGCTCTATGGGAGACTTCATGATAATTATAAAGATGTTGTTTGGCACTTTCTGAATAAAGTGTTCCCTTGTTTAAAGAAAACGGTACTGACAACTCACAATAGCCCAAAAATAAATGATCGGGGCAGCAACAAACGTATGCTAAGGAGTGAGTTCAGATTAGCAATATTTTATGTTAAACGGTGGTTTAGCAGCGACTAACAGAACTACCCCCTGCACAGGGTGTCTAGGAGATGAGAATTAATTCCATAGGTTTGGTTGGATGAAGTACAGCAGCACATTTGATTGATCCTAACACAGCCAAGTATAAACACAGGTAAGAAAAGCTATTTCCACCATTTTCTGCTGTAGTTTCTACCCTCCTTCTGATTGTCAACAGATGTTTTAAGCTTCATTACGCATTATTTGATGGGTTGTCATTTACCTCGTGGCTCTTCCAGTTGCATGAGCATGGTTCTCTTCCCTTTCCACCTCCCCAGAGCAGTACTGGTCCTTTAGACTCACCAGAGGTTTGTAGTTCTGTATGTGTTTTATTTCCAGTTCCACTGTTTTTCTTTCTTGTTATTTTATTTTATTTTATTTTATTTTATTTTATTTTATAATTTTCAGTGATGGGCGAGGGGCTCCTGACCTAGGTTTCTGTTTTCCCATCTTGTGATGTGAAGGGTTCTTGTGTGTTGACCCCTTGAGGTGTATTTCAGCCATCACTTAGCTGCCATGAGTGGAGAACCCATCACTATCAAGCAAATTGCCCTTCACCCACAGCGTCACCCTTTTCAGAGTCTCCCACATGGCATCAGAGACAGGAGCAGATCACCACGAACATCTTTCATGTGTAGCTCATTCCTCAATGTTTTATTTCAGAGGCTGTGTTCCTCTTCTGGTTCTGTCATTTTGTTGGCAAAAACCTCTCCTGTGTTTCCTATGGGACTGCCAAACAAGCTGGTGTCTTCCCACCAGAAGCTACATGGGGACCTTTAAAAGCAAGCACGTTCTCCTGTTATCCCAAATTCTACACTGAAAATCCATAGATGGGAGAAATCCCGATCCGCTGCAATCTGTGAGCAGGTACTTCTTCTTCAGTGTCCTGTGGCTGCAGTTACAATACGACTTTGCTCCTAAGAAACATACCAAGGTATTGACCCTCAGTATCCAGAAACTGGAGAAAAACTGCTTCCTGCTCCCTCTGTGTCATGTGCTGCCATTTAATGAAACTGATTCTATAGTCATTACAGGATAACAAAGAGTTCTTTATATTTTTCTTCATTTGCACTGGTGCCAGTGAGAAGTGGCATGTTCATTTCCACAGGCTTTGAGGCAAACTCATATAGTCCTACCTTTTCCTTCCCATCTTTTCTTATATGAGGACTCTCCTCTTTCTTACCTGTTCTCTCAGCTGCTAAACTTTAGACCTGTTTGAGTCTGCATGTCTTGAGTGTAACTGACAAAACTGACAAAAATGCAGGGGAACTGCTGATTCTGTCATGAAGTTACATCATTTATTATTCCAGATGAGGACCCATCCCCAACTCCCCTTGAAGAAAGCTAAGAGATCACTAATTCCCATTTTGCCACGCCATTTAACTGCTACCGTGATTTATGGGATGCTTTCAATAATCCATCTGTGACATTGCTCGGATTTTGGTTTCTGAGATTTCTGTTTTTCCAAAACCCAGAGGTATGCATAAAGGCAGTGTTCCTATTCTTTCTAGAAATCTGGGAGAGACTCGTCTGTCCCCAGCCCTGAGTTGAATGCTTGATGCACAGCGCTTTCTGCTCGCTGAATTTAACTGGGTGGTTTCAGAGTCAACCTCCTTTCACCCTTCAACCCCTACTCAGGAAGACTCAGTGGTCTCCAGGACTGCATTTTTACTCCAGAAATTGTTTTTTATTTGTCTGTTTGTGCATTTTTCCATATTGAATTTTTATCTGACACTGCAATGAACAGTTTCCAAACCTGTCTTTCTTTAGTTTCCTCTCACTCCTCTTTAGTCCCAACATTGTTAAATATTTTTGCAACCAGAAGGTATTTTTGGAGTGAATATACTGCCATGACTCTCTGTTTTCAATGGCAACACTCAGTTCTGGCTGCCATGAGCAGACACAAGATGCCATGTAAAACTGCAAGTTGATTTTAAAAAAATCTGATTATATAATGCTGTACCATTCCTTTTGGTTGAAATTCCAGGAAAGTAGCAATAGGGATTTTGTATTGCCTACCCTAAACAGTAAGCATGTTTTAAATTCAGTTCAAAACTAAAAAGCTACGCTAATGCAATAATAATTTTCAAATTTTAAAGCTGTTTGGCAAGGAAAGGTAATGAAAAAATGTCAGCTTCACCCTTTGACAGCACTGGCAATCACCCTTTAAAATCTGCTATAATACTATAATTACCCCAAATATTTGGTTTAAACACTTTTAAGCTCACCAGCCATGCCAGCTCTAGGCAGGACCTCAGCGGAGAGTTGATTTTGGTCAGCAGTCAGGTCAGAGAGCACCCATGAGTTACTACCTGCATACGTTTAAATTCCCCAGGCATCAGATTGAGACCACAAAATGGAGGAAAGTAAGGCTAATTTGTTGACTGTCATGAAGAAAGATGATTTCTGGAACAGAATCATAGAAACCACATCCTAATACTAACATACTAGGATAGGCGTTTGCCAACACAATTTGTGTGAATTGAGTATTAGGTAACACAGAAGGACAGAAGACAAAGGGAGAAACAAGGAATGGCGCCATCTCCGTGCCCCCAAAACCAAGGGGAAGCCATGCCAATGGAAAGCTTCCACACTCCTGAGAAAACGAGCGCTCGCTGAAGCCTGGCTCCTGCTTCCTCGGTTGCTTCTAAGTCTGTTACAGTTGCTTGGGGACTTCTCAGATCTTGCCACAGTGCCACAATCTTTACACACAATAGCTTTTGCACTGAATTTCGAATTAAAGGTTATTAGGGGCTTAATCAAAACGACTGCCTTTTGCAACCTGTGGTATTGGTTCTGATACCTCAGGTCTAAATACTTTGCTTTGAACACTCCATTTCCGTTTCTTCAATAAGAAAACAAGTTGGATTTAAGGAGCAAGAGCAGAACAAGCAGAGAGTCTTGGAGCTTGACGTCTCTTTCAAACTGCTTACAGAGAAATAACTTATTTTCCAGGTTCATCCCTGAGGTTATTCTGCTGACTCCAGAAGCTGTCCAGGAAACATTCCCAGGCCCTATGAACAACATATGCACTTGCTGAGCAGAGCAAGAAATACTACCAATGAAAGCCAGTTAAAGGCTTGTAATCTGATTTTAGTTGATTAAAGCTAAGAAGATCACTTTTCCTTCAAGTGAAGGCTCTTATCTCCTATTTGAATTTGGATCTCCACAGATTAAATGGCTGACTATTTTTGAATCTACACATTGGATGTTTAAGGGGGAAGCTGGTTGATTTGAACAAAAAAAAAATCCATTGAATTATTGTATTGCTCATGAATTGCACCAACCAGTCACCCATACGCAGACATAAAATACTTTCAGATTCCAGCTAAAATGGACGAAGATAAAAAAGAGCCATTATGCACAAAAATAAAAGTTAAGGTGCATATTCTGTCTCATTACCAGTGTTATTTCCTTTTTTCCTGGTTACAATTTCCCTAGTCTTCCGGAAGACCTTTAAAATTAACTTTTAAGTTATTGACTTTTTCCATGGTTTCCACCTTTGCCAAGCAAAACAACACAAACCAAAACCCCTGTGGGAGACAGATGATCTTCTCATACCATCTTCAGTTTCTGTATGTGACGTTGCACACTTGACTAACACCTGCTGTCACCACCTTACCAAGTTGATGTTAGTCTGTGCTGCTGACACTCTCCTTCTCCTCATTGCCACAGCAAAATACACTTGAATACTTTAAACCAAAAGAAAAAAAGTCCATGAAAACCATCCAATGTGTTTCAACTATTTGATGCAGTGTAAGAGGAAGGAAAGATACCTCTTGGCAGGGAGATCCATCAGCTGCTAATATCTCTAATAAAAGTAGGGCTACAGAGAGACTATTCCTGTAGATCTCATGATGAAAGTCTAGATGTTCGTCAGAGAAACCTTCTTTGAAATGTGCCTTCCATTAGGAGTGTGTGTTGGGTGAGGAGTCATGTTGTGGAGTAAGAAGGTTATACCTTGTTAAAGACATCTATCAATAACAAAGTATTTATACTTTGTTAAAGCACTTTTTATATTTATTAAAAAAAACTCCATGCAACATTTGATGAGAGTTTTCAGAGGACTATCTATGCTCAGCAATGCTTATTTAAGACCGAGAATGCTGAACTTGTACAGTTCTAGTGAAATAATAGATGTGGCCTGGATAGGCCTGGATTATTGCTACACTTTACAGAAGACATGCAAAAGATGCTATCCAAGTGTTTATTTAGGCAAGGAAATAACTGAAAACAGACTTATATGTAAACAAAGCGGATTTTAAATAGATACAGAAGCCGTCTTTATTTTTTTCTTTACAACCTGACATGTCACTGCTTCTGAGTGCAGAACAGCAAAAATTTTGAAATTACAAAATCTTGTTATTTTTATATTGTTGTTGCATGAAAATAAGGTCTATATTGTCTTCCAATACTCCATTGCAAACCATCGGAAGACGCTACTGAGTAAAGTGTCCCTTCTTTGTAATCGGGTAGGAAAAACTTTCCGAGGGAAGTGGCCTAATAGTGACAGCTGAATTGCAGCTTGCACCAGTGCTAACTACAGCAAGTGGCTCCTTTAATTTTGACAAATTAATTTGAATATTGAGGTTGCTATGAAACTACACATTGCAGTAGCAAAACATATTTACTTAGACTAAGGCAGGAAGGGATGGCAAGGAAACTTAGATCTGACTTGTTTTCCACAAAGGCATAATAAAAAAGTCATTTAACTGGGTCTCCAGATGACTATTAAAAACATTTAAAGCTACCTACAAAACGATTGTACTTGCGAGCAGCAATAGTGATTTCTCCCTGAATGTGGAAAATAAACCCTGATCATGTGGTCTACTAGTGCCATCTATTGCGTAGAGGGAAAAATACAGATAGTGAAGGTAGAAGTTGCCTATTTTCTCTTTAAAATGCGAGAAATACTCTTTCTGCATTAGAGTACCAATTAGGAAACACAGCCAAAGCTCATAAAATCACTTCCATTTTTTATAAATTACAGCAATTATTATCATTTATGTGTATTACAGCAACATGCAGGATTCTAACCACTCTCAGGCTTCATCATGCCAATACTGTTCCTGTACGCATATATGGGCCACATGGGCGTGCACACACAAATGCAGAGAAAGACGGGCCCAGCTGTGATAGCTTTAGTCAAAGCTACAGAAATAAAGTAAAACCTATTGCAACTTCCTTATGTTATGTCAAATTTATCCCTAATAAAGGGACATTAGAATTAGAATTAAGAATTGTCTAGGTTGGAAGGGACCTTTAAGATTATCTAGTCCAACCATCAACCTAACTCTGAGAAAAAAACATCGCTAAACCATGTCTCTAAGCTCTATGTCAACCCATTTTTTAAATACCTCCAGGGATGGTGTTTCAACCACTTCCCTGGGCAGCCCATTCCAATGCTTGATAACCCTTTCAGTGTAAAAATTTTTCCTCATATCCAATCTGAACCTCCCCTGGTGCAACTTGAGGCCATTTCCTCTTGTCCTATTGCCTGTGACTTGGGAGAAGAGACCGACCCCTGCCTCGCTACAACTTCTTTTTAGGTAATTGTAGAGAGCAATAAGGTCTCCTCTCAGCCTCCTTAGGTCATCTTCCAAGGAAATGAATATTACCGCCTCTTAAAATCCAAGCAGCATGCTGTCTTTCACCATTTCTTGGAGGAGAACAGCTCTTCCAGCAATATCTCATGAGGTGACAATATTTGTAGTGGACATTGTAAAACACGAACATGAGCTCCCCGACCCCAAACACTCCAAATTCTTCAAGCAGAGCCTCCTAAACGTAAAGGCTTGTGAAAACGTGGTGACAATATTGAGACTAAGACTCTGTATTTACAGAGCAGTTTAAAATACCAAGCTCTTGAATGTCTTTACAAACTTCATACTGAAATGTCCTAAATTTACTGATGTATGTTACCATAATCCCTCTAGTCTGATTGAAACTTTTGCAACCACTATTAATGGCAAATAATAAAGCCCTTGTATCAAGATCCTTTTACTACCCTCAGACATACGCTGCTGGTGGACACAAGGCAGTATGCAAACAGGGCAGATCAGAGTTAACAATTTAGAACACCTTATGAGAAAAAACAAAGGTGGACTCTGGTGATCGCTGGCTGAGTCACACGTGGGAGAGAAGAGCAGCGTGAGTAACAATGTCCTATGACAAAGTGGGGTTTAGAGTCGATTGAGTTTCATCCTGACGTGATTTGGAACTGTGATGGAGACCACAATGGCAGCATTTCGCCAGGAGATCAAGCTGCAGAACTTAGAAAAATGAGGTTTTGCACTTTTGGAAGGGGTAGAGAAATGATTTAGCATAATCCCTAAAAATAACAATAACTTGTCATGTGATTTACTGTAGATTATGCAAAAGAAGTTTCTCAATCGCTCATGATGGGCTGAGAAACAGAAAACATCACGCAAACAGAGTGAAAATATTTCTCAAGTAGCTCCCAAGGAAAAAAAAAATAGCTATTTCTTGTTGCTAAGAAATGTGAAAATACAGAAAAAAGGGTCTGTTGCAAAGGAACAGAAGTGTACTGTGACATTATCTGTACTAACCTCTAGAGAACATTTGATTGTAAGAAGTTAAATAACATTATTTAACAAGAGTCATCTGCTGCTAAAATGATACATCTTGGTAGAAGAAAATATTTTTCAATTGCTTGCAACATGTCAACTCATATTTCAACTGAAAAAAATAATTAGGCTCTTGACTGAAAAGCTGCCTGGAGCCAGAGAATAATCGAAGTGTTTTCAACAGTTGTTCACTGCACAAATGAAAAGGTAATAATCCATTGTCTCCAGCTGCATGTAGTGAATGTTGATGTTTTGAATCTAACAAATTAAATAAAAGGCAAACTCTTGGTGACATATTATTTTGGTCATGAATGTAACTCCTATAAAAATGTACCATGATAAAGCTCAGAAAAATCAGAAGAATTTCATTCAGTAGTTCTTTAGTATTTGAATTAACATGTTGATTTCAGCAAACAAGATTTTCTTGATTCAGCCAATTTGAAATATTTTTCTTTTCTTTCCTCC
>JAOXNO010000001.1:60367019-60384387 GCA_028565335.1 Limnodromus scolopaceus
CTGGAGAAAGCAGTAGGTAACAACAGAAAGTGAAGATGAAGGTTCCCTTCCCTTTCCCTTTCCCTTTCCCTTTCCCTTTCCCTTTCCCTTTCCCTTTCCCTTTCCCCTTTAGGAGACTCTAAGCACTGTAAACTTCAGCAGGCTCTGTATGATTCTTTTGAGGAGGACAGAGTACTCAGAGATTAAAGACGTGTGAACTTGTTTCAGGAGCCTTGTATTGGGATGATGATTTAATGTTTTCTTACTGTTCTCTCATCTTGAAACTTGTGAAATTTATTGTGGTGATTTCCTGCCTAAATCAGAGCAATACAAATAATTCTTTTCCTATTTAAGTGTAACTGGATTCACTGTAAAGATACACTAATATTAGTTAAGGCTGAACTTCAAGTTACCGCAATTTATTTTATCCATGTAAAGGGCTTAGTAAATTGATGAGATGAAATCTGATATAATTTGAAATAACAGCTTACAGCTCCTTACACTTTAAGAAAGCTATGAATAAAAAAGCAATAAAAGAAAAATACACAATGCACTAAGAAATATGGTCTTTTCTTAATATGGCCTTGAAAATAACAGGATGTCACTTTTTTGTGGTTGGTACACATTTTCCTGTATTTCTGATCTTCACTTGAAGGAATGTGTGCCCCTTGCAGGATAACTAATCAGCAAGACATAAGTCTTGCATTTACTCAGGACTAGATTCGTTCTTTAACATGATTGTAACTATCTACCTCTGCAAGATAACCTGAATGTTGTGGAAAGCAAATCTGCCAGTGAAAAGGTTTTTTAATTATTTTTATTTGGAAGAACTTATAAAGAACACGTGGCCTCTTTAGGTTGTGAAACAGCTGAATTTAATACAGTTTAAAATACGCATTCCAGGAAATATAAACCAGTGACTAGTCTTAAGACATCACCCTCCAGAAAACACATTTATTTTATCTCATGGAAAATTAGAACTGAAAATCATCAATATTTCTGCATAAACTGTGATAAACCGCGGCAAATTTAATTCTCAGAGAACTTGATTAATAGCCAGGTGGTTAATGCACTAAATGGAGGTAGTGAATCAGTCCACGAAAGTCCTTTTGCCTCCACATACGCCTGACATCTGACTTCTCAATTAGTTCCTTTCCAAGTCTTTCATTACAGAAGAAAGTTTATAGCAGCAAATATGCCATATCTTCACTACAGAAGCTCTCCAGGATTATTTTTTTTTCTTCATTTTTATATATATATAAAATACTCATAGATGTATAATTGAAAACCTGAGAACTGCTGGTGCCTCTTCTTGTTTTCCATTCATTCCCAATGACTTCTGGGAGACCCTCCTCATTCCATCATTGTAGGTTAAAACACAGGCTGTAAAACTTCTGTTTTGTATTAACCAAACTGCAGTGAGATTTCTCTTTAGCAGATAGTGCATAAATGTAAATTTATTTTCTATTCCCACTTCCGTTTTAAGGCTCCTATGGTTAGCAGTGCATAAAGGGAAAAAAAAGGGGTAGACTTTTACAACATACAGTTCTGTGATGACTAGAAAACATTTTTCAAGCGATATAGTTTCAACTTCTCCTAGGATTTGTATTTGTATACAGTGTCCACCATCAGAAACATGTAGCATATATTTTTGCCATCTACTAACTGCAAATTTCTCATCTTGAAGCGAAGATGCCCAGTTCTGCTCACCCCTTCCTCCACAGTCCTTGCAACGTAACAGAGCAGGAATTCAGCCGTAGTGTTTCCCATTCTCTTTAAACTTTCCTAACTATTTGCAAAAGGTACTTTCTCAAGTCTAAAACTAATGTCACTAATCAGACTCTAACAAATGAAAGAGCATGGAGATGTCCAAAAGGGAAGAGCTGAGGAGATCAAAAGTCTTTGAATGACTTTTAAGTGCTTCTACAGACTGCTTCTATTACAGTATTTTTAATGTATCAAACAGTACAAAAATTACAAAATATTGCAAAAAGGTAGCAGGAACATTGCTGTGAGTTTTTAAAACGTTTTAGTGGTTACTGTTATAGAAGTTGCGCAGTTAATGGCATGGGTTCTTTACACACCTTTTTAAATCCCTGTCCCTCTGCAACATTTTCTATAAGTAAGAAAAAACAACCTAGAGTATTCATATATGTAAAATATATTTTTCTCCACTATCAGGAATCTTCATGTATTTCTGTTGATATCCTTAAAGAAACTCTCTAAAAGAAAAATAAAACAAAATCAGCTTAAGAAAAATTAATTTTACAGTTTTGTGATATAAAGTACAAGGAGATAAAACAAAATATATATATATATTTAAATGAAATACATACTGTGATAAATAAATAATAATTTTAAAAAAGGCTTATTTTTCTTAGAGTTTGATGGTTGTTTTTTCTGAATAGTTTGGTTTTCTGTGAGCACCACTAAGGACAAAAGGAAGATAGAACCTAAAAAATCTTTGTCACTGTCAAACACTAACATTGGATTTCATGCTATTTTGCAGCCTGCAAATTAAAATGTCTGCATTTCTATTTAGTTTAATTCCATCACTTTCTCTCATTATGTTCACAATATTTATATCTAGTTAAATTTTCAATGTTGAACACTTTGGGATCTGTGTTCTGAAGCAGACCTATCAATTCATTTGACTACTCTGAGGAAAACAGCATTGTCCGCAAATGTGTATCTCCAAGGGAAGACTCTGGCTTTTGATAAAACAGATACCATTATAGACATAGACATCAGAGGGTGATGGACCGGCAATAAATACCTCCTCCCCAAAATGGCAAATTAAATGATGCATGCATTTATGAATTTTGAAAAATTATTTCTTTTTAAAAAGTATTTTGTTCTGCAGAACCTAGCCTTTGGTTGGTTTTTTTTTTTTTTAATAAGAAAAAGCCCTACAACCATGGTCCATTCAGCACTATTGGTCAAAATTAAACAGGTGTAGAAGTGTTTGCTATCAGTCAGCAAAATACATGTTAAGTCTGAATCCTTAGTTGAAAAATGATTTCTGTATATGCTTATGAAAGTTATATACAGACTATATGTAAGTATTAACCACTTCTGTGCTGAGCAGGCATGTAAGTGAAGAAGTCAGTAAATTAATTACAAAGTTTTACACGATCTGATGTCAAACTTTGGTTTTATGCCAGAGGACTTAAGAGGGTTCTCACTATTTTTCCTCCCTCCCCATTTTCATGAATTCTGGACATGATTTCCAGCAATTTATCACAGCAGCAATTGGCTCACATCCATTATCTCAATTATTAGTTCTACAGTTATACAATATTAATCTAATATTCTCTCTTCCTTAAAGTCAGGCTTGATGCATCACCAGATCCAGCCACCCAAATCAGAAGGTTCTCATGTCAATACTCTTCAAAAAGTATGTGATATTCTTTGCATTGTGAAGGAACATTTATCAAAATGTGTAAATTTTTTTTAAAAGAGGAAACATCTATGGCTGAAATGCATTGGATTATTACATAAGACCCCTCAAGTAAGAAAAAGAAATGCAGTTTTAGTTGCATCACTTATTCTGGTATTATGTCACCCTTAAGAGGGTCTCTTTCTATAAAACGTTTGGTAAATAAGTAAATTATATTTATTGAATAATTTTCAAGGCCAGACACCCACTAAACTATTTAACTGATATATAAAACTGATTTTTATGTTTGTTTTAAAAAAACAAGGGGAACAATATTCATTAGGTAGACAGAAATCAGTTCAGTGACTAATAAAATTTGTTTCTGTATAGCTTTGGTATATTTAGCTGAGATAAATAATTGTAATTTTCTATTGCATCTGTTGTTACACAATTCAGAGCACTTCTTGTTGCTGCTAAATATGTAGATACCAACCTGAAAATCTCTAATGAACGTTAAAAAGAAGAAGATAAAACCAAAGGCCACTGTCCATTCACAGATTGCACTCAAAAAATGATAAGTATAATCCTGATGGAATAAGACATAAAATAAATTTTCAGATAAAACAGCTAAACAAAATAACTGTGGAACGCTAAAGACATTTCCTTCTGTAAATTCAACAAATATCTTAAGACTTATGACTCATCATCACAATACCCTGCTGTATAAGAGTCAATTCAGATTCAGTTTTTACAGAATGGTAAGTATATTTATCAAGGTTGCATATGTTCCATTAAGCAACGTTTTGTGCACTAACATAAAAAACATAACTTGAATATAATTTGCACCTGAAAAATTTAGTTCTTATGTGAAGGATAATACAAAAGTGCCCATATTCAAAACTTTTACTAAGAGTTACTGAGTTCAGTTGTACTATCCTTCACAGTAAATTCTCACCATGTTTTAAAATGTCCTACCCTTGTATGACAGTTCCTGACAAGACCTTTGTTTTCAAGCAGACCATTACAGAAAACCTATGTAATATGACACAAACAGTATGTAAAGTGTTTCTTAACATGCCATCAACAAATATGCCATCTGTTTAAGTAAAAACATCTTTCTCATCCTTGCATCTCAAGTTAAAAAAAAAACCTCAAGAGGTAGATATTACTAAGATTATCTAACTTGTGAAGATTTATCTCACAGCTGCCTTCCCACTATTTGGTTGAAGTACATTTGCCGAACTTGCTTTTATTGAACTCTTCAAACTGGATACACCCTCTGCATTATTTAACCATACACCTCTTCATTATTTAACCTGCTTTTTGAATACTTCCATGTGGCAAAGTTTGTCCGAAAAGAAAACTTACCTTTCGTAGTTATTATTCTGAGAACACTGAAATCAGTTCAAATACCTGATACTGACTTTAGTATCCTTCAGGTTGGACCCCCAATGTTTATCACAATAGTAAAGATTATTTAATAAAGAATGGCGAAAAAGATGAGAAAACCAATGTTGTGAAAAACCTCAAAAACGTCCAAATCAACTTGGTCCACTTTTGTTTTACGTGTGAACTTCATTTTCAAGAAATGTGACTATAAAAGGAAGTAAAACAACTCACTTCCAGAATAGATATATGTATATTTTTTTATAATTTTTTCTATGGGTAAGTTTCAAATGTTTGGTTAAAATGAAAGTCTAACTCTCTGAAGATTTACCCATCTGTGACAGGTTTTCTTACCCAAGCCACAGACAGTTTTCTAATGAAGAACTAACTGGAAACCAGCATTGCACAAATTGGTGAGATTTCACAAATCTGTTCATGATAATGTACTGTTTAAAATATCTGAAATGTTTGTAATGCTATACACTTTTAGATAAATGTAACAGTGTACACCAAACAAAATGATACAGGGTAAGTTGGCCACCTAATAAGATTTTACCTTTTCATCTGGAGTCCAATCAATTTTTGTCATGGAAATTTGTGAAGCAAACACAATCACTGGGAAAAACACAGTGTAAAGGAAACTATAAAAGTTTAGTGAATAATAGTGAAAATGCCTGCTTACAAAAAAAAAGACCCCATCTCCCCCTTCTGTAACACAGAAGATCCTGAAAACAACCAGAATATCAAATCAAAGTATTAAGAAGGCAAGTAAATGAAGCACATTATTGAAAGATAACTGACCGCAGCAATCAAACCAAATTGCTGCACAATGTTTCTGCAGGTTCTTCCAAAGTACAGAGGGTAAGAGAAGACACCCCAAAACTTAGATCACATTCATGATTGAGAACTGTGGGAGCAGAGTATTGCACTGTTGGAAGGGGAACCATGTTGGTTTCCACTGGTACGACTTTCTCTCACGACTGGGGCCCTCTTTAAAAGCCTTTTCACAGCTGCTGAAACCAAAAGCAGGCTGTAGCTATCTGGCTGATGTGATAATGTGCTGCTACCACTTTTCAATACTGGCAGATCAACTAAAGACCAGTAAAACCAATGGGATGACTGATTTCAGCAGGCGGTGGGAAAAGCCAGTGTGTTGACTGTGTCTCCAGACGAAGCACCCAGTGAAGACAAGCACCAATAAACATAATCCAAAGCATCTGCTTAGGCTTGAAGGAAATCTTGTATATGCCAACTGTATTTTATGTGTCTCTCTGATAGGTTCATTCTAGAAGCAGTGCCCCCCTTTTGCAGATCTTTCCCCACGCCCTCCTTCAAATGAAGGAGGCTGGGAAATTGGTCTAGCTGACTTCCTGATGTCCCTTCCTATCTGAATTATCATATGATTCTATGAAGAACAATGGGCATTAGACTTAAATATACCACTAGAAGAAGAGATCCAGTTTTTTAGAAAGACTCATCGTTATGCTATTAATGGTGTCTCGACATGCTATATGCGTTATTATAGCAGATATATTAAAGAACCCTAAGAAAATATTGTAACCTCATTTTCATCCTTTATCAGCAACAGTTTAACTTAAAATGAAAATCATGAATGCATAATGGGAAAACTGTGGGATACACCATAAAGGATACTGGGAATGAAAGCAATGCATGATATTACAGATATGGCCATCCTTATGTGACACACAAAGTAAGTGTTCCATTGTGGACAGGACTTGTAAGAGATTATAGACTGAAGTGTAATGTATACAACACCCGAGCCAAATGCCACCAAAGCTCCTATGTCATGGACACTGGGAACAGCCAGCTCCTGGAAAGAGAGTCAGCACAATGGTTAGTTACTACTATTTGTACAGCGATAGGAATCAATGAGCCCTTAGAAGACCGTAGCCACATTATGTTGAGCATGTACAAGCAATGGGAAACAGTCCCTTCTCCCAACAGTCTACATAGAGAAGATGAAAGGGAAAGGAGAAAGAGTATCTCAAAGAGGTAAACTAACCACGTCCAAATCCACCAGGTCAAAGTCCTTTCCTGTGTTCACATAAAAGCATGGATCAATTTTAGTGCTGTTCAACAGTTGATCTGTTACCAATTAATGTTTCCACAAACAGGACCTGGCATATGCTTTTCTTAAGAAGTTCCTATATGTGCTTTTTCCTTTTACCCTGTGAAAGATTTTCATCCTTTTGCATTGAAAGTCTAATCTGCATTTGTGTGGCCATACTCTTACTAACAGTAAAGTTTCACAGGAGCTGTTCTAAATAGAGACTGCGATAACTCTGTAGCCCACTTTCCAGTGGCCAGCCACAAGGAGCCAGGAAGTAAGTCAGCAGAAAATTATTTACATAATTTTTAAAAAAAAGTGTTAACTAAAATAAGCTCTTGACATGAAAGTCTTACACTGTCAGTCTTTTGAATGATTCAGCCCTCACTCTTCTCCAAATCATCAGCCACTTTTATTCCAGTTCTGCAACGGGTGAAAGTATGCATAAAATTTCAGTAACAGTATCTATGGCCTATATTTTTGTCATATCCTACCTATGGAAGATTCTCTCCTTTAAAAAACAAACAAGTAGAATATCCAATAACAAAACAGCTGAAGATTCCAGAGAAATTATTGTATCCTAAATGTTTCAAAAAATTAGAAATACAAAGTTATGCCACCTTGGGATCCAATGTCAGACAGGTAAGTCAGCTTTGAAGCTCCTTTCTGTAACCAGATTGCTCCTATCAAACTGCCACAGCTTCCCTAAAAATCCCATCACACTGAACCCCTACAGAACCTGGGAAATGTTGCTACATCCAGTGTGGTAAGCCCCCTATGCTTTTTAGTCAAAGACAGGAAGACCTCTGTTTAATAATCTCTAACACCTAACAGGCAAAACCAGACCTAATAAGACCTTGTATTTTGCTTTGCCTTATTCATTAAGGGCTAGGGGATTTTTTCTTCCACATCCAATTATCTTCTTAAAGCTAACCCTTCACTGTCTTTAGTTTCTGTATTTCTGTGTTATTTGAAACAGAGAGTAAACACCTTATTCTTGACCATTACTTATTTTCTCTGGAACTCCTAGTGTTTTATCTCACCCTTTTTCTTGCTTTTGTTAAGTGTTCAGAGACCAATATCATTAAAACTCCACAGAATGCTACTTATCATCTAAAAAAATTCCTCACAACTAAATATGCTACTTAAAAAGACTCACCACAAGTGGCAATAGATTTGAGTAAATAAAAGCAAACCTCAAATATTTCCAATATAATTTCACACTGAAGCCTTTTTAACAAACTAGATATTTTGCTTTGGGAAAAGAGAAAATGAACTGATACTCACTCAGCTCTACTACAGTGTCACTCAGCTCTACTACAGTACAGGTATGGAGTGTACATTTTCCCCAGCTCACCTGCTGGGGAAGAATAAGTCTTAAGAAACATGAAGGTAGTGCACATGAACGTGAATTTCCTGCTTGACGCACTGCTTAGAGGAACTAGACTGAATGTTAAAGAAATAACTTCTAATTCCAGCTCTGCTTTGGTCTCCTGATCTGAAATAATCACCTGACCTCCAGCAAATCTCAGAGCCTCTTCATGTCTTAGTTATTTTACTGGTAAACAGGGTAAGGGTTCCATAGTTGTACACTATACAGTTAAAAGACTGAAGAGTTGCAAGCCACCATTTCCACCTTCCTGGGCAACTAACCACGCTCAAAAATCTGCCAGATCAGATCCTTAGTTAGTTTAGATCCTTACTGTGGTCTGAACACTTCCTACAAACTGCATCTAGCCTGCAAAGTAAGGTGAAAGCAGAGGAAAGAGAAATTAAGTGAGGAAGGAGTTTATGAACCAGCAATGCGAGACAATAGAGATTAGACAAGAGCCAATGTTATAACTGTCAAGGGAAAACTTTACGATCAAAGTTTCTGCTTCCCTGACTCTCCCAAATTATTTTGCATTCCTGATTTGTCTTTTTCTTATTGAAACTGAGTTTGTTTTCTATTTCAGTCAGGCAACACTGCAGCCCATCAACTAACATTTTTTTATGCCATATATAGGAGCACAGATATTTAAAAGCGGAATAGCCTGCTTGGAATAGACTGCAGTTCCTGTAGTGTTTCCAATCCACACACACTACCTGGAGGAAAAACTAAAAAGAGCAAGATATCAGCCTAAGGCAGAGTTTTCTGTCTAAAAACACCACGTCAGTTACATGCAAAATTGTATTGGCTGCTGAAAGCCTGACAATCTTTATTTTCAGTTTCTCTGTATGTTGTCAGGTCACTATACGAGCACCATAGAATATAGCAAAATGTTCCTCAAGATACACCGTCCTTTAAATGAAATAATACATTTGTTTCCACAGATTTAAAGGCAATATATTAAACTACCTGGCAATTAAACTTGACTTGATTCTTAGCTGAAGTTCTCAGTGTAATTGTCCTAATATTTTCTTGTGTCATAATCTATTATATGCTTCCTCACAAGAAAAAGTGAAAAGAATAATCTGTTTCGATATTTTTCCTCTCTATTGAAATTTCTTCCAGACATTGAGGGCTGAACTTCCTCAATTTACAATGAGATGCCTTATTCTTTCTGGCAAAGTAAGTGGTAATTCTACATGTCTCTATCGAAAACTTAACATGTTGTTATGCCATCTCCTGCAGACTCAAAACAACGGACTAATCACAGAATCACAGAATTGCCTAGGTTGGAAGGGACCTTTAAGATCATCTAGTCCAACCATAATATTGTGCTAATATTGTGCTCAATGTTCTAACCTGTCAGATAAATCTAGTTTATTCTGTAGAAAATGCTGCTTGTGTGTGTGCCATCATTCAGGTAACAATACAGGTGCTTTTGCTAGTGTGACTTACTCTACCTGACTGTAAGCAAACTAAACTGTGAATAGCAATGCCTTTTTACAGCAAAATTTTCATAGTAAAAATTTTACAGCAAAAGCATCTATATTAAGTTGTTTTCTAGTACAGATGTTACAAGACAAGCACACAAAAAAACCCTTACTGACATAACCGTATAAGCAAAAAATCTAGTTTATAGGGAGAAAGCAAATCTGTGGTTTTAAAGCTACTGAAAAAAGGCAGGAGTAAAAAACACATTCTTACTCCATTTGACAAGTATTCACACTGGGATGATGTTAACCACTCTGATCTATTTGCCTTTTTAACTGGTAAAACAACTTTAGTTTAAATTATGATATGAAATTCATAGTCATACCTGAAAAGTTGCAACTATGCCCATTCCAATACAGCCCATCAATCCAATACATAATGAAAACATGTTGCACGAAGACCTGATAAAGTGCGATGACTCATTTTGCTTCTCTATTAATAAATATCTGATGTACATTGTAATTACAGCTGAAAAACAAAAAATACGTATTTTGTTCAATGTTCAAACCACTATACACAGATTTTATTGCAGCCTACATAACCCCAATATGCAGTGCACTCCCGACAAACACCTCTACTGAATTAGAAGGTTGTGGTTCATCAGGATATAGTAAGCTGTAGACTGGATTCCACAGTTCAATAACACCGAATATAGTTTCAGTCTATCTATAGTTGGAAAAATAAATCAGGTAACTTTGATGAGGTTACATGAAAGACAACAAGACAGTGTGACTGAATGAGGCTCTTAGATAAGATAAAATATGTGACTTTTACTTTGCATGAAGGCCATCATGGACTACATGTATACAGAGGTACAGAGTTCTTGATCCCCCATCCCATAGAAGTGAATAGAAAATGCCAAACTTCCTGATTCAAGGCCAGTAGACATTTAGTGGAGTAGACATCTTGCAGAGGAAACCAGGCGTTGTTTCAACACTATTCTTCCCTTTGCCGCAGCATCCTAGAACCTAATGTCTCCCTATATCAAAGATACAGGTTTTGCAAAGTAATTATGCTATCCTCCTTTTATTTCCAGCTGCATTGACTACTTCGCACTGATGAGGTGCTCTTAAGAGACAGAAGTGCCTCTAAGCCTGCATTTACTGACCCTAAGGATCTGGCTCTCTAGATATTACTTCCATCTATCTGATACTATGTTTTGACTGTGGAATACTTTATCTGCAGAATATTGTATGGACTGCAATGTAGCTTTTGCTAGTTTTCATTTTTTTGCTGTGTTCAAATCAAGTACCTCATACATACCTAAAAGTGCTGAAATATTAATCATAAAACCAAAGACACCACTCTCTGGAGGTTTAGTTCCAGTGTCACTAAAGTAGGAAGAGAGAGAAAAAATTAAAAGTTAATTGAGATCCGTGAAACATAAATGAGACATACACATGAAACCACAAGAGAAATGTAACTTTGTGTGAACTGTTGCTATGTGCGTAAGACATTTAAATATATAAATTGGAATGTTGCCTGCTGCACTATTAAGCTCCATTTGTAGTACTGAATCTTTTTAAAAAGATATTATATTTTTAGAGCATACTATTTGAACTGTATTTCTTCCTTTTCTGTAAGCAATATGTAGAGATGTGACAGTGATACTTCGCTCATGAATGACATAAATGACTCCATAAATGACATTTTAGAGATGACATTTCTTTTATCTGCTAAACTAACACCGTGGTAAAGTAAAACATATTTAATGGCATTCAGCATCCCAAGACGTGAGAGAATTTGGCTTTATTTCCTGATTTGTTTGAAAGGACTTTACCCCAGGAGAGCAATTGTGTTCCAATGCTTGGGAGCATTCCTAGACACTGTTTAATTTACTAATGTAGATACAGTTTAAGAGTACTCTAGGCCCAAGGTGTTGTAAGTCTTCTGCTGAAGCAATTCACCTTTGTAGGGGGTAGTTAGAAGTTCACTGGGACAGACCAACAGAGTATGAGTGTGAAAATACCTACAGAATTTCTACCCATACATACATGCATACATACATATGAAAAAACCATCATACATACAAAATATATGTTATGTAGAAAATGGAATACCTTCATCATAGATTCCTTTCCCCTCTTTTCCTGACACGTGCAAACAGCCACACAAACACCCACACCAGAGAATGATCTTTCCTTTCAGGAAGGACATACTCCTGGGAGTATGTGGGTTCAAGTCCCCTCAAGCAGAACTCTTTTATACAAGGTGAGTGTTCTAGTGTTCTGTTGAACTAAGAATATGGCGATGCCATCACCTCTTTACACTATTTTTTTTCTTGTCTAATGTACAACCAGTTGAGGATATCTATTTGATCAGGCTCTGTCGGTCAAGACAATAGGAAACATGTAGCTCATAAATCTTTACACAGTTTGGCTATTATTATCACCAGCACCAAGAGGCACGATTGTGTGTCTAAACAGAGGAACCCAAGGAACTCCACTATCAGAAATGTAAACATGTAAGGGTTGTAGCTTATGCCAAAGTTCAGTGGAAACTGAGCGAAGATTCTGAAAATGAATGTCTTCATAGGAAAGGTGCTCCAGCCCTCTGATCATCTTCATGGCCCTCTGCTGGACCTGTTCCAACAGGTCCATGTCTTTTCTGTGCTGAGGACTTGAGAGCTGGATGTAGTACTCCAGGTGGGGTCTTACCAGAGCGGAGTAGAGGGGCAGAATCACCTCCCTCGACCTGCTAGCCACACTTCTTTTGATGCAGCCCAGGATGCGGCTGGCTTTCTGGGCTGCCAGCACGCATTGCTGGCTCACGTTATGCTTCTCGTCCACCAACACCCACAAGTCCTTCTCCTCAGGGCTGCTCTCTAGCCATTCTCCACCCAACCTGTATTTGTGCTTGGGATTGCTGGGACCCAGGTGCAGGACCTTGCACTTGGCCTGGTCAAAGTTCATGAGGTTGGCACAGGCCCACCTCTCAAGCCTGTCCAGGTCACTCTGGATGGCATCCCTTTCTTCCAGCGTGTCAACCACACCACATAGCTTGGTGTTGTCGGCAAATTTGCTGAGGGTGCACTCAATCCCACTGTCCATGTCTCCGACAAAGATGTTAAACAGTACTGGTCCCTGTACTGACCCCTGAGGAATGCCACTCGTCACTGGTTTCCACTTGAACATTGAGCCATTGACCGCAACCCTTTGAGTACAGCCATCCAGCCAGTTCCTTATCCACTGAGTGGTCCACCTATCAAATCCATGCCTTTCCAATTTAGAGACCAGGATGTCATGCAAGACAGTCTCAAACATTTTGCAAAAGTCCAGGTAGATGACATCTGTTGCTCTCCCCTTATCTACCAATGCTGTAGCACCACCGTAGAAGACCACCAAATTCGTCAGGCACGACTTGCCCTCGATGAAGCCATGTTGGCTGTCACCAATCACCTCCTTATTTTCCCTGTGCCTTAGCAGAGATTCCAGGAGGATCTGCTCCATGATCTTGCCAGGAACAGAGATGAGACTGAACAGTCTGCAGTTCCCTGTAGTTTCCTTTTTTCCATTTTTGAAAATGGGGGTTATATTTCCCCTTTTCCAGTCAGCGGGAACTTCACCAGATTGCCACGACTTTTCAAATATAATAGAAAGTGGCTTAGCAACTTCAACCGCTAGCTCCCTCAGGAGCTCATCCTCTGGATGGATTTCATCAGGTCCCACAGACTTATGTACCTTCAGGTTCCTTAGATGGTCTCGAACCTGATCTTCTCCTACAGTAGGCAGTTCTTCATTCTGTTTTTGCCTTCAGTTTCTAAGATGATTTATCAAGAACAGGAGGAAAGGAGAATCCTTTTTTTTTTTAAAAGCTTATGCAAACATTAGAGAAAAATCTTGTATTTCTTCTGACTAAATTGGTTCCAAATTCTCAGACAACAGAAGCTTGGACTAGGCTTTTAGACAAGTTTTTACAGCTTCTCAGGCATTAAGAATCCCTATTCATCTGTATTTTCTTGTTGTAATACTATCTGAAGACTTGCTCTAGCTTGTACTCTATATTAGTCTTGTTTCTCTTTGATAGTGGAATTGATGAAAATGGTACAGTAGCTCTCATTTTTTTGTTTGACACTTCTGAAAATTATCTTAATCCATGCTTCAGTTAGCCCACTTTTTAATCTTGAACGACACATCTTTCCTTATGTTTCTGGAGTGTTTTCATAAATACGACGAAGAACTCCATTTAAAAAGTGGGCCACTTGTGACAAATCAGAAGCTGCTCTATGCTAAGTACAGAACTGTGATCACTTCAAAGCTTTTGAAGGACTTCAGGTGAGAAGAGAGTGGAATCGGCACATGCAAAGAAAACCATTTGAAGTTTTTGGAACACTTCACATCATAAGAGCAATGCAAATAACCTGAAATTGCACTGAACTCCATTCGTTTTTTAATTAAAGCTTTTCTTAAGCTAAAGTTTTATAGGTGAATTTTGCTATTGTTTATTTTTAAACTCAATAATCTTAGATGTATGCTTTCAAGAAAGCTCATGCCAAGAATATTGTACCATATCTACAATGTATTTACAAAGTACTGCACTGAACTTTTAAGGACACAATCTTTCTTATCCCATATTTTCCACTAAAAAATCCCTGAAGCTAAATTAAGATTTGGTACATTTTTGTTTTGCTTCTGCTGTGCTGCTTTGGCAAAAAGGAAAAAAACTATATATTCTGTGACAGTTACTTTCTTTTCATGAAAAAGTAAAAAGAAAGTGGCACTTATGAAACAAAATCATGTGCTCAATTATTTGCAATGGTGCATAGGTAAGCACAACCACCATGGAAAAGATGAGGAACCTGGTATGAAAATGACAGCATTTGTGTTACCGTCTCATGTAGTAGAATTCTACAAACAGTGTGACAGTCTTCTGAAGTGTGGAAAGACAAGAAGGTAGACAGGGAATAAATATTTTAGGGCCAAAAGACTCATCATCATCAAATTTTCTACAGAGTCATCATAAACTACTTCTCTCCAAGCTGAAGTCTCAAATTTTTAAAATAGAAGGTTATATTTTGCCTACAGGATTCTGATGGGTCCAGAGGTACTAAATGACAGCAAATACCTTAAGGAAAATGCCCTTTATTTTTTCACTGAGAATTCAAACCACCAGTCATCCACCCCAGCACATCCAAATTAGTTTGGATTTTGAGTAGTATGAGCAAAAGAACTAATTTGGAAATAACCTTATCATCTTTTAAGCTTCAGCTGCTAGAAAACACAAAATCATATTCATTTTTATCTACCCACAAGTGTATTTATATGGTTTACTTGGTGAGATATCAGCACAAGTTCAATGAAAAAAACTGCATGTGGTCTTTCTCTCACTGTGACAGCTGTTACACGGTAAACAAATAAAACTAGCAAGTTACCTCAAGGCATACGCAGAGTACTTGAAAAATGCAAATAAGAATTACAGAAACGTTGAACTAAAATTTGTCAATATTCTTCTTCGTGTAACTGGAATTTCCCCACACAATCTCTACTTAATTTTTATAGTTCATTTAAAGATATTGCACAACTGAAATGTTGCAACATTCTTCCTCTTTCTTTTTTATCAGTCGAAGTTTCACTAAATCACGTTCTTAATCCCATGATTCAGCTTCTTAGGCTAAAGCAATGACCTACAAAATAAGAATATGAACTATGGTATGACTATTGGCCTGACTACTTAGAAGCAGTCATCATATTACTCCGAAGTGCACCTTCTATAAAGAACATGTGCTTAGACCATAGACCTTTAGAATTATTACAGATTGTTCACCAACAGTCATGTATATCCTTAGTCCAAATGCTGTATTAAGAATGTAAAATAAACATGACATTTGTCTTTTAAAAAACTTCACTAGCAAATGCAGAGGGTCTGAAATGTGAGTGGATTTGGTTTTTTTTAATCACTGACACAGCCTCATATGTCTTGGGTTTTTTTAGGGTATGTGGACATTTATTGTGATTCCTTAGTTAAAGGATAAGAATGATTTTTCAGTGAGATGTTCAGTTAGATTGATACAACTATGACATTCACCAGAGTTACGCAGCTGTGACTTGTAGGTTTGGTCTACCTCTTTAAAAAGATTGACACTTACAATTGAGATATCTGGGATGTTAAAAACTTGACTGCAGACATAGTTATACAGGAAAAAATAATCCTGTTCTCTCATATATTTTATTCAAGGACATGGCTTCAACATAAACAACATCATTTGTCAAATTCCTTACTATAGGACCTCAAAATCCTTCTGAGCACAAACCATGTACTGATGTACTGAGGGTGGACCAATTATATTAAATGATTTCTCTTTTTTGGTTAATAATGGATAAATTGCACTGATTACAAGCACTTTTGTGTCAGTAAAACTGTGTATGTAATCATGGAAGAGCATGAGTTTAACCACGGTTGTTAAGGGAGTAGGGCATTTGTGCATGTACAAGAACAAGGCTTTCCAAGAGCTGAGTCCTGATTTGGTCAGATAAAATTAAAAGTTTGGATAAGATAAGCATGAAGCCCAACTTTCTTTGGCTCGGTTTGAATGAAACTCAACTTTCTTGTGGGCTGTGGTGTCATTTGCACCATCTCACTTGCTTATGATGACAGACCTTAATTTTCAATCAAATTTATGTGTATGTACAAATCAGAGTAGCAGTCCTCTCAAATTATGCATGTCCATAAAGTCCTTCAAGGAATTACGTCCAGATGTATCTTTAAACATGTATTTGAAAAACTTTTTTAGATCCTTTATATATCAGAGACCACTCCTGGATTTCCAGCTTACCTTTAACCTATTGAGCTAAACAGTAGCAATTTCACAGTTTGGATTTAAATATTAGCCTAATATATAAATAATGGTTTACACAGAACTTTGCTTAAATGACTAAGGTTATAGAAGAGAGATGCCAGTCATCTCCCAGAGAGCCTTTTACACCAATTACTCTTATGCTGAAACTTTAAAATGGCGTTTTTGGGGGGTGTGTGTAGGTCCTGTCACCATCTGGTGCACTTTAGCCCAGTTCTGGAGTTACAAAAACTACATTTCCACCACTTACTCCTTTTTTTTTTTTTTTTTTTTTGGGTTGGGATCGGGCCGGCAGCAAACCTTGCCTCCAGCCGAGAACTGTTTCGGGTCATTCCTACCACGTCCATCAGCGTTGGGGTCCTGTGGCTCTCAGAGAGGCCGGGGTGCTAGAGGTGTGATGGGTGGCAGGAGGGACCTGCTCTGCCATCCCTCATGGGGACGCCCTGCCACCAGTGCCTCTCCATCCCCGGGGAGCCCCACATCCGCGCCGGGGTGGGGGGAAGGAGCCGGGAAAACAGCGGTGAGGGATCCCCTCAGCCACCTCCTGGCTAAAGCCGCCTCACAGCCGGGCGTCACCCCCCGCGCCCCGCCGGCACCTCAGCCGCCCCCACCGCCCTCCCCGCCTCACCTGATGTAAGGGACGAGGGGCTCGACGTGGCCCGCCAGCACGGCGATCACATAAGAGATGATGAAGGAGGCCGAGGACCAGCTGACCAGCAAAGCGGGGACGAAAGCCACGCCGGGCATGCAGCACAGCATCGCCGGCGGCTGCCTTACCACGGGCATCAGCGGCTGGGGCGGCAGCGCCCGGCCGGGCTCTGTGGCGGCGCCCTGAAGTCACGGAGCGCTTGCGGGACGCCCACCCACACCCCGGCCGGTTCCCGCCCTCCCTCCCCCGCCAGG
>JAOXNO010000001.1:60385756-60399565 GCA_028565335.1 Limnodromus scolopaceus
TCCCGCCCGCCCTCCCCCGCCAGGCAGCGGCGCTGCCACCTCCAGCCCAGCAGCCCCGGGGACGCCCCGCTACCCGAAGCCGTCCCTTCGCTTTCGGTTCTTCTCAGCGCTCATCCCCTGGAAGGCAGCACCCGGCGCTCGCCCCGCCTGCCGCCGTTTAACGGCCTCCAACGGCCAGCGTTGGGGAGCGAGGGGGCCGGCCGGGGCGGGAGGGGTGGGGAGCCTCCCGTTCGCCTTTCACCTGTGGCGGCGCCTCGAAAGGACTTTGGAGAGTTTCTTATCGATGCCGAAAAGTCTCCCCACGGCCCCGGCCCCCGCCCCGGGCGGGCTCGGTGGCTGCCTCACAGGCCATGGTTGGGGCCGCGGAGGCGGGCCGCGGTGCCGGTGGCAGGATCGGGGGGTTGTCCCGGCGGTTTGTGCGTTCAGAGTTATCTTTGAAAGGGAAAGGGCTAAAAAATGCAGTGTTTGGGTTTACGGCTGTGGGCTTCGCAGCTTGCCCTTGCTGCCAGGCCGGCTGTGCTGGCAGGAAGGCGGCGGGGGTCAGGGCCGGGCGGCGGGGCCGCTGAGCCGGGGCAGGGCCGGTCCCTGTGGGGATTCGCTTTTTCACACGCTGTGAGGGAAACCATAGCTCAGTTCAAAATCGCGCCGTGTTCCGCATTTTCACTTTGGTTTAACCTGAAGCCATGGACAATCTGCAAGGTTGTTTCTATTTTCTTCAGCTGTTCGTGTTTATCTGCTGTCTAAATTGACATCCAAATGCACGGTAACCGTTCTGAAACACAAATACCCCCACAATCCGCCTCGTCTCCTTGAAAATTTATTGTGAGTCGTCTTGTGATACCTTCATTACACATTCCCTGTGGTGGAAGCATAGTAGGTTAGAAGGGGAGTACTTTCTATGCCTTTAAAAATATTAGGAAGGAAGACAGAAATTTAATAAAAGGACTTAGGACAGTGTACATTGGTGTAAGTACAGAATAGTAATTATACAAATTATTCTACCACAAAGACTGGAGGTACTCTACACCCTATGCCTTTTGGCAGTAGCATATTGCTCACATTCTTAATGTGTAACTTGAGCCTAATAAGTCACTGATACTTCATGATTACGCTTGAGCACTTTTACCAAAAAAAAAAAAAAGCCTGTCCGTTTTTGTATTGGCTCATACTTCTGTACTACTCTGAAAGAGAGCTATTAGGTAATCTGTCTTTAGTAATTTTGAGTGGCAGAAATTCCTGCCTGAAAGAACGGGTTTATTTCTTTTTAAGTTAATAATAAGCAAAAAATAATGGAACGAAATTAATACTTGAGCTGTCTTAATAGCTGCTGATGGTTAATTACCCATCAATATCAGGTATCTTTTTTATTTCCCTTGAAACTGAAAATTAAAATAAATACTATACAGGAACTGTATCTAGTCTCATCAGTAAATAAATGGACTGCAGAAATGTATTGATGTGCACCATATTTATAAAAGTAGAATTTGACGAATTGTTTCTGTCAGTAATGTAGCATTCCATTTTTGTTCCCTCTGGAAAGAGGATAGGATTCGGTTTATTTTACTGCATCCATGTTTAAGTCACATTGTTGGAAAAATGTTTCATCCACTGTTCTGCAAAATCTCATTATACTAACTATATTTTTTTAAGTAGTAAATAACTCACTCTTAAGTGAGAGTTGAGTACTTTTCACATGACTTTTTGCAGTGCCTGGACATTATTTGGAGGGAAAGAAAAAGTCTCTGGCTCAAGCAGGTGGTAACTTACTGTTTGGCAATCACTAGCAAAGGTTCTTTGTTGCTATGTAAACATTTCTTACAGCTCATGTGATGTTTCTTTACACTTTTATTGTAGGAGGCAATCAGTAACAACATATAATTTGAGCAGTGATCTTTAATTTGTTTTTGTCAGCAGCGTTAGCACGTTTTTCTTCAAAAGATCGTTAGGAGCTGCAAGGAGTAACAAATACAGGTTACTGACCAACTTGGGGGGAGTCATTTTATTTAATGGACTTGAGGACATTAGTGTGATAGTTCAAAGAAGGTCTATGTATTTTGATTTATTGTGCTTTGGATACATTCTATTAAAACATTGGCAGTATAAAAATATAAAATAACTATGGACTTTAATGTAGCTTCACTGGATTTCCATAGATGGAAAATTAGATATGAGCTGGCAATGTGCATCCTGGGCTGCATCAAAAGAAGTGCACCCAACAGATTGAGGGAGGTGGTTCTCCCGCTCTACTCCACTCTGGTGAGACCCCACCTGGAGTACTACATCCAGCTTTGGAGCCCTCAGCACAAGAAAAATATGGGCCTGTTGGAGTGGGTCCAGAGGGCCACGAAGGTGATCAGAGGGCTGGAGCGCCTCTCCTATGAAGACAGGCTGAGAGAGTTGGGGTTGTTCAGCCTGGAGAAGAGAAGGCTCTGGGGACACCTTGTAGCGGCCTTCCAGTGCTTAAAGGGGGCCTACAGGAAAGCTGGAGAGGGACTTTTTACAAGGGCATGTAGTGATAGGATGAGGGGTAACGGCTTCTAACTGGAAGAGGGTAGATTTAGATTAGATATTAGGAAGAAATTCTTTACTGTGAGGGTGGTGAGGCACTAGAACAAGTTGCTCAGAGAAGTTGTAGATGCCCTGTCCTTGGAAGTGTTCCCAGCTCAGGTTGGATGGGGCTTTGAACAACCTGATCTAGTGAAAGATGTCCCTATCCATGGCAGGGGGGTCGAACTAGATGATCTTTAAAGGTCCTTTCCAACCCATACCATTCTATGATTCTGTGATTTAACAAAGTGATCGGACTACTTCCTGTACATTTAAAGCATTGATATAAATTTATGCTTGTCAGTGAATATCATATTAGAATTATTAGAAAAATAGATATGTGAAGATGTGCAAATAATAACATCTGTGTCAGTGATTTGAAAACATATGAAGGTAATGGAAATAGTAATGGAAGAGACCTAAAATAGACTATGCTGGTGGTACTTGTATCCCCACTTTTTTCCTATTTTTTTTACCATTTGTTTACCATGGATTTTCTATTTGTTATATTTGACTATTTTCTTTATTTTCCTCATTCTGAGGCAAGTCAGGTCATTTCATTTAACAAAGGTGCTTAAAGAGATCTGTGCAAAATGTCATGTAGGAAGCTTATTGTTTTGTTAATGTCACCTATATAGCACTCTTCAGTTTTTAAAATGCTGTGTCCTAGAATAAATTTTACCTTGACACCTCCAATTTCAGAATGGTTATATACTGATTTTTAAACTCATCTCTTTCCCATCCCGCTCCTCTTACTGCCAACTACTGTATTTTGATCCCCCCGAAATGTACTCATTACTCAAATGCACTCCTGCTGCCTTTTGGGTGCCTATTCCATGGGCTTTTTCAACTGCTGGTGAAAAGTTTATTTATTTGTCATTGACAGGCATTCTCTTTCTAACAGAAAACACAGGTAGCTAAAAACAATTTTGGGGCAAGGGCTGTTTTGAAGGCTCAGGCATTGAAGCAATAGTGGGGCAATCACATTTTCTAGACGCATAAGCATCTTACTTTGAGCATTGATAGAAAATTGAATCTAGACAGATTCTAAATCTAGACAGATTACTTGCACACTTCACTTCTCTGGTATTTGTATCTGTCACATCTAGACCATTCTTCTATTTAAACAGTGGAGGCTGGGGAGTTCTGGACTGGCTTGTAAATACTCCTGGTTTCCTCTGAGAGAAGATGACAGGCACCACAATGGTTTATCTTGTAACAGCACTGCTGGTTTGCTTCAGTCCTTCCCCTGTTATACTTCATGTACTTAAACTGCTTGCTGCCTGAGAAGTCCGTAAGCACAGCTACAGCTTTGCTGTGCTCTTGCAGACAATTGTTGAGTAAGCAGAGTGTTTTGGCAAGCAGTGGACATCAGAGTGATCCATAGCTGGAAAGATTTAGATTGTAGTTGACAGGGAGGTCTAAGGAGGTAGATGGAAGTTCTGAATATGTTCTATCCACCTATTTTTATATTGTCTATAGACAGCAACATAAATAAATTGTAAAAAGCTGTGTTTACAAGAAAGCTGTTAAAAAATAAGGGTATGGAGAAGCTTAAGTTAGGCAGATTTTGAAAGAGATATACATAAATTAAGGAAGTGCTGGCTGCAGTGTGTAATTCCAAACTGATTTGTTGTGAAGTGATCTGGAACATGAAAAACCTAATTAGAAGACTCCCCCTCCCCAAATACGTTGGTCTTTAATATCTCTGTATGGTGTTCAGACACATCCTGTGCAGAATAGTTAGGGCAGTTCTTACACTCATGATTTGGTAAAGAACTTGCTGGAAGATGGAAGAACAGGTGAAATAAGGACATGATGGTAATGAAAGTCTAGAACATGAGCCTAAGTAGTTTGGTTACTTCTTGAAATCTTGTATTTTGCTACACACAAGTACTAGCCTTAATCCATGAATGGAGCACTTAATTTTTTTTTTATTAGTATCTGCCAATCCTCTACCAAACTCCACTGCAAAGCCAAGTGATTTTTGTCTTACATCATATGTATTTTTTAAAAATGAGTAAAGGGTACCTCCCAAGCCTGCTTTGGCTGTCGTACACAGGCATTCAAAACCCTAAATAAAACTGAAAATACAATTTTATTCTAGGCTGTTACTTCACTGTTCTCCTGGCACTTTTACCCTTTCTTTAAACATGAGAGTGTTTCCAGTGTAGAACAAAACACCTAAAAATCTGCGAGAAGATTACATTTAGAATATGAAAACGTAAGGTCTGCAGATTTTGCTCTCAGAGATTACTTGTTGGATTTATTTATATGTAACCAGACCTGGGTAGCCAGGGAGCTCCACTATAACGACATACCCTTTGGAATTCACAGACTTAGGATTACTCATAAGCAGAACTAGATCTTCAGCAGAACTAGATCTTCCCTGGGAATGAAGTGAGAGAGAAGAGGAAGAGTTTGGTGCTTGTAAAGAGAAAAGCAGTGTATGGTGAAATAAATAAGGAAAGGAGGGTGTGACAGCTGCACAGCAGCTGGGGACCACTGTGATAAAGATGGTATTGGCTGGAAAGAAGGAAACAGTTGCCAGCCACAGGTTGTGCCAGAAGGACATTTACAGGAGGAATCAAACACACAACCTGTAACTTCGGCAGATGACTGTGTGAAGGGTTCAAGCTGGTTTGTAGTGTCTCTTCCCTTCCTTTTTGGTCACATGCCAAATGTCTGTAACCATCTCTCAGTAGCAATAGCATGTGTAAGCTACTCGCACTTCTGACATGAAGTTCGGAATTACAGTAGTAACAACTTACAATATCTGTGCAGTCTTATGCTGTGAGGCATTCATAGCATTACATTAATGTTTCTGGCAGGTAGTGTGATTTAGTTGTAAAGTAGTTGTTGGGTGTTACTGTTCAAGAGAAAAGATAGGTTATTTTACTTGGTTTATTTTGGTTTCCTCTATAGTTATCTAGATTATAATACCTAACCAAATTTTTAACCAAAACACAGATAAAGTTTTCTCAGTTGTCAAAAAGAGCAGGCAAGTCAAAAATACTGACAAGTCCACTAAGAGTGAAGAGAGGTAACTACAAGGTTGAAATTGTGTAGTTTTCTCTCCAAAAAAGGATAGAAGCTTCCTGTCATGCAGAACAGATTTGTTCTATTTGGATCAGTAACTCCCAATAATGCCAAAATCAGAAAAGTTTTATTCCAGAATTCCTAGAGAAGATTACCTCTCAAAATGTATATTTTTAACTCCTTTACTCTCTATTTTCACTTTCTTTTCAGGTGATGTTTTTTGAAAGAAAGGGTTTGTTTGCAGAAATCTTTGTTTCCAGAATGCATGAACTGTAGACCAATGTGGGCCTTAAAGGGCAAAAAAGAAGAAAGAGACTGTTTAGTTGCAGATGAACCATTCTGCAGTGGCTTTGCTCTCCCTCACTCTAAATGAGGTAGTCAACATGCTGAAGCAGGTAATGGGAGAATTTGGCTCTAACATTTTAATAATTTTGGCACTACATTTTCAGAGAAGCACATTTTTAGGGAAAAGGCAATCATTCAAAGCAAAATGGTAGCTTTTTATGTGGCCGTGCCATCTGACAGAAGCGGCTTTGCAGTTTTCTTAGTGGAACACAATAACAGATGCTAAGTTGCTTGCTGAAGAGGAAAAAGAAGTAATGAAATTAATGACCTTGAATTCAATTAGGATGCAAAAGGATTAAAGGATTTAAAAGTCCAAACTGGGAGAATTTGATCAATCGTAGTAAAAGCTATCAAAAATGTGTTCTTCTCAACACCAGCAGTGGCTAATGATGTGCTATTTTCAACAGAAAACCTCTTGGAAATGGGGAGTACCCACTGCTGAAAAATCAGAACCTATTTTCATATGTTAAACTAGATTTCGTGGAACAATTTACAGATGTTGGTTTGTCTGCTTTTACTGCAGCATATTGCTAAATATAGGGCATTCAGCTATTTCTTCCTGTTTATACTGTGCTTTGCACGTTGCTGGCTGCATTAGTGTTTGCTCCTTTCATAAACTTCCTTCTTTTGTGTCTGGTCGCAGTTAACACCAGGGTCTAACACGGCCACAGAGAGCAGCTCCATGTGCTTCAGGGTGATATTACAAAATCTCTTCACCTTGGAACTGTTTGTTTCAGGCTGATACAAATGTAACAAACAGACTTACTTAGTGATATTTAATTTTACACAACCTAAATATTTTGTTCAGTTTTGTCTTTGCAGTTTTAACAAACTGTGTTTTCCATCCTTTCTTGGCCTTTGCCAACATCCTTCATAGTTCTTCTCTATCAACTGTAGGGCCCAGAAACGCACACAGTGCTCAAGGTGAGGCTGCACCAACACTGATAAGTGGGGTAATCACCTCTTTTGACCGGCTGGTTATGTGGTGTTTGATCCACCCCAGGATGTGGCTTGCCCTCTTGGCTGCCAGGGCACACTGCTGGCTCCTGCTGAGCCTGCTGCCCACCAGCTCCCCCACATCTCTTTCTGCAGGGCTGCTCTCCAGCCACTCCTCTCCCAGTTGATACTTGTGCCTGGTATTACTCTGTTCCAGGTGCAGAATCTGGCATTTTTCTTTGGGTCTTTTTTGCGTGTTTGTTTGTTTGTTTTTATAGTGAGTCCTTGCTTTTTAAAGGGATATGCCCCTAGCAACAGGCAATGACAATTTAAATATATTGTGGCCTTCATACCAAATCATATCTGTATTTCTGTTTCCAAAGTCCCTAATGGAGTGGATGAAAAGTCTCCCCAAGCCATGATTTAATATATATAATGTATAATGAAATTATATATTATATAAATTTTAAAGTATTAAATTTCATCATGCTTTTGGAAAATATACAGTTAGATTTCATTATCCTTCATATTCAACTTTCACTTTAGAATAGAATAGAATAGAATTATAATTTCTTGGATAAAATCTGTTTCTCTGAAATGTTTAAAGAGTAAAAAGGTATTATTCTGTATTTCAACACTAAAACTACATGGCCTTTAGTCCATTGATGTCATTGTTACATAATAGTGCTGGAATTTATGTTTCTTTTGTTAATCCTACCAAGTTGCAATAGCACAGAGAACAGACTGTATGGATTTGATGGTTCAAATGGGCAGGGTAGTCTTTTAAATCCACTCAGCAGGACACTTGGCAGAAAAAAATGGAGGTGCCTTCAGTGATGAGCCATGGTCAAGAAGATTTTGTGGCTGTATTAAATGGCATGTTCTTTTTACGTGACAGTGGTAAGATGGAGACTCAGAACATTGGAAGAGCATTTAATTGTAGTTAGTCAACTCTCAATCACCTGATATGGATCACAGTATTAGATAGAAGGATGAAATAGATAAAGGACCTCTTTAGGAAGAACAATTTCCTTTGTTGCTTGTAAATATACTTTCTATGCCTAAAAATGCTGAAGAGACTACAAAGACAGTAGAGTGGAAATAATTACTACAAGATCTTTTTAGAAAGCCCTATTAACTGTTGTTCTTCATATTTGTTTCATGCCTATTTCATTTCAGAACATGGTAAGAATTCATCATGATTCCTTTATTTTCATGTACCCTACAACTACAGTGAATTACTCGGTTAACCCCAGAAAAACTAGACTTTGAATTCTTGCTCCATGAGCCTCCAAGGAAAAACCTGAATCCCCCAGGGTTCACCCAGGGAGAAGGACCAAGGGGGTTTTGTCCAGCAGGGTGGTGGCAGGTGGCCCTATGAGATGGAACAACCCACTCAGGTGGGTTTTAATGGGCAGCCCCCAGCCACTGCTGTCTATGGCACCACCTCCCACTGAGCCATAGTAATAGGCTGCAACAGTGCACAACTCAAACCACTGGAAAACCTGCTGCCTCTGCCTGCCACTGCCATTCATGAGTGTGGAAAACCTGGTACAGACAAGACCCAGGTATTTTCCCAGTCTTTTCTTTGGGACTCCCAGAGTTGCACCAGCTTTTTCTCAATCAAAAGTTTCTCATCCAAATAAGAAGCAGTGATGCTCCCAGAATCCTTCTGCCTTTGTTCCCATTAGCTGCATATAATCAGATTGCATTCACTCATGAAGCTAAAATTTACTGCAGACTGATTTAGAGATAATCCATTAGCAAGGCAATAGCATCAGGGACCAGTATCATCTCCCAGAATCTGACACTCTGATCATTTATATTCCATCTCTATTTTAGAAGTAATGTCAGTGGGATTGAGTCTTATCAAAGGCTAAGGTTTCTATAAACAGTGAGTCAAAATGAGATGATTTTTTGAAGGGTTGAATACTGCCCAGTGACTGTCTTTTACTGTTACAGTCTGAATAACCAATTTTGATCTAATTATTGTATTTTATAGATAGTGGTAATACGGAATTCCCTGCACTGTACTGAGCTTTTCATTCCAGTATGCCTGAGGCTACTGCTTTAAATAGGATTTCGGAAGCATAGATATTAACATTCAGATACTGTTTTTTGAGGGGTAGAGGACGAGAGAAGTCTCAGACAGTGCTACTGTCTCCCATTTTCTTTCCACAGAAAGTGCTAATGCATCCCTTCAAAATGCTGACAAGTGCAGCAGTCTGTTTTGACTGCTGTTTAGGGCCTAGCTCTCTACAAAGTTCTCTGTTGGCTCCTAGGGCACAGAAAATATGTAACTTCTTAGACAAGCTGGTCCTTAAGAGTATGTTGATATAGTAAATGAACATGCAAGTTTAGCAGATAAACCTTTGAAGGGCTTTGGCAGGGAAGAAATGGGTAGAGAGGAGCTGTAGGTCCCTGTTGCTGGGTCAGCAAGTGTGTCCGGCTTCCAAAATGCCATACTGCAACTCAGCTAGTTTTAACCCAGCTGCCATAGATCGCGTTAGTTGTGAAGATCAGGCAACACAGCTTTCATTGTGACTAACAACACACACTTGCTTCTCACCAGGAGCTCATGTAACCTGCCTTGAACTCCACACTAGCAAATCCTCACTGTTACTTATCTTCTGCTAAACAGAACAAAGCTACCCTGGATACTTAGACATGCCATTTTTGCATGAAACAGAGATGTAATTTCAATGGTAGGTGTTGGCAACCAAGGAAAAATTAGGAGGTTTTCTCGATTATGTTTATACTAAAAACCCTACTTCTATTACTTTTTTTTTTCCTTACATGTTACTGGAATAAGACTGTTTAGCCCAGATGAACAAAGGTAATTATGGATCATGCATTTAGACAGGTGTCTAGATTGCCACTAAAAATTGATAGGAATTAAGGCACTTTTATAGGAGCTTTTGAGCACTTTAATTCTTCTGAGCATGTGCATTACCAGAGAGTGGTGAAGTAATTGGCTGCTTTTTTCTCCTCTCCATCTTTTAGTGCATGGGGTAAACCTGTTCACAGCTGTGTAGAAGAAATTCTATTATTTTTACAAAAGTTCTTAGAAGATCTCTTGGGAATATGGGAGGAACAGAAACAATGGATACCTAATTACAATAAGAAAGTATTAACTGGCCCCTGCCTCTGTTGCAAAACTCTTCTACAAAGATAGCCAGGTTGCCTCAAACAAATTTTCCACAGGTGACTCATTACCTCTATGTTCTTTGCTTTTGCTTGCCTGACTTGAAACAGCCTTGAATGCTCAGAAATTCTGAGCGTTCCCAAATGCAACAGAAGTCCCTAAGAGCAAACTGCTGAGCCTTCAGTGTACTGGAGGTTAGCTCCTATACTGTGAAAAATATGTCCTGAAGTGGAAGCAGGCATCAAAGTTGCTGAATTTTGTCTTTGCCTTTGTGCTCAGTAATATTTGCTTCACAGAGGTGCTACAACATTAATTCATGTTTGTGAAACAGACCATACAGTGGTGAACACTGGAAGGCTATGAGGACATTAATTCTCTTTGCTTTAGAGCAAGATTTGAGGAGTGTGCTGTGAATATTATTCCTGGCTAACAGAGAAGCTTGAGATGCCAGGTTTCTGGTCTTCCGCTTCAACAAAAGATTATTGCCTAGGATATTTAATTCTTACTTTTCTCCCTTCCCAGTAAATTAGAATGCAAAAGATTTGGAAAGAGTATTCCACAATACTTTAGCTTTTCTAAGGAAGGAAAAGTGTGAGCAGTTGATTGTTGTTTTCCCAGCATAGACATGAAGAAGAATAGCAGCATCTCCTGTCTTCCTCAAGCCTTTGAACATTACAGGATATCTCCAGTCCTGTTTAAAAGTAGTTATTACTTTCCCTTCAAAAGCAGCTTTTACTCCCTCTTAGAGGGAAGGTCTAACTGTAGGAAGAAGAACTTCTCAAATGCAGAGAGTTTTCTGAGATCTAAGCAATAGAAACTGTTGGTGAAGGCAACTTGCAGAAAATCAGGATCATGATAAAGTGTGTTTATAACTATTTGACTGCTTGTTTAGATTACTTCGTATCCCACAGAAAGCATGCCTTTGCTTTAAGTGCTGCTACGTGCATTTTCAAGTTAATACAAATACAAGTGCAGTTAAGTAGATTATTCCAAGAGCCCAACAACTTACTCGAATAGCGATTTGGCAAGGCCCTTAAGTATACATTTGATTATGATGGCTGTGTCTAATTGCTAGATATCCTGACACCTAGTGGAATTTATTGCTCCAGGCAGAATATCTGGCTTCATCTGCCTGTACAATGACTGGGGAAATAAAGGAAGTTAAGTATCACATCCTTGGATAAAATAGCAAGCACCTGAACAGCTGCCTAAGCTCTGCATTAGATAAAATGTGAAAAAAGAAGAATTTGGCCTGAGCCCAGCCCTTTTCATAGACATGCTCACAAAGCTGGTTGCAAAGTGGTGCAAGGTCTCTGATCTGATTTCTGGTTTTGAGCTTGGAAAGATTTTCTAGTGATAGAAGTAGAAGGATTGGAGCAACTTGGATTCAGTGTCTCAGAAGGGATTTGAACCTTCATCTGTTATGTGTACTCTGTAACTTGCAATTAATTAGCAAGTTGAGGGTGGCCTTGTTTTCATCCATTTTCCGTCATGCCTTTCTGTGTTGCATGGAGTAATTAAGCCTTTGGTGGACTGAAGATGGCAACAGTGTACGAACCTAAGGCAAACTAGGAATATAGGGAAGGAATATAGGAGTAGGGTCCTGTCTCCTGTCACAAGCTGGTTGAGCTCTCTCTCAAGGCTTGATAGGAATTCCTACTTTTCCTATTTCAAATATATTCCAGAACCTGGTTTTCTCACTTTTTTTTTTTGTTTTGGGTATTTTTTTTTTTTGTTTTAATCTGTTGACATTATTGCATTTAGTTTAAACAAATTTCTGATCTTCATTCCTGTGATATGAACAAGGCAAAATCCTTTAGTGTGTTCTCAGAAGGCAGGATCTGGTTGTTCCCTTTTGTGCATCTGTTTCAGTTTAAACATATATATTCCTTGAACATGAGTATTCTACAAGCAAGGACAGATACAGTCCCATCATGATTTGTACACTAGCTATTTACATCTGTATATCTACTAGAATACTTTGGCTGATACCTTATAAAATCACACAAATATTATGTGAATTTTAATGGCTTTATCACATTGGTATTATATGGAAGTATTTATTAGTCTGTATAAATGTATCATCCCACACTTTGCACTAATTATTAATCCAGGCCTTGAAGTCATTCAGTTTTCCCTGACTGATTTTCTGCTTCACTTTGGTGTTATGTCTCTCAGCTTCATACCTTCAGCAAATTTTAGTCTGTTTCTGCATTTACTCTGTATCATTGACCAGAACTAATGTTTTTGTTTTCATAACCTGCGTACAAGCTATAGCTCAGTTCTCAATGAAAACCTCAGCCTGCTGACTCAGAACACCAGGCCATCACTAGTACTACAGCCACAAAGCCGTAGGCGGTGGTAAAGAGACGTCGCCATTCAGTATTAATAGCTCAATAATAGTAACACAGCGCTTGAACAGGAGCTGCAGGTGGGGGAAGTACCAGCAAGTATCTAAAGATTGTATTCCTCCAGGGCAGTACTTTGGCGCGTTGGTGAGAACTTGTGAAGGAAGAAAACTGCGTGTGTTGGGAGAAAATGCTGGCTGTGCACAACAGGTGAGGAAAGCTTAGCTAGAGGCTTCTTCACAGAGAGCAGAGGGCTGGGTTGTCATGAAAGGCCAAATAAGTATAATCACGCTGATGACACAGGGTAAGGAGGTGGAACACAGCACTGCGTGGTGGGCTCTGAGTCTCTGAATGTAACCCCTAGCGAATTTGCCATCCTGTCCCATGGCCCCTGAAGAAAGGAAAAACACAGTGACACCAACAGGTAAATAGGAATAGGGCTCAGTGGACTGGGAGAGCTGTGCCAAAGAGCCACGCACTCTTGGACACTTCTTAAAGAAGTACAGCCAGGTGTAGTCCTCCCACAGCACAACTGTGTAAATATACTAGGACAAACTTCTGGAAATGGTCAGGCATTGTTACTTTACACAGGGAAAAATAAGAACATGGAAGTAACATGTCTGTTACTCAGAAAAGTCCCTGCAGTGGGTTGTAAGAAATACTTAGAAGACTTTTCGATGCAGGGACAAAGGACTACAGAGATAGGTGCTACTGTCCCTGGCCTCATGAGGGCCTATGACACCACATTTCTTCGCTCTGGTAACCACCTCTGCTTGAGGGAACTCTTGACAGTGGCGATACCAGCCGTGTCCTTTGTAGATGGCTGAACTTCACGGCAGAAACCAAACTGATGCAAATCAAGACTTGTAGAGTCTGCTGTCAGCTAGTGGCCTCTAACCAATTTCTTGTTGTCGTGTTTTCGCCTCAAGAACTCTTCTGGAAGAATTCCATGAATGGCCTGGTGGTTCCCCTGTCATGAACCCCATCCTCACACTTCATTTCTGTGCCGAAACACGCGGGGAAGTGCTTAAATGAAATCTCAGCATGTATCTATGACATCCAAGAGTCCTCCCGATCCCTCATAGCTGGGGAAAGCAAATTTGCTTTGCAGCGTGTCTGGAAGCACGACAGGATGGTGCAGCTCTGCTGGCTGCAGCCGGAGAGGTGTGGAAAAACTGCGCAAAACCCGTTGTGCGGCTCCGTAATTTCGGGATCCCCGTTACCACAGCAAAACGTTTGGATTCTATCCCACAGACGTGAGAGGAGCGCCTCCCGCTGCGGCGGGAAGCCGAGAGGAGCTCCACTGACGGCGGCGGGGCTGGAAGCCGGTGCCCGCCCCCTCCCGTTCCCGCCTCCTCCCTCCCGTTCCCCCGTTGCCGCCAGGCGGCGCCGCGACTCCGCGACGCCGCCGGAAGCGGGGCGGGCGCTGAGGGCGGCGGGACCCGCCCG
>JAOXNO010000001.1:60401774-60429818 GCA_028565335.1 Limnodromus scolopaceus
AACACACCCCCAAAACGCCCATGCTTTCTGTAATTCCCATACACAAAAGTTGTGGGGTTTTTGTTTTTTTTTTTTTGTTTTTTTTTTTTTTTTTTACGAAAATGGTAAATGCGCATGGTAAGAGATGTTTGCACGTTTTTTACTCTTTACTTTTGTTATTTAAAGTGGTGTGTTTTGGTAAGCAGTGGTAATTTAAGGCTTTAGGAGAATATAGGCTTTCCAGAATGAACACTTTGACCTCTTCTGACAACTATAGTGGGAACAGAAAACACTTCTTCAGTACACAGTCTGCAGGGCAGCGACTAATAAAAGTATATAAGACTGTTTTGAAAATGAAGCAAGAAATCTTTCTAGTAATTTATCAGATCAACTGTTTTTAACAGTCTGGGGGGAACTGTCAAGCAATAAAAAAGCAGGTGAGGCAACGCTTATCAGACTCTGGTGTGTGAGCAGCATTTGCAGTTCTGCACTTCCCCCACCCCCAGAAGCAGTTTTTTCCTCCTAGTAGGCAAAATTAGATCTGCTTGCTTAGATTCATGCTAATATAAATATAAATACTGGCATAAAAGTAGATGGCTAAGGCAAATAATTGAGATTGGTAATGATGTCTTCCCAGCCTCAAGATGAAAATGAGCTTGATCTCAAGGAAAAACTTGAGCTCGATGCAGTAACAGCGCATTAAGAGTGATTCAGGAGCATTTCTGCAAACACGTACAGGGTAGCCAGGTCTAACCCAATGCTGTAGCCTAGTTGTAAGATGAGCTTGAGTTTTAGGACAGTTTGGCTGTAAACCTTTCTGTAGGGTTTACATAGGCTCAGCTTTGGAAAGCTTTTTATAACTGGAACATGCCAGAGCCACTGTTATCACCTGTCTGATACAGTATCTCCTAACAGAGGTGTCTCCCCTTTTTTTAAAATGATGTTTCCTTGGTGGTTTTATAATATCAGTATGTAAAGTTTGAAGCAGAAGGGCCTGCAGGCATTATTGCAACACATGTAATGTGACAAGAGGAAACAGTTACAGGGGGGGAAGAATTATCAGGTGGGAAGAGATTAACCTTTTCCTAAATGTGTTTGTAAAGAGAACTGTCCTGGGTCGTCTTGGCAAAAAGCAAATGCTTGAATGGTTAATGCGTTTCTTCTGGAGAGCTGTATTACTCATACAATAAATTACATTCTTACTCATATACTTCTGTATTTCTTCTAGAAGCAGATCAGTGTGTATCAATTTATCATTATCAGCAGTAGGAAATATTTCTGCATGGATATTTCTCTGTGTGTGCTGTATTAAAGTAGTGTATTTGGCAGAAGGATGAAATGACTTGTGCATGAAAAGGCGTAGCACTTCCTGACTTTGGTAGTGAAGGGAGGAGGTTTTATGCTCACCTGGGAAATCATGTCCCCTTTGTGTAAGGGAAATTAACTTGTACAGATGGGATCTTGGTTACAAATAGACTGCAGCTTTGGCAGGAATTGTGTGTGTGCACTCTTGTCACCAGCCACGTGATGGGGCTTCCTTGCTCTCTGGAAGGCTTGAATTTACTTTAGTGGGCATGAGAGTACAGAGATGTGTGTCTTCTCAAAAGGGAGGGAGATAGTCTTTATATTATGGTTTTGAATGCTATCTTAGAGAAATGGTATATGTTTCATAGTTCCCGTAATACAAGAAATAAGCAGTAGTAAAATTTAAATCTCGAGAGAGTAGTGTAAAGTAAGAACTCTGCTTTCCTGGTATTTTCTTTTTCTTTCCAGTACGTATTCAAGAGAGGAGTTGACATGGTGCTCGGGGATATGGATTAGTGTTGGGTGGTGTTTTGTGTGGGGGGTGTGTGGTTGGTTTTTTTTTTTTTATTGGTTGGACTAGATGATCTTAAAAGGTCCCTTCCAACCTAGGTGATTCTGTGATTCTGTATAAACATGTACTTATCCAGGTAAAACAAGACACTACCCCTTTGTCTCTAAAGCAGCATGAGATGCCACTGTAATTTTTAAGGTTGGACTTTCACTGGAAAAGATAACATAGTAAGTTTATCTCAGAGTAGAACCTAAATGTTTCGTATTATTTTTATCTCAAATTACTTTTGCTATATCAACCATATTAAGTCTTTTTAGCATTGACAAGTCTGGGATGTTTTTCTTCTTTTTTCTCTTTAGAACCATGGTATCAGATACTTGTTATTAATGGAAATGTAACTATGTGCCTCTGTTTAGTTTCTGTGTGTATGTATATACATTTAAGAATAGAAATGGAATGTAAACTTGCAGCTTTCCAAAGTAAGAACCAGCTTGTGATTGGTTTCCCATACAGCTAATTTATGAATACGCCCCAGAATGGGGACGGCTGGCAAAGGGAATTTAGGCTGGGTGCAGTTTGGCATTTTAGCTAAGTGACCGTGGTGGCTGGATGGAGGTGGGGAAGACAACCCTGTCTTCAGCTGTGTGTTCCCAGCATTTCTCATCTGCTCCAACAACCAAGTCGAGGAAGATGAAGTGCTCTGGTTTTTGAAGGTTCACCTTTCTGTTGGTTTAGCTCCGTGACTTGGCTCGCTGCATGTAGGGTGGACTCCTGTCAAGCTAAAGGGGGATGGAAGAGCGGCTGCAGCCTGCAGAAATACTTCGCTGCTGGGTTAGTTTGGCTGCAATGTCAGACATCCCCTGTATTGGGAACGAGCTATTGTGTTTTAAGTTTGTGGCCAGGTCAATTTGCATAATTTGATATGCCCTGGCCTGGCTGTTTGTAAAGCTCAGGTTTGTGTGTACTTCATATGTCCTCTATGAGAATAGAAAGGAAGATGAGCAAAATTATGTGTGTGTGGGGCAGGG
The DNA here is from genome assembly GCA_028565335.1 of Limnodromus scolopaceus. NCBI lineage: Eukaryota > Metazoa > Chordata > Aves > Charadriiformes > Scolopacidae > Limnodromus > Limnodromus scolopaceus. Next base: position 60,404,598 of record JAOXNO010000001.1, read on the forward strand.
GATTTGGGAAACATCCCTGAATTTTTAAAGGCTAAGGGACAAGGGGGAGGTAGCCTAAATGAATAGTAGCTGCAAAAGTGTGTCTGTAAAACATGAAATCCTTTGTTGCAGAGAAAAAAACAAAGTTTGTTTAAATCAAGTGTGCTTTTAATTTCTGGGTCTTATTGCTGGCTTGGTGTAATAACTTAGTTTGGATTAAGGTCTTGTCAGTTGTGTATTAATGCATTGATCAATTTGAATGAAGTTGATTGTGATTAAAAATTTTAAAAAGAGAAATCTAAGTATCTAATTTTAGAAGGTGGTGACATCAAGTGGTATTTTCTTTTTTCTTTACAGGTTGTCTTGGAGTGGAGTAGAGACCAGTATCATGTTATGTTTGATTCATACAGAGACAATGTTGCTGGCAAATCATTTCAGAATCGGTGAGCTTTACTTGCAGTTGACAGTATTGCACATTTTACTGTTCAATGAATTTTCAAATATTTAAATCAAATAAGAAAGTAACATACTGTTGAATAGGACCTTATTGTAACTGTTTTAAAGTGAAAGACTGTAGATTTAGATTAGATATTGGGAAGAAATTCTTTATTCTGTGGGTGGTGAGACATTGGAACAATTTTCCCACGGAAGTTGTGTGTGTCTCATCCTGGGAGGTGTTCAAGGCCAGGCTGGATGGGGCTTTGAGTAACCTGGTCTAGTGGGAGGTGTCCCTGCCCATGGCAGGGGGGCTGGAACTAGATGACCTTTAAGATCCCTTCCAACTCTAACTGTTCTATGATTCTGTGACTCTAAATCTGCAGCAAATTTTAAGTTTAGTGGTTTTAAAATTGTGAGTTTGTGCTTAATATCCCAGCATGGAAGATGTTCGGCATTTGGAAGCTTTAGTCATATAATAGAGTTTATATTTTAAATGCGTTTTATTCATCCAGTCTCTAATGAAATGTGAAGATGGTGCTAATGTTAACAATAAAGGGAGGACATGATATGTTTTCCATTTTAAGATAGGAAAATACAAGTACTGTTCCTGTGCACTTAAAATTCCAACTTTCAATGTTTTGAAATGTTATTTTTCATTTGCCTTACGTTTTCTATCACTTCTTTTGGGGGACATCATTTCAGTAGAGAAGTCACAGAGCTAGCAAGAAGAAGCTTTCTGAAGCTGAGTGCGCGGAAGAAGTCACAGCAAGTTGGAAACCAAGTCATACAGTTTGTTTCAGTTGTGTTAACTGCTGCATGACTTCTTGTGGTTTCATCATCCGTGTCTGAATAGTTGTGGGGTCTGTTGCTCAGGAAGTCAGTGGACTGTGAATTGGTAGGTGGAAGAAGCTACTAAGAAGATACCATCTGACTCTTGAGTGTTCATACCCTCAATTGGAAAAAAACAAACCCACCCTGAAAGCAGATCCTTAATCTGCCTTGAGGTTTGCTGAATCACGGGACACTAGAAATGATTGGATCAGTTTGTCACACGGTAGCTGGTGGGAGATAACTGTAAAAGTACGTTGCATGGTGTCCTGAATCCTATGCACTTTTACAGCCTCATCTCTTACCCCCTCCTCCGTTTTCCAAAGGATGACAGATGGAGGCAGAGTGATACAGCTCATAGAGACGATTAGCTTAATGTTTACATGTTTCTGAAGTACTGAAGCATGGTAGTTTGTTCCTGTTGGTACTAAAATGCCTGACTTTGTGATAATTGAGCACAGTGCTTTTATGAAATGGTCGAGTTTGTCCAAAACAAAATCACAAATCTTACTGTTGTGGTGTAGGTATAGTCAGTTCCCATTTCTGCAATGTGTTTTCTTACATGGTTTTGCTTGTGTAAAGCACTCCTTAGCTAGTCAGTCTTGCCCTTAGCTAGTGTTGATCTTTGTGAGTAAAATATCCAGTGCCTGGGGAGGAGCTATTGCTTGCCTGAGCAAAAGTTTTCATGATGGGTGCTTAAGTTCTTCCAGTTCGCCCATATGTTTTTAATACTCTTATGTCAGGCATGACAGGGAGGTTTGTTGTGGTATTTGTGTGCAGATACGAAGTTCTTGTAAAAATTCATACCAACAAAAAGTCTTTGCAGGGACATGCTCTTAGGCATCCATTAACTTTTAGAAGTCCCTTGTCAGGAGTTCAGGTTTTTTTTTATTATTATCAAACTTCACAAATTCACTAATGGACCCCGTCTTGGATCATGCACTGTATCAGTGTGGTTTGACGGAGTTTTAAAGGCTGATATTATTGCAACATGTAGGATGTTACATGATTTTTACATAAACCAAGGATTGTAAACTTGTAGTTTTGATCCTAGCTTATCCATTGGTTTTAATGAGTTCATATTTTAGTGTTAGAGAAAAATATTCAGAATTGGAGAACAGGAAGCTCTTTGGTTTGGAAATTAGCAGATCCACTGCTTAGTGAAGAGTAGAAGCTGCGTGGACTTCAGGAAATATTAATGGACCTTCAAGTGAATTGAAGTAGTATCATCTTATAGGAGCTTTGCAGGAAAACGTCTTTGTTTTTCGTAATCAGTTGTGTTACAAACTTTTGTAAAGAAAATCTCAGTGTAAAATGTAGACAGATTTGTGCATGTGGGCAAGCTCCTTTTGGTTATAAACTGAAAACCTTTTCTTCCTGAGTAACATAAAAACAGTGATGCTGCTAGCATCATTAGTTACATATTGAATGCTCGTCTTTGCCAGACCAAGGAAAACTTCTTATTTTGCCTTGAAGTTTAGCAATTCCTTTCGTTTCCCTCCTTTCACGTGTCCTTTGGCATCCCAGCTGTTGCACTTTCTAGGAAGTCACATCAGCTGCTAAACTTCTACTTACATAGCCCAGGCCTTTACACAGCTTGAGATAGAGGAGTAGAAATTCCAGGGCATTTTACCAGGCCGCTTGATCTAAACCCATTTTTGAAGACTTAGTTAGTTTTGGTTAGAAAATAAAAGGGAGAAAAGGAAACTAAAGTAATGGAGGTGCATGTGTGAGAGTCTTGGACAGGAACTCTATTTCTCTCTACCAGCAAATTTTGCATTTTGGCAAATGCTGAAGTATAATTTTGCTATTCCAGGGCATGGTCAAATTGTGTTTAAAACTCCATAATGTGTGTGGAAACAAAATCTGAAGGAGCAATCCTCAGCTTTTAAAACGTATAAACTGATTTCAGTGTGGTACAGCAAGTGAGAGCTATCAGTGGTTGGGGAGCCATTAATTGTTGAGCAGAGTGAGGCTGGAGAGAGGAAAAGATGCACGAATTAGGGAGACAAGAGGTACTGGAGCGGGAATAGCGATGGAACAGCTGAGTTGCTGTTGGTGGGCAATTAGAGAGATGTAAAGGCAGGAGGGCTGGGAGGTTTCCAGTGGGGAGCTTAAGGGCGTAATAGACTTACAGTCACTCATAAAGAGGCTCAGCAAGGTTGAAGATCACCGTATGGTAGCTTGGGAGAGATCCAGAGGCTGCTGTGCTCCTTCAGCAACTGTGGACGCGGAGACAATGAGGCTTTGTCTTCTCGCGGCAGTCTTGCTGTGAGCACGGCTCTCATGTCTGAACAAACATCACGGGTATGGAAAGTGCTTCTGGGCAGGTGTGTAGAAGAGGCAGCACGTGACAGGTCCCCTCTCCTCTCTGGGAGAGGCGGTGGCTCTGGCTTTGTCTTCAAGCAGGAATCAGGATCAATAGGGTAGGGACCTATTGATGTTTTTAGGTTTGTGTGTAACGAAAAAAAAAAAGTATGTTTTTGAAAGAGGAAAATGTAAATGAGTATCCAAAACAAGCCTGTCGTTAACTGTCTGGGAATCTCCAAGGAAGTTTCCCAAGTCCACATTTGCTGATATTAAAGTCAGAACCAGATAGGAAAATTGAAAATTTTCTGCAGAAAATTGTTATGTAATTCCCATTTAGGCAGCTCATCTTGGATTCAGTCTGTTTGCCAGACTAGTCTTTGTGATGAAGACCAAATGCATAAATCTACATGAAGGAGGAATGCAGCTACAGAATTTGAGGGAGAAAATTTTTGATCTTTTCTGACCTTGAACAATTTGCAAAAGACTCTGCATATTAAAAATAGTGTTTGAGAAGGATAATGCAGAAGTGGCTCTCCTGTTCCTTTTTAATTTTAAAGCAAAATGCCACTCCACATGCCTTTCAAAATACAAACTTTCAGTACTTTTTAAGAAGCCATGAAACCAACCAGAAAGCTTTGCCAAAGACCAAAAAGGTGAAATCTTAACAGTGTCACTGATCTTAATTGGGAGCAACAAATTAATTTGTGTGTGTTTATCATTTTTTATTATTATGTTTGATAACCACTACTTTCTCAAACAATGTACGCTGTAAAAATGCATTAAGAAAATTTATCTCAGTGTTTGGATAAATTTTAAGCTATTAGACTAGCAGCTCTGCAAAGAGTTCACTTGCATTAGCAGCCTTTTTTACTAGTTTCTATTGCCACTGGTAATGAAGAGTGTTCATGCGAGAGCACTGCAGAGTGTTTCATGTCAGAGGTGAGAGAGACTTTCTGGGTGGTGGTGCTGCTGGGGAAGGCAGCACTTCTTAAATGTTCAGACTGTCTCAGAATGACCCACTGTTATCCTCTAAGTGCCACAGCTCAGCTAGAATTGAGTACAAAATGTTGCTGTCTATTGTGCTGTAACCAGCTCCTGGCTTCCCTACGTTTTGTGCTTCAGTTATTGAGTCTCAGCCAGTAGACAATGAAGCTGGGTGGAAGTTGTCTGTGTGTCGTACTGTGCAAGGGAAGGTGGAGGAGATATCTATAACGTCTGTCTCTTTTCGAATGTGTCTTTGAAGGATGCAGTGAGTGGGGAGGGAACACCTTTCCTTGGAAACCTCATCGTGTGACCCTGTGGATCGTAGTGGTAGAGAAATGCTCAATGTTTGCTAGGCCATCTACAGGTTAGGAAGGTATTGAATAGCTTGACACTGGAACTTTTGAAAATAATAGTTGGGACATCCTCCTGCTCTCTGGGACTGAGGTTCACCTGCAGCACCAGCCTGGAGTACCTGCTGAAACTTAGCTGTGGGCCTCAGAGAGGAGATTGTCTTAAACAAATAGAAAAAAAGGTACCCCAAATCCCTTCTTTTCTTCTGCCTTAGGTATGCTAGGAAATCTGTAACTGTCCAGAAACAGCTCCAGGATATGAAATTGTGTCAAGAATGAATTTGACTGCTATGTCTAGAGTCTGAATTCATGTACCCTACTTAGGTTGTTGGTTTATGAAATGCTGTGTTAAGTAATATCTAAGAGTCATTCCTAAGATAGATGTGGTCCTGATGAGATATTATTGGCTCTGTGCAACTAAATAACAGCAAATATAATTTAAGTCTTTATATTTCGTGCTGTCCTGCCTAATGCAGTTGGTGAATTAAGAATGTGCCTGGGTGCTAGTACTGATTTGAGAAATATGTAAGGGGTTCGAAGGAGTTGGGTTATAGGTTAATGTCAGTGAACTTTAGAGGATAAAGTTTAGATTTCATTTAGGTACTGAACTGTTATAGCCACTTTATGTCCTTTTTGGTTTTTTTGTCTGCTGTTTTGTCAAAGACTTGTGTATAATTAAGAGATGATACAGCTAAAAAGAAGCTTTTTGCTTTGTCTTGTTTGCAGCCGAGACACCGAGTATTTCTGTTGTTAGACAGAAATTGCTATTGTAGGATGCCACAAACACTTGTAATGTAATATTAAACAGCTCATGTAGCTTTCATTTGAATTATGTAGGCTTTGTTTACCCATGCCGATTGATGTGGTATACACCTGGGTGAACGGCACAGATGTTGAACTGATCAAAGAATTGCAACAGGTCAGAGAACAGATGGAGGAAGAACAGAAAATAATGAGGTAATAATCATGTATTTTTTTCCCTTTAACTGACAGCAGCAATCTAATGCAGCACTAGCCCTCTTTAGTTTTTTCCCATGTTACTCAACATGCAAATTCAAAGTGCATTTTCTTACTTCTTTGTGTGATTATTCTCAAAACCTTGTTTCAGTTCTATATTTAGGTGTGAAGTATTGTCTAATCAGAAAACTGTTTAAGATACAAAGCATAATAAATTAAAGTAATTAAGGATGTTCTGTCTTGAATTTGTAAAATGCCATGCAGAAAACAGTGCTTTATGTATGTCATTTTATATTGATATGTGTTATTCAGTTTCTAAATAATAGTAATAAAACTATGTCTCAAATTTATAACCTCTTAGCCTCTCTTCATCCCTTTCCTCCTCACCCTTTCCCTCCCAGTGTTTCTTTTTATAATGGGCTTAATAAAATCTTAAGCATGTGTTTCTTAAAGGCTGCTTTTTAAAGTTAGACTTGTAGTCTCTCAAACACTGAAAGTGAGAAAGAGGAAAATAGTTTATTCGTGTTATAGAGGTATGAGTCATCCTTCTAACTGAGGAGGGGAAGACATGCATGGCTGCATTTGGTGCTATAGATTGTGCTATACAGTTCTGCAGAATTACCGATCTAAGGCTTCAAACACAGGCTGCTGCAGATATCTTGGATTGTGTCTTGTAACCATTGATTTAGTTCTTAATAAGCAAATCTGTGGTCACATGGTCTGTTTGGCTAGAAAATACACTAAATAGAAGAATATGTCTGTATTTTAAGCGTTGTAATAGTTTAGTGCACAATAATATGAAATCCACAAGTGAGAGGGTTGATCTGATTTTTTTGGCATGTTATGACTTGCAATTTAGGTACCACTAACAATGGGATCACAAGTGAAATTCTCCATCTTTGTTTTGCTACCTAAAAAATGAAAGTATTAGTAGGACTTTAAATCCATTAGGTTTAAATATGTTAAACATTGACGTGATCTCTGCTCTGGAAAGCTTTCAAATTAATGCTGATCTTTTCCTAGCAGTTCATATAGCAAATATTAATGATTTTAGCTTTCTCACCACTCATGCTATGATTCCCAATTTACAAAGGGAAAAACACGTACTGGTGTTTTTCTATAACACTATTGGAAAGTTGATATCAAGCTTATAAGTAAGACTTAAGGCCATGCCATGTTCATTATCTGCAGGGGCACCTGGTTCTCTCCCTTGTAGATAATGTTTTTTTCATGTACTTTGAAATCGGTTAGCACTGTTATAAAAAGAGCTGTTTCATGGGATCAAGGTAACTTCAGAAGACAAAGAAAAGGATGCTATAAATCCTTGCTAATGAGTATATATTTTGTATTGCGTAGCAAAACTTAGAAAGTTGTAACTTTCTTGTTGATATGCCTAAACCGAGCTAGTTGTGGTCCATGTGATTTTATTCTTCAGCGGGGACTGTAGCTTGATGGGTGGTTGTTCTCTTTCTCTTGGTGTGTGTAGAAGGGTGCCCTTCCGGTATTCTTATGATTATTATTTAGCATCAGCACTGCATTTCCTTTACATTAATCCTCATTAGCTTTTATTTGCACATGACAAATGCATTATAGACCTTAGCAGAGTATGTATGTTAGGCAAAACAATGAAGTCAGCCTAATTTCAGGTCACTTCATCCTGGTTTCTTACCAGTGTTATTTTGATTTCATCAGCAGTTTCATTAAGTAATCTAATAATAACCCCTGAAAATCCTGTTAGCAAAAAGAGTCCTGCTGCCACAGCTGTCAGCACAACTGAGAACTTCTGAGCTGCGCTGCACAGGGATGAGCAGTGAGGGACACGTGTGTCAGCCTGTGCTCGCCTTGGCAAGGCCAGTGGCAAGGCCTTGGCAGTTTTATAACTGGGTTATCCATGCTTCCACAACGTGTCCCTGACTCAATTAACAATCTGAAATTACACTAAATTCCTTACTGTCAATTCAGTGTTACTTAATGTAGTTGTTTTAATTTTGTAATAGGGAAATACTCGGAAAGAATGCAACAGAACCAACAAAGAAGAGGTGAGTGTGTGTAGGCTTGGGCATAAATTGGAATAAATGATACCCTACCCGTTGCTAGCTGAAAGCAGATGCTGGTTGGGGAGGTTGTTTGGTTTCTATAGCCTGTGCATGCTTTCCTTCCATGTTGCTTCAAGAAAAGTTGACAGCATGATAATATATATGTTGAATAAAAGTAATGTTATTGTGACATACTTAGTTCTGTAAAATGTGACTATTTCTGAAGTTCAGAAAGTGTATCCTTGTCACTGATTAGGCATCTTTCCTATTCCGAGTGTGGTTTTTTAATGCACGTGTACCTGGAGTTTTGTAATTCAAAAGCGTGAAATTTTTTTCAACGTTGCTTTCACCTGCCATTTGTATACATGGCACTGCAAGCAGTTGTCTGTGGAGGGTCTGAGCCTCTTGTGCCTCCACTGCCAGGAGGCAACAGGGCCTGGTCTTTCCCATTCTTCACTGGGCTTGGTCATTCTGCTATTTAGAGATCTTAATGAGGTCTTCTCTGTGGGCAAACTTTGAAATCTTGGAAACTTTTGAAGAAACAGTTATGGGAATGAACTGAACTGTGACAGTCAGATACTGCCTTCTGCAGCAAAATAAGCATGCTCTTAGTAATTTCCCCCTGCCCCAGGAGATGTTAGAAATAATTTATCAGATTTTACAAAAACATCTCTCATTGTATCTAACGTTGATTTTTGTCTTAAATTTTCTACTAGTGTTAAATATACCTCTGGTGTTTTGCTGTAGTGAGAAGCATCTGGAGTGTTTGCTGACACACTGCATCAAAGTGCCAATGCTTGTCCTGGATCCTGCGCTGCCTACCAACGTCACACTGAAAGACCTGTCGTCCATTCATCCTGCTTTACAAGCTGCTAACAATATGTTCTTTGTAGCAAAACCAAAAAATCCATCTACCAACGTGACAGTAATTGTTTTTGATAGCCCTAAGGATGGTAAGAACCTATTTGTCAGATTCCAACCAGTTTTCTAGAGGAAGCTTTTTAGTAAGCCGTTGTGAATTAGGTTGTGGGTTTTTTTTTCTCTCCAATACCGCTTCTGCCACTAATTTTCTGTTTGACTTTAGCAAGTCATTCATTGTCTCTTGCCCTCAGTCTGTTCCTCCAAATGATGACATTAATGAAACTGTTTGCTTTCCTCCCAGACAAGTGATTACAGATGATTAGAGTTCCATGCTTTAAAAGACTATTGCAAAACAGGTTTGATATCCAAATATCTGTGTTGCACTGGTAATCTCAGAAGGCTGAGGTTTAGACTGAGGAAGATTAGTTTTAGAAATCCTCTTTTAATTGCTGTGAAGTCTAGTTTGAATATTATGCAGTAAGTTCTGCCCTTGCTCAAAGGATTGCATACCTTAAAATTAGCCATGTGTTCAGCATATATAAGTAGGATCTTAAAGCAAGTACAGGCAGTTTATTTTGTTTAATATATAGTGCCTGACCACTACCACCCACTGGCCCAATCACTGGTGTTTATTTTACCATCAAGAATTATTTACCAGCTATAAAGACAATACTTCACACCGTAAATACCCAAATCTTTTTAGTTTGCAAAGGTGTGTCTTAGTTACTAGAATGTACAAAAGAAGTGACTTTCAGTTTTTGATTTGCAATGCATTTTATATATTCTAGTTGAAACTGCCCATTCTGGAATGTTAAAAGACAACAGCAAACAGATAGTATGGAGGGGCTATTTGGTATGTACTTTTAAAATCTTTTGATTTGTTTTTGTATATGTGAAACTTTTTGTACATTTTTGGAAAGTGTTTCTGTGCTATTCGCTTTTTGTAAGTCACATGTAGTAAGAAGTGAAAGCTTCTAAAATAACCCTTATTTCAAATCTGAGGTTTGGGTTAAGTGATAAAATATACACTATTAAGTCTGTAACCTGATGTAACAGATAAATGTGAATTACTCTCAGTTTAAAAGTCTTCATACCCTGTTTTCTTGTTTTTAGACTACAGATAAAGAAGTTCCAGGTCTGGTATTAATGCAAGACTTGGCCTTCCTTAGTGGATTTCCAGCTACATTCAAAGAAACAAATCAGCTACGAACAAAACTACCGGAGAGCCTGGCCTCTAAAGTAAAACTGGTAAGGGTCTAGAGGAAAGAGTAATTTAGTTGTATTGGTTTTTTGGAGTGGGCCACATATGGGATCTCACCCGCCTAGGATGCTTAAGGTGTTTCTGATAGTAGTATGCTTTCCTGTGCAACTCTGCTTTCTTGAATTGTTAAGAGTGACTCAGTTGCCTTCAAAATACCAATTGTCCATTCTGGGACTGCCAAGTGATTAGGCATTAGATTCACTAGCCTGCAACTGATTAAAAAGTACCAGCCTTACCAGTTTCTCTCAGCCTTTTGCTATAGGCCGTTGGCTTGCTGAAGAATATTGGCTTGTTTAATGTGACAGAATTTTGTTTATGTAGCTTCTTAGCTTTTTTCATCTCTTTTTGCTCTTAAGAGAGTTATCTTAATAGTAACAGCATCGGATCGTTTCAGAGCTGAATGCAGCATTTCTCTCTGCCAAGTACTCTGTGTGGTCTCGAGAAGTTGCACTTCAATTTAGCCGCCTATAGAACAACAGTAGATCACAACTTGTGTGAGTGCCATCCATTAGTATTTCGTGCCTTCTCTTCTCCCCGACCATTTGGACACCTTTTCTGGTTACAGCCAGGTGTAACAGATAGGTAAAAGTTTCAAAAGTCTGGGAAAATCATTGGCTTATGTATTGGGGAGTGGTGTGATTTGTGGTGTGAAAGGGGCTGAGGGACAGGGAGTTTGTGGAGGAGAAGGAGTTAGCAGGGGTAAAGGGGTGTCAGTTCATAGGTACTCTGTTAGTCTGCCCACCTGTAGGATGTGCTGATTCACTTTATGGTTTGTTCTTGGTTCTTGGATGAGCATGACTACCTTTCCTTGTCTTTTTGTTTTGTTTTGGTTTGTTTTTTGGCAGGCTGGGTTAACAAACCATGTGTTCTGCTATTGCAGAAACAATATTGTGTAACCCCTTTTATAGGCTGGTCACACTCCAACTAAATGTAAGCTGAATTTCTTCTTTCTTGTCTTGTCTTGTGTTAGCAGGCTGCCTTACAGTCTCACTAATGCTCTTAAACAGCTTAATAGAGTTCTTAAATGTTTAAGCTTAAATAGCTCTCTTCTTTTCCCTTTGTTTACACCTCTAGTATATTCATAACAAGTGGCTATGACTTTCCCTAGCCTTTATTTTACTAAGTTAATTAGGCAGTGCTCATCCCACAGCACTGGCTCTCCCTCCCATCCTTCTGACAGCTGTTCCCTGCCACTTCCATGGTGTATTTTTCTGCCTTCAACACGATTGACTGGAATTTTGTCCAGCATTTTAAATGAGGCATCACCAGAACTTTTTACACAATGAAAAATACATAGTATGTAGTTAACCCAAGGTTGGCAGCCTGGCAGAGCCTGGCTGTGTGCTAGATCATGCTCATTGCAAACAGTGCTGCCACCTTTCCTAGGTAACCTTCCTTGCATCCTTCTGCTGCTGTGTATTGGTACTGTTCATAAAAATTGTCTCTTGCTATTGCAAATCTGTCGCTTGTTCAGGTGAGTGGTGGCAGATGTGCTCTGGTATGGCTAAGGCATCCTTCCTTCTCTTTCTTAGTGGCACACTGGTTAAATAGCAGTGGATATTCATATGGTCAGTCTGTTAATCTCTTCTTGTTTTATATGCTATGGATATTGTTTTATATCACTTTAAGGAAATTGTGTTTACTGTAGAGAAATGGGGTTGTTATCCAACAGGAGATGGTGCTTCAGTTTTGCTGTCTGAGGTGCTAGGTTCTTCATTTCAGGTTTGCATGGGGAACACTGTTGGTTGAATGCTTCCTGACTTTGAGTCCTCTGAAGAATCTTCTTTGAGTACAGGTTCATCCATTTGGGTTTGGAGCCTTTTCTAGTTCATCACCACAGCTTAAGTTACAAGTTCCCATTTGACTTAATGGGGCTGAAAAGCTCAGAATACTTTTGACTTCAATTACCAGTTCTTTTCATTTGTTAAACTTGCCCTTTAGCGTTCAAGAAATTTAGTAACAAGATGTTCCTTAATTATATTTTTTTCTTTTTCAATTTAAAATCAATTAGCTTATGTTTTCCTGACTTAGGGTTATTTCCTAGGAGCAGCTCTTCTGTAATGTTCTCATTAATTACCAATTTGATATCTGAAATAATACTGCCTCTATCAGTTCAGCGATTATTTGGTGGAAAAGAAATCTGTCTGCTTCAACCTCTGGGGATATATTGGAGCAGCATCCTGGGCACTGTTTGTTCTCTGGTCGAACATTATAGATATAAGCTATTGTAGTAACATAGTTCTGAGGAATGTTCCCCCTTCAAACAATATTTGGAATTTCATTCACTGTTCATTAGCATATGTTGCTTTATACTCTTTTTCAAAAATGATTTTGACTTAAATCAGTTCTTTTATCCATAATACCCTACTGTGTGTTGTTTTGGGGGTTTTTTTTTGAGTTCTGGTGCCTTTTATCGTTAACACTTGGGGTTTCTTTGTCAGACTAAATTTTATGTGTCTTTCTGGGACCCTTCAGTGTCTTTCTGTCCTTGATTATACCACCTTCTCTTCTTCCCTCTGGTGTCTGCTGTCATGGCTTGAACTAATATATTTGCTGCTAAAACATACTTGTTGTTGGGGGGTGTGTGTGTGGGCGGGCGTGTGTGTTCTACTTTTTTTTTTTCCTTGGTCCCCAGCTCTCCCCAGGCACTTTCTAATGTCAATAGTTGTGGTTATTTCTCTAATTACATTATCTAGCTGTTGTTCAAGTCAGTATTTGTGCTTTTTCTCCTTAATACTCCTGTGCGGACTTTTGCTTCCAGCACTGAGAAGTTCATAATTCTCTCTTGGATTTCTGCTGTAAATCTGTCAAGCACAGACCTTATTCTTAGACTGGCCTGTGTCTCTTGTGCTATAATAGAGACCTTCCATCTTTCACAGATGCCTTGGAAGAATGAAATACCCAGATTTCTCCTAATTACTTTGAGCCATCTGCTGGTTTTTTTTAATTGTTTTGTGGTTTTAAGACTTGTGGAGCGATTCTGCCTGGACCTTAATTTTTTGACTGCAGTCATTTATGTTTTTTCTCCTGTTTCATCAGATGATCCCTTTCATCATCCCTTTTCCATACCCGTAGGATCTCCTAGCAGTATTAGTCCTGTGGAAAACATGACAGATGGATTCTTTCTGTGTTTCAGTTCTGCTTCTCATGTCCAAGCAGCTGCCAACCTGTTGTCTGTATTCAAGCTGATCACTCACTTAACGCTTTAGCATATCTTGAAAATGCTATAGTTTCTCTGTGGTTTTGCATTGATGTCCAGATAAACATAAAGGCTGCATCTCTGGGGTGTCTTAGATATATCTCCCATCTCCTTGTCTGTTTTTACGGAGGCAACATCCTGTGCCTAATATCTTTCTACATGATTTTTTCCTTCCCCTGTCTCTGTTGTGTTTTTCTCCTTGTCATCAGTCACGTGTCATCCAGTTGACCACAAATCTTTCTGTTTGTGCTGGTTCTCTTCTCCTCGGTGTGTTCTTATCCTTGTGTAAATATTACCATTGTGATCAGCTCATTATCTGTTCCTGAGAGCTCATCTTGTGCAATTTGGTTAGGCATATCTCTGTATAAAGACAGTTTTTCTCAGGTATCCACAGCATTCTGCAGTTTCTCCATCCAGTCATACTGCTTCCTGTGTTTCTTTTCCTGGTAGTGGATGCTTTAGAACAATTAAATTGGTATTATTTTACCCTGGTTGGTCATAGCAGCAAATTCTTCCCCAACTGGTTCTCTACTCTTGATAGCAGCAATTTAGTTATATTATACCTACAATGGAATATACGTATGCAAATGTTAGAAATGTTTTATTTGCCAGGATAAAAATTTTTACGTATCAGGTTGCTTCTGTAGAAGCATTTACTAAGATCCTAGCTCAGAATCAGTTCTTCATTCAGTGGATATTGTAGATATACATAACCAAGTATGGGTTTCTCCTTTCCAAAGAGAGAGGTGCTAGGCTAATGCTACAGTTAAGTAGTTATTTACAGTCTCCACTGAAATTTGCAGAAATGTCTTTGCTGTTACCACTTCTGGAATCTGAGGTCTGTGAGGCAGTGTCAGATGCCTGGTGGAGAGGACGAAAGTTGTACCTGAGTTTAGGCTTGATCTGTATCTTGTAGCTGCTTCCTGATGCTTAATGGGTTTCTGCATGTGCTAAGTGGCTTTTCTCAGTGCAATGCTGGTAGTAAAGAAATAATAATAAAAAATTTCAACAATGCTGCTATTAGAAGGCAAAAAAGGTGAGAAAGGGAGGAGTGTTGCTGTTGGTGCATTTGTGTTGAATGTTGGGAATGCTGCTTTAATTAGTTTGCTTTAGTTTGTTTGATTGAAATCACTTCTGAATCCAAAGAGGACCAAAAATTGCTTGGACATCTGGGCCAGGTGTTTCTTGTTCTAAAAGTCTAAAAATCTCCGAGATGAGCTCAACTGGAGGGGGTTAAATTGTGAAGATTTAGTATATAATGAATTGATTTCCAAGGTGAATTACGTATGTTATAGTCTACTGAAATTTTGTACTTGTGACCTGCGCTGTAATGTAGTGGTGTGGAGGTTTATTTCCAGATGAAAGGTAAGCAGCAGTGTGTATGCTGGTCACATTTGTTGTTTTAAGTTGTGTGTGTTATGACAGATGTGGTTGAAAATTATATTTGGCTGCTTTTTATTTTCCATGCTTTCTTGATGGTACATTTGTAAGCCACTAGATGGAGGTGTTACTCTGTGCAGCTCTCTGCTGCTAAGCCCTGTTTCTTTAAAGGCTCTAAGATGTTACATTGTACTATGTATGAAGAACAACTCAATTTTTTTTTTTCACTTTTCCTTTCTCCACCCATTACGTACATTTCTAAACAAAACAATCGTTGCCCAGCCTAAAAAAGATGCTAGTGACTTAAAAACTAGGTAGTGATATAAAAACTGACGAAGGATTGAAAATGCAAGGTAATTTGATTTGTTTGATTTTGTTTTTTAAGGCAATCATGCTAATATTTTTTCACTGAAATAGTATCCAGTAATGAAAATTTTCGGAGAAAGGTGAATTTCCTTCAAGACTTAATATCCCGATTTCTTCAAGGAAATCTGAGAGCTTATGGATCTACTTCTTCCGGAAAATATTGTTTCCCCCTGAATCTGCAGGTGGCATATATACATATATATATATCTCTGTATATGTATCTGGACAAATTATGTTGGAAACTAAGGGCTGTAATGTGTCTTTTAATGACCTTGTCTTACTAATGGAAGCAAATCCACATAGGAAGGTGCTGGCCCAGTGATGCTGGGTGTTTGCGGTGCTCACTGCCTTGAGACTGGGGGGTCTGGCTTCTTACTGCTGCTCTTGTCACAGTTGATGGAGCAGACAGGTGGCTTCTGGGGTTGGTGTTGAATGTTCACACAGAGGTAATAAGTAAGCTTTGTTGAAAAAAAACCCAACCAAACAAAAACAACAACAACAACAAAACCTTTTGGCTCAGAGATAACCCTCCAACTAGTTACCTTATAAAGGGAATTTGGTAAATTTGTAAAGACAGGAGTATTTCATACTTGTAAAGCTTCTTTTGTAACTCTTTAACACAACACATGCCTCCCCCTTCCCTTGCTGTGTGGGCATATGAGTTTTCCCAATACTGGTACTGGAGTGTGAAAAAAGGAGCATCTCATTTCCTTAACAATCATCTTTGGCCATTAAGAAGATAGGGTAATAATTTAAAGACTGGTTAATGGTCCAAGTTGCATCTGCTCTTTAGGCCTTTTACCTTGAGAATGTAGAAATGAAAGTCCACTTCTGCCATGGGGTGGCTTAGCCCATCTGGCCTGCCTCCTAGTCCAGTAAGTCTAAGCGTTGCCAAACATGCTGGCTCCAAAGGAGAACCTGCATTTACAGTTACCTGGTGAACAGAATGCAGTTTCCCTGTCTCGATTTCAATTGCAGAATATAAATGTGCACGGGGGGTGATCTGTTCATGTGGCTGCACGGAATCTTTTCAGTCTGCTTGTGTTAGAAGCTGAGGCTTGTCTGATCACGCTGACTCTGTGCATCCACCTGCTTGTTTTTCTCTTCTATTTTCACAATACCTTTGGATTGGCTGGCCTGTTTTGTCAGGATGAAGATGATCTCTAGAAGATAATATTTCAAGGGAATGGGCAATTGCATGTGTCCCCACTGAGAAGAGGATAATACCCAAGAGACACCAAAAAGTCTGCCACAGGAAAATTCCATTTGGAATACACCAGCAACAAAGTGCTCTGAGCAGAGTTTGCAATTTATTAGAATCTAGTTAGTTATGTCACCAGATAACTTAATTGAAATCTAACTTTATTTATGGCTCTGCTTATGAAAAGACTTGTTTCTTTAAAAAGGTATTGGTGGAAAAAACCACTGATATAATAAAAATAATCTGTTCAATGCAGAGGTTATCTTAATGCCAATGCTGAGCAGTGGAGCACATTTTTATACTACTTCTTGTTTGTGCTTGGACTGTTACATATTTAAAAAAATTGAGCATATATGCTGTGTTAGTAGGGGGAAAGGGGAAATGTTTGTCATAAATCTAGCTAGGAATCTGTAGTACAGGTACCTCTTTTGTTGACTTCAGTGGTAACAAAGAGAAACTAAATGTTCTTAAATGCTTTCAAAGCTCTGGAATGGTAATATTTTTGGTTTGTTATACGTATGTTTTAAATGACAGATTCTAAGGGACTGTGTGACACTGTTGTATTCCTAAATAAAGCACATACCCACTGATGGCAGCTTTGCAATCTGTAGCATTTTGATACTGATATTTTGGGCGGTTGCTAGCTGCAGTCTGTAACTATACCTCAGCCATTTAGCTACCGAAGCCTTCCTTTCCACCCATAGGTTCAGATGATTCCCTGGAAGGTCTGAGATTTATCAAATTTTTCTGATGGCAGGCCTCATAAGTCAGATTGAAAGATCTCAAATAGCATATGAGTCAAAGCATCAACAGCTTTAAAATGTCACAAGTGGGACAGCTGGTCTTGCTAAGGGAAGGAGTGCTAACTCTGGGACAAGTGTTGTTTTAAAATGAGCAGAAAGGGTCACATGTAATAAAAAATAAAGAAAAAAAATCACTTATGGGTATTATGAAATAAACTGTGGTGGTTTTGCTGTTTTCAAACATGACAGTATTCAGATTTTGTTAACTTATGAATTGTTTTTACAGATCTTATGCAACTGAAAATCTGATCGACATGCGTATTTGTCTTACATTGCATGAAGGAAAAAAAATTAAGCATTGTTAATGAATATTGTTAATGATTGACTACAGTTATTCTTAAACCAACTGCTAAATGCATGCACTTGGAGAATCAAAGTGTGGTTGTGCTTTTAGCTTTTTTGTGTTGGTACATGCAACTTCATACGGTAAACACAGTATTTTATTGGGTTATGCTGTATTTCTAGTGAAATGTTTTGATGCCCTGCAATCTGTAAACTATACTAGCTGTTAGAGAGGGCATGTAGTGCAAGCTCCATCTTATCCTTTGCATTATGAAATCTGATACACAGACTTACTAGTGGCAAGAGATAAAAACAGCAAACAGATCAAACAGTCCCCAACTAAGAAATGACCTTAACAGCATATTGGCAACCATCATTAAGGACTTGGAGACCCACATGGATTAGTTCTGGAGCCCTTTGTATCTCAGATTTCTGAGCTGTAGGTTGATCTGTAAACCATTCTGAAAATTTCACACTTCTGACAGCAATGATGAATTAGTGGCCTTAATTTTCTGAGAAAAGCACTGCTTGGTTAAGATGGAAAAAAAAGTATAATTGTTTCAGTCATATAATAAAGTTGTAATAAAATACGAATTTTGTTATTGGGGGTGATGGATTGGATGGGGACTTACTATTCTCTTACTCCAGAAATATTTATAACACTGACAGCTTTACTGTTGTGGGTTCATTGTATAAAGATAAATTTTCTTTAGAAAGTGAAAATTAAGCATCTAGAAATGTTCTTTATCTTTAAATATTTTTCATTTCCCATTTTACTACCCCTTTTTATGTTCTTACAGAATTGTAGTTCTTTAGAAACGGTGCTTACTAGTTGTTCTTATTAGTAACTCTAGTACAAAAAATACAACAGAAAAATGGAATTGGCAAAAGAAGAGCACTGCTGTGGGTGCATGCCAGAAATTTATTTTCTCTGCTTGTATAGTTGCAGCTCTATTCAGAAGCCAGCGTGGCTCTCTTGCAACTGAATAACCCTAAGGGTTTCCAAGAACTGAGCAAGCAAGCAAAGAAGAACATGACTATAGATGGAAAAGAACTGACGCTTAATCCTGCTTATTTACTATGGGACCTCAGCTCTGTCAGTCAGGTAGGTAAATTCTGTTCCAGCATGTAAAGGTTGTAGCATTTCAAAACTGCAAGTAGAGGCTAACTAGTCAATGACAAGGAACATGGGATTTCTTCCAGAGGCTTGGAAGTGTTAAGAATCCAGTGTTTTTTATGTTGTAAGAAAACACCACAAGAGCACTGTCAAATTCTGAAATCAAGGAGGAAGAAGGATCAGAGTGACATTCAACTGAAATTTTTGTGTTCCCCATTAAGTGCAAAATTTTGCCCTCTGCACATGTTCTGATTAAGTTGTGTGCAGTCAAGTCCTGAAAGGCTTAACTGATACTGACTGGCAGATAAGCAGGCTTCTTGTGTGGGGGAGGCAGAGGGCTTTGTTAACAAACATGATTATCTTCTCTCCAGTGTTTCTTAGACTTATTTTTTTTTGCATTGCAGCATCATATATGCTGAGAAAATGCTAATTACTTCTCTTCCAAAATTTTTGAAGACCTTGAAATACAGATGTCTGTAAGGAAAGGAGGTTTACTTCAAATGCTTTTGATAAAAGCAAGGACGTTTGGCTTAGTAAAAGGAAATAAAACAACAAGATATCTGTTTCAAGATAAGATCTTCTAAGATCTTGTGGTTTTTTTCTCCTGCTAGAATTTAATTTTACAGTAAATATCAAGTGGTATGGGTAAAGTAAATGTGCCCTTTCCAGTAAAGCTTGCAGTCTGTATCCTGTGAACCCAGCTTTTGGGGAACTTTTCCTTCTTAATACAAACCCTGAACTCTGTACTTTCCCATGTTGGAAATTATGCATTGTTTTGTAAATGGGTACCTACTCAATGGATGCTGTTGCTGCTGAAATGTTTTCAGTTGTTACATTTTTGAGAATGTGTAAGCTCTGTTACTGTACGTATTAGAAAAGGAAACTTATTTACAGTGTGTAGAATCTGCAGTGAAAATGTTAAATGTTCAATTTTCTCTTGAGTTTCCTGTTTGTCACTCCTACTTCTTTTAGAAATGTTCTTTTTAGGCAGCCTTAATTGTTTTAAGAAGAGGTCATTAAGATCTAATAAATGAGAAATATGTTACAGTGTCATGTAAACTAATTTTGTTACTTACCTGAAAAGCTTCTAATTAAAATGTTGTCTTTTTAACAAAAACATATGGAAACATTTAGCTATCTAGGAGTGAATATTAGGCTCAGTTTTGGTAAAGAACTTAAGTAGGAGAAATTTAAAATAAAAGAACAGGGAATAATTGAAGACGTACTACATCATGACGCTTCCAGTGTATCTATATTAAGCGACATTTATATATGGCTTATGATGCAATATACTTGGAAGGCCCCAGCCTCTTTAAAACTGGATTTCTGAAAGGTGACGTTATGGATTTGAAATGTAACATGGCTTTTGATCAAGAGTAGGAAATAATTGAGACTAATAATCCAGGAAAACAGATGGGTGTGTTTTTTCTGCGGTTGTTTCTTCAAGAGCTGGGATCACACAAGGCACAGTCGTCTTGCAATGTGGTCAGCCCTTGTCTTAATTATATCAGGTGGTCAGCCATTGGTGTCAGAAGGTTGTATTGTTTACCTTGATAATTGAGGAGAATATGATCCTTTAGAAGAATAATGGTACTTGATCAATATACTTTCTGTTTTTGAATGTCTTAAGTTCTCAAATGCTTATGCACCCACATGCTAAAGCACACTGTTGCTACCTAGCTGGATCAGAACTTGAATGTACTATTTAAAATCTAAGAAAGGATTTTTCTCTTTTTATAGTCCAAACAGGATGAAGATATTTCTGCCAGCCGTTTTGAAGATAATGAAGAGCTGAGATACTCATTGCGATCAATAGAGAGGCATGCCCCTTGGGTACGACATATTTTCATCGTCACTAATGGGCAGATTCCTTCCTGGCTTAACCTGGATAATCCTCGGATAACCATAGTGACGCATCAGGTAACAGCCAAACAAAAGACCCCACCAAAAAACTGAAACAAACAAAAATACCAGCATGAAAGTGCCACTAGTAAAGATTCTGTGTTTGCTTTGAAATGTAGTTATCCCCTTTCAGCTATAGGCTGCATTTATTTGGAAGGTAGAAGTGACCAACTCTTCCCCACCTCATCCATGGTTTTATTAAACCCCAGAACGTCTTTGTATTTTGGCTAAGCAGATAACTGAATATATATCAACCTCTCATTTAGTCCTCTTTTCCAAATACTGAGGCTTCAGGTAACATATACCCATGTCTAATTTCCTTATAAAGCCTATTTATAAAAAACCTGGGGAGAAGAAAATGTGCTCTGAATCCATAAACAGTCTCTCAGGACCAGTAATAACCTAATAAGCTTATGTTGAGACAGGATGGATTACAATTACTGAAACTAAGAAGATGGCTGCAAAAAAAGTAGCTATGCATTCTAAAAAGTTTATTTTAAAAGAGAAAGGGAATCCTTCAGGCTTCCTGAATAAGTGAAACAAAAATACTCTAGTAGCTTCTTATTACGAATTGGGAAGTAATTTTGGAATCTGGACATGCCATAGGAGCCTTGAGCAACCTAAGTGGTAACAAGATACTAATTCAACTTCTGTTGCTGTCTGCTTTTGAAGTTAGTTGAAAGAGATGGGAGAATCCTGACTTTTTGAATGCTGGGACAGGTTCAAATTGCTTGAAATTTTGTGCAGCCTGTACTGTATGAAAAGTGTAAATATGTGTACACTGGGCCTGATCCAGTTCCCAGTGAAAGAGGAGTTTGTGTCTTTGCATTGAACCAGGTGCGGTTTCCTAGTTAAGCAGCAGGCTTGAAAATGGTTTTGAGGGGGAAAATGAGATAGTGAGGGGTTTTGGGTGGTGGTTTTTTTTGGCTAAAATCTTTTCACTTTTTTCTCTTTCATTTCTTCTCGTTTCTGATAAAACTCTTTTATAGTAGATAAGTATCAAATATATCTGATGTACCTGACCTTTTATGGTTTGGGGTTTGTTTTGGTTTTTTTTTATTTATTTCTGAAACTGTTTTGGGTTGTTGGGGCTTTTTTGTTTTAGGAAATATTTCAGAATGTGAGTCACTTGCCTACCTTCAGTTCACCAGCTATTGAAAGTCACATTCATCGTATCAGTGGCCTCTCTCAGAAGTTTATCTATCTCAATGATGATGTTATGTTTGGGAAGGATGTCTGGCCTGATGATTTTTACAGTCACTCTAAAGGTCAAAAGGTAAGCCATTGTGAAAGTAAAACTTTTCTATGCTAATATAATAAAGAAAGGGAGAGCAAATATAAGATTTGGCTTCGCTCCCCATTTTACCTCTAAAAGTTCAGTATTCCTAACTAGACAATTGTTAACAAAGGTGCAGGGTGGGGAGGGCTCTGTTTTTTGTATGTGTGCTGTGTTGATGTTTGGGTTGCAGAGTTACTTTTATTTATATTCACTCACAAGTTTCTGTCAATATAATGGTTCTTCTGTCAGGATTCATGCTTTGGTTTATTATCAGTGTTGTTCTCTAATTCTCCCACTTCCTGTTGAAGCACTGGTAAGACTAATGTGATGTTTGGCAGCTGTCAGTCTTCCCTCCCTTTTAAATTCATATTGTTTTGTGGAAAATGTTCAAAACAAAACAGAATCAATTCTTCCATGGGAACACTAAGGTCAGATGACATTCAAACTGGTCTAATATTTAAATTTACTGTTAATTACCTCTGTTCCAGGGCAGCCAAAATATCTTTGCCCAATCTACATATAATTATATGTAGTTATTTACTAAAAGATATACTGTTGGATAGTCAAGGACATCAAATAATCTAGTCTTTCAAGAGACTTATTATCAACAACTGGGGTTAAGCAAGGAAAGCAGGCTGAGGAAACGTTAGCTATAGTCCCGTGTAAAGACTCTGGTTGCCAGCAGACTTTTCATCCACGAGCTTCATCTACAAGAGCAACATGGAGGAAAAAATTAAGATTTATATTTATTATTTATATTAAAGCAATAAGTACACAAGACAGTAGAGACCACTGAATTAAATGCTTCATGCGGGCAGGTGTGAACACTTGCGTACACACACAGAAAGGTTGCAGAAAATCAGTTTAAGCTACCCTAAAATTACCGTTTCAGTATTTGAAGATATTAGGAGGCTTTTTAGTTGTTTTAAATCTCTAAGGATGTAGGCATATAATTGCAAAATCATATTATTAGTGCATTTCTATTGTTCTTCAGTTATTCTTCTCAGTTACTTTAAAGTCAGTTTAGTTGCAATGTTGTTTGTGATAACCCGATCAGTGTTTCAGCAGGAAATGTACTGCTAAAATCTTAAAACACTAAGGCCTGAAGGAAAATGTTTGTGGTTTTTAATGCCTCCGCAGTTGAAAATACACACACCCACACACGTGGGTTTTTTTGTTTCTTTTTTTTCAGCTTGGCAATTCTTAGAATTATTTAAGTCATAGAGGGTCAGATGCTTCAGGGATTATGTTCAACATGTGCTGCTTATCTCATGACTGCTTAGTAATGAAGAAACATTTTAAGTCAGGAGAACAAGTGAACTGCAGAGCTATTTCAGAGTTTAAGTTCCCCTTCTTATCTGATAAAAGGAAAAATACTAATTTTCATTGGAATATGGTTTGCCGGAAGTGGATTTGGGAAGTAATGCTTTCTATTTCTTGCTGTTGCTGCCTTGCTGCGTGGCCTTGGGAATTCTTCAGTTCTTCCTTCTGTTTGAAAGGGGTGACATTAACTTCACAGGTGGTAGGGTTTAAATGCTGTTTGTGAAGCTTTGTGAATACTTAAGGCACTATAAACTGGGAGGCATTATTTTTAGTCTCTGTATTCCAAGAAACAAGCTCAGTTGACTTCTATTTGCCAGTCATTGTCTCAGACTGTAATGTTGTTCCAGGTTTATTTGACCTGGCCTGTGCCAAACTGTGCTGAGGGATGTCCTGGCTCATGGATTAAAGATGGTTACTGTGACAAAGCCTGTAATAACTCAGCCTGTGATTGGGATGGAGGTGATTGCATTGGTAAGACAGCAATGTTAAATTTAGAAAAAGTGAACTGTTTATTTTTTCTTGTAAGAATAATTCTGTAATTTGTCATTCTTCTGTAACTACAAAATTTGCCTCCTTTAATAATAAAAGAAAAGTTGGCTTACAGATGAAAACCTTGTTTCCTGAAAACTACAAATTTCTATGGAAAATGACAGCAAATAGTAGAGCGTAGGAAAAGTCTTTTTTTGGGTACCAAATTTGACCAGCTGAAAGGAAGGTTTTTGAAATTCAAATTATTATTATTATACATTATTCTATAATATATGTAAGGATCATATATTATTTGGACTCAGAATCCAAATAATAACAGGACTGTGAAGTTGCACGATTAGATTGAATTTTCAGGACTGCAGAGCAGGAAAATGAAGTGGCACTTCTGGATTGAGGAGGTGATACCTCCTGTAAGGCACTGTAAAATCAAGACTGCAAGCACAAGAAGTAGTAAAGCAGTTTTCTGCCTGCCTTTTTGAAATTAAGACAAAATATGTTGGAGTTTTTGTTGCAACTTTTAAGTTGGTTCCTAAGCTTCTACCAGAGCAATTACGCACGCTATAGATTTTACACTAACTCACAGAGGTCTAGTTAGCATCTGCCCCATTTTAATTTCACCGGTGATAAATAAGGTTATCAACTCTTCAGTCTAGCTTTAACACTGTGGCTTGATATGTGCCTTTCCTCAGAAATAAGAATTTCAAATGTCTGGGGTTTTTTTTGTTTTTTCTCTTCCTGTAGGTAACAGTGGGGGTAGTCGCTACGTTGCTGGTGGAGGTGCAGTCGGAGGTATCGGGAACGGACCACCATGGCAGTTTGGTGCAGGAATAAGTGGCGTTTCATACTGTAACCAAGGCTGTGCTAATTCCTGGCTAGCAGACAAATTCTGTGATCAGGCCTGCAATGTCCTCTCCTGTGGATTTGATGCTGGTGACTGTGGCCAGGGTATGTAAAATACATCACTGATAAACTTTCTGCAGGGATTCTTTTGAGTTGCCTGACCTTTTCGGTTCATCGTTACTCTCAGATTGGGCTCAGATGCCCTGTACAGCTGTGGAAAAGAGTTGCTAGCAGCTGAAGAAAAAAGTCAGGTGCTTCTTGTATTCATTAATCCAAACTTGAATCAGTATTATATGCTGCTTTATTTAATAAAACTTTACTGACCAAGCATGGGTGGGGAGCTCAATACATTACAGAACGGGAAACATCAAACTCCTTGTCCCAAGAGGCTTACATTTTAAATGGAGAAATTACATTTCAGCTATGCAAACAATCCTTACCCAAATAAGGACAGCTGACTTGATGATACCCATCACGGTTAAAAAAGAGCCTCTCTGATGCTGACAGCATGAATTCAAGCCTGGCTCTGGGTTCTTGCCAAAGGCTATTTTCAGTCACCTGTGAAGTTTTCTGAAGTTTATTTTGATATGAAAGACTAACAAGAGTGAATGAAGTGATTGAGAGTCTGGATTGCTATCTGAAAAGATTGCTGTCTGGCATAGGCAGGGGAGCAGAAACGGAAGAATTTGGCCTGTTTGGAAGACTAGAGGCTCCCCTGCATCTCAGCACAGACAAATGCACTACTGGTAATTCTGTTGCAGGCACTGAAGTTTTGTTCATGTGAGAGCTGTCAGGTAACCGGTCGTCTGCTCTGGGAGGGAGAAGTTTGATTCAGCCTATCTGATTTTGGAAGTCTCAAATCAAAATTCAATGTAGTAGTGAAATCCAACTCTATGTTGTAACATAGCCTATCAATATCTGAAAGGAGCCTACAGGAGAGCGGGAGAGGGACTCTTTATGAGGAAGTGTAGCAACAGGACAAGGGGCAATGGTTTTAAATTGGAAGAGGGGAGATTTAGATTAGACACCAGAAAGA
>JAOXNO010000001.1:60429918-60484338 GCA_028565335.1 Limnodromus scolopaceus
TCCCTGCCCATGGCAGGGGGGTTGGAACTTGATGATCTTTAAGGTCCCTTCCAACCCAAACCATTCTATGATTCTGTGATTCTATAAATCTACTAAAATGTGGCAAAAATGTAGTATGGGTAGTATGGGCATGTTACTTATGACTGATGCATTATTTTAAGTGACGTGATAACAAGCCAGTTAAGCTCTTCAGGTAGAGACTGAAAGAGTGATAAATTATACAGGCTTTTCGAATACCACTGAAATGTCTGGCAGCTTTATATATCTGAGTATGTTCTGGTCATTCATTATTAAAAATAGGTAAGTAAGACACTGGAAGCTACAATAAGGGTTCTTCCACAAAGCTCTCTCCCTGCTAATATGGTGAATCTAGGTGAGCATATTATAATTAAAGAAGACTGAAAGATAAGTGTCACACTGCAAATTGACAGAAATTTGTTTTGCTTCTTGGTGTTTTTCCAGATCACTTTGAAGAGATGTATAAGGTGACGCTTCAGCTTAATCAGACCTACTATGTTATTCCCAAAGGTGAATGTCTGCCCTACTTCAGCTTCAGCGAAATAGCCAAGAAAGGAATTGAGGGTTCATATAGTGATAATCCAATTATCCGACATGCTTCAGTTGCTAACAAATGGAAGACTATCCACCTCATAATGCATAGTGGCATGAATGCAACTGTGATCTATTTTAACCTTACGTTTCTAAATAAGAATGATGAAGAGTTTAAAATGCAGGTAGCTGTCGAAGTTGATACTAGAGAGGAACCAAAACGGAACACAACTTCCATGCAAAAACCCAACTCTGATTTTAAAACTGTAACATCTATACCAGAAGCTGAAATGATATTTGAGGATATTCCTGAAGAAAAACGCTTTCCAAGAGTCAGCAGACGTCGAAATGGCACAAAAGAGAGTCCACACGAAGAAGTGGTAATACCCTCAGTAAACGTGTCTCTCCTTCCTGAAGGTGTTCAGCTAGCACTGCAAAACCTGGATTTGAAACTGCTAAATGGCGATATCACTCAGAAAGGATTTAACCTGTCAAAGGCTGCTCTCCTGAGACCTTTTCAGTTCTTAACTACAGTAAAGAGTATTATAGACCTGGAAAAGAAGGGCATGCATAATCATTCAGAAGATCAGAAGAACCGTACCAGCTGGCAGAAGCCTTATAAAGATGTAAATGATGGCAAAATAAAAATGATAAAAGCAAATGAAGAAGTGCTTTCAAAGCTTACAGGAACAAAGGGGACTGTTGTAACAATGAACACAAATAAACTTATTTATAAAGTCAAGCCTAAATCCACACTTCCCTCCCAGAGCATAGGAAGTAAAAATGAAACTCAAGAAAAAGTATTGAACTCACCCATATTAAGGGAAAGTCAGAAATCGAAACAAACTGAGAATTTAGATACTGGAGAAGATGCACAAGGGATGGAAGGAGGAAAAGGCGGTGTGCAGGTGGATACAAATGTAAGGGAGGGGCTAGTGGGAAGAAAATTACAGTCTTATGCTGGAAGTTACCAAGGTTTTTTGCCATGGGAGAAAAAGAAGTATTTCCAGGACCTCCTTGATGTGAGTATTTTGAAGTCATTGCTTATTGTAATAGTTGCATCTTTCTCCATTTAGTTGAATATTGTTAATATGATCTATAAATTGGGAATGTGTCTTGCCTTTGAGGCAAATATTGAGATTTTTTTGAAAGCTCCTTTTGCTTTTTCACATAAAATCTGTTTATGACCAAGCCTCTCTTAGCTAGGTGGTAAAAGCCAAGTAGTAATTTCTTTTCACTTTCTACTGTTTTAGTCTTTTTTTCAGCCAGATTGACTTTTTATTCATTGTATGTTGGCACAGTGCTATTTTTCAAACATATACAGCACTTCCACAAAAAGCTTAAATTTTGTTTTGATTGCATTTATGCAAATATGGATCCAGTCTATTAAAAAAAATGTAAAAAATAAGTATAATGGTAAGTACTTGGGATCTAAAAGTTAAATTGAAAGTCTGCCAACAAAATTGAGTATCCGGACCATGTCAAGAAGACATGTAGGAAGCTTCCTCTGCTTCCAGCCAAAGCATTTTGGCAGAGTTTTGAAAAACCTCTAGAAGGGACGATGGAGACTGCGCTTCAGTTGGTAGCAACTGCTTTGCGCTACACCAAATGACAAAGGGGCTATGCTTGTAAAATGCTACCTCTTTCTGCTCATCTGAGGAATGAGAAATCCTGCGTGAAGAATCTTAATATTAATAGCATTTCAGTTTATCAAATGTGGAAGACTTATTAGAAAAAAAAAAAGGCAGTATTACAAATACATCTGATAGGAAACAGGGACTTCAGTATGTGTGTGAGGTCTCAGAGCACAAATATTAAGGAAGTCTTTTATAGACCACTTTTCCTGAAAGCATGAAAATTTTAAGGCAAAGTTTACCTGATCTTTCTTTTCTTTTTAAAGAGAACTAGGAAATATGAAGAAAAATAATCAAAACTTCTCTTCCCGTTTTCAAATATTGGAAGGAGTTGGAACCTGGCTGAAATGTAATTTTTCCTATGTTTTTAATTATTTCAGTCTTTCTTGGCAACGTAACCTTGATTTATGCCTGTTCTGCTGTTTAGGAAGAAGAGTCGTTACTCAAACAAATGTCATACTTTACTGATGGTAAACATTTTGGAAGGCAGCTGAAAGATACATTTGCTGATTCCCTTCGATACGTAAATAAGCTTTTGAACAGCAAATTTGGATTTACATCTCGGAAAGTCCCTGCTCATATGCCTCACATGATTGACCGCACTGTTATGCAAGAGCTGCAGGATATGTGAGTATGTCTTTGTTTGGAATAATGTAAAACTGTAGTTAATTCTGTCTTTCTTTTGATGCTTTTTTTATAGCTATTTTGAATGAGTTGTTAGCTACTCATTAAAGTTGTGTTTTGAAAAGGGAAGCAGGGAATTCATTACAACATGATAGTTGTCCTAAAATAAGGAGACTTTTGAGGACCATTTTAAAATTCTAAATGAGGATTTGTTTTTAGGTAAGGAATGTTTTACTTCAAGAAACTGGAGTGCTAAATTAGTTTACATTCTTATATAGGTTTCCTGAGGAGTTTGACAAGACATCATTTCACAAAGTGCGGCACTCAGAAGATATGCAGTTTGCTTTTTCGTATTTCTATTACCTTATGAGTGCAGTCCAGCCACTGAACATTTCTCAGATCTTCAATGAGGTTGATACAGACCAATCGGGCATATTGTCTGACCGAGAGATTCGCACGTTGGCCACAAGAATCCATGAACTGCCGCTAAGTTTGCAGGTACTCTTTCCTTACCAATACCTTTTGGAGTAACTTCAGTTTTAAAGTCCAAAACTGTTAAAACGAGTCAATTCTTTATTAGCATTTGGCATTTAGCATTTCACCTGGAGAATAATCACACTGTGTTCTACTTTGTTATTGTTGTACGGAGTCAACAATTAGATTGAGTTCTAGCAACATCAGAAGAATAGATCACTGGTGTCCAAGTTCAAGAAAGCGGTTAGTGTGAGTTTGTCAGAAAAGGTGTTCGCTGTTAAAAGCTGCTGTGAAGAGTGGGATCCAGCTGTGCTTATTTTTGTTCTTACACATAGTAAAAGACAATCCTTGCCCTGAGGAACTTGGGGCTTAAAAAAAGAAGTGAGGCAAAAGGGTAGCGAAGAACTCGTACTAGGAAATACTATGACTATATACAAGGATTCACATTTCTGTGTTTCTGGGCACCTGATAAACAAAAGGGATGTGGGTTTTGTAGGACTTATGCTCATAGAGATATTTAATAGAGAATGAAATGTATTACTTCTGCTTTATAGAGAGGAATCAGCATAAATCAGTAAAATAATTTGTTCTTGAAATATCATATAAAATCACTGACACAGCTGGAACATAGACCTGCTTTAGTGTGTTCCTGACCTGTGCCTTAGTCAGAAAAACTTCTTCCTGTCCTTTCAGTTCACTTTTCTGTTTGCTTGATTTGGGATTTAATATGCCACTGCTAGTTTGGGAATTCTGTACTGTCCTGACATCAGTAAAGGGGTGTTTTCCATTTTTAAATGAAAATTACTTTAAGTCATGCTTTATCTGATGTCGATTCAACTATGCACTGAGCATTTGCTTTACTTTAGTCCCACTGACTTCAGCAGTTATCAAACTGCATCTGCAGAATATTGTTTCTTTTTTCTAACAATAGCATGGAATTTTGTTATGTAGTTAACATATGTCTGTGCACCCTGGATTTTTATAACTATGTCAGTGAGAAAACAGGATTACATCTTTTTTTTTTCTTTCTTCTCTTTCTGTTAGGATTTGACAGGTCTAGAACAAATGCTAATAAATTGCTCTAAGTCCCTTCCTGCCAACATCACTCAGATCCATGTCATTCCACCAACTCAGGAAGCATATTACGATCCCAATCTGGTAAGAAACATTGGTCTTAAAAGATGCTTGGTTAATTTTTTTACTGTGCTTGAAAAGCTGGTTTGATTTCTATAAGGAAAGTATTTACAAAAATTTCTACTTGTGTGTACGTGAAGTATTATGAAATCAAAAATTTACAAGCTATTTCCTAACTTATAAAGCCATAAATTTCCTTCAAAAACAGAGACAAGTTGAGTATTAGAATGTTATTGTATATGGGATTTAAAAAGTCATACTCGTTAAGAAAATTCACAGTTGTGAAACAAAATGACAGTAAGCCGAAAACCTGTCTGACTAGAACTTCCTGATAAAGTTTTATCTGAATTATAACCCATGTATTTAAAAACAAAACAAAATAAAAAAACCCCACCAGACCATGAGATGGACATCTTTAAAATAATTCTTCCTAATATGAAGGCTTCAGACTAACTCCTTTTAACTTCCAAAGATGGGCTGACAGGAGCCTCATGAAATTCAGCAAGGTGAAGTCCAGAGTTCTGCACCTTGGATCAAGCCTGTGCACCGGTGTCATGCTGGGAGCTACCCAGCTGGAAAGCAGGTTGGCAGAAAAGGTCCTGGGCGTCCTGGTGGACACCAGGTTGAACATGAGCCAGCAGCGTGCCCTTGAGGCAAAAGAGGGCTAATGGGCTGCATTAGATAAAGTGTTCCCAGCAGGTCAAGGGAGGTGACCCTTCCCTTCTGCTTAGCACTGGTGAGACCACACCTGGAGTGCTGTGTCCAGTTCCAGGCTCCTAAGTACAAGGGACACATGGACATACTGGAAGGAGTCCAGTGAAGGGCCATGAAGGCGATTAAGAGACAGGAGCATTTCTCTTATGAGGAAAAGCTGAGAGAGCTGGGTCTGTTCAACCTGGAGAAGAGTAGTCTCAGGGGAGGATCTCATCAATGAATATAAATATCTGAAGGGAAGGCACAAAGAAGATGGAGCCAGGCTCTTCTCAGTGGTGCCCAGTGACAGGACCAGAGGCAATGGGCACAAACAGAAAACAAAAAAGGTTCCCTCTGAACATCAAGCAGAGACTTTTTTACTGTGAGGGTGACCAAGCATTGGTGCGGGTTGCCCATTTGTGGGTAGTCTCCATCCTTGGAGATACTCAGAAGCGATCTAGACACAGTCCTGGACAGCTGGCACTAGGTAGCCCTGTATGAGCAGGGGGGTTGGACCAGATGAGCTCCCGAGGTCCCTTCCAACCTAAACCATTCTGTGATTCTATGAAAATTGAGGTCTTAGGACTAGATGTTCCTTAAGGATTTAAGTCCTTAATTTATATTTTAGTGGTTAAATTCTCATTATAATTTGCTTGAATTTCGGAATCTTAAATCTTTAGATCTGATACTAATACCTAGATTTCTTTGACAATGAGAATTTAATTCCTGCATCAACCTATGCATTTGAAAAAAATGTGTGCGTGTACTTTGCTAAATTGATGATGTTTTATAGCTTCAAACCAATATTGTATCAAAGCAAAAATAATTTTGATAAGAACAGATCATGAACTGTTGGGTAGCAGAAGAGCATTATTGATCCCCAACACATGCAAATCATAGTACAGAGATCAGCAGTATGTGTGTAGAGAAATGTATATGGACATTGACTTTTTTTTTTCCTTTTTCTCTCCTCTGGACACCTATCCTGCTTTGCATTCTTAGCAGACTATGTTAGAAGGTTTTAAAAATATTTTCCCCTAAGTCTGAATTTCAGCAAAGCTGCATATACCAAATAAAATCATTCTGTCAGCCTGATTTTAAGAAAAGGAAGTGTGGATTTGAGACTTCTGCAGAGTCTGAGGATGTTACATCCAGTATAGCCTTACTTCATTTGGCCTCTTTATTACTCTCAATTCAGTTCGCAAAATTCTGTGAAGTAAAAACTTTGAAGAGTGTTATTAAGGGATGGCTGCCATGAATATGTTTTAAGTTGGGGTTAAAAATAAGTCTGAGTGGTTGGGAACGTTGTCAAATTTGGAGAGTTAGTAAGATATTACTAATCTAAGCAGTAATGCGTAATGTTACCAGTTAGTTCAAATAGTGACAGAATAGTATTTGTGTTTAGAACAGAGGCCTATTTTATTTTTACTTCTGTTGTCTGCAGTAGCTAAATTTCTTGGAATGAGTCTACGACCATAGAAATATCCCTTGAGAATAGAGATTTTATTTCCCAGAATTGTTTCAATGTAGCTTGTGATAGAAATAAGGCCTAATGTGTATCAGCTGTTCTGCAGAGTTTGCCTGGCCAGTTTTACTGGTGGCTTCTACCAGAAGAATGTCAGACAGCTGTCAAATGAGCTAAAATTTCTGAGTATTTTATTGAGGATGAAATCTAGAAATTGCAGTGTTTTTGCTAAAAATGATGTTTATTTTTCATATAATATTTGCTTGCATAGCAAATCATGATGTTATGCACCAGTATCTTTTCTTTTTTTTTTTTTCCCCTCAACAGTTGATCAAGAAACTAGTGCTTTTCATTCCAGGAGAGTAAAGCGTACACAAGCATT
Organism: Limnodromus scolopaceus; assembly: GCA_028565335.1. Taxonomy (NCBI): domain Eukaryota; kingdom Metazoa; phylum Chordata; class Aves; order Charadriiformes; family Scolopacidae; genus Limnodromus; species Limnodromus scolopaceus. The sequence continues at coordinate 60,436,874 of JAOXNO010000001.1, forward strand.
TCTAGCTAATACCAGTTTTCTATAAAGTATGTCTTTATAGCAGACTCTATCATTTTCAGTAGCCTATAGTCTAATCATTGTTTTCTTCCAGCCTCCAGTAACAAAAAACCTAGTGACTAATTGCAAACCTGTGACTGACAGAATCCGTAAGGCATACAAGGACAAAAATAAATACAGGTATGTTGTTCAGTCCTGTGAAAAGCCATGCTAGGTTTTGTAAAGTATTAACAGCTATAAATACATACATGACCAAAGATCGTATTTGCATGTTAACAAATCTTAGCTCAATTTATTTTAACAGTGGAACTGAAGAAACATACCGGTATTTACTTATGTATGTTTCATGGTGCAGAATGATGTGATTTGTTTTTCATAGTTTCTTATTCAGTAGACTAAATATTTCCATGCTATTTGTGTCATCGTGGGGCAAATCCAAATTTGTGTTGTACAACAGTAAGCCACAGTATCTGTAGATAGCTATATAAATTGACTATATGTAGTGAGTGAAGGCAGTTAAAGTAGCATAAAAAGAAGGAAAGAGCCTGTCCTGTACCTAGAAGTTGTAAATCCACTTCATCCTTTCTTCCACTGAAGCTTAAAAAAAAAGAGAAAGTATTTTAGCCCTGCCTAACTTGTTGTTTCCCTGCAAGGAGGAGGAGGAGTGACAGGTAGGGTGATGAGAAAAGGGTTTCCATCCCCTTTTGGAAAGGGCAGGACAAAGCATGGTCGTGACTGTGGGTTTGAGTAATTGTATTTGTGTAGATCTGCCTGCGATCAGGTTCTGTCAGATTTTTCTCTGAAAGCTGCCAAACCAATTGCATGCCAATGAGGGTGTTTGCTGGTGTGGAGCTTATAGCCTGGTCTCCTCTCCATTGCCCCAACAGCGCTGTTGGGCAGGGGAGAGTGGTGGGGAGTCTCTGAGGCATGGAGTTCCCCCAGGAGTGGCTACAAAGTTAAATAAAACTGTAGAATGAATGAAGGTTGCAGGTGCTGTGTAGTGCAGCTTTTGGACATTATTATACATAAATTCATAGTAACTCAGATTGTGCTGTAAGCTTTGTAAATAATTCTCTTCCCAGGAAAGTTTATGCTAAAACTGAAAAGCATAAACACAGCAAACGAGATTAAAAAAAGGTAGGGGTGGAGGTAGGGGTTTGCTGTGCTTAATGTTATAAATACATTATTATAAGTCACTTTAAGATACAAGGTGCTCTTTTGTTCTGTTGAACTTCAGTATTGAATAACTGTATTATCAATTTTGTGAGCTTAAATGGAGTATGACTCAGGTGAGACTTCAAAGAGCCGGCAGGGTCTTCTCCTATATCAAGACAAAAAAGGTGAAAAATATCAGTGTGGTACCTCTAGTAAGACTGCTGAAAGAGCATTTGAACCCCTTTTAAACTCAAGATATCCTTCGGAAATCATACACTTCTGCATTTCATATACCTGTCAAGTCTGCAGGTTAATGATTAGGTGGATGAGGAAGGTTTTATTTGTATTTAAGGCTCTAGTTTTATATACTCCTCATTATTTTAAGGTTTTTCTGGGATTGGCGATTGGATACTAAGAACATGTTTTCTCATGTCTGAAGTTTAATTATAAATTACAATTGTAAATTTTTTGTGTTTAAAAAAAAAAGCATAGTAAGCGTTGTGTCTACTTTCAGATTAATTGTTACTTTTATGCCAAAACTTGTAGATTACATAATTCGTATTAGAATTCAGTTCCTTGGTTTATGGGTGGCTATGAATAAATCCACAAGAAGGTGGTACTATACAGGAACATTAGCTAAAAACCGTAAATATATTGATAGAAAACAAATTATAAATTCTAATGAAGGTTGGACAGTCACATTAGAAATAAATTATTAAATAAAATCTTAAACCATTATTTATTGAACCTGACTTTAGGTTCTTTTATTAATGTATAAATTACTTTTTTTTAACAATAAGGTTTGAAATCATGGGAGAAGAGGAAATTGCCTTCAAAATGATTCGCACAAATGTTTCTCATGTGGTTGGTCAGCTGGATGACATACGAAAAAATCCCAGGTATCCTGTTTCTTGATTTGTATGAAGTTTTGAGGTGGTTTGCATTTTCTGCTTTAACTGTTTAAATTGTGTGTTGAAAAATAATTTATTGCAATGTATTTCTACGCCATTTGTTACAGGGAAAGACTAATTTCAATCAAAACCACTTTAATTTTTTCTATGTAACTGAAGCTAAGTGACGGTTCTCTGTCGTGCTAGAGATTACCTCATTAATTTGTTACATTTTTATATATCTAAAACAGAAGCCTCAAAAATAGTTGAAGTTTTCAGCTTTATTTTTTCCATTGTAGAAGGCATACAGTTTATGCAGGTAGTTTTATTTTCAAGGAAGAACATTTTCATCTGTCTTATGTAGTAATTTTTAAATAAAACTTAAGTGCAGATTATTTTGTTACAAAATCAGTTTTGCATATCCATTATGCTTTCATGCTCTGTTACAACATGGCAAGAGGTATTAATTTTTATTTATTTTTTTTTTAATGTTTGGTGAGAAACCATACAAAGCCAGAAGATAGTCCTCTGATTTTCTGCTCTGCAGTAGTGAAAGGTTTAGATACCCAAATGTGAATGTGGGTTCTGTAGTGTTGAATTAGGCTCCTGAAATGACTGTGAGGTAAATGGGGAAAATTAATGTCCTGGAATACATTTCACAGCAACCACCTTGCAAAGCAAAGGATGCTGTATTTAAGACTCAAGTCTGAATCTGCTTCGCTGAAGCATTTGACTGTAGTCCTGGTCCCATTGTATAAGACTGGGCTTCAAGAAGACATGGTGAGATAATTTAATAGCTAGCTGCCTTAAAAGTGAGGCACGACTTCCACCCATCTCGTCTCCTTCCTCTCTTCCTCTTGGTTGCACACTCTTGTCTTGCATCTTGCTTCTGCCTTCAGAAAACTAGAGAGTTCTCTGCCACTTTCATGAGTTTGGCCTCAAGCAGAGGGTCTGACAACTGTCAAAAAAGAGAGCATGGAGGAAAGTAGCACCAGGTACCTTGGGCCAGGGCAAGTGAAACCTCCTCTTGCAGGTCACAGCAAGCTCCTGTGTAATCTCAGCTGCCTGTAAAGCTACACCATTATTTGAATTTGTAGATAAGGAACAGGTTTTCGCTTGCCTCTTACGCTGTACTACTTGCAAGTAGTCTTGCAAGGTCATTCATTCAGAAAGGGGAATGCCAGTCTTGAGATACAAACCACCTTCAGCTGCAAAGTATCTATTCCTCCTATTTACAAGAGTGCCTTCTGGCCACATAACTCCTGCATTCCAGTTCCCACAATGACCTAGTTCAAAAGAGGAGTGGGCAGTGCCCAAACTCATCCTGCCGCTTCCCCTTCCTTCTCCATTTCTTTCTATCTGCTGGCTAGAACTTTTTCTTGAAACATCAGCATGATTTCAAGCCTTCTGTTAGGCCCAAGGCACATAACGTGAGCTTCTCACCTTCTGTGTTTAAGTTCATGCTTGCAGTCACTGGCTTCTTATTTTGAAAGGTTGTTGCTGATGTCAGACTTGATCCTGACGCTGTCTCGGTTGTGGTATGATTATGCCTAATGTATTGAGGCCTCCTAGCAACTTAAAATGGAGCTCCCTATTCTGTAGAGTGATTGCATGCTTAGATGAGAATGTGTTTTAGTAAGGGTGTCTGCTCTGTCATCTCAGGAACCTCAGCAGGCAAGATGAGACCAGTGAGCTGAGCTGTCTTGGATCTTCTGTAATTTTCATTTGATGCACTGACATGCTGTTATGGACTCTCCCTAAGACTTCATATATGCATACCTTTTTGGTTTTTTTCTCTGAAGGAACAATAGTGTATTGTACTCCCAGATTGTTGGCTGGTTCGTGAAGTCAATTGCTTGGGCTGTATTCCTGCCGAGTACAGTGCAGGACTGTAGTCGTATCCTGTTAGCAAAGGAGAGCTGGCACGGCTGTATAGGCATTACATTTCCTTCTCTTTGACATGTTTTCCCTGCATATAAAACAACATCATAATTATACACAGTTTCTAAAAACAGGTATTCAGTGCCTCTCTTGGGACAAACTGAAAGTATTGTTCACTTACTGATCTGCCTGAAATGCTTGTCTTGCATGCTTAAGAAAAAGTGAGCCTTAACCGTCTAGGCATATTAATTCTGGAATACCCAAAGGAATGCCAGATTTAGTTTCTTTTGGATGCATTAAAACAGTCTTTCCACTTGAAATGGGTTAATATCCTTATTGCTCCCACTTACTGTGCTTTGATTTGCTGTGTGTAGCAACCTCTCAGTCTGTAAACTGCATCAGTTTCAGATGAAGCTAAATAGGGATATATACCCCAGGAGTGCAGCTACTGTATTCCCAGGGCTAATGAGCTGCCAGTCCAAGGGACAAGGTCAGGGATAATCCAGAGTGAACTCCCAAAATGCTTATAGTGTAGACATATGATTGCCATAACCAGCTGCTTTGCACAGTATTACTTGATAGTGTAGACACAGCCTGCTGGTCTTTGAAGAGGAGAAGCGTATTTTCCCCTGCACGTAATTGTCTAGAGCAAGGTTACTAATTATTCCAGATTCAGCCCAGACTGAGGAAAAGTGGTAATGCCCCTCTGTAGGCTGATTCACATGCTCTAGAGGTCTGCTTATTTCTAGGATCATGTAGGAAGTCTGAACTTTGCTCTTTGAAAGAGCACACCATACTATAGAGAATACAGCTGACCAGAACGACTTATTTACAAAGGTTAGCAATTACAAGGCATATGTCACCAGATATGATTTCTCTCTCTGGGGAAAATGTAAGGGTCTTGTATCTCACAATATAAATAAAGCACATAACCTTGCCATTTGTGGGAAAGGGAATTTTTGTTGTCACGCTGCAGGTCAGCATGGCCAAGCGTACATAGCACTCTAGCACATGAGCTGCTGCTTTAGTTTCAATAATTTGCAGTAACTTAGATAGTCGAGTGTTTCTTATATGAGAAATAAGACTCTGCAGGAGGCGTTATTGGGAGCATGCTTATTTGGTCACAGTGATTTCCATATAAATTCTGTCCAGGTTATTGTTTGTATTCTGGTTGATTATACAAGTTAAGCTTTGGGACTGTGATTCAAGTCATGTCCTGCCCAATTTATATAGCGTTCTTAGTAACTCAAAGCTTGAGGACCAAGCTTTGCCTTCTCTTGTACAATCTTCTATAGTTTTTATGTTGACTTTTTCTGAAGACTGCAACACACACAGTGAAATATTTATAATTTAGTATGTTTACCTCCTACAGCCACTTTGTTATTTAGGATACTTTACTCATGATAATTTATTTAAAACTATAAAAAACCTTATCCAAATCATAATGCTAGCCTTCTAACCTGCTCTCTGTATGCAGTGGTGAGCTCTGGGATGATGCACGCTAATGCCCATTAGATGGCAGCATTATATAAATAGAGAGAGAAATGTGGCTTGTCATGGGATTCCTCAGCGGTTTTGACTCGCTGTCAGCCCTGGTGGTCTTAGAATTAAAATCAAATCAATTTAAAATAATGCAACAAAAAGGAAACTGACTACCGTTATCGAATACATAATTTTGTTTTTAAAAGGATACTGTATCAATTTTATTTAAAAGGATTCGCTTTGTGTTCTCGGTTTGCCAGTACCTTTGCTACATTATAAAATTAATATTCTAACAATGACTTCTTGTTTTCTAGAAAATTCGTTTGCCTAAATGACAATATTGATCACAATCATAAGGATGCTCAGACAGTGAAAGCAGTGCTTAGGGACTTTTATGAATCTATGTTTCCCATACCTTCTCAGTTTGAACTGCCAAGAGAATATCGGAATCGTTTCCTTCACATGCATGAACTCCAAGAATGGTATGTTACACAGTTCTTTTCAAGTTACTGTGGTGTGATAGTGGGATATAATTACAGAACATAGTGGTACAAGCCATTTTTTCCCCAGTATTGTCATGAAGGAGTTAACAGCGAAAATAATGTGAAAATATTTGAATGGACTAAAATTTGAGGTTTGCAGGATTTGTGGGTTTTGGTGCTCATAAAGTCATTAACGTTTCATTGATTGGCCCTAACCTACTATAAATTTTTTTTTTAAAGTAATTAAGGACTTACGGCTTTCTTTAAATGTAAAAAAAAAAAAACCACATTGTTTGGAATGCCTGTTGCACAAGGGCAACGTAAACTGTGACATTTCTAAGTGATTTTTTTTTTCAATCACTCAGCAATAATCAGCTGGATTGTCATCAGAAAAGATAAATGTATGTCTCATTTTTACATGATGTGTGAAATTTTTTTGTGTGTTTACCTCTTGCCATTTTATAAATAACAACTTCAGAAATTGGGATAGCTGATTTGAGAATACAAGCAAAAGGTTGGCAGGTAGAGTGATAAAAATGAGACAAGATGACTAATACAGTAATTTTGTTGCTGATTGGCAAATTGTGAGAAATAGCTATTAGTAAGGAAGGAAAAAATATTAGAGAAACTGTAGAAGGAATCAGAAGGATTGTAGGTGGCAAGAATAGGTGTGGATTGTAGTACTACAAGCTCTGCTGCAGCAGTGGAAGGTGGCAGTGGGGGGCAAACCCCTTTCAGCAGTTAGTGGTAGAAATTGGGGCTGGAGGAGTCGAAGATGTATTGTGGGCTCTCTTTTTGAGGACATCCATCAAAACTTTGTTAGCTTCAAAAGAACACTTTATTTTGACTTGTTTGTAGTCAAAGCAGATTTCTACCAGGGTGGGTTTAAAGCATGCTTGAAGTGCTGGTGGAAATCCGTATTTATCAAAATATTTTACAGAATCACAGGACAGGACAGGTTGGAAGGGACCTCGAAAGATCACCTGGCCCAACATTTTGCGGGGGAAAAGGAGCCTAGATGAGATTTTTCTAGTACCCTGTCCAGATGTGTCTTGAAAACCTCCAGTGGTGGGGACTCTACCACATCCCTGGGGAGGTTCTTCTAGTGAAAGTTGTTCTCACTGTAAAAAAAATCTTATATCAAGATGAAACCTCTCCCAGTCCAACTTGTACCTGTTGCCCCTTGTGCTCTGCAGGTGGCTCTTCATGAAGAGAGAGCCTCCGTCCTCTTTCTAGCCACCCTTTAAGTATTGGAAAAACCTTCTTTGCCTGTTCCACGGATAAGGAAGGTTATATATTTTGTTTAAAGGTTATATATTTGCATTTATAATATATGAAGCTGGTTTTCTGTTTCCTTCTTTCTTTGTGCAGGAGGGCATATAGAGACAAGCTCAAATTCTGGACCCACTGTGTTCTAGTAACACTGATTGTATTTACAGTCATCTCATTTTTTGCTGAACAGGTAAAACTAATACCGTCTTATCAATTCTGTAACATTTAATAGATTGCAGTATGTTTGGGATAATATAAAATGGATTTCTTAAATGGGTTTTGACCAATAGCTAGGATTTTTCCTTCATAAAGGAAGTAAATGTGGTACATGACTGATGATTAGGTTGCTTCAATTTTTAAGTTGTCATGTTGAGATTTCTTGAAAAGAGAATCTTATGGGGGTGAAGGAGAGTTGGTGTTCCCTTTTCAGTTGCTTTGTGACTGTCAAATCCGTCAAAAGTGTGCTTGGATGTTCAAAATCAGCAATTGTTTCTGAAAGTCTTGGTCTATTAACACACACATAGGTAAAAGTGCAAAGTTACCGGGAAGGAAATTTATGTAATAGCAACACTCTTCAGTTGTGAAGAGGATCCCAAAGTATTTAGGGGCCCTATCTAAATCTCATCCCGAAGTAATTGCAAAGACTCCTATTGAATTCAAATGGTTTTGAATCCAACTCGAAGGAAAAAAACCCGCCACTTCCACAAGCATAAAATGGCTTTCTTGAACGTGATTAATCCTACTAAACTCAGAGGGAGGCAATGGAACAAATCATGTGGGTAATTCTTTGCAGGTGGGGGCCTTAAGTTACACTTTCCGTGGTCTGATGAAGAGGGTGTAATTCTTGAAAGGTTGGCTTTTGATTATTATTTTTTTCCCACCTGTAACTTCTGCATGAATCTTTCCCTTCATTTTCAGCCTTTTATATATGTTTGAAAACTGATTCTCCATTAATAACTTGGTTTTGGAAGGGAGCGTTCAACTCAGTAGTACAGCTAGGTATATAAATATTGTTTTAAGATGCCAGCTTTGTGTTGATCTTCTAGAAGTTGAATGTAGTTTGGTGTTATATTAACACACAAATTAAAATAATCAGAATATAGGCATACTCTATTTTTCACTTTCTGCTTGTATTCTGGTTATTGAGAAGTCCAGTGGAAATGTGTACGCCTAATAAATGAAGTTGAGTAAATAACTCTTTCTTCCTGTGCAGAGAAAAAAAAAAAAAGACAGTATTGACTGAATTAAAGATGGATGGTACAGATTTTATAGTTTCTAGGATGAAAGCCTGACAATGGTGCACCTCTAGCACAGCAGAGAACTAAATACTGTATTTTTTTTCCTCTCTTCAGCTAATTGCACTTAAACGAAAGATTTTTCCAAGGAGAAGGATCCAAAAGGAAGTTGGTCATGAACGAATCAAGGTGTAGAAGAGCTTTATTTTGGAGATCAGTCTACCTCAAGATGTCATAAGCATTTAAAATCTCTCATAAGTGTCTTTTATGGTTTGACATTTAACTGCATTGATACGAAGGAAAAAAAATCATGCATCTACAGTTAAAATCTCTGCAGTGCTGTTTGTGATATCAAAGCTGCTGGAGCTGTGACAAAGCAAAAAACAAAATAAAAAATAATGGTAGGAAACCTGTATGTAGGCAGTTTTCAACGGATCTTACTTTACAGCTGTTAGTTCATGGCCATATTATCCTTTTTTATAAAAAGGGCTGCCTAAAGAAATGTAGCTGCATTTATTGCAGTGGATGTTGCCAACTAGATAAAATGTTGGAAGGCAAAGTTGTTTGGGATCAGCTTATCAGGTCCTTGATCTTGCATTCCAAAACATTTTGCTAATTTCTGTCGTTGCTGCTTTTTCTTTTTTAGCCCTACGGGAAAATTGGGAATTATGTAACTTGTCATTTAGATTTAGTGTACGTTTTTTGATGTTGACATTCTTTAAAGCACAGTGACAATTCATCCCTGTTTGTAGTATTTAATTGGGATTTGGAAGAAATGTGTGCTAATAAAAAAAAAATACACAGTAAAAGAACAACTAATGGTTATTTGAAAGATACTTTATATCTGGTGAATTATGTTCCAAAGAATACAATGTTGTTATTTCTTGACTTGATTACAAAGAGAGGATTGTAATCAAATGAAAATGATCAAGGTATACTATTTCATAAGCATTGTAAATATAAAAGCAAAAGTGCCTCTCTATATGAATGGGTAATAAACTGTTTTAATGTAGCAATGTATGAGAGCAGTGTTTCACTCAGAAACCAATATTTGTACTGACGCTTTCATGTTTTTTAAATTCAACAGGGTTTGGCCCTGTATTTTGTTGAGACATCAGACCAGTACAGTTTTATGTGGGAAAGGATAATGAATCTTTTCAAGCAGAAATTTTTGGTGGTGTATCTTCAGTTAATTGTATTAACAGTATTCAAAAAAGCATTAATTTTTGTAATCAGACAATGTACAAAATGGATGTGCATATGTATTGTAAGGTCTTGGTTTGCTTTAAAATTAACTAAAATGAGATAAAAGTTTTGTCTGTTGCTTCTGTTTTAAAGTAAAGCAAAACTCACCCGTTTTGATAAATGAGCCATTAATGCTTATGAATCCTTGTGTTAAAAGTTATTGGTTTTCTCTTAAACTTCAAACAGTAACAATTTAATATTAATTTGACTCATGAATGGATTCTCAAAGTAGAATCAAACTTTTTGAGCATTGTAAAAATGCAAGCACTTTTAATTATTAAGGTTATGTTTCATACTATAAATATATTTTATGCTGAAATTTAGAATGTAAGTAGTTTAAATCAATGGTACTTCAGACTAGCAGAAAATTGGACATTTCAGGAAATACAAGAAAGCTTAGCTTCTTACAGTTCAAACTAGTGTTAAGGAGGTTCAAGTTTGACTAGGATCTGGATTTTTTTACAGATGATATCCAATCAAAATAGTTGGAAGAATTAACAAAGTTGAAATTTTAAGTAAGAGTAAAAATTTTAAGGCAGTTTTTCTACTGAAGTGAGGTATAGAAAAACAGATTGCTGTGACAGCTGGGCTACCTATGCAATTTTTTATTTTTTTTTTTTTGTGGAAGCCAAGTTTTGGAGGTAGATGCATGCCATTTTGTTTCACTACGGCAATAAGAGACAGAAAGAGGTAGTATAAACTGACTGAGAAGCATTCACTGTGTGCACGGTCCCTGGGGAAAATAAGCACGGCAGCGAAGCAGGGTAAGATGTGACCAGCATAGTGGTGGCAACTCACCTCTGCCACTAGAGTGAAAGAGGGAATTGGAAAAGTAACGGTGAGGAAAAGCTCATGGGCCAAGGTAAAACCAGCTTAATAAGTGAAAGAGGAGGAAGAAACACGAAACCAAGTATTGCAGAGGGAGACACTGAGATACTCTACCTCCCCAAAGCGGACTGATCCCCTGCCAGTCTTTGAGCAACGGGCCATCATCTTGGGAAAACCAAACCACCCAGCTTCTCTTGCAGATCCTGATGTTGTATGGTGTGGAGCATCTCCTCAGTCAGTCCGTGTCAGCCGTGTCTGGGCTGTGTCCCCCCCAGAGACAGGCCCACTGTGGCACCGGCCCTGCCCTGAGGGAGGTCACCTCCGCCCCAGCCGGACCCAGGGAAAACTGAAGCTTAGGTAAGGAAATACCCAGTAAAATTTCTCAGGTGGTTGAGGATGACGAGGAGGATGAAAATGGAAATTCTGCTAGGATTTTTTTTTTTTTTTTTAATTTAGATTTTGTATTTGGTCTTCTGAAGTGAAAAGTACCTTAACTGGCTGAGGACTGAAAATCCTGGGAGAACAGTAGAAGAACCTGAAACATAAAATGTACAGTTTATAAAATTAATTTGACTGGAGAAATATTGCCTGTTTCTATTGAAGGAAATACCCTTCTGTAGAAGGAATATCCCTTCCGTTGAGGAAATACCTTCCCTTGACATTATACCCTTAGCCTCCGTATGCCGTAACAACCTATTTGACTTTTTGAGACTAAATGAGAAATTAAAGCCATTTCTATTAAAAAAAAAAAAAAAAACACCAAACCAAAACCCAAATCAAGGGAGGTGGGGCTTAAACGAGTTTAAGGCTGAAGCAGGAGGCCAGGCCAGCCCCGCGCCGCGGGTTCCGCCTCGGAGGAGTCCCATGGCCGGCGCGGGGGCGTTACTGCGGATGCGCTCCCCCCGCCCCGTCCCTTTCCGTGCGGCCTGCCCGGCTTCCCGCCTTTTTCTCGGGGTGGGAGTCGCTGAGGCGGCGCCTAGTCCCCTCAGCTTGTCGCTGTCGCCTCCGGGGCGGCGGGGGGAGCCTGAGGGCTGCCGGAGGCGCTGGTGCCGGCAGGGGTGAGGGGGTTTGGGCGAAGACGGGAGGGTGTGAGGCAGCGGCGGCGGCCGTGTGGTGGGCGCTGCGAGGAGGTGGTAGTGGAGACAGAGCCCATCGCAGGGCAGGGTGGTGGAAGGTGGTTGGGCGGAGAGTAAGGAACAGGGTCAGGACATGGCGGTGCCCCTCGGCCTTTGAGACCCCAGTGGTTTCCCTTCAAAAGCTGTTGTGGCAGCGGTGGGGTGGGGGCTCAAGTCTCCCTTGCTGCTCTGAGGTAAAAGCAGGTGGGCCCCCATGGTTGAAAAGCCCCACGCAGGATATTCACACAAATACTGTTTTCTTTCACATCTGTTTTGGGCAGGGTGAAAAAAAGGAGGTGAATTTCGCTGAAAGATCGCTGTTAAATACACAGGTGTGGATTGAAGATACTGAATTGGCAAAAGCAGGTAGCTGCATAGGATGGATGAAGGCTGGATGGGGTTATGAGGCTGCAAGATTGTTTTACAGTGAATGCAGGGACTGGGGAGTTCTGCTTTCTGGACTGATTTCCAGTACAAAGAAAAGTGCCTGTATGTAAGTTAAAATACATGCTTGCATTTTAAAGTTGAAGCGCTTTTGTTTGGCAGCACAGAGACAGGCACATCCAGATGCTGTAACAGTATTTTCCTCCTTCAATCACGTTTTCAACAGCTGCAGTAGTTGAAAAGCAGAATGAGTCCTGAAAATTTACTCTCATTTGAGGATACTTTTAATGCAAGAGCTTTTGATTTTTCCAATTAATAATTTAAAGAAACATACAAGGTGTAAAAATCTTCGTTTCATGCTATATAGAGAAGTATGAACCACAGGAAAAAGTCAGATATTAAAATGCCGTATTCCCTACTTAGTAGCCTAGTATGATCACATTGTATATATTTCCATGTAATATGTGGTTAAAAAACCATATTTTCGTAGATATGGATAACTAATTTCAAGAAAGAGAAATGGGGAATTTAGGTGTGTGAGATAGCTGTTAGTGTTGGAGGGACTTCACGGTCCTGGATATTTCCAGCTGTGTTGAATTGTACCTAGAAGTTACCCACTGCTGAGTCATGTCTTGTTCAGTCTGGAAAACAGGGTGCTTGCAGCTGATATTTTTTTTTTCTGCCTTCTTTGCATCTTCTAAGTAATCCTGTTATTTTTTGAAGGGTTTTTAAAAGTGTCATGTGACACCTTGAAATGCTTCATACCTCTTGCTATCAGGGAAATGTAACAAGAAGAAATACTTCAGCAAGGATTCAGTAGCCTGGTGTTTCCTGTTCTATATTATTCCTAGTGTTGATAAAGTGCTAGGGAAATTATTTTATTTTGTCACTCATGCATTTAATGATTACAACTACGCTCTTTTCCTCCTAAATAGAGACTTTACTCCTTGAATATTTATAAAAATATACAAAATATATAAAAATTTGTTTTACTACAATAAGTAAATTAATACTGTTTTTTAAGAGGGTGGTGTATTTGTAAAACACATAAACTACGTTAGTTAAATGAGGGAATGCAGAGGCATAAGAGCTAAAAATAAAGATAATTCAGAAAGTGAAAGTGTCAGGGATTTTAAAAAATGGCCTGTGTGTGTATATTTGTCTGTCTAGTATGGGATGGCTTGTAGAATCAGATTGTTTATAGTTTATCATTTCTGTATTTTGTAAAATGGAATATTGGCATAGATTTTGGGGAATGCTATACTGGATATGACAAAATATGTAATAAACATTATGGAAACCCAGCAGGCAGGCACCTTAAGAAGGTGCATAATTTACTTCCTTGTTTTTCAGCAAAATCAAGTATGTATCCACCAGCCCCAGCATTTTTTTTTAACTCTGTTTTTAAAAACACTCATAGGTAATCCTGTGGATTACCTCGAAACTAAAACAGTTTTGACTGCTTGAATATCCTTACAGGTGGAGCTTGTTACAGGGGTATCCGTAACAGGTCAATGTAAACATGAAAATATATTTATCTTCAAAGTGTTGTGGGGAAAGTTGTGTCAAATACAACATACCATTTCAGTAGGAAGAAAATCTCATTATGGCACCATCGGGAAGAAAACATGGAGGAAAAGCAGGTAAACCGGCACAGGATGATGAAGCCATACCTGCCTATGACTTTCAGGAAGAAAGAAAAGAGCTGAGTGGATCAGAGGATGATATTAGAGAAGGTGCTTATATGATTTTTTTAAACTACTTTTTTTGATGTGAAGCTTATAATATTGCTGACTATGAAAAGAAATTAGGACACTTCTGTATTTGTGAGTGTTTTGAGTAAGCAGGGGTCATTATGTTGGTGACAGCTAGACTCCTACTGTATAATTCTGATTGGTAAGAGAACACAATAGAATAGCACTGTATAATGCAGTGTTATGTCTTAAAATTACAGGTGGAGTCTTTAATAGGGTAGGATTTTGTTACATGATTTTGTTGCAAGAAGAGCTCTGCTTGCTTGTACGGAGTGCTCAGCTCGGTAGGGTAATTGGAGTCTTAATGCTGTCAAGGTTACGAGTACTTCAGTTGGAACTGAAGATAAGAAAGAGGAAGAATCATGGGAAGCTGAGAGAAAAAGAAAATAAGTCAATCAAGGGATTCTTGTTTAATTTTGGGGAAGTGTCATAAAAAAGTAGACTTAAAAATGCGGTTCTCATTCACCACATGATAATTTTTTATAAAGTTTGATGTAACTCCATTTCTGGATTTTTGTCTTTCAGCAGTTATCTATGGGTTTGTTTCTCTTCATTTCTCCCCTTCTTCATTTGTTCAGACTAAATCACTCCCGCCTCCTTTCCCCTTCCCCCCCCCAGTAGAAATCTGACCAAGGATTTTTATTTTTTGGAAATAATACACATATCTGTTCTTGATTTTGCCTTTTTAAAGGCCAGAGCACACAATTTCAGTACTTTATTCTACAGTATAATGAAATTCTTATAGATTGGTCTTTTTCAATTTTTAGATTATTTTTACCTTTCTGATGATATATTGTGTGTTGAGAGTCATTGTATATTAGTGGACAGAGAAACTGGAACTGGTTGAGACCAGTCTAGAGGAGCTCAGGGCAGTGCCAGCTCAGATCTAGCCTTGCAGAATAATTCACCACCATCTGTCAACTCCAGATTCAAACTTTCAGGAGCTGCATGTGTTATGGATGGGAACTGAGACCCATGGGACATGTTCAGAGAAATGGCATTACAGGAAAGTAAATACACCTTTAGTAATTCAAAAGAGCCCCACAAAATATAAGATACTTTTGTAAATATTTTTGAAATTTGTATTAAGGTGAAACACCAGTAATGGACAAGCATGGGAAGAAAAGACCGTTGGCGGCTACTCATGTGGTTCCAGATGATGTGGGGTAAGGTTACGATTTTATTTTTTTTCCAAAATAAGCAAGTCTTACATAGATACTGATTTCAGTTATTCACTATGCTTGTTTTGCTTGGTGTGGTTTTTTTAGTATTTTACTAAAAAATTAGGTGACGATAATAAAATAATTTTAGGTTAAAAAAGAAAATGAAACACGAGTAATTCTGCAGTTTCGTTGTAGATACTTTTGAACACCCATAAAAATTTGATATATTTGTGTGAGTTCTTAAAATGGATGGTTTTTTCAAAAGGTGATTTAAGTTTTATCCTAAATTCTTGATAATTTTATTAATATTTCCCCTCTGATCTTAATTGCTTGAGGATATTAACAGTACGTTAAGTGATCCACCTATAACATGAAAAATAAGTTCTTTTTACAGATAAAGCTTACAAAATTCAATATTTATGGGCAGTGTAAATGTAATAAAAAAGTGTATGTTGAAAAAGCTTTTAGTAAGATTATAACTGTTGAGTTGAAGATATGTTTTTCTTTTTTTTTTTTTTTTACTCTTCAAAAAAGAAAGTAGTACCCCGTGAAGATAATATAAAAACAAGATAAACATTTTCTTTACCCACCATGTCCCTTTTTGGACTTGTCAGCTATTGTACAACTGCCTTACGCTCTGGTGTTACCAGCTTAAAAGTGTTGTAAAAACAACACTGATATTATTTGTCTTGGATTTTTCTTACTGTTCCAGTCATGCTGACTGTGATGGGCTTGTTTTCATTTGATATTCCAAATACCTTTTGTGGGTTTTTTTTGTATAGGAAACTATCGATTTTATTTTACTTATGATCCTCCCTCACTCAGGACCTTTTAATTCCCAATAATGCCATTTTACTGGGGAGTAAGTCAATAGATCCTAGTAATTATTTTTTTTTAAAAAAAGCAAATTAGTCTAAAAAAGAGACCTCTCACAGAAGGAGAGCTATTTTTCATCTTGTAGAAGCAGCTCTGTCACTGCTTAAAAGTAATAGGCACGTGAGTAAAATTAGTTTTAAGCATATACAACAGCTCTTATTCTAAAGTCAGAAAATGGGCAAATAAAAATTTTTACCACTGTTTTCTAGGGGTGAAGTACAGAATATGCTGGAAAGGTTTGGAGGCAAGTATGTTTACATTCTAGTAAATTTAAAAAACAATTTTTAAGTTGCAGAATTGGCAGTAACTCTTTACTGTAAAACAAGATCTACATAAAATGAGCAGTCTTTGTAGCATTTTTCAGCATTTCTGAAAAAAAAGCCAGTTTTCAGAAAAAAGCCATATCTAAGTAGAGCAAAGGGAAAGAAGAGAAGGGAATAATTGCATATAAAGTGGGATGTAAGTATTAGTGTAGGTGATTACGAAGGAAAAAGGGAAAGATGCACGAGTGCTTTTGATTATCAATTCCAATTTTCAGATGACGTTTAAGAGGTAATGATTATATTGTAGAGAAGAGGTACAAGACGACTTAGCTGTTGTCCTTGCTCAATTTCCTGTTAAAGTGACATAGAAGAGACTGGAGGTTGCAAGACTTGGGTGAGAAATTCAGATCATGAAAATGTTAATGTAAGCAGTTAAATAGAACAGATAGTTCTAATTCTAGACAAGGAATTTTGGAAGTAGGCTGTAGTTGTGATACAGAACGAGCTATAGAGTAGGTACTTCGCACCTTCAGAAATGTAGAGAACAGGGAATTTCAGCAGTCAGGAAGAAGAGTACAGGTTTCTAGAAGAGCTAAAGAATGAGGGTAAGTAGTGCCAGTCATCTAGTGATGAGAGATTTATGCATGTCACCTCCTTGGATTTATTTTAGTCATAATCAGATCCTCAGATGGCTTTACTTACAGTTAAATTCCCAGCTGAATTCTAGATAGGTGACAGGTTAGAGACAAAACACATTTCACTTGTAAAGACTGTATAATACAAATCACAGCGTAAGAAAGCATCAAAAAGCTGTGGAAAGAAGGGAAACCATCTTAATGCCAGTATGACATTCTCAGTAGCTGGCTAATACTTTAATTATTTGTATAAGAAAATGCTGTACGCAGTCATTACCTGCATGTAAATTTTCAGGTGAAAGAGGAGTTCAAGGGATTCCTTAATCCTAATCCCTTAAACAAATTAAGACTTTGCTGTTAAGGTACATATTAGAATGCTATTGTAGATCTAGCAATCTAGATAGGAGGAGGATTTCAATGTCAAAAAGCTAGGATTGTTTGTTGAAGACTCAAAAATAGGGTGGAAGGAAAATGAATGGATCAGAGAGAGGATGCTGTCTACCACGAAACAGTAGGTTTGGCATTAGCAGGGGCAGATGCCTCAGCAAAATTAAGAGAGAGGTTTGTCAGCTGTTTCCTGAAATCTACAGTGAGAAGGAAAAGAAATTGCTGTATTAACCTTAAGCTGCGACTTGTTTGTTAAATCTGCAAATGTAAATTAAAGGGACAAACAAACATACAACTTACATTAACTTGAATACTTTTTTAAAAGTACTAAATCTCTCTGAATTACGAAAAATAGTTTGCCATTCATTTATTCGATGTGTTCACAGTGATAGTAGTCACATACCTTTATTTCTGAAATCCAAGTAATTTAAATATTATTCTGAAATGTGTGATTTTTCTAGAAAAAAAATAATTAAAAAGTCTCAGCATAACTAAATTCATTGAAGGTCTGGAAACTTGAGGGGCACTGCAGTCCTGCAGCTAAACTAGTGAGGATTTTGATGGTGTGACTGAAACATCATTAGATACTAGTGAAAAGATCAAGATGTCTGTACTCAGTCAGGGTCGTGGAAGGTATCTCTAACTTTGAATGGAGAATTTACAGACTCTGAGATGTCCAAATCCAATGTTTGAAGATATGCAGTGTGAACTGATAGGATAGTGCTTCTAGTGTTCCAAGCATATATGTGTGCTTATTGTATGTATGATATGTTAGAAGTGCATGTTGGGCCATAACAATCAGTAGGGGAACATATGATGACAGCATGTAAGGAAGCAATTTAAATAGACATATTGGCAGCTACCTTGAGTTCAAACCGCTGGACAGTTTCAGTTTAGTGTGTGTTTCTGCTGAGAGCCAGTCTGACACCATTCCCACTACCGTCCTGCCCAGAATGAAAGAATCATAGAATGGTAGAGGTTGGAAGGGACCTCTGGAGATCATCTAGTCCAACATCCTGTGCCAAAGCAAGTTCACCTCAAGCAGGTTGAACAGGAATGCATCCAGGCAGGTTTTGAGTATCTCCAGAGAAGGATACTCCACAAAGTCTCTGGGCAGCCCATTCCAGTGCTCTGCCACCCTCAAAGTAAAGACTTTTTTCCTCATGTTGAGATGGGATTTCCTGTGTTCCAGTTTGTGCCTGTTGCCCCTTGTCTTGCCGCCAGGCACCGCTGAGAAGAGTCTGGCCCCATCCTCTTGACACTCGCCCTTTAGATATTTATAAGCATTGTTGAGATGCCCTCATGGGGCTCTCCAGGCTAAAGATGCTGAAGCTGAGTCACATCATGGTAGGTCCTATTTGGTCTGGCCCCTGAGAGAGGTGGGACTCTAAGCAGATGCTGGAGTAGTTGGTGGGGCCAGACAATGAGCAGTTGCAACTCTGGAGGCCAGGTGTCAGTTAGGGTGTATGGGGACATAGGGAAACAGCGCTCACACAGGTGCCAACAGGTGGTTGAGGGACATTCTAAACACAGCAGCCAGGAGCCCAGATCACATTAGGCTTCTTTTCCTTTCAGACACACCTTGTTCACTTCTCCAAAGCATAACTCATCAGCATTTTTAATAAAAGGCATGATGTATCTCAATACGCTTAATTTCTAAATACTGTTTTTTAGCTGACATTAACAAGGCTCTCTTAGCTAAGAGGAAAAGATTAGAGATGTATACGAAAGCCTCGCTCAAGACCAGTAACCAGAAGGTTGAACATGTTTGGAAAACACAGCAGGAGCAAAGGTAACATTTACCCTTGTTTTTCAGACCTGTGAAATCAAATTCCCTTTTGTGTCACAGGACGTATAGTTGGTCCATCTTCTGACAGTTAAACAGCAAAGTTAACTAGTTTGTACTAGTTAAATACTTGCTCAGGTCCTCTGTTTCTGCTGCCTCCATTTGTGTCTACTTGGTGAAATTGACAGTAATAGTTTAGCGTAGCGCTTTTGCTTTTGAATGGAGAAACTTGAGATTTGGAATTGTGAGAGCAAGGTACCTTAATGAGCTGGTTTTACTTTTGTTTTATCTTTATGGAAAATGACCTTTGACGTTATTTTTGTCTTTTAAACCAATATTTTTATTTTTTCCGCTTCAGTTGGAATTTTCTGTTTCTACTTGAAAACTGAAAAATGTTCAGTAAAATTTTTAGACCATTCTGGTTAAGAAAGACAATAATTTTCATTTTCATATTGTAAGTAACTCTTACCTTACGTATCATTCCTCTCGCCTCTTGAGGCATATTTAACTGAAAAATGAGACCGCTAAAAACTGAAAGGAATACTTGCAGTTGTCTTGGTGATTTTAGATAGATATTTATATTTGAAACTTGCACGGACAAAATTTAAGTTTACGTAGAGAAACTTGATCATAATGAGCTAACGAATGAACTAATTGATTTTTTAATTGTAAAACCGTTGTATTAAAGCCAAGATCTGTAGTGGGGTTAGGAAAATACAGTAAATCTCAGAAAACCTGACACTGTTAGTAAGAAAGGTTGATGTCATTTTTTTTTCACCCGAGTTTCGTATACGGGTGCCGTCTCCTTACATGTATATACTCCACACTAAGAAAGTGTGTGTGTCTCTGTGAGTCTTCAGTTTTTCAAAACATAGAGTATTCAGGTAGGGGCAGATGTCAAAACAGCCTGTTTCTTTATCTATGCCAGCTCCTTTTATTCTACTCCACACGTGTGTTGAACCTCAGCTTTCCTTGTAGTTCTTCATGGCATTTGTCATACTTACGGCTAGTCTCTCTTTATAGGCAGAAGCTCAATCACGAGTTCTCCCAGCAGTTCCTGACTTTATTCCAGCAATGGGATGCAGATGTGCAGAAAGCAGAGGAGCAGGAAGAAAAACTAGCGGTGGGTTTCCAGCATGGCAGGAGTTTGGTGGTAGTTTCACAAGGAGGGAATGTTGTTCTTTAGACACTCAAGAAATGTAAAAGCACTTTATGCAGTTTAGAGAAACATACAATTGTTTGCCTCTTGATTAAAAAAAATTTCATTCAAGTTTGGTGGCTCTCAAACTGTAAATGTTTAAGTTTGGGGATATATTTTTAAAGTGAAGAGGGGTGCATTTATAAACTTTATTGCAAATTTATAAATGGCAATAAGCGATGCCCTAGGTCAGCATATGGATTGGGAAAAGCCAAGACCATTTATGGAGAAGAAAGATATGTGCTGTTTCTGTGCATCCATAGTCTTTGGGTTCAGGGAACAAAGGAGTAAAGGAAACTAGTTGTCTTTTAGCATGCATTGCTTCAAAATTTGCCTGTATATAATAAATGCAAGAGAATCTGATCATTGAAAAGGCACAGGAGCAATACAATGGAATATAATCACATGATGTTGCTGTATTTGTACTCCCAACACATTTGCAAGTCTTGCTTTTCCCTCGGCAGCACGTTTCCCTGGGATACCCTCAAGAACTGCGCTGGATAGCAATTCTCATAGGATCTCATAGGGACAATTCAGGTTGGAAGGGACCTCACGACGTGACCCAGGGCACAATCCAGTCTTCAGTCTTTCTTTCATTAATAAGAACAAGAATAACTCTCCAGGCAGAGATCTACATTACATGAGCCAGATTTCCAGTGAAGGCAGAATTTCTGATTCTAATTTGTGACAATAGTGTTGCTGTCCAAGCACTTTTGGTTAACTAACGTGATTATTTTTTTTCTTTTGCTTCTGCTTCAGAATATGTTTCGTCAGCAACAAAAAGTTTTTCAACAGGCAAGAATACTTCAGAGTCAGAGACTGAAAACCATTAAGCAACTCTATGAACAATTTTCAAAGGTACAGTGATTTTTCTTCTTAGAAGGCAGCTCATCCTTATCACATCATTTAAGAAAGCTATATTAATTCAACCTTCATGAAATACAGAGATTTAATGTTCATTTAAGGAAAATAACAGCCTTGTGTGAATATTCATGTTAGTATCTTTCCCTTCTTAAAAACGGAGCTTGTTCTCTCTGTACATGCATACAGACTCCATCTGTTTAATAAATGATTTAGTTAAACGTGTTCTTACAGGGACCTGCCTGTTTCAAATATTTAACCACAACCCTCACAGCATAGTTTCTAAACAGAACACATTTTTGTACCCATTTAGAAGTTATATAGGTCAGTTAAATCATCAGGATTTTGTCTTAACTATTCCCTTAGATTTTTGGTCTGTATTTAAAAAAGTGAAACTTGACAATCTATTAAAAATACATTTTAGGCTGCTTTTATTACTGCTGGCAGGTGCATCCTTCATAATGAGAATTAGGTACCAATGTTTTTCTGTCATTAACCTTCCTAGCTTTTGCTGCCTCATGTAAGGAGAGCGACCATTAAAGAAAATCAATTGTAGTTCCCTTAAAATTGCCCAGTTAGAGCTTCCTTCATCTCTTTCTAAACAACATTCATTAGGAAGGGTTTTCCTTTCTGGAACCTAGTATTCAAAGTAAGTGTTCACTAAAATGTCAACAGGAAGAATCTGAATGAAATAATGATTTATGGTGAAAACAGACCCAGATCAGTCTTTTTTAACTTTCCTGTTGCTTTATGCGTAATTTTTGTATTTGCTGGGAGTCCCTACAAACACCATTATTTTTTTTTTTTTTTGGACAGTGCTTATAGAGATAACGTATTTTAAACACATGATTCATACTGATCAACTGTGGTGTCTTTTGTGTGTTTTTTTTTTTAACAAAGTAGCAAACATACTAGACAGCCAACAAAAAATTGTTGTGACTACAACTACTCAAAAAATTGACTTTTGGTTCAAAAAAACCAACCAACCAAACAACACCCCTCCGTCCCCCCTGTTTTCCCTGTCATTTTAGACTAGAGAACAAAGCACTTTATTCCCAAATTTCCTTCCCCCAGTTTTTCTAAGTAAGGTATTAGAAATCTGAACTGTGAGAAAAATGAAAGTATCCTAAATGATTGGTTTTGTAATGAATGCAGAGGCTTGGTACCATAGAATCACTGGATGGCTGAGGTTGCAGGTCATCTGGTCCAGCCAGGAGGTGGTACAGTGGGGCTACCTAGAGGTGGTTGCCCAGGACTTATGTCCAGATGGTTTTTGAACATCTCCAAGGATGGAGATTCTGCATCTTCTCTGGGCAGAGTGTTCCAGTGCTCAGTCACCCTCACAGTAAAAAAGTGTTTCCTTGATGTTCAGAGGGAACCTCCTTTGTTTTCAGTTTGCGCCCATTGCCTCTGGTCCTGTCACCGTGCACCTCAACAGCCTGGCTCAATCTTCTTTGCACCCCCCCCTTCACATATTTATGTATATATAGATAAGATCCTCTACCCTCCCACGCCTCACCGAGCCTTCTCTTCTCCAGATTGAACAGTTCCAGCTCTCTCAGCTTTTCCTCCTAACAGAAATGCTCCTGTCTCTTAGTCACCTTCATGGCCCTTCACTGGACTCCTTCCAGTATGTCCATGTGTCTCTTGTACTTAGGAGTCTGGAACTGGACATAGCACTCCAGGTGTGGTCTCACCAGTGCTAAGCAGAAGGGAAGGGTCACCTCCCTTGACCTGCTGGGAACACTTTATCTAATGCAGCCCATTAGCCCTCTTTTGCCTCAAGGGCACGCTGCTGGCTCATGTTCAACCTGTTGTCCACCAGGACGCCCAGGACCTTTTCTGCCAAGGTGCCCTCCAGCTGGGTAGCCCCCAGCATATACTGGTACATGGTGTGGATTCGAGTCTGTCAGTTTCTGACAAACCTTAATTTCTGTTCAAGTCATTTCATAACTGGTCCCTTTTTGAAATGTCAGTTAGTTAGGATACGGGTTGGTTTTTTTCAGACCTAGTAGCTTTGAAAAATAAATCTGAAGTACAGCAACTTAGTTTAAGATAGTCAAAATTTACAGAGGATATTACAGAACCATTAAAAAGTAATTACTGTTCCAAAACATCAAAAATGTCTTCATCAAAGATGAAAAACTGAACAGAAGGTCAAGTATTACTTTGATTTTTTTTCTCCTCGAAGAAGATCAAAAGGTAGAAGTCAAGCCTCAAATAAGCTTAATGCAAGTTAAGGTGAACACAACTACACACATATGTAGAATTGGACATAACTGTATGTACAAAAGGGAAGGTAACCAGCGAGCTTTACTTGGCTTATTTGGGGAGAAGTGTGCAAAGAGGAGGCAATTTAGTGGGTTCTTTAGTCCTTACTTCGAGTCTCCAAGGTTGTCATAATATAAACCCTATCATTCCTCACAGATGGTCTGTCTAATCTTTTCTTGTAGAACTCTTACCTTTCCCGATGTGCAGGACTAATGAGCTGAGACCTCACAGACGCTGAGCGGAGGGGACTGTTTCTTTCACGGGGTCTATATTGTTTAATAGTATGGTTTAAATAGGAAAGTAGACTGGAGTAAGGAGTCCTGTATGATTTGCCTGTCAAGTTCGTGATCAAAACTCATCAATTATCAGTGACCGCTGCTGCTGGAAAAATTAAATTGTAGTCTGAATAATGGTTGGTTTGTTTCTTTTAAGTGAACCCTTTGACATTGAACAGTTCTAAACTAAGGTTATCCTTAACTCCAGAGCATGGAAGAGCTGGAGAAGAGCAATGAAAACCTTCTAGCTGGTGCTCAAAGTGAACTTCGCAAAGAAATGGCTCTCTTGCAGAAGAAGATTATGATGGACACCGTAAGTATCAGATCTATGAAGAAGATAGTTAAATGCAAAAATAGCACATTCTATAAAAAAGTCATTTGATGTTTATTTAATTAGCTCAAAGGAATCATAGTGATACGGCATTTGTTCAGTATTATCTCCTTTTCTTGTAACAGCAACAGCAGGAGATGGCAACCGTTCGCAAGTCTCTTCAGTCCATGTTATTCTGATGGCTCAATGGAGAAACAACTTGTACCTAAGTAACATGATACAAGTATAGGCATTAGCCATAGAGAAGTATGTTAAGATTTAAATGTTTTAAAGTTCCTATTAAATGCTTTCATGGATTGTTCTTAATCTTGTGTCCGATAGTGGGTAAGAAAGTATATTATTAATTTTTTTTACTTTGGAGGGGAGGTATGGACCCCAAACCATTTACTCTCTGTCCAATTAATGTTTAACTACTTAATAGTCACTTTCAATAGCACTGGACTGTTTAAATAGTTTCACTTTTTATAATGCCAAACTGTAACGATGGGCAGAATTAATGAAAAATGCATTACCCAGATTTTACAAAATACCTTTAGGTACACTGTGCTAATAGAAGTGTTTTTCGCAAGCCGCAGACTTTCACAGGTTCAAGATTTAGTCTGCTGACATATCAGAGTTATGAACGTTCACAGAGTATGACATAGCTCATGTAAGATTGTTTAATGATGTGTATTATAGTAAATAAAGTAAATTTTGTTAACTCTTGTTAGGCTAGGCATTGTAATATCTTTGTACTAGTAAGAGATTTACAAACTGCTGTAATTTCTCAAAAACGCAGGTTTCTTTAGTTGAATGATGAGCTAAGTATCACAGCTTTATATGACATCTGCTCAAGTAAGCATAATTAAACATTATACATTTGGGGGTATATGTTTCTTGTAGAACCACTGCTAGAAGTAATCTAGCTCATTTATTCAGTACAAGTTATTACAAGCCTTTGAGGTGGAATATTACTTTTTTGCAATTTAGGGAGGCCAAAGTTTTCAGGATAAAGCATTTATCTTTCATGTATCTCGTTACAGTAAATCAGTATAAATTGAACAGTCGGCTTAACTTGCATGCAGTTTGTTTTTACAGAAAACCATTACATCTGAATATCCACTTGTACAACGTAGGTGGTTCCTAACATATTTAATGCTTAGATTTAATACAACAGTAGGTA
This sequence comes from Limnodromus scolopaceus, assembly GCA_028565335.1. NCBI lineage: Eukaryota > Metazoa > Chordata > Aves > Charadriiformes > Scolopacidae > Limnodromus > Limnodromus scolopaceus. The sequence goes on from JAOXNO010000001.1 coordinate 60,461,802, forward strand.
ACACAAACACCATCCACACACCCACACACACAAATGCGATGTTTTCATAACAGTGTATTTCAAAACCAGTCCAATACAGATTCTTCTCCTCAGCTTACTAGCATTTTTATTTGAGAATCAAGTCATTTGATGATGGTTCTCCAGGTCTGGGAGCCAGATGACTGATAGCTAACTTAGATATGCTTCAGCTATTAGGTTGCAAGTGAAGCTGAACAAGCAACTGGTTTGGAGCTCCTTTTGTTCTGCGTCTCCTAGGACTCAGGGAAGGAGCAACCACAGAAGTTACATCGCTAGAAGGATGTGCGAGGCCGTAAGGGCCTCTGGTGGGTAACAGGTCACTATGCTCATTTGTAACTGTGCTTGCTGAGTCTCAGCCTTCTAAGGATGATCAGATGATGCTATGAAATGCAGTTAAGTTTTTGCTTCTTATCTTCAATACTAGGTTATTTTGTTAGTATTGCCTGACGTTTCTGGTTTTATTTATTAGTATGGCCTCATGTTTCTGGTTTTCTGACCGGTTTCTGCATTAGTTTCCCATCACCCACGTACCTCAGTCATATCCTCAAAACTACTTACACCTACGACTGCATGACACACTTTTGAGCATTCTGGGCAGTCAAACCTCCTCACTCTAAAAAAGTTGCCTGTGTCTTTTCATGGCGTAGGTAATTTGTTTACAGTATTCACACAAACTGAAATCATCTTTACCATCTTCTCTTGGATTTGCCCGTGGCCTGGGTTCAGGCTAAGGTCACGTATAGATGCTGTGTCTTTCCCAGCCTCAAACAGGAGTAGCAGGATTCATTTGGAATTGGTATTAGTCACTTAAGAGTGCTAGTCCTTGGCAGTAACTGTTACAGTTATTATCCCTCAAGTGTATTAGTACAGCCTTTTTAGGCAGGAGCGTGGTAGATGGGATTTTATTCCCCCCAAATTTAGCAGACAATACACCACTTTTTGAATTAATGCACAGCTAGGAAGCTGCAGTGGTAATATTTTTATAACATTTTATAGCATTCTTTATTGTAGATTTCAGGAAGGACCTGATAAACTCACAGCTCAGCTCTATATCAGCAACTGAAAGTGGTAACAGACAGAAACATTCAACAGGTTTTTACAAAAATCGCAAAGGAGGTTAAGCTCAGAGGGTTTGTGTATGAGTCATGATTTGCTCGTACAGATAATATGCTCCTCTTACTCAGCTTTTCTTTAATGACAACAGCAGCCCTTTAGCTAGGTATGTTATGTCAGCCAGTGGGTCTGTTCTAAAAGAAAGAGAAAGGCCCACTATCAGCCTGACTTTCTCTGTGGGAGAGTTTAGTTAAGGTTTAGTTCCATGCAGTTTTGTTTGGATAAAGTACAGTGACAATTCCAAGACACATTAGATAGATTATAAGGTAGATGAACGTACTACATGGGAATAACATATGGGTGGATTGCATTGTCACAGTCAGTCACAGTCATTTAAGCTTCTCAAAGAGCTTTGTCATTCGCTTGTGCGGTTTCACAGATAAAAGTTAGGGCGGGTAAAGTCAGTGTCCCTGAAGTACACAACTACCTGTGGTCTAGATAATAATCAGTACAATGAGGCCAACCTTAATATGACCACAAAACCAGAAACTGGCCTTGGAAATAGGTTATATACTTAAATACTAGAGAATGCATGAATCCTAAAGGCACTCAGTGTACAGGTAACAGTATTTTGAAATAGAAGAAAAATTTCCTGAGCTATACCTCCTTCATCCTACTGATCCAGTAGCTTGTTCTTTAGAAATACCAGAACAGAGATTAATGAGTAGTTTTACCTCATGGAAGCCTCATTTTACCAGTCTTAATAATGTAGTACTGTACTCACTGATACCTCTGGCTACCCCTTCACAGCAGTTCCAACAAGACTTTAGAAACTAACACTAGATTAGTCACTTGGTCTAGGGGGACAGCAAAACTCCTCCTCAAATTCTGGTTGGTAGCACCTTGGTTTGCAGTCTACAGTCACCAGACCAGAAGTGCAGAACTAAGTTTACCTAACAGGAAACGGCCAAAGTTTCAAATGTGATGTTCATGGTATGAAACAACAGCTGCAATGTCTGGAACACAGAATCATCCTGATTCAAATGTACTGATCGCAACAGAATCTGCAGGACTTCATATTCAGTAATTCTAACATCTGGTAGTATCTGGGATAGAGTGAGCTTTCTCATAAAGCTATTTACTTGAAAAGCTTAATCTGTCTTCCCAAAAACGAGAGGCTGCTTCATTCAGCATTCCCCTAACTGCTTCTCCTCTTGGCCTTGACCTATTTAATCAGTCATTATGGTTTTGAACCTGTTCAGGAGCTTGATGAGATGAAATTCTGAAGACATGTATATGAAGATGAGCAGCAATCTGTAGGCATACACCAGTGGCATATCTCAGCATATCAAACAAGGATATGAACTTCAAAAGAACAAAACAGAACAGGTTAAAAAAATAACAAATATGTTTTATATTGTCACTACTATAAATTCATCTATACTTTAATCAATCTATCCAAGTGACAAGTTTAACAAGATTTTTAACTTATACAGTGGTCTCTTTAAGAAAAAAAAACAACAAGAAACCAGGCCCAAAACCAACCAGCATTAAACACTTACAAAGTCTGATAAACAAAGGTGGTGAGTCTGCAGTTAGCAGAATAAACAAATCACCTGAACTAAAGCATAATTACAAGACAGATCTGTAAATTTCCTTTCATCTCTCTGTTCCAAGGAAAGCAAGCCAGTCAGCTCCCAAAATACATGTTTGCATGGCATCCTGCCTGGCGCTGCCTCCACTCTGACAGCTGAGATCTGAGCAAGTCAGAAATGGCAGAGCAGAGTGACAGGGGACAGCTCTCAATCTGTTCCTCTAAGTATGCACCACGTGAAAAGTATAAAACGAAACGCTTACCAGTGCTATCCATAGGACAATATATTCATCGATGAAACTGTTGAAGTACTGGTCCAAAAACAGAAGTCCTGGCCCAATAAATGCAGTGTCCTGAAGACAGATTTCGCTTTTTGTCATGTGAGCCACCTGTTAAATAATAATAACAAAAAAAAAAAAAAGGGAGAGAGACAGATCAGTGTAACTACCAGAAAACCTCCACCTTAGTGATGAAAGGGCATGACATCCCACCTGCTGGTTTAACCCCAGCCAGCAACTGGAACCATGAAGCCTCTTGTTTATCCCCCCTCACCTCCCAGAAAGGTGGGGAAAAGAGGGAGAAAAGGAAGGGAAAGGGAAAAAAAAACCCCAACCTCACGGGTTGAGATAAAGACAGTTTAATAGAATAATAACAAGAAAGGAAAATAAAAACAATAATAATAATGATAAAAGAATATATAAAACACAAATCACTCTCACCGCCTGGTGAATTGGTTGCCCAGCTGGGCCCAAGCAGAGATCGTGAGTTGCTCCCCTCACCCTCCAGCCCAGCCGATCCCCATTTAGATATGGGGCGTGATGTCTATGCTATGGAATATTCCATTGGCCATTCTACTGTTCTATCTATGCTCCCTCTCAACTTCTATGGGAAGCTGAAAAAAGTCCTTGCCTATAATAAACATCACTTAGCCACAATTAAAACACTATGCACTATTGACATTCCTCTCGTACCAAATCTGAAGACCCAGCAACCATGTAGAAAAAACCCTAATTCTATCCCAGCCGAAACCAGGGCCCATCCTTATCCCGCAACGGCCTGCTCTCCCTGGTTCTTACGAAGCAGTGAGCAGGCCGGCCAATGGCTTCATACACGCTTCAGGGCCTGCTGCTCCCAGACAGTTTCTTTCCCAAGGACCAAGTAACCTCTTCCCGGGTTATTCAGTCACTATATAGCACTTTGTCAGTGGTGACAGCTACTTGAATTATCAGTTGGTATTTTTTATTTCTTATTTAAGAAACGTGTACATGTCCTTCAATGTTCTTTTGTAACAGGTTACATCCATACCAGGGCATTACAGCCATTTGCAGGGGTTCCCCACTCTGTATTTTCAGTGCTGTATCTGAAGGGTAGGACTATGCAAGTGTATCACTGAAAATTAATTCTACTCACTTGAAATGTTCCTTACAAGTCTAACATGAAAATTTCAGCTGAACTTAGCCAGAAGCTAACAAGAATGTAGGCTTTTGCTTAGGCGACAGGACTCATTTTCGCTGTTTAGTAGAGATAGCGATGCACACAGAGGGACACTACAGAATGACCAAGAGAAGAAAGGTTACTGGAGGCATGGAAGGAGTCTCTTCCCCACACACACCTTGACCCTTCCATATTTAGCATTCTTAAGAGACAACTTCAGTTCATCTTAAATTGAGAGGCAGAAGAAAAGCATTTCGTAAAAAGCTGGAGATCTAATAAAGGACATATGAAGAGTCCATACCAAGCAGCTCAAAAATAGAAGGAAAGCAGTCTAGGTACCAAGTTTGCCATAAGAAGTCACCCTGTCATTCCTTGTTTCCACACTTTCTGGACACCTGGATGTACCTTAAATATGATTAAGGTACTGAGAAGTTCCTGTGAAGAAAGCGGTCTCACTTTCAACTCTACACTGCACAGCAAAATTCACAGAAAAGCCTGTGAGTGTCTCAGTCTAAAGACAGGACAATCCACAACAGCTTCCACTCTAAGCCAACAAAGGATGCAATTCTCCTGCTAAAGGGATCCGCTGTAAGGAGCGGTTCCTGGCTCACATCTGGCCTGATGTGCAACAGCACCCGTATTAGCGCCCGTGGAACAGCTCTGGCACATCCACACAACCTGCACAGACCTTGGCTCGTATCTCCACTGTGCCTCCCACCTGGCCACACCTCAAGTTTTTACCGCCGTTTGCTCGCTCTGGAGTGAAGGAAGGACAAGGCCTCCTGAAATAGCATCAGAAAACTGAGTGCGCCAAACCCACGGAAATATTTCCCCACTGCCTTTACAGATTTGCCTCTGGAGAAGGCCGTCTTCGAAGCTACACATAAAACATCAAGGGAAACACGGTTTGCTCACAAGTGTCTGTGAGTGAGCTGACGTACATACAGTGATGGCTGCTGGTTAGAAGGACCCCGGGGTCCTCTGAAGGAGCAAGGAGGAGCCAAGGTGTCTGACAGAATAGATGAACTGCCTCAAGTTCGATCTTAAGGCTCAGTCTTCTCATCAGCATTCTCTCTCGTGAACCCCATTAGTAGCTCAGTGTTTAGCAAGAAATTCTGTAGAATATCAGTTTTCTACTGTTTCAAAAATACTATGCCAGGGGAAAAAAACCAAGTAATAAACCAGATGGCTGGATGTTGTGGTTTAACCTCAACCAGCAACTTGAACCACACAGTCACTCAGTCCCCCAGTTGCTATGGGGGAGAGGGTCAGAAGAGTGAAAGCGAGGAAAACTCACGGGTTGAGATACAGACAGTTTAACAGGTAGAGCGAAAGCCGCACACGCAAGCAAAGCAAAGCAAGGAATTCATTCGCTGCTTCCCATGGGCAGGCAGGTGTTCAGCCACCCCCGGGAAAGCCAGGCTCCATCACACGTAACGGTTACTTGGGAAGACAAACACCGTCACTCCGAACATCTCCCCTACTTTCTCCTCCTTCCCCCAGCTTTATATACTGAGCAGGACGTCATATGGTATGGAATATCCCTTGGGTCAGTTGGAGTCAGCTGTCCTGGCTGTGTCCCTTCCCAACTCCTTGTGCACCCCCAGCCCTCACTGGTGGGGCAGTGTGAGGAGCAGAAAAGGCTTTGACTGCTCAGCAACAACTAAAACCATTGGTGTTTTACCAACACTATTTTCATCCCAAATCCGAAACGTACCACTATACCAGCAGCTAGCAAGAAAGTTAACTCTGTCCCAGCTGGAACCATGACACTGGATTACTGTTTAGTTTTAGGAGGTTTAGGACTGCAAACAAGATTCCTTACCACCAACTTCTGAGAGATTTTAGCATTCACAACTCCAAACGTCAAGACGTACAGGCAAGAATGTTTTTCAAACAGCTGTGTCGTAGACTTTTTATAGATCATAATGGCCAGGGTGATAAGCAGTCCAATGTGCAGGCCTGGTGAGAGAACACTTGTTCCCTGAAACGCAAATGGGAAGAAAGTTTGTCTTAGGCTTGAGTCACACAGTAAGATCCAGATTTTATATGTATTGCAAATCCTATTAAACGAAACCAGAGTTATCAAAACTCAGGGAAGGTCCATTAGCGTTATGCCAATGCTATCAGTATCGTTTGCAGTGACCACTAATCAATTCTGTAAGAAAATTCATTGCTGGTTCCTGCAACGGAAGAAATCCAGTACCAGGTAGGGAGAATGCAGATAACGAAGTCTTTGCTTTAGCCATCCAACATTCGTCTGCTTAAATGCTTAAACAGATAAAACCCTTAGGATCAACTCATTCCAATTTTTAAAGCAACTTACTGCTATTGTAGATCCGTTCTTTCCAACCCCTCCGCCAAAGATGACACGGAAGTAATTGAAAAAAGAAAGTGCTGTTCCACATAGTATGCCAAAAACTGCAAAGAACTTCAGTTCTAAGCCCACCACAGGGACCTTAGAAGGAAAAACAAGAGAAAGATATTAAAACTAAGGATAACGACTTTTAAAAAAAAGTGATTAAAAAAGCTACTGGTACCTACTAAACAGTTGTTTTATTTGAACTCTTGCTTTCCCAGGAACGAGCTCTGGAGGACAGCGTTTGGAATTTGTTTCCTTACTAAGGAGACAATGGATTTATTTTGTAATGTTTAAACTCGACTTTTGAGTACTTAAGTTCTGGTCTTAAAATTCAGCTAGATCTCACTGCGTCTGTCCTTAGGATGGTCTCCAAATATTTTTACTCCGTACACACAAATACGACACAGCCCACTGCATCACCAAGGTAGGAGAGGGGGGAGAAGGACAGTGCCTTCTCTTTCACTGGGTAACACAATACTGAACCACAGGAAACACAAACACCATCTGCCTGCTTTGTGTTTTGGTGCATGTTATCTGTATGCTGTATCTTTTCATTTAGAAGAGTCTCCAGATACAAATTTTAATTAAACAATTACCTTTCAGAATCAATTGCAGTTTCAAGGAAAACTTCCAAAGGCAGCAGAGGATTTAAAAAAGAAGTAGCAATAAATTGAAACCATTGACTGTATTTTTGAATATAGATTGTTTTGAGATACAGCATAACTACCACAGATCTTAATACTGAAGAAAAATCAGTCATAATTGAAGTCTAATGCACCTACTTTATTTTCCAACGTGAAAATAAGTTGTTTGAAAATAGAATAAAAGTGTCTTGCAAGATAGGGGAGGGAAACAAAGTTTAACTAAACAATTCTTAACTGCTGAGTAAACTCATGCGTTAATTTGAATTACTTGGAGGGTTATATTTAGATTAATTTCCATTGGTTATCATTAGCATGGAATGGTCTCAGCTCTTCCATGCACTATAACCAAGCGGAACCTCACATGTCTGAGTAAAGACCCTTGCAAAGATAAAGATGTTGGTCTAATACACTTTTGATCCCATCCACTGAAGTGCAACTTGAAAGATCAGGATAAAAGCCAGAGACAGGGAAGTGCTTTTGGACAGAAAACAATTCTTTAGTTAAATTTATGTGAGCTGTGACACAACTGTTAAAAATCAGTGCATCTCCATCAGCACATAAATATGGATTACTTCACCAAAAACCCCCTAACTCCATCCTATGGTTTGGTTAGATTAAAGCGTTTAATCTTTAAATTTTAAAAGAAAGCATTCTATAAATCATTTACCAACAGGAATGTATGTCTTCCAGTAAAATATACAAAAGAAATAAAACTAGGAAAAAAAAATATTTGTAAAAGCTGAAATAGCTGTATTAGTATTAGTTCCAGATCAGAAGTTTATATGCGGCAGATGGGGTCTTTTTTCCTCTACGTAGGTCTAGATTTGGGCATAGGAAGTCACACCATTATACTTAAGTCAACTACAACATAAAAACAACCTACCTTTGTACAATGAGCTAAACCAGAACATTAGACAATGAGTAGGCGTTGCTGGGACTTGCAGAGGAGACCTGCAAATCCCACAGGAACTGTGAATGCCGACAGGAACTCAATACTCAACAGGAACTCCAAATACTTAATACGCTTACCTTATAGTCCCATATTGCTGTGCCACCATAGGCAGATATCAAGAGCAGCACTGCTATGGCTATCTGAACTTCAGTGACATCAACTCTATCAAGGAAAAAAAAAAAAAAAAAAAAGAGAAAAGGAGATTTAGTTAAAGAAAAGGTCTTTTTGCTGTAAGTGCAAGGCAGCAGCAAGAGGGAACACTGACTTTAAATTATTTCCTTCAGATTACATCAATGTATATAGAATATGATTTTCCTTGACTGAGAATGGTACTCTATTATATGGAGGCACACATCTTTGGCTAAGATTTAAAATTAAATCTATATTCCTTATCTAGAGCAAGCTACATATAATTTTAATAGGGGGAAAACCTTTAATGAATACATTGTTAACTATTTGAGAATTTTGTATACATTTACAAATGTTGATGCGTAAGTATCAAATCGAAGTTTAAGGCAAGCTCACAGTAAGCACAATCAAACATTTCCATTAAAAGCATATCATATATAAGTATGGACTGTGAAGAGCAGGCTGGGACAGAAGATTTCTTTAAGCCATCATATCATGAAAGCTTGACAGATACAGCCTGCAAAACATAAAGGCAGTATTTTGAGGACTGAGTGGACAGCTAAGCATCTGTCCTGTTTCAGAGGACATGCAATTGATATCTTGCTTTTTTCCATAAAAACTTTTTAAAAATAGGGTGCCTTGTATGCCCTCGAGACTTTGTATTCCACCTTTTTTGTTCTCAGACAAGACAGCCAACTCTTTATTACTGTATTTGATTGATGAAATATTTTGAGAAGACCTGAATATATACAAAAAAAGTTAAATAGAGGCTCAAGAGGGAAAAAAAAAAAATAATCAATAATTTCAATAAAGCTTGAAAATAAATAAAATAAACGTGCATCTAAGGTTCCTTTTATGCTACTAAAGGTTTTGAGACAGGTACCTGATCTTTGTACTGAAGCTACTGGTAAACAGTGAGAACGGATGCTTAAAAAACATTTCTTTAAGCAGTTAGAATAAATTTGCAGTTTTAAGGTATTATGCCCAAAGTCAACCTGTATTGTTACTTGCTTAGCATGTGAACTGTTTGCACCAGAAACTGTGTATTTTTAAAGGGAGATGGGAATCGGCTCTTGGCTGATGGAAAACATTTATCCCATCTTGATAATCACAGGAACTATAATAAACTCCCTTCTTTCATCAGAAAGACAGGGATAAAATAGGCAAAGTTTCATCACAAGCTTCAGACTTAGCTTTTGAAGAGCCAAAGTTGAAGCTGCGACTAGATGATGAGCTGAGGTGCTGGTCGCTGCTCAAAGCGGTTGGAATGGGTGCTCCTCTCCTTCCGACGCCCTTGGGCTCCCTCACCGGTACTAGCTCTCCTGCTCACGGGACTGTGAGGGGAACCAGTTCCGCCGGCTAACCTAGCCCAGCCTTTTCATCTTCTGCCCGTTTCATTAACTGGCCTGAAGTCAACTGACAGAGTCTGTGCAGCGGGGGAACGGGGCAGCGCTGCTGGGAGGGGGCTCTGCCAGGGATGAAGCGTTACCTCTGCCCGGTCACTGCCGCGGCTGCACACTCCACTGGACGGTTACGTCACGCAAAAGCATCCACGTGCAAGCGCACGTGTTCGGCGTTCACACTCTGTACCGTGAATTCAAACCAACGTTTCTAAGCCGAGCGGCATTTGCTGTTGCTGGTGGCGGGAGGAGTCTTGAAGTTGAGTCATTGTATGTGCCAAAGTTTAGTACTTCATTTTACAGAGGCTCAGGCAGTTGGCTGCAACGCAGCCCAAAGCAGAGGCCAAAGATTTCAATCAGACGCTGTGCAGTATTCTACATAACCTGAGAGTGGCACAGCACCCAGCTGCTCTGCTCCTTCCTGGCCACCAGCGCTAGGACTCTCTCTCCTCTGTTGTTTGAATTCTCAAATCAAGCACTGCTAATTCAGGAACGGCATCAGCGAAAGCTTCTGTCCATGTTATTATGTATTATCACAATTAGTGCAATATGCTAATGCCTTCACTTAGACTCTCGCCTCTATGCTTCAGAGAAATAAAATTGTGAGCCTTGAAAAAACTCTGACCTGTTTTGGCTAAAGAGAAATAAGTCATCTTGGAGAAAAGTTGTCTTTATTTAACTGGAAACAGTAAGCGCGTTACACCAGACCATCTCAAATTGTTTGTACTACGCACTATCGCTATATTTACATACAAGCCATTAAGTTTTTAATGAAGAACTTTTTATGTTGGTATAGTGCCTTCCGCATGTATAGAAATCGTTCTCACATCTTATGAAAAGGCACATAAAAGCAATCATGTACACAAAATGCCAGAGCTCATGGCATAGTCCTTCTCCCTCAGCGGAGTCCACTGTCATGGGCGGAAATGATCCTATTTCAGCCATCACTCTAAACCACCTATTTTTGTTTACAGCACAAGATATCCATTAAAAAAGAGGAGGATGGGTAGGCAGGTAGAAGAGTTATAGATTGTGTGGTAAAATGCATTATCAGCAAATAGAAAAAGAGCTCTTAGCATTACCGCAGAGACAGCTTGCCTTCGATACAGACACGGAACAGTATGCAAAGACAGCCTGTGTGCCCAGCGTGCTCGGATTTGCCAAGGTGCTTCCTGCAGGTCAGAGCTAAGTAGGACTATGAACAGGTGACTTGGCAAGTGCCTAGGATTAGCAGGACAGCACTTATTTCCAGTTTTGCTGCTACAGAAGTCTCTGATCTTTTCCTCTTTTCAGAAATCATTATTAAAGTGCAGCTCATTGCCGAAAAACAGCGAAAGGCCGTGGCTAGGCACCACCACGGCTGTGGGAGGGTGCAGCAATCCCCACGCTATTAAGGAGTTAAATTGAAATTGTCATCTTCTACATGAATGTCATGGCTCCTCCTCCTACACTGCAGTGAGAACAGATGACATTTCTACCAAGTCATAAAGAGCATCACAGCAATCTCTAGCACTGTGACCTAACACAAAACCTAAAGGACATCAAAGCCAGCACGAGACAGATTAAAAGCAGATCCCTCAAAATAAACTTGGGGTGATTCTTCAAGTTCTGTGAAACTCCTTGCCAAAGGACCCAACGGTTGCAGAGAGTTCGTTGGGAGGAAGCCTGAAGGTGTCTGTGGAAGGGAAACCCATTAGCAGGGGAATTTCCTCTAAAAATGCATGTGGTTCAGAGTCCCCTGGGCGGAAAGTGTTCTGTGGCTGGGAGGTTCCAAAGGGAGGTAACTGTGGTACTGCAGGTGCTTCTCTGTCCCTGCTCCTGCACACAGCACTCGTTTACACTGCAGGCAAGACCTCTCTGGCCTGAGCCTGCCTGGTGCTTGTATGGGTTCCCAGAACAAATCTGCAGACAAAAGAGCAGTGCATGCAAACAAAGCATATACAGCTAAAATCAGCTGCGAAAAGAACAAGTCCTCTACTCAGTATTAGGCAGAGTTTTAAAGTTCTTGCCAGGTAAAACACAAGCCTGCTAGGGTGGAAGGCAGATGAGGAAGAAGGCGAGAGGAAGAGAGAGCAGGGAAAAAAAAATCAAGAAGAAACGGAAATCAAGTAGGTAGCAGTCTCAGACAGTAAGCCACGTGTACTTCTAAAGATTCCTACTTACTTTCCAAACCTTAGTATGCCTGATACATATGTCTGCCAGTGAGCAGAATAGAACATGAACAGTCCCACAAAACAACAGAAAAACAACCAGTCAGGATTTGTTCCTAGTCGGATTGCTATGCAGGATCCAAGGACAACAAAAACTGAAAAGCAGAAACAAACATGTTAGTCATACACCCTCTTTGCTTGCAGTTAAGAGAAATAAAAATATAAATCACAAGGCATTTTATATCAGTGTAACAAAGTAACGCTATGAATGATAACTTTACTGAGTAGCTAAACTCAGGGACAGGCTTGGCAGGCGAGACCAAAACACAGGTCTCCTTTCCTTCCAAGCTAGGGCCCTGCCTCCCAGCCTACAGTGGTTCTTCTCCCTTCTTCTGACCTTGTCATCTCATGTTCTTTGTATCACTGACAGCATCCACTGAAGGGCCCAGCTCAGAGAGACCAGTAGTTGCACTACTCTGGGAAGCGAGGCATAAAGAACGTACCGACTCCCAGGGCAAATGTTTCAGCCATTAACCTTTTGTAGAAGTACAGGCATTTCCACCAACAGCAGCTAAGTTATGGACAGTAAAACTGAGCAAGGCTGACTTTTTAAGGACTCCCAATCAACTGGTCTTTAAACTCATTCTTCTATGGAATATAAGTTATCCTTCTCCTAAGTACCAAGCTGGATGCCCTATTACCAAACTGGTATTTTAGCACCTCACTCCTAAAGCAGAATCCTTAGTTTCACATGCCAGCATCAGTCTTTTAGGTCCTTGTAATTCTGTATTAGGCATCACCTGTACTCTGCTGGAAAACACAGGCTGTATATCCTAAAGAATCTCTAAGCGTGCCCTTAGGGAATTCTTTGCTCACTATCTAGTTCATTCAAAGAACACCATACGTGAAGATGCACAGTAAGTATGAGCAGAATGCATGTTACCCAACACCTGCCAAAGGTACTTCTGAAATATCCTCCCCGATACTGGTCAGGGATGCAAGATCAGGGGCAGCCCTGGCTACAGTGACCAGGAGATGGTGACATTACCCTAAAAGGAGGGAACATGCTGACCCTGCTCTGAGCAGATGGTTGGACTAGATGACCTCCAGAGGTCCTTTCCAACTTCAACAAATCTGTGATTAATCAGCTCCCCTTGAAAATAGGTAACTATTTTAAAACTAGGATGGGTAACAGTAGGTTAAGGCTACCTGTGGAAATAGAGTCGCAACCATGATCAAAGAGTTCTCCTAGAGGAGAACTACTGTTTGTTCTTCTGGCTTGCTTCCCATCAATGGCATCCAGAGACTGGTAGACAAAAAGTCCTAATGCACCCAGGATGTATGCCCAAAAAGGTGCCTGAAAGAGATTCACATAAAAGGTCACTAGGCAGTTCCCAATTTCTTAGCTGATAACCTATTTCATCAAAGGTAAAATACTGTTCAGCACAGAAGTACACTACATTGTGCTACTTCTTACTTAGCTAATGGACAAACCAAATTCCTTGAGCTAGTCTCTACATGAATTGTAGTTACTACTATAATGAACTACTCCAGATACAACAGTGAAATACAGTGAAGGTCCTTCTATTTTAAAACAACAAACCCCCAAATTTTAGCCTCTTTTCTGCATCAACTGACTTATTTTTCCACTGTAAAGCCAGAGTATTTCTATAATTATTTATATCCCTTGTGCTGAAAAATGTTATGAAAATAAAATTAATCTTTTTTAAAGAAAGCTATAGCAAGACACTGAAGTTCTCAGCAGTTTATGTGATAGATACTTAGATGTTTTGATCAGATTTACAACATATAGACATAACACCCCATTACATTTTACTAAATAAAGACTTCAGCTTTTAGGGAAAGTGATTTTTTTCCAACATAGAGAAACTGACTACATAAGCACTTTGGACAATGGTTTGAAGAAATAAGTCACTCACTAAATATGAAGGAGCAACCATCTACTTTATATAGACTATCAGAGTTTCAAAATGAGCTTTGAGGCAGTTACATTAACGCTAGTCTTAGTAACTAGACTAGTAACACTAGTCTTAGGTTCCTACACTAATACCTTTCAAAAGCATTATTTTCATACACAGTCAGTATGTCTTTGTCTACGAATTAGGTTTGTACAAAAAGTGTTGTAAATAATTTTTAGTAAAAGTACAGATAACGTTTTCGCCTCAAGTAATTTCCAGCAGTATCCTTAACATTTAGAAGCACTGCTCACGAAAAGAGAGTCAAAAAGCTGGAAACGCAGCTTGCAGGTTAAACAAGCGAACAGCCACAGGCAGTCACAGGGTTGAACCCTCTCCTGCTCCCAGGTGAAGGACTGTGGCTCTGCACCTCTGCAATTCCTCTCCTGCAGGACAAACAGACCAACACAATCACATGTATTTCCTAAGGCCAGCAAAGGCTATTAAGCAGATTTAGACAGCAGATCAAATCTCAGTCAGCTGAGATTTGTCCACACTCACACAAACCCAGCGTCACTGCTGGGGAAAAAGGGAAAATGACAGTTGCTGATCAGTCTATAGGCAGGGAGAGGAGAAGGCAGCAATAAGAATGCAGATGAGGGGAGCTCCTCCTCCAGACATCCTGTTTTCTCATCATCGTTATACTCACTGACTTAGTTAGAAAAAAAGTAATGCCTCCAGTTAGACTGATCACAAAACACATCCTTCCCAAGGATGCTTAAGCGAGGTTCAGTTCTGAATAGCTTTTTTTGCTGTTATTTAAGACTTCCTCATGGCTGATACACTATATTATTGCTTAGTTTTGTGCTTTTAATATGGAAACAACATTGTCAGCAGATTTACGATTTTCCTGCTACCCAGCATTTGGATAACTTCATTAATAAAACATTCCACCATTTAAAGTCAAATGGTTGGCTGCTTCGCCCAGCTTTGAAGCAAGAGACAGTCAAAGAATTAGGGACTCCAGCTATAGGTGAGAACCCTGGATTTGTATGTACCTAGAAATCCAGAAAACTTAGAAAATTCTTCAAAATTGGCAAGGCAGTCTTTCCCTTTAATTCAAGGAAACTAAGAAAAAAAATAAAATGTCATCACAGATCAGATGAAAGAGGCTGAGTAGATAATCTCATTCCAATACACATTTAACATGCTGCTATCTGATAACCGCCCCAAAGATCACACTATAGAAATCCACGTCAAGTGACAACAGCAATACATGTTTGATGTTTACCAGCAGAATTACTCAAGTTATTTTGGTTTCTTTTCCCTTGTTAGCCCAGTTAAGTAAAGGAATTCAGTACTGGGGAATGGGGTTAAACCAGAGAGTTCTTAGCCATCTTTTGAAAAAGTTTATCTTCTCTGACGCAGGGGGAAGGACAGAGCATGTGGACAAAAGGAGGAGCCTACGGCCACCCTGGGTTTGTGGATCATTAACAGCCACCTGGAGGAACAGAGATCTCAAGGGCCTCTCCTGGTGCAATCACATTTGGTGAGATGTTCTGCAGGGAGGCAGCGGCTACCTGTTGGCCTCAGTTCTCACTCTTCACCTTTCCAAAACAAAGGGCTGTGAGCCATTGCTCAGGTATTTCAGGACATAAAAGCACAGTTAGGACCCTGTTGAAGCTAAAATCGTTTTACTTGGCATATAATCCACATAGTAAAGCTACCACAGTACCCATACCGGTTTATCAGGATAACTTTGCTGTATGGAGAATAACAGATATTCTCAAACAAGGCAAATCCTGACACAGTCCTATGAATGACGCATTATGAGCTGAAAGCCTGGGAGAAACCACTGGTTTCACTGTAGTCCTTTAAAGTAGTATTCTAAAGACATTTCCAATTTTATCACTGCTATTACTGTGAAGTGCCACAAAAGTAATGTGCAGCATTTTATGAGGTGTCCTTACTGTGACATACTTTTACTAGTTACAAAAAAGATAGCTTGAGATCTATTGAAACTTGTCACGCTAATCCCTGGACTTTGGCAAGTAAACCAGGCCACACCTGGCAATTCTGTCCAGGACACCACTGGGTTTTTTTGGTTGCATTAGGCTCCCCTCCTGCAACCACCTACTTACGACTGAAATAGATTTTAGTTTGCTTTAAAGTCATCAGGTTCTCTGCATCGCGGACAAAAGTATCCAGTGCTAAATACGCTAGCCAAATTCTTTACCCACTCTACATTTACATACACACATACCCTCCCCCTCGCCTCTCCCCCCCTCAATGAGGGGCACATCACCAATTAAGCCAAATGCCAGAGCGTGGGAAGTGTCTTATTTAACTGGATCATTTCCATAACTGAAACATCAGTCAGGAACAGAAACCTGTTACGGCACATTTTTTTTTTTATCATTAGTTATAATGCTGTATGCCATTTGCTCGATATTATCACAATCTATTGAAATGCAAGCTCCATGAAATGTAGCCTCAGTTCTAACCAACACAGAAGACCTGCAGTAGACTGTAGTTTATGAAAGTTTCCATAATCCACAGAACGCGATGCAAGGATTCTTGTTTCAGGTAACATCATCTACATTTACCTTTCCTCGATACAAATGTAACACATTAAATGTAAAAATAAACAAATAAATCCACTTCAACTCAAACTTATCTTATTAGGTCTTTTTGACAAAACAATGGCTTTTGTTGACTTGCAAGTTATAGTACAGGTATAATCATTAAGACTGCTGATCCACGTCTGTTTGCATAAGCTCCTGCTGGGACAAATCAAAGCAATTTGGAGTCTGGGTCCCCCCAGACTCCAAAACTGAACCACTCTGCTCCTTGATGATCTGGAAAGAGAGGAAGAGTTTTCATCCTCTTCCCAGTAAGGATCATCTGCATCCATTAACACCTGTAGCGGATGCATCTGTATCCCCACAGTTGCGGAGAAGGGAAGAAGATCCTAGTAAGAACAGGGGAACAGGTGTCTGAGAGAGCTTCGAAACAAAATCTGGAGCATTTCATCCCTAGGCTGTCAGTTCAAATTTAACCCAAAATGGTAATAACCAAAGGTCCTTTGGGATCAACTATGCATTTAGCAGATTAAATGAATGCTCTAATGTTTTCATCCATAAAATGCACTATTACAAATCACTGAAGGTGAACAGAGGTTTCTGAAGTTCCTAATAACCACAAATTCTCTCTGCTATCTGCCCTCTCAATACAGCTACAGCTACCATCTCCTCCGCCTTCTCGCATGTCTGGCTCTCCATTGAGGGATGTCCCCTGCTGGCTTCCCACGCTGGACCCAAGTAGTTTGCAAATTAGAGAAGTGGGAGCACTTAAGAATGCTGACATGGCTGACAGACTCAGCAGAAAGGTCAGGAAGCTCCCAATAATCATCAGCTTTTCACTGATGAGGTGTTTATTATATCTGCCCAAAGTTATATCCTGTCCAAGCAAATGTATTATTTGGCCAGAGCTAGATGCTATTCTCATGGAACTCGGAGAGAACACAAACCAGGGCGGGGAGAAAAAAAAAACCTAGCCTTCTCCACTTCAATTAAAAGGGATGTCTGAAAGATGATACAGCCCCAGAATCTTGTCACACAGAGATTTGGTACAGCAGATCTGGTCATCTACTGAACCAGAGGGTGTCAAAACAAAACAACATGCCTACAGTGTTTGACAGGTATGTGTGGCATGCTTCTCCTTCAGGAAACAGCGTAGGCTGAACAGTAGTCCTCATTCTTCTGCTCCTGTGATTCCACACCACAGAAGAGTAAAGACAGCTGCAGAAGACTAGTTGTGGCAAGAAGATCCTTTACAACTTATTTCAAGCAAGGCTCTCAAGCCCAGAGAGCTCAACAGCCCAAGCTTATGCAACATTTAAAGATTCAGCCCCTCCTTAATTTCTCGTCACATTTAGTCATAATCTTGCTTCCTTGGTCCAACACCACAGCAACTAATTTCACCCTATTTTACAAAGCCACCCTCTGGAACAGATCCAGAATAGAAACAGACATTTTTGCTGAACTTCCGCCCTCTTCCCTGCAAATATGGGTCATTTCTCTCACTTCTGGTTTACACAAAGCACTATGTACAATTGTACTAACAGCAGGAGAAGGGAAGCGGCTGTTTAAACGTGTATTACAGCAGGGGGAGAGGGCAGGAATGAAAAAATAGAAAATAAAATAAACATACTATAGCCCAAATGCATTTCATGCACACCAGGGACTCCCCTGCATTCTTTTAGCATCCTCCTCTCCCCAATGAGCTCCCTCTGAAATAGCTCCTGTGCTGGAGTTCCTGAACCATTGCTGTCTTCCTTTATGCCAAATACCTCTTTCTCCCATTCACTACTGAGTGCTCCATTCTTCACTCGTGGGTCTGGACTGGATTCCCCAACCCACTCAGCAGTTCACAACTCTCCTTTACCAGGTCAGGGCCTTAATGCTTCTTCCTTCACGCCCCCAGTTCATACCAGCTGTTCCAGTTCTCCTTCTTTTTTTACTTTTTTATTCTCTCTCCCACAAAGCTCAGTTGTGCCCTTGCTATTTACATAACACCGTGCCTGTCAATATCTCTCCTTCATTTCTCCCTGTGACTGGAAAAAACTCAGTACAATGCCTCTTTCAGTTTAAAAGATGGAGTTGGGTTTTTTTTGTGATTTGTTTGTTTGGGTTTTTTTGGTGGTGGTGGTGGTGGTTTTTTAAAAGGAGTTTTAAAAAGAGAGATTGAGAGAAGCAAAGACAGCACCTCACCAATGTTCCTCTGTCTCCAAGCAGTTAATAGTAGAGCTAGCTGGAGCCACCTAGACCCTCCCCAGCTTTTTGGTCTCCCTAGATGCATGGCTTTCCAAACAGCAAGTTTCAGCAAGGTACAGCACCCTTTTATACATGCACTACTCCATCTTTTACACAATTCTACAGAGCTAGCCATCACATGCCTCCCCTCCCTCCCTAGCTCTGCTCTCTCCATGACAACCCTCGAGCCCTTGCTCCCTTTCTCCTGCCCAAACTGCAAATCCACAATGCTTTTCTCTTCCTGTATTCCTCTGTTCCCAGTAACCCGTGGGGAATTACAGACAACAGAAACAAAAGCCTTTGAAAAACCCAAATAAATGAGACATGATGGAACCTAAGAAGCTGAAAGCATGCAGGACAAGTCTTTATCACTGGATAAAATCTACTCTTATCAGTTTGGGGGGGGTGGGGGGTGGTATCTTTGCTTAGATCCTGGTGTAATTGCTACAAGATTATTTGTTTTTCAAATAGATAGAAATTCAGTACAAAGTAATGATTACTGTTAGCATGAACTTCTGTCCTAAAATTCTAGCTTCCCAGGATATTTTAGAAAGAGCTGTTGTTGAGCTCAGAGGATTACCGAAGCTAGGCCCCTCCGTGAGCAACCATGAAAGCAAAAGGATCAGAGTTTCCTTTCTCCTTTTTAAGAAGATCGAGAATTATGTTTAGCCAGTTTTCTTCCTAGTGTTGATGTAAGGAAAAAGTTAACAAGAAATGTGCAGGTAGTGACCTCCCCAACCACCACACCTGGTGTAGCAGTCCCATATATTATTTCTCTAGATTACTATCCTAAGCTACACAGAGTTAGAAACGCTAGGATAAACACTACAAATATCTGCACACATGGATTTTAGTTACAACAGTGCTTGAGGGTTGCGGTCTGCTAGTGGCTCACCTACAAATAAGGTTTATGTTAAAATGCCGCATTTACAGAGATAGTGATACCACCCATGTCCCTACTAGAGAAGAAGACATTACTGAAGCAGCCGATATTTCATAAGGCCAAAACATATTGTGCTAGTCAGTAACAAACTTGCTTTTAGCAGCTACTGATGCTGATGAAGAAAAAAAGAAGAGTGTATAAGGAAATAACAGCTACACAGTAAGAGAATAAGGGAGCATTGTATGGTTTTAGACATTAATTGCACTGTGCGTGTGGCAGGGGGGAGAAAGTATTATTAAATTGTGGAATTTGATGCAGTAGGACATAACGGAAGCTGAAAGTACAAACGGGTTCAAAACAACTAATTCAAAAGGCAAAATCACGAGGTGGAAAGTGTCTGTGGGGAAATAGATCTATCTATTGCCATTCTAGCAAGTAACTCAAGAGGAATCTCTTGCCGAGAAACCCCTAAACCGCAGTCTTTTGGCAGCTGGAAGGTTATATCAGGGAAAGATCTCTTTTCTGCTAGCAGCTATTCTCCCAGGGATTTCAGCTACCAGTCTTACTTGTTTTGGATGGTTTGTACAAACATTAAGACTTCAGTGTTTTCAATAAAGGATTAATAGAAATGGCCCACTTAAGACTGGTTAGTGGGAAAAAAAAACATAATCACACAAACCAACTCATAAAAAAACCAACTTAAAAAACACCTAAACCCAAAAGCTGCTTGTTATTTTAGGAGTCTTCTATCCAGTGCTCCTACACTTCCACCGAGAGAATGTAACAAGTTCTTGTAAATTCATCAGGTAATCAAGACTTGTTTATGAATGGAAGAGGTGGCTTAGCAATATAGAGAGGTGACATTGACATGCCCTATGCTATTAGTTCAGCCTGTGATTCAAACACCTTTAACATCATTTTCAGTTCCACCTTCGCCCAAGCCCTTCCAGCCTACACATCCAAGTCAAAAGCACAAAGTAGATATTACAACAGTACACATCGCACCTATTAGTGTTGCAACAGTTTTAGATTTTTAAAAACGCCATCCAGAACCATGACACCTTAGGTGGAAGACAAGCTGAGTCATTAAACAAGCAGAAGAGAGATAACGATGCCCTAAGTGATGCAGCAAGAGAAAGTGAGGGCTATTCTCACAGTGCAGAGGCAACAAAAAAAACAGTAAGATAAGGAGTCTGGCTTTACACTACGTATTTTTAAAGAACATACTGATATCTGAACAAGGAAGTTTACTACAAACTGTAGGTTCTTATAAAATCCAGCTTCCACACTTAAAAAAACACCAGTAAAATTCCTAAAACTCAACCTAACCTTTCCTGGAAGGAAAAAATTCCCTGGATGTCTATAAAACAATTTTTTTTTTTTTTTTTTTACAAGAATCCTCAAGGGAAAAATAACTTAAAATTTACTTTCTGTCTGTTTGGGTTTTTGTTTTTCTTTTTCCAAACAACAAAGAGAAAAAGCAAAGAGAAAAATCCAGGTACATAGCTGGCACAGGATTGATATCTACATCACAAAACTAAGCTCAAGCTAGCAGCTCCACAAGCATTTTAATGTGAAAGTGCCACTAGAAGGCAATCTGCGGTTTCCAACGATTCACTGTCACCTCTATCTTCCCTTCTCCTACTGCCTGCAATGCCATAGAGTACCTCTACCTGGTAACGCAAGCCAGGGAAGTGGTTAGAGTTAGACCAAAGCAAAGTTGATTTTGATCTGGATCAGTTTCCTGATATGTCTGCTACAAACACCTCTGCTAACACAAAGGGCAAAGCAATTATAGAAAAAGGTTGCTTCCATCAACAAGAACGCTCACCAAAGTATATCTAAGTTATGAAAATACCCCAACCAACCGCCGCCTCTGCCATTAGGATTTAAGCCCATCAGAACACAAGAAAAACAAAAGATATTTTACCCCTTCAAGATATTTTACTGACACAAAGCAATTCTCCCCTGATATTTCCCACTCTAACTACCATGAAGACTCAACACCAGGAAACTCCTAACAGCCTGGGAAGCTCCAACAGAGCTCCTCAAATTGTCAGAGAAACTGTAGGCAACACAGTTTAAGTGACAGCAGTCTCAGCCCACGTTCACATGCCTGTTTTCCCTCCAGAAGCTAAAGCAATTAAGCATTTCCCACGTGAGAGCAGAGAGCATTTGAGCTGTTGTCAGCCGACACATCTGCAACACAACTAAATCTCAGCTCTGAACTAAGGGGATGCTGAAGTGGCCTCAGCTGTGCCTCATGGCCACCTCTGCCCTGCTCCTGGGCACATCCCACACCCTCTCCACCAGCCAGTGGCTGCTTCTAGCTCCACGGACCCTCTGTTCCACCCTTCTTCTTGAGAAGAGAGGGAGCTGACACAGCTTATGTCTACTTCCCAGCAAGCTGCCCAAAGCGTGGGACCCAAGACGGTCCCTGGAGGAGACTGGGGTCACACACGCTGGGGTGAGCCTGGCTACACCCCTGCTCTGCAGCATCTGGGGAGGAGAGAGGCGCCCACTGAGACTCGCCCTTCCACGCGATCCCTGCAGCATTTCGGGCACTCGAACCTTAACACCAGCCTGACCCCCGCTACCCCAAAGCCTGACCCTCGCACCACCGCTCCCCTCTTTTCTCTGGGCAAACCCGCAGCCAGCCCTCCCTCCCTCCCACGGGAAGGCGCCACGCGTGTTACCGCGGTGGGACCGCGAGTGACAGGTCACCGGGGGGAGGCCCAACGCCCCATGGGCTGCCAGAAGGGAACCGCGGCGGCTCCCCCACACTGGACCTCCCGGGGCCCGCAGGGTGGGAAACCAGGGAGGCCCCGCGGGGCGGCGGCCGGGGCAGGGCGGCCGGGCTGAGGCGAGGAGGTCGGGCTGTAAGGGCGAGGCGGCGGCGGGCCGTGGCGGGCGGTACCTGCTCGGTGGCGCTGGGGCAGCAGGCGATGAGCGGCAGCGCCGTCAGGCAGTTCAGCAGGAGGCCGCCCAGGGTGATGGCGTTGGGCGCCAGCCCCAGCGGGACCTGCTCCACCAGCCAGGCCCAGTAAGGCTGCAGCCAGGGCTCCAGCAGCGAGCGCCCGGCCGCGCTGTAGCGGTGCTGCTCCAGGCGCTTCAGCTGCGCCGGGCTGAGGGGCGCGGGCAGGGCCCAGGGCACGGCCATGCCGCCGTCGCCACCGCCGCGGGGGCCG